>VONZ01000304.1:110000-799712 GCA_012976165.1 Labeo catla
GATTTTCACAACTGAAATCCTCCCGCAACCGTGCTTCTTAAACCCGACACAAGTCTCCCTCACACCCCGCGGACGGAGGATTCATTAATCTGCGGTTACCGCGAATGTAGACACCTTAATACACTACTGCAGTTACCAAGCATGAAAAATTAAAAGTAAAATAAGTCACTTACCGCAGTTGTGAATCGTACTTACTGCTGCTCCCAAATGTCGACCGTTGAAGAAAGTCCCGCCTCTGTAGATTTAAAATTTACAGCAATATGCTGCACTTTTGCGTCAAACCACCACGTGATCAGATTATGCTTTAAGCATTTCTTGTTAAAGATATTGTTTTTTTTTTTCTCCTATTGTTTTTTAATTGCAGGTGATTGTCATTTGTTATATAAAGACTGTGTTTGTTTCATTTATATGTTGTGTAAAAGTCTATCTAATACCGAAACACTCCTTAAAAATAAAACAGCGGACTATATTTGACTACAACTATGGTGAATGTATTTCTTCAGACAATAATTTAATCTGATTTGAGTTCTATGCTGATTTTTTGAGTGCTAGCTTGATTTTATGATATATTTTATACTACAATTTATTTTAGACTCTTCTCAGATATATTATCATTAACAACTAGAATAATTTAAGATGTATCATCTAGCCTACCTGATTATGATACTAAACTTACCTTGAATTGAACCTTTCAGTAAGTGAAACAAACTGATTAATTTGTAATTAGGTCAAATGGACACCAGCTTGATCAGGCTGGGAGACCAGCTAAAACCAGCTAATTCCAGCTACTTCCAGCTAAAACCAGCTACTTCCATCTTAACCAGATACATAATGTATCAGGCTGGCCAGGCTGGTTTTAGCTGTTTTTTTTCAGCAGGGTTATAATTAAGAACTAGAATAATTTAACCCTCTGGGGTCTGAGGGTGTTTTGGGGCCCTGGAGAAGTTTTGACATGCCCTGACATTTGTGTTTTTTTCAGTATCTTAAAAACATATTAATGGCTAAAGTCTGGTTACACTGTAATCAGCACAAACTGGGATACAAAAATATGTAAGCAACATGAATGTACATGTTTGTGTTTTTGAGAAAACAATGTTTATGCGTGGTTAGTAAAAATCTATTTTTTTTAAGTCACTGAAATAAGACCAAGAAACACATTCAGAACATTTGAGCACAAGACTTTTGAGAACTGGATGTGGTTGTCTAGAGTTTTTTCTACAAAATGATGTGAAAATTATCTCGTTCAGTTGTTCACAAAAAACAATATACTTATTTAAATTTTCTAAGACATGTTTTGTGATCGAAAGGGAATATGCGAGGGAGTGACAATGGCCATTGAATATTTAGTGATTCACACCTGAGAGACAAAAGGCCCTTCCGTAATGGCCCATCAATGAGACTGTGACTGTCAGGTAAGAAACAATGTAAGAAGATTTAGAGATTGGGGTTTTAGATTATCTGTATTTTATTTACAACACAGTATAATATAAACATACATTATGAAGATCAAATACACATTATTGAGTACACTGATCTAACCACAGAGATGTGAACAGATGGTGTGTAATTCCTGAAAACTGTTTTCTGAATTCTGTTCAACAAGTAGCACAAGCAAATCATACCTGATATTTAAGTGCTTGCAAAACTCATCATCAGTAGTCAAGGAAGTTGTTTTACCAATAGAAAATCAGTGTAGTTGAAGATCTGATGTTGGTACAGCGCTGTCAGAGGAAAAGTTTGCAGGATTCATCTGTTGTGCAGGTATCAGATCACAAACAACTACAGCAAAACAAAAAACATATGTGAGCATGTTCATATCAGGAGCAATTTAAAGCATCTTTGCTAAATAAAAACATTAGTTCTATAATTTCTATCCCAAAAAATATTCATATAGGTATCTAGTCACTAACATAAATAAATGAATAAATCAGTGTGCATGTTGATAGGCCTGGAGCAACTATATTGTTACTTTAGCAATCACTAATATTGCCCATGTGATTTTATAGCTATCATATGCACACATGCTTTGTATTTATTATTATACAGTACAAAAACAACATCTGAGAAACTAAATTATTATTAAGCACATTATGTACACGTTTGATTAGATGTTTGCAGAGTATTCAACAGTAAAGACTGGTCTAAGCATTCTTAGACATTACTTTTATATCGTCTAAACATTAGCCCTACTTTAATGTCAATTTGTTTATGAAATATAAATCATTCCTGACGCCTTACAGATGCATTGAAAGGTTACCTATGATATTTCAAAATGTTGCACTCGATTTCACACATTTTAGTCAGGAATTATAGTTTTGGAAAAAGTCCAACTAGTAAATGCATTCAAGTTTATGTCTCAACAACACATTATCTAATGCCAATAAGAAACATTACTTACACTGTATAAGATCCTCTGGTCATCTGCCTGTAGCCGCGCTCGCGTTCTGTTTGTGAGATAAACAAGCTCAGTATGTTCCTCTCAGCGCGTCCTCATCCGGAGTAAATACAAGGATTTTTCCTCTCAGTGTCACGGACACAAACGGGCAAGACAGGTATTTCAACAAAGGTATGTTTATTTAATCACAGCAGAGCAAAACGTGAAGCAGAGGAGATTCCGGCAGAGGTGAGTGGATCTGGTAGGACTTGACTTTGACTTGAATGATGATAGAATGATGATACTTGATACTTTGTTGCAGGATGACTGGACTGGATCCGATGGCTGATCGAACACACACACACTGCTGACTGAACTGGAAAGACAAGGATGACAGGACTAGAACACAAGAGAAAACAGGTAAGTATTCGCAGGTAGGTATAGTTTGTGACTTCTTGACCATAGGCACAATGACTCCGCTTCGTATGAACGAGCCCAGACAGAGACTGAATTGTGGTGTGTGCTTAAGTAGGTTGACTGGTGATTAGGTGCAGGTGCTGTGAGTTAGAATTCCGGTGATTGAGATCGCTGGGTGTGAATGGTGGAAGAGCCTGGCCAATCCGTGACACTCAGCGCTTTCTTCCTAAAACGAAAGTATCCAACACAAACACGTTGCTGCTTTGTTTACGAGTTGATGTGGGCGGTCATTTCGCGCATCTTTCACGTGGATGTTTGTAATAACAATAGCGCCGCACAGCGCATGGGCGTGATCTAATTAGCGGTAATGAGGTCAGAAGGGAAAAACAGGACATGGTATTGTTTTCATACGGATTACTTAAACACAGAATATGTTTTCGATTAAACTTACTCCATTTAAAAGACACATCAAGCTTTCTATAGACATATCTCTGGTGTTTGTGTGTCATGTATTCGAGTTTCAGTTCATTTTAGTGACGCATTTCAACTGGATATTCACGGGGACTGAGAAGACTGAAATGACACCCTGTATATTTTCTTTATTTACAAAAACCACGAACATTTGTTGATATGTTGAGCGTACACAAATAAAAGTAAACTTTCTACAGATTCAGGTGATGTATTACTTTTATGTGTCAAATTAAAATTGAGGGAGCAATTCAAGTTCTTTTTGCTAACATCTGGAAAATATGCGAGTGCTCCCGCCGGTGCCTTAGCCGGCCCCAGGACGTTAAGATGCATCATCTAGCCTACCTGATTATGATACTAAACTTATCTTGAATTGAAACTTGTCAGTAAGTGAAACAAACTGATTAATTTGTAATTGGGTCAAATGGACACCAGCTTGGTCAGGCTGGGAGACCAGCTAAAACCAGCTACTTCCAGCTTAACCAGCTAAAACCAGCCTGGCCAGGCTAGGAGACCAGCTAAAACCAGCTACTTCCAGCTAAAACCAGCCTGGCCAGGCTGGGAGACCAGCTAAAACCAGCCTGGCCAGGCTGGGAGACCAGCTAAAACCAGCTACTTCCAGCTTAAACCAGCTTAAACCAGCTAAAACCAGCTAACTAGCCTAAGCTGGTTTTAGTTGTTTTTTCCAGCAGGGCTGTCTGGAGTGCCATTATTCAGCCATTTTTTTTGTAAAAAACATGACATTAGAATCCATAATTCTCTTGTTGCTTGTGATGCACAGATAAAGTTCATCCATTTTGTTGACCAGTGAACAAACATTAGCAAGAAAACTGCTGGGTGAAGCGAGCCGATGGGGTGTTAGCTTTAGCTTAGCTCTTAGGCCTCCGTGCTTTCCTCATCTTTTTTATGGTCCTGACGCCGTCTGTGAGCACTTCCTCCCAGGCCAAGCAAATTGAGCAGCCTCCGATGTTCTGGAGATCTCTGATTTTCTGGAGATAGGTTAGAGATCAGCAATAAAAGTAAAAGAATGTTGTAATCCAATGTACTCGTAAAAATTCTCTGATATACCACACAGCTTCTAAACAGTGCTGTGTCCAGATAAAGTATCACTGACAACAGAGAGTAGAATGGATTTATTAGAGATTAACGATTGAAAGGACTTAAAAGTAAAACTAGCAGCCTGTGTGAAACAGGCCTGCTAACTCTCACGCACTTAGCGTGAGATTCGCGCAATTGTCACTTTTGTCACACTCTCACGCCACAAATCCATTTTCTCATGCAGTCAAAAGCACCCTCAGTTACAACTGTAATAATAAGATACTGGCAAAACAGATTTGGTAAAGCCTCCAGTGCATATTTGTGTTTGCGCTCTGGAAATCACCAAAAGATTCAATTTACAATGTGTTTTCGTAGCGCTGAGCAATGTAGCCAGTCACAGACATATTTGTTAATTTCTTGAACACCTGTGATGGGCCATTGCATTCAAGTCAGTCTGAATTCACTGAACTCTAAATGCCAGATTTCTTCCCCTGTACACTTGCCAGTCCTCTCACTGTAAATAAGAGGTTCATTGATTATAAAGGAACTTTGTGAGATCACGATGAACTGAAGTGACACCTTTTTAGTGATTATCAAAGAAGGGCTATTTGCTCACTTCTAGGCTACATATAATCCATATAATACATATTCAGAATTTGAATAAAAGTGCAGGACAGAAGCCAGAGTGGGGCTTGATAATCCTCCCCAAACCTTGCATAGTTTAGGGCAGAAGGGATGCTGGACATTGCTTGTAGTAGCGGCACTGCTCTGCTGCAGCATCTGGAAGCGAATAAGGCTCCTGCAGGAGTGGGTACAGCTGCAACATCTGGAAGGGGAATGTGGCTTCTAGCCAAGCGCAGCGACCGACATCTATAATGGCTTGGTCGATGTAATGATAGTTGAGAGAAAATTCTTAGAGCGGAATGACGCTGTTAACTAGGGATGTGATGATAAATCGTTGCAAAGCGAATTGAGAAATGACTCGAGATTTTCCAAACACATCGCGATTCTTTCTCAAATCGATTCGGAGCTAGATTAGAGAGCTATAGACTGTTAGAGGTTCAGCGGATTGAAGATTGGGGCAGATGAGGCTTTGGGAGGGGAGATTTCTGACACCGGGGTGAAAGCTGTGGGAGAGACCTGATAGTACATAATCAGTGAAATGAGAGTCAGGGTGATAAAGCAGTTCTGAAACAAGAAACATTTGCTGGTTGGATGAGGTATTTAGAAGGCACGGGACGTAGCTGGTGGATTTGGGCTAAGATGGTTCGGGGCAGGGGGGAATGGATGGGTTGATAAAGGGGCATATGATGGTGGAGTGGGAAAAGGATCGGCAGACCGAGCCTGACATGTTGCGGCAGCCTAAAAACACTCTGTTGTAAAGTTCAGTGTCCAAAGCCCCCTAGTAAGGACACTGATTCCATTGGGCGCATTTAGAAGCCAGACACCAAAGCGAGCACTAAGTACCAGCTCCACCCAAGTAGAGGGAGCTGCCCCAAAGACGTCCAGGCGGCTGTCAGTGACTTAATCCCTTCGGCCAAAGACCTGAGCTGCATACCCAAGAACTTACCTGTAAGGGCAGGGCTAAAGATGCCTGACCGTAGAGCAGAGCTCAGACTTCGAATCAGAAAAGAGATTCCTTTAAGGGATATAGCTTATAGTCTAGGACAGTTCCTAGACCTCGGCTTGTCAACAGGGGGTTTACCTACTGCTCTGCGTGACCTAGCTTGAGGAGCTGGTCGGGCAGGTCATCGGCACCCTGTTCAGAGGTATTGATAAGATACATAAGTCGAGTGTGGCCCAAGGTTCCGGGGCCAAAGAAAGAAAGGGTACGAAGCTAAAAGCGTGATCTCCACCATACAGAATTTTAGAAAGAACACAAGAAGGTAGTTTGCGTTCTTACTACAACATGGATTTTAGAATGTGCCCGGCAAGCCTCGACTCCGAAATACCGTTCACAAAAAGAGGCTCTGGGAAGCAGAGAACACGAATCCCAAATTAGGGATGTTCTAAGCTCTCAGGAAGCAGAATCATGCTCAAAGTGACCCTTCTGTAAGAGGGGAGCACTGCAAAGCTCAATATTGAGCGACCTGAATGGGATGCCCTGGAGCAAAGGAAGTAAACTTCTCTTAGGACAAGAGGAATCTTAGTTGCTCAACAGGGTACAGCATGCTCACAAGAGACTCTCATACTTTGAGAGGAGCAAAAGAAGGCTGGTTTAACATCATCCCACCAGGGGCTACCACCTGGAATAGCCAGAGCCATAGGGAGCGAAGGCCCTTCTTTCGATATAGAGAGGTACCTATGAGCTCCAATTAGGAGTGACATGTTCACAGAAGACCCCAGTGAGGGGAGCATTACCAAGCTCATGCAATGTCAGGGGAGAGACATCACAGGGGCAGAGAAAGAGGCCTAAAGACCTAGGCTGCTGTCTATGGAGCTTCCAGGAGACCAAGGCCTATAAAGCCCTAACGGGTCAGTGCAGCCTCCGCACAGGCGAAACACATCGGGCTGCAGCAAGCGGCCGATTTATCAGATGAGATTGTAACAAAAGCTCAGTCCTAATAACCAAGGCGAGCATTTAGCAGCCACAGGGTAGATACCTTGCCAACAGTGGGGAGAACCTGTTCGTTCTGCCCAAGAATAGTGTGCTTAAATGACCCTACATGGTGAGGGAAGCACTGCCACGCTCATCTCCTGACAGGAGAAATATAAGGTCAGAAACGAGATCTAGTGACCTAGGCTGCTGATTCTAAGAAGCTCCAGGAGGCCAGAGGCCTTCAATACCCAAATGGGGTAGTACAACTTCCGTACACACTAATGTGACAGAAGCAGAGACACATCAGGCGGCAGCAAGCGGTCGACTTATCCAATGTGACAGCCATGGAACGCACAGCAGCTGAAGGCTAGGTACGTAACCTAACATAGAGAGGAGGAACAACCCTTTCTGCCCAAAAATGGCTTGCTTTAATGACCCTGCATAATTGAGGGGAGCACAGCCCTGCTCATCTCATGTCAGGAGAGACATCACAAGGGCAGAGAAGAAGAATAATGACCTAGGCTGCTGATCCTATGAAGCTCCAGGAGGCCAAGGCCTCAAGTACCCACATAGGGCATTTTCCATACACACCTAATGTGATGGAAGGAGAAACACATCGGGTGGCAGCAAGCGGCCAACTTATCCGATGAGGTTGTCATAGAGCATCAGCAGCTGTAAGGTAGGTACCTAACCCCCCAGGAGAGGAGGAGGACCTATCCTCTACAGTGAAGGAGGGCGTGCTTCAAAAACCCTGTCTCCGTGAAGTGAGCACTACCATATCCTGAGATGACCATCCAGAAGGGGTATTAGAACATATTAGAACGAAATCCAACATCGAGGTGAATCGAGTCGTTCTTAGAGAAATTAGTTAAAAACTACTCATGTGAGATAAAGTGCTCTAAGTGCACCAAGACAACTCTCCATGGAGGTTTTTAAGTGACCCTCAAAGGTGAGAGGAGCATTGCTCAGGCTCAAGGAGACCAGCATAGCAGGGAGGCCGGAGGAGGCCTAACAACCTGCAACTGTTACCTAGAAGAGCTCACTAGTAAGAGGTGATCTCTAGCGCTTTAGTTGGGAGCAGTCATGCTCAAAGGTGACCCTCAAAGGTGAGGGGACCTTTCATAGCTAGGCTCGGCCAGATAGAGGCAACTTATCAGGGGAGGCAGCAAGCGGCCAAACTACCTGATAAGGAGCTTAATGGACGAATAGTCTAGGAGGCTCAGAATTCTTAGTCACATAGCTGAGATGGATCCCTCTGGCAAAATGAGAGGAATATGCTCATGACAAACCCTTACAAAAAGAGGAGCACTTCCAAGCTCGACCAGACGGCGGCAGCAGCAGACTGGCAGGTTACTCAATTAAATGTTAGGTGGAGTGCCGCAGCATCACCGTGAATGGCTCAAACCACTCGGGGTGAGACCTGAGTAACGTAACCCGACTGGTATACAGCAATATCAGCCAGGGAACCAAATGGGGGAACCACACATCTCAAAATCGCAGCATAATAATGAGGACCTGATGGCTAAGGGACCCTGCAGAGGCCCAGCTGCTCAGCTGCCTAGTCCAGTAGTTATGAAGCCGAAGAAATGGGCCATCTTCAACCTGGATCTAATATTGATGGGTGAGATCGTCAACCAGCCAGCGACAGCAAGAGGTTCCAACTGCAGAAGGTAGATGCTTGTCAGGATCCTAGCCCTAAGAGTCCGAAACAGGTCCAAGGAGTGCTGCGGAAAAAGAATAGTTAGTGAACAACATAAGTAATAATAAAAGATGAGAATGGATCAAACTCACAAAACCATGGATCCGGGTCGTCGCTGGTTGTCCGGACTCTCAGTAGGTTGTTCTATAAATGTAGAACTAACCAAATGCATCATGGATCTGAATGATGACTGGGTGGATACCCTGAAACAGGAAGCCCCTCAGGGCAGGATGCAGACAGAGTGTCTTAGTAGGCCTCTAAGGCATGTGTGTCCAGCCAGGGTTGTCCAGGAGCATCCTGCGAGAAATAATTTTCGAAGAGCTTACCTGCTAAGAGGACCGAAGCCCTAGATGAAGTGCTGTAGAGGGGACCTGAAGGCCAAGAGATCGTTTTCAGGTGGATATAACGAAGGCGGATCCAATTAGACAAGCAGACCATAACCATAGTCAAAAGACAGGGAGTTCTGGAAGAGGACCTACCTAAAGAAAGAGAAAAGCAACAGACAGGTCCCAGAAATACAGCAGAAGAGGCTAGACACACAATAACAGGGTCGTACTCACACACTGTGGTTCCCGCACATGACTCCAGTTAGGCTTTAGGTAGACCTACATGTGAAGCTGCCCCGACCACGATAGTGGGCCATCTACTTACAACCCTAGCAGGGGAGATGGCACCATCTAGGCAGGGGCCCAGAGAGACCGCTGCTTAAATACTCTAAGAGGGGAGCAATCACAATGTTAGCAAAAGGATATCTTAAACAGTGTGCATAGGAAGACTACCAGAAGGGAACCAGCAGAGATTAACCTGACCACAAAGAGTGGGCTGTCTACTTATTACCCTAGCAGGGGAGACAGCACTGTCTGGGTGAGAGCTCAAAGAGACCGCTACTTAGAAAACTTAGAAAAGGGAGCGATCACCAAGCTAACACATAGTTATTCTCAGATTGCTGGCTCTAGGAGAGGGAACCATGCAACTGCCAGGACCACCAGCAGTGGCCCGTCAAACTATGAACCCAATAAGGGAAGGCAGCACCATCTCGGCAGGCTCCAGGAAGCTACTTTTAAGAACACCAAACAAGGGTCTTAACTAGCACTAAGGCTGTGCAAACAATCAGACGCAACCACCACACGCACAGTCCCAGCCAACACATAGCTATCCTCAGACAGCTATGTTTCCAGGTGGAGGCAGGTTAACACAACCTAGCTTCAGATAGCTGTGCTTAATCACATAATCACGCTGAACTATAACCACCCTCAGATGGCTATACTAAGAAGGTCCCCTTTTTATTTTCTCTCCATAAACCCCATTACTGGCAGAAAATAAACACCACAACCGCAACATGTAGCATGTATTCAGCTCCCTTGGGAGTTTAACATGCTCCGCCCATGCGCCAGATTCCCCGAAAAGGTTCGAGTTCCTCAAAGGGGAACACTTCATTTATAATTTTTCAAAACATTGCAATATAAACAAATTGAATTGTGTTCCCTTTTAGTAATCAAACTGGTCCCTGTACACTTGTTGGCCCCTTACCCAACCTTAAACCTACCAGTAACCAGAGGCGTTCCTACATGAAGTGGGGGCCCCAGGCAAAATTAATCAGTGAGGGCCTTTTAAAATATTTTTTTTTGTTAGTGTATCTTTGTTACCTAGTGATATACAGTCATGGCCAAAAATATCGGCACCCTTGCAATTCTGTCAGAAAATGCAACCCTTCTCTCAGAAAATTGTTGCAGTTGCAAATGTTTTGGTACTCACATGTTTATTTATTTATTTATTTATTTATTTTTTGTTTGTATTGGAACACACACACACACACAAAAAAAAAAAAAAAAGTTAAATACAATTGATACAATTCCACACAGAACCCAAAAAATGCACCGGACAAAATTATGGACACCCTTAACTTAATATTGGTAGCACCTCCTTTGGAAAAAATAACTGAAATCAATCCTGTAACCTGTAGCTTCCTGTAACCATGAATGAGTTTCTTACACCTCTCTACTGGAATTTTTTGATAGTGTGATTACTATCTTACCCACACCTGTTACTTGCCACAGGCGTGTCGAAATACAAATTAATAATTTTTTTCCAGTCCATTTTTGAGTTCTGTGTGAAATTTTATCAAGTTTGACTTTTCTTCTCTGTTTTTTGTGTTGTTGCAGTGCAAACTAAAACAATAAGCACGTGAATACCAAAACAATTGGAACAATTTTCTGAGAGAATTGCAAGGGTGCCGATATTTTTGACCTTGACTGTAATTATACAACAAATGAAATATGGACAAAACTCACCTAACAATATATAATGCACAAAAGAGGATGCACACTCTTTCTCACTCAAAATCAAACCTATGCACTCAAATCTATAGAACTGTCTTCTCTCCTGGAATTAATATTGCCAGAAGCCTATCAACCACCAGACCTCCATGACTGACTGATGAAATAACACAGAGAGTACCTTTCAAAAAACAATCAGAAAAATATATTTCATTTTTAATTAATTAGGCTGCTCATGGAAACAGTGATGAATAGAATGTTTCATATTGTTACAGTTCTGTCTGTTTGTTTTCTTGGTTTCTCCCATTGTCTCCCCCCGTCGATCTGTCTGATTTGGTTTAGTCCTTGTTAGCGTCATCTGGTTCACCTGTCTTTGTAATTAGCACACCCTTTATAAATCTGTCTTTGTCATTAGTTCCTTGTCGGTCTTTATTGTTGGTTTATTGTTTCTACGTGTGTGGATATTCCTGCCTGTTCCTGCTTGTGCTACCTGAAGATTATATTAAATATTGTTGCTTGTTATCTCGTCTCTCGTCTCGTTCCGTCCAGCACGCAGCAACTACGTAACACATATTCGGTTTGGAGTGGAATAGAGTGTGGGCAGAAACATACATTTGTACCTATGCTTACAGTTGTCCTGTTTCCTCCTTTTTTTCCGCTTCAGGCTGCCTGACAGATTTTTTCACTTTATGTTTAACATGCATGTTTATGCATGTCTGCAAACCTTTTCAGTTTATTCCTAAATTGCGCAAATGCAACTTCCACAAAAAACGTTCAGGTCTCGTGCATTTTCTCATCTACGGCATCGCGAGGATGTGCTGCACCTGTTTGAAACCGGCGGCCGAGGCGGCAAAAGCATAACCAGTATAACGAAAGAGGGGGTCCCATAGGGGGAATGGAGAGATGTCGCTGCGTGTTATATCTACAGTATAACATTCCTGTTGGTTTATACGGTTGGCTATCAGGGGCCCCGATGGAAAATTACGGGCCCCAGGCATTTTCCTGCCTTGCTTGCCCCTTTGATATGCCTCTGCCCATACCACCAAACCTGTCCCTAACCCTACCCATATCACACATCAACAGCAGCAGATGTGTTGTGCATTACCAAAAGCTTTTAATCGTTGTATATCATCTGTTAAAGTCATTTGTAGATTTTCAAGATGTACATGATTATATGAATTAGAAGTTTAACGACATTTGTAAGCATTTTAATTTACATGAAATGTTAATTTTTAAGTAATGTTTAATACATTTATTAGTGAACATTAACAAGCACATTATTTCATGTCTCTAGATATGTGAAAATATATGAACTAACAATCCGTTAAGCATAACATAATGTTTGTTAATAATTTATTAATGAAATTTATTATAAAGTGTTACCGTAATTTTCCACACATGAACTCATACCTCCATCCATCACGTTTCTGATGCTTGGACAATGGATTTAGGCACAGGGTGACCTTATAGGTCATGGAGAGGCGTCCACAGGTCTCATGCAGAATGCCAGTGGTCCACCAGAACCTGCACACAACATTAGCACACATAAACAAATACACCAGGTTCACAACTACTACAAGGTAAAAACACCCCGAGCTTTAGCTATAAACAGGAAAGATTGCCAAAACATACTGATAACATTCTGTAGTCCTGTAGGTGAGAAGCACAGACAATATTCATCTTTATTCAACTTTGATTTTATTAACTAAGAAACTGTCACAAAACAAGTCTATATTTCACCTCTGGAAGTTGTGCAAAATGAGCAAACACTTGTGAAAGCATTTAGCGGCATTCCTTGCAAGTTAGAAATAGATCAGACATATACCTACAGTAGAAACCATGTAGGTAATTTTTATACCATAGGCCTATGTGTGTTTTTACTGGTTATCATGATATATGCTACTATGGAAGACCAAGGGTTAATTTTAATTAACTCAAAACAGTCAAACAGTCAGCATAATTAAATTTCACCACATAAAAATGAGGTTGTAAAAATTTACAGATGTTACGGTTTTTGATAATGAACATGAATTTACATCTAACAGATGTAATCCTGCATCCTCAAGCTCCAGTCAAAAGTGCATTTCTAAGAGCCAATCTATAGAAGGACTAAAATAACAGTATTCCGTTGGGTCTGTGCAGTTGACTGAATGTTTGACTTATTCTGTGTTGCAGGTTCAGACACGATGAACGGCATTATTCCCAGGAGCAAAGCAAAAGGCACTGACATCTGTGCATTTAACAACAAGTATTATATCATCCGCTCTGACCTCGGCTGCTATATGCAAACAAGTGATTTGAGTAAAGGTTCAGATATCTCTATTTTCAGTCTGCACCCTGCCTGCCAAAATGGAGACCATTACATTGGTGGAGATAGCTACTTTCACATCATCAAGGGCAATTCCTGCCGCAGAGTCACAAGCCTGACGACAGAAAACAATACTGTAGTTTACAGCCTTCATCCCAGCTGCCAGGGTGGAGACCACTACTTCGCAGCTCATGGCTATTTTTACATCATCTTCCAAAAAAAAGGCACCTACCGAAGAACAACAAACATGACTAAAGACTCTGAAGAACTCGACCTGCATCCCAACTACAGTGACGGTTTGTATTTCTGGGGCCCAGCAAACTACAAGAAAACTGGCTGCTACTTCCTCAAACCCACCTCAGAGTGGGGAGTTGAGTTCTGCACCGGTGTTGATCTCAGCGACGACGAGCACACTGCTGTCTGTGCTGTTCATCCTGATGTTCTTAACTTCCTTCCTGGTGGGCTCTCAGTAACTAAAGGCCCAGCCATTGGCATGTGGGAGAATATTGAAACTATAACTAATGGCAGCAATGTACCAGTGACATGGCAAAAGAAGATCACTAAAAAGGTTGGATACAATAAGGAGAAGATGACCCAGATCACTCAAAACTGGAAGAAAGAAACATCAGCCTCGATTGAATATGGAGAGCTTGCAAAGTTAATTGCGAAGTCGCAGTTCTCCTTTTCTGCAGAACACGGAGGTTCACGTGTCGGCACTGAAAACGAAAGCTGGAAGGAAGCAACTGAAGAGGAAGAACTGCTCAACTTTCAGCTGAAGCCAAAAGAGTCTTTATATCTGTGGCAGCACAAACTGTGTCTTGGTCAAGAACCAGTGTTGTTCTGCTGTAATTTGAAGATTACCAGTGAGCCAAACCCTCCAACTTCACCCGCACGACCATGAATATCAACATTTCAGGATCGCTCAGCTCCAAGGATGACCAAGTGCTTTTCAGTTCAATACATTAACTATACATTCTCAAGCAATTATATAGATATATGCATGTACTGGTTCTGGAATCATTTAAATAGCAAATTCAGTAACAGATGATGTAACTACAATTACTGAAACGTTGTGTTCATGATAAAATCTGACAAGGCTACTTTAAATCTCGAAAGTCTTGGTATTTTTGCTGTCATTCTGTTTCTTTACACTGTGTTGTCTGGGAATGTGGATTTGTTAAACATACACAGACATCTGTTCAGATGTCTGATGAAAACCTGACCAAATGCCTGTTCTTTTGTCGTGTTTAGTGTACATCTCATAAGGTTAACACAACAGATCACAACAGAACAGAACACAACATCTTACTAAAGGTGTGTCAGCAATCACACCAGGAAGCAGAGCTATATTATACGAATCAACAGGTTTATTGAGATCGACAGATGTAAATTAAGCAATAGTCCAATGGGGGCGAAGTCTCCCTGACAAGGTGAAAGCTAGATGGGGACAGAGTTTATTTGTTCCACAACAAAATAATGTCTGAGAGTTCCTGCCCTTTTATTATGGTTAGACAAACTTTGAAAATTCAATTTTAAATAAATTCAGTTTATTTATGAAGCACATTTAAACTCAGCCTTGGTTGGCCAAAGTGCTGTACATAGATTTGAAAAATTACAATAAAATAGATACATTTTTAATTCAGCAAACGCAGAAGCTGTTCTATGAAGGTTTGATCATGGAACAAACAGGAGGTGACAGCTGTTTGGAGACTGAAGTGATCTAGATGGATTGTAAGTGCTGTAACAAGCAAATCAGTGTGATTATTTAGAGGGTAAATTATTAACAGCTTTATAATCAAATAACAGCATTTTTAAATCGGTTCAGTATCGGACTGGTAACCAAGCGTAGGATTGGTGTGATATGGTCACGTTCCCGTGAGTGGATGGGATGCTGCTTTCTGCACCATTTAAAGGGGAGAAATGAAGGAAAAAGGTAACCCGACATACAGCGAATTACAGTAGTCTAATCCTATAGAGATAAAAGCATAGATGATAGTTTACCATCTTTGCTGGCTAGCAAAAGTTGTTTTCAATTTTTAAGCAAGTTAAGTTTAAACTAACAAACACTGGCACTAACTACTATTGTCTCTGTAGAATCCTAGTTCTTTAATGTCTGCAGTAAGATGATGCATGAGGGTGCCAAGATCAAAACCGCTATCATCCGAGTGCTCATTTTGGCAAAATTGGATGATTTGGGTTTTATTATCATTAAGTAGCATATAAAGTTGTTAGCGAGCCACAGTTTGATTTCGTGGAGACAGGCTTCCAGTTTCTTAATTACCAAATTCTCATGTCTCACAGTTCAAACCCATAGATTTTGTAACATTTCATCCTTTGGTAAGTGGTGGAAACTTCTGGAAAAAGAGTATCTAGCACAACGTTATGTGTTTCTTTCCACAGTGGACACATCTATTTAACAGATCGAACATGGTACCCAGGGCTCGACATTAACCCTTGTCCAGGACAAGTGGATTTTGTGAAGGGGCAAGTGAAAGAGAATTTCAAGTAACAAGTAACCTGATTAAAACATCAATAACAAACAATAACTAGGGCAGCACCGAAACTTTGGTGAGAATGATTCTGATTTAATTACTTTTAGTGTAAACGGTGACGGATAACGGACGAACAGTATCCAGGTTGTGTCAGCACACACAATGAAACATGAACAAACATACTGCAGCAGAAAAAAAGATAAATATTGTATAAAACATAATATAGGTAAGCAACATTACACGACCAAGCACCAGCACGATTGCAAATCGTTGACATTGACAATTGACATTGATTTTATACAACAGTAGTTCAATAAACAAATAGGTAATGGTAACTGACTTTCATTTTTCAGACAGATTACTGACCGTTTTTGCTAACGAAAATAGTTCTAAGCAAAGCCACAGCAGAACAGTAGCACATCTCCAAGCAGCACTCCAGCGGTCAATGATTCAGTGAGCAATTCATAAAGACAGTCATTTATTGAATGAATTAGCCGTTTGAACTAATTGGTTGAGTGTCTCACTCATTAAGACAGTGACTTGCCGCCACCTACTGGTGGTTTGGTTGCAAGTATCATTGCATTTTTCCCATTTTACATTAATGTTAAAAAAGGTTTAATGGTTTATTAATCTTATCACATTATTTATGCATTCGCAATTTTAATGATAAAATAGCAAATAATGAAAATAATTTTATATTATAAATTTTATTGATAAAATTTAAGAATTTGACATAAATGATGACACATACATTTAGTAATGTTAGGAAAATTTTGCCTTCCATAAAGCTAGAAAGTGTCCTAGAAATCATTTGAAGGCAAATATCACAAATATACTGATTAAAGTGAGATCTCATAGAGCAGTGATGAGACTATTGCTTCAGAATGGATTACATTTACACCAAAAAAAAAAAAAAACTTTACCCCGAGCAAGTAACTTTTTTTACTCGGACAAGTGAATGACTGATGTAGAAGGACAAGCACATGTCAAGGCTTAATGTCGAGCCCTGGTACCTATGCAAAAATGATCTATAAATCCATCACCCACAGGTGGTCAGGTTTCATTTGTAGACAGTTCAGATTCGTTGCTAAGGCTTAGGTTTAATTAGAATATAGGTTTCACTTTATTTTGATGGTCCGTTTAACACATTCTGTTGACTGTAAGTAACGCTGCACCTACTGTGTTGTCTAGTATTACTGGATTGGTAGACCATCATAATAAAGAGTCAGCAGATATTAAGCAGACAGTCTACTAATACTCTAATGAGAGTTAGTTGACATGTAAATGCAATGTTACTTATTGTCAACAGAATGTTCAATAGGGACCATCAAAATAAAGTGTTACCAGAATATCTAGTATATACTTTAAATAATTGATTGATTATTGATATTTTTTTTACTATTTTCAAATTCAAGTCCACAAATGCATACATTTCACTATTTTGTCCTTTTATTGTAAGCGTGACAAATCAATTTGGCAAGCTTATGGTCTGAACCTATAGGACAGGGGTCACCAAATTTGTTCCTGGAGGGCCAGTGTCCTGCAGAGTTTACCTCCAACTTTTCTCAAAACACCTGCCTGGAAGTTTCAAGTATACCTAGTAAGACCTTGATTACCTGGTTCAGGTGTGTTTAATTAGGGTTGGAACTAAACTCTGCAGGGACATCGGCCCGCCAGGACCGGATCTGGTGACCCCTGCTATAGGAAGAGGGAAAATGAAGAAATTGCCTGTAATTGACCATTAAAACGCACATATTAATATATACTAAAAAGTAAATATATAAAGCTATAGTGAAATATTATGTTTACCACTTGGAAAATTACCAACTTCTTATTGGGTGGTGTCATGAAAATTCCTAATACTAAGCTGACGTCACCACAGACAATTCAAACAACTACCAGTTGTTAATATAATAAATAATAACTACAGTATCTCGAGCTAATTCTCTGAATTCACTGAGTACTTACAATATAATACAGTACTTCCCCTGATGTATGGTGACGGCAACCCGTCAAGAAGCTACTACCTCAGTCACACATGAGCACACAGGTCCCTCTCAGCTGCACACTGGTCCGACACAGGTTCTTTATTACTAACTCAGAATATTAAAGCCTCAGCCCGAGGACGGCTCTTATAGTCTTCCAACACTATTAATGTCTTTGCAGTGGTGATTTGAGCATAGAATCTTTAGTACTTCTATTCCTCATATGACACCACTCCCAAGTTGCTCTTTGCAGGAATGAAAGTTTTATTCATGGCCAGGAGCCCACTGGAGCCCAAGAGAGACTTTCTGAACAGAAGGATACATGAACATTTATACTTTGTAGTTGAATAAAAATCAATGTCACTCATTCTTCACTGTAATTGGTTAAAGTGATCTGGTCGTTTTTTTTGTTTGTCATATGACTGGGGTTATGACTTAAAGGGGTCATCAGATGCTAAGTTCACTTTTTCATGTTGTTTGAACATTAATGTGTGTTGGCAGTGTATGTACAAATCTACCCTATAATGATAAAAATCCATGCAGTAGTTTTTAATTAATCTGTAAAAATAATATCCCCTTTTTCAAATCGAGCCGTTCTCAGATGCCTGTCGGTGTCGATTCATGATCCAGCTTCGCTTACAGCAGAAGTGTGTATAAGCTTTTTTTTATGAATCTTTGCGATCGCCTTTTCTTATAACGTGGTAGTTAGGAAGTTTAGCGGGTAAATGCGGCTAAAGTAAACAAGACCGTCTTTCAACAGAGAGAAGAGAGGGGCGGGCAGAGCTCATTTGCATTTAAAGGAACAACCCCTTAGAATGAAGTGATTTTTGCAGAGCTGATTTTGGCAAGGTAAAAAGGGTGTTGTTTTACAAAACCATTGAGAATTTTTAATCGAAGTATATTAGAGACTTTTCATTAAGACCCTAAAGAATCATATTACCTTGTGGAAAATGGGCATCCGATGACTCCTTTAAGCACTTTTTGGGTAAGTATAGATTCTTTAATCATAGATACATGGTTTTTGATCTAAGCATCCTTCGTCTTTTCTGAGCAGTCTATGCTAAACATACCCTTTTCCTTTTTACTTTTTTTTAAGGCCTTTACCTTAAAAATTAACATCACAGTGGGCACATGTGCTCCCATAGCCTCACAACTGTTCCAAAAAGAAATGAAAGGTGTGTGGGTTTGGACTGACATGAGGGTGAGTACAAGATGACAGAATGTCCAGTTTTAGGTGAACTTTTCCTTTAAGCAGCACTTAGGAATATTTGAATTCCAATACATTAGAACGGGGTATTCAAGTTCAGATGCCAAAGGGACCACATTTAACCACATAAAATGTGAAGGGCCACAAATTTGCAAGACTTTAAAACAATATTTGCAGTTTTACTGATTTAGAAATGCAGTTTATTACTTAAGTCCCATTTAAAATAATACTGAACATGAAAATAAAAATAAGTGGATTAACAGTTTATTTTGCTATATTAAAAAAATGCATTCATACTCAAAGTATTAAACTCAAAACATTCTTAAGCAAATATATTTCACAAATGTTTTAAAGAGAAGTGCTATTTTTCAAATTTATGCCCAAAATAGGTCGGAGTGCACATTACTGACATCACAAAATCAAAGTCTTGATTTTGTTTTGGGGGTGTACTAGAACATGCTCTCATGCTTGGTATTTCGAAAAATGCATTTTTTTTTTTTACATAATTTATATTATTATAATAATTTTCTCCCCAGTCTGGCACAAAGGGCTCGATTAGTTCTGGGTTTGATGAAGGCCAGCCTTCTGAAAAATGAAATGTGTTGTGATTGGTTAGCTGTTCCAGTGCGTTTTGATTGACTGAACAACATAGACGGTGTTTTAGTACAGCCACGCCTCTTGCCAAAGCAGCAAGTTCCGTCTGCTCCATTATAGGTTGTCAATATTATGGAAGCAGATTAGACTAATTAATAATTCACGCAAAAGACACGATGCACACATGCGTGTCCCAGTTCACGTGCACAAAAAAAAAAAAAAAAAAAAAAAAAAAAAATATATATATATATATATATATATATATATATAAACAAAAAACAATTCACGTGCACAAAATAAGAATAAAAATTCATAAAATACGTTTCACAAATTGCAAAACACAATTTACAGATTTACAACTGTGTACAACAATTTTGAATGTTTAAAAATCACGAGTGTATCACGGACTGTGAGTGTGTGAATAGCCTTTTTTGCGTGTATATTTTTTAGACTTGTGTGTGTTTTTGAGACTTTCCTGGCAGTGAACTCCTCCCATGCGGGTCACTCGTACTCTTTAGCCAATCAGATTTGAGCCTGTCGATCAACCAATCATAACCCGCTGTGGGCGTGCCTACCTTACGTTATGTCATCAGCGTGAGTCCATAGTTCCAGTTACGATTCGGCTGTTGATCGTCTCATTTAAGGTAACTAGCTGTAAAGGGACTCGTTGGAAGTGTGAATAGATCCAAGTGCGAGCTTTACTATGCAGATTGTAGTCAAGACAGGCAAAGTCAATCTCCAACAAACAGTAATATCCAGGGCAAGGAAAAAGCATAATCCAATAAACAGGCAGAAGGTCAAAATACCAGAGAGAAGTCCAAAGTAACAAATAAACAAGGCAATGAAACAAGACAAAACTATGGCAATGAAACAAGGTATAACTATGACTATGAAACAAAACAAAACTGGGGAAATCACAAAACAAGGCAAGGAAACAGGGAAAACACTTGGTAGAGTCCGCACAGGCAAAACAATACTTCACAATGCCTGTTTGGCATGGCTCTCCTTATATGGCAGCCAAACAGGAAGTAACCATAGATGCAACAGAGGGAGTGGTAACAGTCAGTCCATGGGTGAGGGCTCCCTCTGCTGGCGTGGTGTTACAACAAGTATCATTCTAGGCAAGGCAAGGGCAATCGTTCATGCTGTACGGAAGTCTTCGGTGGCAAATGAACGAATGATTCAAAGGCCTATATTTTATATTTAACTTTCCTGCACACAAACTAGCATATGTGGATTATGAGGACTCTCTGTAGACTGTACTTACCCTCTGCAATCACTGCGAAAACAGAACACTGTTAAAGATGATAAAATCCAGGTGTTATTAGAGTAATTAGTAATTACATTTGTAGCATCAAAGTGTCCTCATAAACTATGATTGCCAAATCTTACACACAGACACACAACACTCAACATAAATTTACATAATTTACTTTTCATTTTGAAAGAGATGTTTGTCTAGGATCAAGCTTTAAGATACAGCCTAACTTCAGCCACAATGGAATATGATGCACGTGAAATACCATCAACTTCTGGAGGCACCAATACAGCCCTTCAGAAATACACGTTCCTCGCCACAAAGATCTTCATTGCTAACCAGGTGAATCCAGTTAATAATTCTGGTAATGCAGTGCATGAAATGCAAAAGTACCAAGACGAAGTGAAGCACGACAACACTGGAGTCAAGCCACTACAATACTGGCAAGGACGGGTAACTGTGTATCCAGAACTTGCACCTGTTGCAATAGATTTGGTCTGTGCCCCTGCATCCCAAGCCTTACTCATAAATAATATTTTCTGTTTGTGGACAGCTTTCATCTGGACTGAGAAGCAGAATGACCACCTCCCTGGAGCAAAGAGTCTTCTTAAAAGTTAACAGAAAATTCTGTAACTAAAATACAATCAGAAAACACCAATCACAATACATCTTATGCAAAACTGAAGAAATTCTGAAGATTGTATTCTGGTTATTTGTGCTTGAGTAAAATCAAACACTTACACACACACACACACACATGTTGGGTTTACATGTTTTATGGGGACATTCCATAGGCGTAATGGTTTTTATACTGTACAAATCGTATTTTCTATCGCCCTACACCTACCCTACACCTAAACCTAGCCCTCACAGGAGACTGTGCACACTTTTACTTTCTCAAAAAAACTCATTGTGCATGATTTATAAGCCTATTTCCTCATGGGGACCTCACAAATGTCCCCACAAGGTCAAAATTTACTGGTATTACTATCCTTGTGGGGACATTTGGTCCCCATAACGTGATGAATACCAGGTGCACACACACACACACACACACACACACACTTGACTTAATTGAAGATCATGTTCTAGTCTGTTCAAGTAATATTAAAACTGCATACATGCATTTGAAACTTCGGAAGATTGTGTTCTAGTCTGTTCTTGCTAAAGTAATATCGAACACACTACAGACATAAATACACAATGCACACACTGTTCATTACTTAATTCCACTTTACAGCAGGTTGTTTGCTGTAGCTGACTTGAAATGTTTATTGAAGTACCAGTGGTCACACTGCTACTGCTATACTGTACATCTAAAAAAAGGAAAATAGACATATTTAAGATTTCATTGTAATGATTCTTATGTGTTCATCTGTTTTTTTCATGCTTTTCTTTTATACTTTTAAGTTGCATTTGTTTGGTTCTTTTTTGTATCTCAAACTTACGTTATTTTTGCTATTCAGAGTTAAGCACAGAGTTAAATGTTAACTGTGAAAACAGTAAATTTTGGCTTAATAAATATCTTTCTTTGGTCTACTCTGGAAGTGTTCTGTTCACTGTGCTAAACTATAATTACTAAAACTAAAACTGAAACTAAATATATAAAAACAAAATAGAAATGTTTTCACAAAATAAGAACTAAACTAAAACTAACAAAACCATTAATGAAACTAACTAAAACTAAACTAAAATTTACAGCACATTTGAAAATGATATTATAATAAAAACTTTAAAAATGCAAAACTATAATAACCTTGATGTGCAGTCGGGTGTATTTTTACAATTGCAGTGTAAACTGCAGCAACCAGAATGTGATTGGTGGAACAGAATGCTCATTGGACAGCATTTCACAAACTAGGAGAGGTGGATCCCGACCACTTCCAGGAATCATAAGGGAGTAATACAAAACCTTTTTGGGCTGACAGGGGAGTTTTGACACCAGACCGCCTGTAGCATCCAGATAGAGTGTAACAAGAGCCTTCTTCTGTAGATGTTGTAGCAGAATGTTAATGGCTGTTTTAGTGTACATGTGCACACTGAAAGGATCAATGCGCATGTGCTCTGCTCGTACATGAATGACAGCAGTAGTAGCAGCAGTACGCTGATTAGAAGGGATGGCGGAGAAGAAAGCATTGCATTACTGGGGAATTAAAATAGTGGCCAGTAACACAAAAATGACCACAAGGCGAATAATACGAATAGAATGGAAATTGCATGTAAATGGGAGGGAAGAGCTTTTCTCTTGACATGTAAACGTCATAATGTGAATAAGACCTTACTCTGATTATTGTAAATAATGTATTTTTTGTGTGCATGTAAACGTAGTCAATATGATGAATCCAGCACCATGGACAGGGACTGTTCTGCAAGAGTGCAAACATAAATCAATGCACAGAGATGTTGATATTGCGAGAGTTTAATGTTCAATGAAAATGACAAACAACTAAATCTTTTATATGCAGTCCATTCATGTCCAAGACATCTCTTTATCACAATTAAACAACAAAACACACAGGTTACAACAGGAAAAAATGGGCTTTAATGTCTTCTGTTGGTTCCAGATGAGAATTGTGTTCGCTTGGTGTGACCCTCCTTTGGAAAGCTATTAAACTGGATGGTGTGCCACTGAAGAATCCTATAATTATTAACAGTTATGTTAAATATTAAACAATGAGAGCTAATAATTGTGCATTAAAGACTTGTAGTATGTTCTTCGTTTTGTAGTGCTGTGACCATATTTTTTAAATCTATCGGCGGATGACACTAAAGTACCGCAAGAGCAAGTTGAAAGCATGCAGAGCTGTCTGCGGTCTACAGTTCTTGTAGAACTTTGATTTTAAAAATGGATCTTTCTGTGCAGTGCCTCTTCAAATCAAACGCACCTAAAAATCCAATTGACAATCTTGCAGCCCTCCCCTTAAGGCAGGGCCCTAGGCGACCGCCTGTATCGCTTTTTGGATGGGCCGGCACTGAAAAAGCCATTGCTAAGGAAATGATACACCGTCTAGTCTAGAAGCCGGAAATAATGGTGTAAACTAGCAGCTAACACTAACACTATACTACACTGGCCGCGAATGGCACGACACATTGCGTTAAAGCACATAGATCCTATTATAATCAGTTGTTCAGTAACTGAGCGTGAGCGTTACAATATACATGTAACGGTGGTGGCCAAGCATAAATAAAGTCTTTTTAAGGAGAATTTGTTTGGGCACCAGCCAGGATTAATCCTGTCCGAATTTAAAATAAACCAGGATAGCCAAAAAAAAAAAAACACCTGTTACTATATTAAATCACAAAAATGTGGAAAACTCTGTTCACAGTTCACCAGGGAAGATTTATTCCACAATCCAAAGTCCATTAAAAAAATAGTTTGAAAAGGAGCAAAAAAAAAAATTAAATAAAAAAACAAGCGAAAAGAAAATCAGTTCAACACTTCAGTTCAATTCAAGTTTGAAATCTGTGTAGAAATTGTCACACTGTTTTAAGATTCCAATTTGGCAGATTCACATCTACAATCATTCACAAACTGTCCATAGAGAAAAAAAGGAAGAAAGAAACATGGAATTGTCACACCCCTGTGGACTGTTTATGTTGGTTTCTTCCTTCTGTGTCCATACATGATTTTTCCTGTTCCTGTCCTTGTTAAGTCCTTATTAGTTAATCAGCCACACCTGTCCTTGTATCATTAGCACCCCTTTATTAGTTGCTTTCAGTTCAGTGTTTGTCATCCGGTCTCGTCAATGTGTACGTGTGTTTTGACCCTCCTGTTGTGGATTTATCTGTTTTGGAATTACCTTTGGATTATAAAAAAGACTTTATCTTTGACCTTCGTCTTCGTTCGCCCCTTACTCACTAAGATAAGCAGCCATCACTTGTCTTGAGAACGGCTTCACTAAAACTCGACGATCTTGAAGTGCAACGCTTAAAAGTCAAGTGAGACCCCGCGACGCACCAGTCAACAGGGAAGTGATAAAGTAGTGAAAAAGCCAAGATGAGACAACTGAGGAACTATAACAAAAAGAGAAGAGAGTTAACATTTCAAAGCAAAGACCGACTATGGCTGCGAAATTTTCCACAATCAAGTGCAAAACACATATTTAGTGCAACGTTAGCACCAAAATGGAAGGGGCTTTACCGTCTTCCGAAGCAGCTGGGTCCGCTGAACTATCAAACAGCTTCCTTACAAAATCCAGTTTTATCTTCCCCCTCATTCCTTCATATATCTGTCTGTCTCTCTCTCCTTCCTCACACCCTTCCCTACAGTAAAACCCAGTCATTACATGAAACTGAAAAATTTGCTGTTCATTTTCAACATAAGTTGGTTTTCAAAATTGTGAAAATCCAGTCTTGCTCTGCTTGGGCTGAAGACTAGTCCTGTGATACTAAATAGCCTTTCACAGGCTGCGGAAGCAGGTAGAGGTGTCTTCAGCTACACAGAGAGCTTGCACACAGCTAGGAAGAATTTCAACAAGTCCATGTGATCCAGTTGTTTGGAGCCATCTTGTGCTTAAGACGACTGCAGGGCAGAGAAGAAGTCATCCTCGTCAGATGAACTGGATCTAACATCAGGAGACATCTATGTGCTGCTTGATGTAGTCTATTCCTGAAATATTGAGCAAGAAAATATAAATTATTAAATCAGTTATTGTTATGCATCACCTAGGGCCTAGTTTGTGTTTCTTGATGTCATCATTGGTTAATATTAAAAAAAACATTAACATTACTTCATAACATAAACCTGCATCTGAGTCCCAGATAAATCCAAAATAATCACTGAATGTTGACATAATTATTTAAAAGCAAAACTTAAATAGAGTATGGCACTTTGAAGACATATTCAAGTACAACAACAGTTTACGATGCTGATTACATATATGAACATATTTCTGTATCTTTAAGTGTAACAAGTGTAAACCAGCATTATAATTTTCATTCAAAATCCTCCTTTTTTCCTTAATGTATTTAAAAATCTCTGATTCTTTTAATTTGAATGTATTAATGTTACAAGGAGTGATTGACGAGAGGCGAGCGGATCCATGTGCGAGCCTTTTATTAAACAAACAAGACAGATACAAGGTCGAGCAGGCAGGGTCGAGACAGGAGCAGACAGGTGTGTCACCGGCAGTCGAAGAGAATGATCCGATAAAACAAGAGCGATAATCCACAAGGCAGGCGGCTAGACAGACGTAAACGAGAAAACCAGGCGGGAGATCAAAAACTAGGAAACCAGAGAAAAGCTAAACAAAGGGAAAGCACTAACAATACTACAGTTCAACAATCCGTGACATAAACTGGGGAAGTCCGGGCTTTATAGGAAGCCTGATTAGTCACGGGGGCTGACGCAATCAGTGCGGTGGAGGATGGGAGATGCAGTCCGAAGTGCAACGTAACAGTCAGAGTGAAATGGAAAGATGAGAGTGACATCTGGTGGTGAGCAGTCCGTAGGGCACCGACCAGATTCGTGACAATTAAATTCCTTGATTTCATTGTATTTTCTTTTGAATTAATTACACTGATATGCATAGCTTTGGAAGACACTTAACTTTTGGGCGCGCTTTCCTCTCTCAGTTCACGCTTAGCTAAGCTGAGATAAGGATGTCTTATGGCTCTCAGAGCCAACGGTAATAATATTTCAAGTCAAGTCAAGTTATTGTCATTCCGCTACATGTGTGGACATACAGTGGAATGAAATGTCGTGTCTCACAGGACCACGGTGCTACATAAATAAACATAAATATGAACATAAATACACTAGACGTAGAAACAATTTTTTTAAACCTATACTTGTAACTATACATATACTATAAATAATTGACTATACATACACATAACGTAAGACAGACTATACAAGTAGTTTACATAATAACTGTGCATGATAATGTGCAGTAAAGGTTAAGAAGCAAATAGTGCAAAATGATTTGTGGTGCATTGACAAGTAAACATTTGTTAAGTCTTTATTATGTCCTTGTAACATGTTAATAAGTGTTAATAAGAAAGTGTCTGGTGCATATAGAGATGAAAGAATGCACTACTACAGGTGGTTTGTCCAGCCCACTCAACTGTGTGTAGCACACTCAGATTTGCAAAAATTGTGTTTTGAGTTTTTCAACAGTTTACATTGTGGATAAGGATTTCAGAGGGGGGTGAGGTGGTTGGAATTGAGGGTTCTCACAGCCTGGGGGAAAAAGCTGTTGAGCGGTCTTGCAGAGCGGGCTCTGATGCTCCTGTAGTGTCTTCCTGATGGCAGGAGCTGGAAGAGATGATGGGAGGGGTGGGTGGAGTCCTTCACGATACTGGTGGCTTTACCTGAGCATCGTGCAAGGAAAATGTCCAGGATGGAGGGGAGAGGGGCACCGATGATCTTTGTGTTCACTGTCCGTTGTAGGGTCTTGCGGTCAGCAGCACTGCAGTTCCCGTAACAGACAGTGATGCAGCTGGTCAGCACACTCTCAATGGTTCCCCTGTAGAATGTGGTGAGGATGGGTGGAGGGAGACTTGCCCTTTTCAGCCGGCGGAGAAAGTGGAGGCGCTGTTGTGCCTTCTTGGAGAGTGACATGGTGTTGGTGGTCGAGGTGAGATCCTCCATGATGTGCACCCCCAGGAATTTAGTGCTGCTGACTCTCTCCACAGCTGAGCTGTCGATGGTCAGTGGGGGGGTGGTCAGCAGAGTTCCTCCTGAAGTCCATCACAACCTCCTTTGTCTTACTCACATTGAGGGACAGGTTGTTTGCACCACACCATTCAACCAGTTGTGCCACTTCCTCTCTGTAGGGTGTTTCATCGTTGCTGCTGATGAGACCTACCACCGTTGTGTCATCAGCAAACTTAATGATGTGGTTGGAGCTGAACTTGGCAGTGCAGTCGTGGGTCAGCAGCGTGAAGAGCAGCGGGCTTAGAACACAGCCCTCTGGGGCACTTGTACTCAGTGTGGTAGTGCTCGAGGTTTTGTGGCCGACACGGACTGACTGAGGTCTTCCAGTTAAGAAGTCCAGGATCCAATTACAGAGGGAGGTGTTAAGGCCCAGCAGGTTTAGTTTGTTGATCAGCTGTTGTGGGATTATGTATTGAATGCTGAGCTGAAGTGAATGAACAGCATTCTAACATAAGAGTCTTTGTTTTCTAAGTGAGTAAGAGCCAGGTGGAGGATGGAGGAAATGGCATCGTCCGTGGAGCGGTTTGGACGGTATGCAAACTGGAGTGGATTGAGTGTGTTGGGGAGGCTGGTTTTGATATTGCGCATAACTAACCTCAGTCAGTGTCAGTGCTATGGGACGGTAGTCATTCAGACAAGACACGAGGAACTCTTTGGAACTGGAATTATGGAGGTGGATTTGAGACATGTGGGGACGTCTGCCTGGCTCAGCAAGGTGTTGAAGATATCTGTTAGGACATCCGTCAGCTGTGCAGCACAGTCTCTCAGTACACGGCCAGGTATGTTGTCAGGACCCGCAGCCTTGCGTGGGTTAACCCTGGATAGAGTCTTCCTTACATCGGCTGGAGACAGACAGAGTGCCTGGTTGTTGGGAGGTGTGGGTAGTTTTTGTGCAGGTGTGTCATTCTGCATTTCAAACCGTGCATAGAACTTGTTGAGTGCGTCTGGGAGGGTTGTGTCGTCATCACAGGCCTGTGGCAGGGGCTTGTAATCAGTGATGGTCTGAATGGCTTGCCACAGGCTCCGTGTGTCTTTGCTGTCACTAAAGTGATTATTTATTTTTTGTGCATACAAGCGTTTTGCTTGCTTGATGCCACGGGACAGATTGGCTCTTGCTGTTTTTAAGGCTGCTTTGTCTCCTGATCTGAATGCATCATCTCTGGTCTTTAGCAGCCCACGAACCTCTGCTGTCATCCACGGCTTCTGGTTTGCACGTGTGGTGATGGTTTTGGTGACTGTCACATCATCAATGCACTTTTTGATGTAAGCAGTCACAGTTTCAGTGTACTCGTGCAGGTCTGTGTGGTTGTTGTAGGTGGCCGCCTCTCTGAACATGTTCCAGTCTGTGCACTGAAAGCAGTCCTGTAGTGTTGAGGTGGCATCATCTGGCCATACTGTGATCTGTTTTTGAACCGGTTTGGTAAGTTTGAGAAGTGGTCTGTATGCTGGGATTAGCATAACAGAGATGTGGTCTGAGTATCCGAGGTGGGGGCGGGGTTCAGCTTTGTATGCGTTTTTTTCTGTTGTGTAAACCAAGTCCAGAGTGTTGTTTCCCCTTGTTGCAAAGTTCACATGTTGGTAGAACTTTGGCAAAACTGACTTTAAGTTTGCGTGATTAAAGTCACCGGCAATGATGAAAAAGCCGTCGGGGTTATTTGTTTGTTGTTCGCTGATGGCGCTGTACAGCTTGCGAAGCGCATCCTTAGCATTTGCACACGGCGGGATGTAAACCGCGACAATAACAATGGGCGTGAACTCCCGCGACAGATAGAATGGCCGACACTTCACAAACATAAACTCCACCAGTGATGAACAGTGTTTTGTCACTACAGCAGCATTGTTACACCATTCCTTGTTGATATAAACACACAGTCCTCCCCCGCGAGTCTTACCAGACAATGACACAATTCTGAGACGAACAGACGACATTAAAAGACATAAAAGCACCGTTTTTCGGACCCGGAGTAGCCGCTGCATCTGACCGCGCCACCATCTTGTATCTTGTATTTCAACCTATTAGTTGATATTTCTGTTAAAAAATTGTTCTTTGGAATGTGTTAACATGATTTAAAATGTGGTACTACACCGATGTGCTATTTTTGTCGAAGTTTACATTGAATGTCTGATTGCGTGGTTTATGTGCCCTTGTTCACCAGCAGATAATGAAGTTATTGAAGAGAGACCACAAAATGCATGTTTATTAATATAAATTCTTTGTTTGTCCAGAAATAAAAGAGTCATACGTCGCAGAAACGGCATACAACTTATACTTTGAAACGTAATTATCACACCCAACAACAAATAAAGCAGCATACTTACAGGCTGTGATGCAGATACAGCAAACTGTTCTGACAAAGTGGGAACTGCTCAATCTTTCAGCAAAAGCTTTTTGGTGAAACCAGCACTGTACTCCCTCATGTTGTGGAAGCTGTCCTCAGGAAAATGTACAGCACACAGTACTAAATTGAGGTTATAATCAGCAGTTGCGCCTGCAGGTGTACGGCTGTACGCGCTGTGCGTACCATGAGCGCTCAGACTGCCCCGGGAAACGTCTGCCCGGCAGATATTTCAGCAGTTATTATATGTGGCCAGTATTTCTGTCGACTGAACCAGCCATGTCATTACTTCTAATATCAGTATTTTGAGTCAGTGCTTTCACAATCGATTTGCGTTTGTTCGAACCCCTCTCTCACTGTTGCTCCGTAGTAGTCCGATCTCATAAAAATGTGTATCAGTAGCACGATAGGATAGGATAGAACAATATTGGCTGAGATACAACCATTTCAATATATAGAATTCGAGGGTGCAAAAAAATCTAAATATTGAGAAAATCACCTTTAAAGTTGTCAAAATGAAGTTCTTAGCAATGCATATTACTAATCAAAAATTAAGTTTTGACATATTTACAGTATGGAACATGATCTTTATTTAATTTCCTAATGTTTTTTGGCATAAAAGAAAAATCAATAATTTTGACCTATACAATGTATTTGTCACACTCCTGTGGACTGTTTATGTTGTCGTTGTACATCTCCTTCCACACACAACTGTGACAGTATTTTTGGCTATTGCTACAAATATACCCCAGTGACTTAAGACTGATTTTGGTCCAGGGTCACATATTTTCTGTGTCTCCCTCATCTATCACACCTGATTCAACTCATCAGCTAATTAGTAGAGGCAGCAAGACCTGAAATGGGTGTGTCAGATATGAGAGACCTACAAAATGTGCAGCGTTGGGGGTGCTCGCAAGACCAGTTTGAAAACCACTGGCCTATAACAATTAATTTGTATTTTACAAATGGGAATACAATGAATTCATGACAATGTTTTACATTCAAATTACCCATAAAAGAAAAGCTGCAGTTCACCCATCTCAACTTGAAGAGCAGATACAGGAGTTGACTTAAAAGAACCGCAACAAAGTCTCAATGCTTGAGATTGTATCACATCCAGCTTCCTCAATAAAGTTTTTGCTGCTGAGCCATAAGCTATACTTCCATAATCCAACACTGATCTAATCAGTGCTATATAGATATTTCTCATTGCATCTCTACTTGCTCCCCATTCTGACCCTCTTACACATCTCGTCAGATTTAAAATCTTTTTACATTTAGTAACTGTCCTATGAATATGTTCCCTCCATGTTAACTTTGCATCAAACCAAACACCTACAAAAGAATACTTTAACCTGTTCAATATCTTGTCCATACATCTTTGTCTGTGTCACTATTTATTTTCTTAGTAAAGATAAAAAAAAAATTGTTTTTTTTCCACTGAAAACCTGAACCCCCATGCATATGACCATTTTTCTACCACCTAAATTGCTTCTTGTATTTTACCTGTAATATGCATTATATTCCTTCCCTGTTTCCACAATGCTCCGTCATCAGCAAACGATAATCGTCCAATAATTTTCACCTTCTCATTGTTACCACGGCGGCCTCTGTGGCTCCCTCTAACCGCCGTCAGCGGGAACCTTCACCGGACTTTTAACATGACATTACCCATGCACCCCGTACCTGGGACCCCCACTTCCGGTTCCGGGTCTCCCGGGTCACTTTCCCTCGGCGGCCATTTATACCCCGGCTTCGCGGGCGTTCCCGCGAAGTTTTGTATAGTTTACTATCAATCCTGAGCGTTTTCCCTTGTTTGTTTATATCGTTGCCGACCGGACTGTTTATTCACTCTGCCCTTGTTTTCTGCCTGCCTATTGAACTCTTTGCCTGGACTATCGTTTACGCTGTGGATTATCTTGGTTGTTACCGTTTGCTGTTGTTTGACCCTCGCCTGTTTGACTACGCTAATAAACATTCGCGTATGGATCCTACGACTCCGCCTCCGTCTGTGAGCCCGTTACACTCATCCACAGCTTGAATGCATACACAAACAGTGACAAAATGGTGTTGTTACTTGCAGCACCCAGTGTGGAGGAGGTGTGGTCAGGAGATAAATTTCATAATATGAGTTCATTTAACTGAAGTTTATTCACAGGTTTAAATATGTCTACAGATTAGTAGACTCCACTTATATTTTATAACACATATAGTCAAACTTTAATATTGTATTAAATTGAAATTAAATTGTTTAATTAGATACAAAATTTGGGCTTACAGTGTATGTATCTGTGCCATCTCTGGTATTTTCACAGTAATGCTAATCAACATATATTATTTGTGTATGTTTGTATGTACAGTATGCATGTATGTTTAAGTATATAAGTTGCATAATGTAAACTCCATATTAAATCATTATTTAAGCCTCTTATTCTTACTCTTGTAGAATATTCCAGTAGATAATCTGTTGATTTACTGAATGCTTGTTATATTACTTGATCCATGAAGAATGTCCTTGGCTATTTGTTGCCTTGGTTGCTCTATGTTTTCTTGACTGGGATTGATATTGAACACATCAAGGATTGCTGGGAATCTTAAAAAAAAGGCAAATGTTAAATGCAAAATTTGCAAATTTGGTGTACAAGTTTAAATATACCTTGTACATACTGTCTGTAGGAAAAAATAATTTACACGTCATCATGACTGTAACGTCACAGATACATGGTCAAACAGGCAGAGTCCAACAGGAGCAAACGGGAATAACACAGGCAAAACGTAGAGAATAATCCAAACAAACGATAGTCCAAAAGGCAGGCGGCTAGACAGACAAAACGAGATAACCAGGCGGGAAAGACGAAACACTGGGAACTAGGAACTCGGAACAAGAAACTAGGAAAACGCTAAGAATACAACAATACAACAATCCGTGACTTGCATGGGGAAAGACCGGGGCTTTTAAGGTGCTGCTGATTGGTCACATGTGCTGACGCAATCAGCGTGATGCATGACGGGAGATGTAGTCCGGGGTGTGGTCCAAGAGTCAGAGTGTGATGATGGGGTGAGAGTGACATCTGGTGGTGAGCGAACAGCGGGACACCGACCAGATTCGTGACAATGACAGTGTTGGTATAAATAATACATAATTTGTAATGACTTCATAAATGCATTTGCAAAACAATAAAAATCACCTGCATAACAAACTGTCACAAATGCGGTCTCTGTGGCTCCCTCTAACTGCCGCCAGCGGGAACCATCTCCGGACTTTTAACTCACTACATTTCCCACAACTCTGTACCTGGGACCCCCACTTCCTGTTCCGGGGCTCCGGGTCACTTCCTCTCTGTTGGCCATTTATTGATCGCTATGCCGGCTTGCTCTTCGCAAAGTTACGGATCCAGCGACTATATTCCAGTGCATGTCGGAGTCATCCGCTCAAGCCTCGCCGTCGACGGATTCAGCGACTGTACTCCAGATCACATCGGAGTTGTCTGCTCAAGCATCGATGCTGTTAGTCCACCAACAGCAATTGGACCGCCTCACCGGCCTCATGGGGCAGTTAGTGAGGGCTTTGCAGGGTTTACAAGTAACCCCGCCACCCGCCACCCGCCACATCTCCCGTGTCCACACCGCCACCGGGAGCTCCGTCTGCTGCCGCCAGCCCGCGTCTTGCTTTCCCGGAGAAGTTTGATGGTACGTCTGTCAAATGTAAGGGTTTTCTTCTTCAATGTTCACTCTTCGTAAACCAACAGCCACACCTATATCCCACGGATGAGAGCAAGATTGCGTTTGTTTGCTCACTCCTCTCCGGGAGAGCATTAGACTGGGCTACTGCTGTCTGGCGTCTGGATTGCCCAACATTTCCGTCGTTCGCCGCTTTCCTACAACGATTTAAGGAGGTATTTCAGCCCAGTACGGAGAGCGGTGAGGCAGGGGAGCAAATTGTGGCTTTACGGCAGGGCAGGAGAACAGCCGCGGATTACGCGCTCAGTTTCCGCACGCTCGCGGCCCAGAGCGGATGGAACGACGAGCTTCTCAAGCTCCATTATCGCAAGGGATTACACCCCGACCTACAAGTGGAGCTGGCCTGCCGGGATGAGAGCCTCACGTTGGAGCAATACATCGATCTCTCCATCCGGGTCGACAACGTCATGCGAGCCCGTAAGTCCAGTCGATCATTTACTTCTGTGCCTCTGACCGTGCCCACGTCCAACGCGGCTCCCGAACCAATGCAGTTAGGAGCTACTAAGATAACGTTGGAGGAGAGGGAGAGACGGCTTCGGGGTAACCTGTGCTTGTATTGTGAACTGGCAGGCCACATCAGGGCGAACTGTCCAACTCGACCACGCCTTCCTCGGTGAGTAGTGACAAACCTTCTCTTAACCGCTGTGAAATACCAGTCACTCTAGGATTTGAAGATGTCTCTGTAGAAACCACAGCCTTGATAGATTCCGGCGCTGTTGGGAATTTTATTGACGCTGACTTTGTCACTGCTAACCACTTGCCCGTCCTCTCTTGTACCCCGCATGTGACAGTGGCTGCCCTCGACGGGCGACCGCTAGGATCTGGACGAATCCACCACACCACCAACGATCTCACCCTCCGGATCGAACCCTGTCATCAAGAAATCATCCGCTTCTTCATCATTTCATCACCACAGTCACCCATCATTCTGGGCTACCCATGGCTTAATCTTCACGGACCAACCATCGCTTGGGCCGATTGCACCATCTCCCGTTGGTCTCCCCACTGCCGGCAGCACTGCCTCCAACCCAAAGCCAAGTCAGTAACCACTCCTAGGGTCCACACCACCAAGAACGCAATACCCACCGAGTACCAGGATCTGCTTGAAGCCTTCAGCCGCACCAAAGCCATCCAATTACCACCTCATCGCCCTGGAGACTGCGCCATCGACCTCATGCCGGGAGCAACACCACCCAGGGGACGTATCTTCCCATTATCCCAAGCGGAGTCGGACGCCATGAACACATACATTCAGGAAGAACTGGCTAAGGGCTTTATCAGACCTTCCACCTCCCCTGCATCAGCGGGTTTCTTTTTGTAAAGAAGAAGGACGGTGGCCTACGTCCTTGCATCGACTACCGTGGACTCAACAAAGTAACCATCAAGTACTACCCACTCCCGCTCGTCCCTTCGGCCTTGGAACAATTACGGTCTGCCAAGATCTTCACTAAGTTGGACTTACGCTCTGCTTACAACCTCATCAGAATTCAGGCAGGGGATGAATGGAAGACGGCCTTTTCCACCACCTCGGGCCACTATGAATACCGGGTCATGCCCTTCGGCCTTGCCAACAGCCCATCTTTCTTCCAAGCTTTCATCAACGAGGTGTTACGTGACATGCTAAATCGCTGGGTGATTGTCTATATCGACGATATTCTTACCTATTCCAACTCTTATGCCGAGCACGTCAGACATGTCAGAGCTGTATTGCAACGCCTCATTGCACATCAGCTCTATGCCAAGGAGGAGAAGTGTGACTTTCACCAGGACAAGATTTCCTTCCTCAGATACATCATTAGTTCTGAAGGAGTTGATATGGATGAGAAGGTCAACGCCGTTCTTAACTGGCCACGTCCCACTACACTCAAGGAACTCCAACGCTTCCTTGGCTTCTCTAATTTTTACCGTCACTTCATTCAGCACTTCAGCACAATAGCAGCCCCCCTTACGACTATGGTCAAGAAGGGCACCTCCCGCCTCACCTGGTCCCATCCAGCACTTCAGGCCTTTGACAATCTCCGACAGAAATTCACTACCGCACCCATCCTCCACCACCCTGACCCCGACAAGCCGTTCATCGTGGAGGTGGATGCATCTTTCTCAGCGACAGGGTGAGCCTGCGAAGATGTTTCCTTGTGCTTACTTCTCCCATAAATTGAGTCCAGCCGAGAGAAACTATGATGTGGGTAACCGCGAATTACTAGCCATCAAGTTGGCTCTCAAAGAGTGGCGGCATTGGCTTGAGGGCACCAAACATCCTTTCACCGTTCTAACCGACCACAAGAACTTAGAATACCTCCGCTCAGCCAAGATGCTCAACCACCGCCAGGCCAGATGGGCTCTGTTCTTTACACGTTTCATTTCTAAGTCACATATCGTCCCCGCTCCCAGAATACCCAAGCAGACGCACTCTCACGCATCCATGAACCTGACATCCCCACCAACTCCTCCGAAACCATATTACCCACTTCCATGATTGTTGCACCCGTGACCTGGGACATTATGACTGAAATTTCAGAGGCTCAAACCCAGGACCCTACTCCAGCTAATTGTCCTGATAACCTCACCTATGTTCCCCTCAGCCTGCGACCACGAGTTCTAGCTAAGGTCCATTCTGTACCCAGCTCAGGTCACCCTGGAATTGAGGCCACCTTGCACCTGCTTAACAACCGGTTCTGGTGGCCTACCCTGCGCCCAGATACCATCACTTTCATCAAAAACTGCTCCATTTGCAACACTTCCAAGGTTCCCCGCCGTTTGCCCGCCGGCCTTCTTCAGCCTCTGCCTGTGCCCCAGCGTCCCTTGTCCCACATTGCTGTGGATTTTATCGCTGATCTTCCTCCCTTCCAATGGACACACTACCATCCTTTCAGTTGTCGACCGGTTTTCCAAGGGATGCCGTTTCATCCCTCTTCCTAAGCTCCCAACAGCTATGGAAACGGCCGAACTCATGTGCAACTGGGTCTTCAGATTTTACGGTCTACCAGAAGACATCGTATCAGACCGTGGACCCCAGTTTACCTCTCGACTTTGGTCAAGTTTCTTCCGCCTTCTAGGAGTCAACGTAAGCCTCACCTCGGGTTACCACCCTCAGGCTAACGGCCAGGCTGAGAGACTGAATCAGGAGTTGACTCGCTTCCTCCGCTCGTACTGCCAGGACCACCAGGAAGACTGGAGCCGCTACCTATTTTGGGCAGAGTATGCACAGAATTCTTTACGCAAACCCGCCACTAACCTCACTCCATTTCAGTGTACTTTAGGTTTCCAGCCACCCCTGTTCCCCTGGGCCGGGGAACCCTCAGAACTTCCAGCAGTCAACTCCTGGTTCCAACACAGGGAAGAAACTTGCAATCAGTCCCACGTCCATCTGCAGAGAGCTATACGTCGCACCCAGACCCAGGCCAATCGTAAATGCCGACCCAATCCCCCCTACGACCCCGGACAGTGGGTTTGGCTCTCGACCTGGGACCTTCGTCTACGCCTGCCTTGCAAGAAACTCAGTCCCAGGTACGTGGGTCCGTTTAAAATAATCAAACAGATTACTTCAGTATTATTTCGATTAGATCTGCCAGCCTAATATTGTATCTCACCCACATTTCATGTGTCTCTGTTTAAGCCCGCTGGCGACCCGGAAGGAGCAGAGGACCTAGACGAGCCTCCCAGGGACCTCCCCCCGTTATCATCGACGGCGAGGAGGTTTATCGAGTCAACACTATCCTGGACTCCCGACGCCGAAGAGGTCACCTCCAATATCTGGTCGATTGGGAGGGCTTCGGTCCTGAGGAAAGATCTTGGGTCGCTGCCGGAGACATCCTTGACCCCTCTCTCACCACCGACTTCCACTCGTCACACCCAGATCAACCAGCTCCTCGCAGGAGAGGTAGACCCCGGCGTCGGGCACCTCCCCGCGCCAGGAGTCGCTCGCAGGGGGGGGCTCTGTCACAAATGCGGTCTCTGTGGCTCCCTCTAACTGCCGCCAGTGGGAACCATCTCCGGACTTTTAACTACATTTCCCACAACTCCGTACCTGGGATCCCCACTTCCTGTTCCGGGGCTCCAGGTCACTTCCTCTCTGTCGGCCATTTATTGATCGCTATGCCGGCTTGCTCTTCGCGAAGTTTTGTTTAGTCTGACTATCAATCCTGAGCGTTTTTCTTGTATTGCCTTCTTGTTGCTGACCGGACTGTTTTTCCTTTTGTTTATGAACTTCTGCTGCCTGCCTTTTGACCCTTTGCCTGGACTCTCGTTTATTCTTTCGGATTATCTGCATCACCCCTGGCTGCTGTTGGTTGAAACTCGCCTGTTGTACTCTGCCTTGTTAATAAACATGTCGCACATGGATCCCACGCCTCCGGATCAGTCAATGACCCCGTTACACAAACACTGTGTGGATAATGGTGCTGGGTTTCCATCGTATATTTAACCAGTCCCTTTTGCCATGTCAATTGAACCGTGTCTTGAAATATTGTCTAAAATTAAACATTGAAACCAACATTTTTGTCTTACCAAAAATGTTTGGCTACTGAAAACATCTGCTGGGTCAACAACAAATATTTGATCTGACATGGCATGAAGGAACTACAGATTAATTTCCCATTTTCGTCCCATAACAGAGAAGTTAAAAGGAAAAATACACGTTTTGATTTAATTACTTGAATGAACAATCGTAAAATTATGGAATGACTCAAATTTTCAACTTACAACTGGTTTTACTTACCACAAACGTGCAGTGATTGCCATATACATTTACAAATCCCCAAAGCACTATCATAATAAAAGTTTTCCTGTAAAAGCAATTTAAACAGTTACAGTCAAAATAATACAAGCTGTCTTATACATTTGCAGAATAACAGGCTGTAGTAACATACATAATGTCTTATAAGTACTACAGACACTTCACCCTAAACACACATAATGTTAACAGTAAACCCACTAGTGGACAACATAATACATTTTAACAATTCATTCAGAATGTGTTTTAGTTTTATGCTAGGCCTGTGATTCTCTACTTCAATATGATTTGTTGAAATTTAATGTATGGGTCATGTTCTAGGCTGCTGAATTTTACTTACTTTCCTCAAGCTTATGTGTGTAATTGGCTGTATTCCTCCGAACAGGATTACACTTATGGTGTAGTGGTTAAAGTCTCGTTGTGCTTGCACTTTCATTCATAGAGGCATGCATAGTACTCCATTGTCTGGAAAATATTACACAGTTTGGTTTTTCTAGGTCTAGTACTAAAACGTTGTAAAATTTATTTTAAAATCATTCATCATTAAAACTGACGACACTGATTACACCAGTTTAATAAAAGAAGGTAAGTTCTTAAGTTATACACTTAGTTTAAAGCCGTTATAGTTGCTGTATTGAGTTTTATAACCAGTGTTGGGGGTAATGCATTACAAGTAACACAAGTTACATAATATTATTACTTTTTCCAAGTAACTAGTAAAGTAACGCATTACTTTTTAATTGACAAGAAAATATCCAAGTTACTTTTTTTCAAATAAGTAACGGCAGTTACTTTTCCCCCAATTTATTGATTAAAAGCTCTCCTTGTAACGGGAGGGATGAGATGGAAACAATAGCAGGTAAACCCGGTTTATTGAACAGATGAGATCGATATAAAATACAATGAACAGGAGGAATGAATAGGATGGATGAACTGGATGGATCTCTCAGACGGACGGTGACGCAGGGACAAGATGGCCAGAGATGATGAGGTGCGATGAATGGTGAAAATCCAGTGAAGTATAATCCAAAGACGAAATCCAGATACGATCCAACGGGCACGAACAATGACCAGGAAACTCCAGACAAACGGACACGGAACACCACACCCAACGACATCAAACAACCATCTGACAAACAGGAGAGATTTCAGTGAGAATATATAGCGTGTGTAAATAGGCAGCAGCTGGTGAGGGTAATGAGAACAGGTGGCGAGGATACAGAATAATGAGGACTAAACCAAATCAGACAAATAGCTGGGGGGAGACAAAGGGAGAACCCAAATCAGAACAATAACAAAGACCAGAAACACAAGGAGACATGTAACACACAGACATACACAAGTAAACATGACATGAAGAACACAGTGGATTTCATGAACCGTGACAGTACCCCCTCTCCTAGGAACGCCTCCTGGCGTTCCCAGACTCCCTTATCTGTCGATTGTAATCATTGTTGTGAATTTTTTCTTAGAGACCAGGAGACGTTTTTGGATATCTTGAAGCAGAAGTTTCCCTTTATTCAGATACTCGCTGCTTAGCTCTGCAGTCTTCAAAAAGTCGTCTGACAATATCTCAGCACAGCAAAGTATATAGGTTTGAAGGAGGCGGAGTACATAGAGGTGGAATCAATCTAAACAAAGCATGCAAATGTGGTACAGGAAATCAACCCAGTAAAAGATTTTTCCCAGCCTTGATCTATTTAGCATACAAGTGTCATTCAAATGCAAAGGTGCTAAACAAAAGGCACAGTTGTACCTTGAGCTTAGACTTCACACTTAACTTGGGAAACCTGCCAGATGCTCAGGAAATGTATAAAGACAAAAGGTTACTGTCTCAGGGCTTGGGCTGTCTGCTAAATCACAATATACATAACCTTTTAGAAATTTGTAATCCAACAATTCCTCCTTTGAGAGTTCTAAAAAAAAACTCTCATAAAATACAAATTTAGACACTTAAAAAGTTCTGTGTTGATTATTTGTAGTGATGAAAAGCATGCTGACACAGAAACAAACATGCTTCTAGGGTCCGTGAAGTTCTTACGGGTAATAGTCTTTTCTGGTTGGAACTGTTGTTTCCTCATGATGGTCGTGAGTCATTTGTTGAATGAAACACTTGATACTGTGGACGCATAGATAGTATACCAGTAGGAAGAATAACAGCAGAATTGCTATTTCCTTGATCCACAGCCAGGGTTTACCTAACAGTTCTCCGAACCATGAAGAATTATCTTCAGTCATTTGGTGTAATTTTTCTGAAAGATCAAGAATGTCTCGTTGGATTTTGTTCAAGTTCTCTGTTGGATCCATTAACCCGGTGCAGCATTCAGGGCCAATAATGGTGCAGGCTCCCCCTTGCGTTGCAAGAATGTAATCCAAGGCCACTCTGTAAGATCATTATCTTGTGCGAAGCGAGAGTGTCCGTGATGTTACCTAGGGCCAAAGCTGTATCATTAGCTAGTTTCTGTACAGAATTTGATAAGCTTCTGACTTGATCCAGGGCCTGTATGACACCATAAGACGGGATTAAGGCTCCAAGAGTTCTTGACCACCATGTTTGTGCACAAGTGAGTCCAGGGATGCAGCCATCTTCTTTGTTTGTGGTAGTAGCTGAGCTTAGTAAATGTTGAGAGCTTGGGGAGGAGTGTGTATTCTCTCTGATAGCTGGTAGAACATAAACCAAGGTGCACCTGCCGTTGAATTGGCTAGGTAGGATGTTGTAGACAGAAGTTCCACATAACCAGAAGGTGCCAGTCGGTGGAGGAATCATACACCACTGATTTACTGAGAAAAATTTTGGGAGAGATGATGTCCTGTGGAGACAAACTTCCAAGTCCTTTTCCTCTCTTCCTGTTGATGGAGTAATGTCCACATGGGAATTTGTTCTCATTTTGATCACAAAGCTGCAACGTTCATGAGGAATTTCACCCAATGGAGTCGAGGCTGGAGCATCATTTTCCATGCACCATGGAAAAGTCATTGGCAAGAGTAGATCTGTCATAATGGGAGTAGCTGAAGTTAGGTTGCAGGATGGTAATCCAGGAATGCAACACGGAGAAGCTGGAGGAGATGTGATGTGGTGGCATGTACTTCTGTTGAATATTCCACTTGTTTGAACACCGAATAAGGTGCACGTGTCACAGTGGGAGATGGGGTGTGCCACCCATGGTATCCCTGCTTTTACTGAAGGTGGGTGTGGCATGCAAACGTTCTTTCCAGCAAACAAGGCATTTCTTGACATATTCATCAGTTCTAAGAATATGTTGTTTCTGGAGTCTATAGCTTGTGCGATGTTCATGATGATTACTAGAACGGCAATCTTGATCATGTTGATGGATGACTGAAGTTCTTTCATTGATTCTCTGCGTTGTGTTTTTTTTTTTTTTTTTTTATGTTCTGTCTTCCGTGACAGTTGGCTCGGCAGTGGGTCTAGTTGTCCTTTAAAGTTTGTAGCTTCATACACAGGTGAGGGGGTCGATGTGTATGGGTCTCGGGACAGCCATCAAGGGGTATCTGCACAGAGTAAGAAAGAAAACAAAAGACGACAGAGCAGTATTTGTTGTAAAAGGCTGCAAACAATAGAGTTGTAGCCTCTGTTCAATCTGAGTCTAGTCTTGTTGTTCCTTCTTTCCCTAGTTCTTAATTCCCGTGACACCTAAAGAACAGTGAGGTAAGGATGGACTAGTGGATGGGGAAGGCCTATGAGGAAGTCTTCACCTTAGGGTTGGCCCCCGAAGCCTGTTGCATTCGGTTCTTCCCTGGGCTCCTCACTGATCTGTGTGTCCTATCCTATCCCTGTAGGTGGGGGAACAACTTTACAGTGTGACACATGAGTCCAGGTTTTCCTTCCCTGACACAAGACTGCAGCTGCTGTAATTAACATCACTTGATGTGGTCCGTGCCACTTAGGCTCTAATGGTTTGTTTCTGAATGACTTTATCATAACCCACTGACCTGGGATGATTGTGTGTCCACCTTCTGGTGGATTCTGCCAACACGACTCAACTCTTTCTCTGGAACTCTGTACTGCCTTTGTAAGGTTTTCACAATAAGTGATCAAGGCATCTGAGGCAATGTGCACATCAGCATTTCTAAGATCAATCACACCTGGCATCTGCATTGGGCGTCCTGTAATAATCTCATGAGGGCTTAGACCTACTGATCTGTTAGGTGATGCTCTCAGACTACACAGTACCGCTGGCAGCGCTTCGACCCATACTACTCCTTCCTGATGCATTTTGCTTAGCCTGGTTTTGATTGATCTGTTTGCACGTTCGACTTGCGCCGATGCTTGTGGTCTATAAGGACAGTGAAGATTCCACTTAATTTTCAACATTTTAGACACTTCCTTGACTACCTGTCCTGTGAAGTGGGTTCCTTGATCTGAGTCAATGCTATCTGGTAATCCCCATCTGGGAATGAAATCAGTGACAAGACATTTAGCAGTATGTGCAGCTGTGGCACGCCCTGTTGGATAAGCGTCTATCCATCTTGAGAACTTGTCTATTACTATCAAAACGTCAGTTTTTCCCTTACAAGGAGGCAATGATATGTAATAAACTTGTAGGTGACGAAACGGTCCTGGTGGAGCTGGAGTATGCGTTGCTGTTGTAGTTGCTGCTGGCACATCATTATTTTTTTGACATGTAACGCATCTCTTGACTGTTTCAGTGGCTACATTTCTGAATTTTGGATTCCACCATTGATTTGAGAACCTGTGATTCATTGTTGCTGGAGCACTGTGACCCAAACTGTGTATTTGTTGAGCCAAATATGGCAGCAGTGATTCGGGAGCAATATACTTTCCTCCTTTGGTCCAGCAACCAGATGAATCCACTGTGGCTCCTTTGTCTAACCATGTCCATGCTTCATATAAAGGAACATCTTTGTACAGATCAATGATTGATTCAGGAGGCAGAATTGTCTTCTGTGCTGTACTGCCTCAACACACCTGTACATTTGCATATGAACAAGCCTGTTTAGCAGCTACATCAGCAAGAGCATTGCCTTTAGCTTCCGTAGTATTAGTTGTGAGATGTGCTTTCACTTTGATCACAGCTAATTTCTTTGGAAGTTTCATGGCAAACATTAGATCTTTCACTAATCCAGCATGCTTAATGGGTGATCCAGCAGAAGTTAAAAACTGTCTACTTTGCCAAATGATACCAAAATCATGAATTACCCCAAAAGCATACCTGGAATCAGTGTAGATATTTGCAGTTGATCCTGACGCTAGCGTGCATGCTCTAGTTAAGGCTACTAGTTCTGCAGCTTGAGCTGAAAAATGATCTGGAAGACGACCTGAAGCTACGACTTCAGTGGTAGAAGTTACTGCATAACCTGCTCGTCTGTTACCTTCAATAACTTGAGCTGAACCATCAACATACAACTCCAATTCGGCATTATCTATGGGAGTTTCTGTTATTTCACTTGTAGGTGTGTATGTAAGCGTAACACAATCATGAGCCATTTCTCCTTCATCCTCTAAGACAACTTCAGTCATTGCAGACATCATACATGAGGATGGGTTTGTGACTGGTGCACGCTGTAAAACAATGTTCGGGGCTGTGAGGGTTGTTAACCAATTTCCCCAACGAGAGGAGGTGACAGAAGTGACTTTTGCTTGATTCATTAGTGCAGACACTGCATGAGGGCATCTTACATTTACAGTCTGTCCTCACACCATTCCTGATGAGGCCTGAAGAGCTAGATGAACTGCCTGTACTGCTCTGAGACATGGGCCCATACCTTGAGCGACTATGTCAAGTTTGCCAGAATAGTAATGAATTGGGCGTAAATTGCCCCCATGATCTTGCATTAGACATGCGGTCATAAAGCCTAAGTGTTCATGAACATAAAGCACAAAGGGCCTATCAGATTGGGCAATTCCTAATGCTGGCGCTTGACATAGTGCTCTCTTCAAATCATTGAAAGCTTTGAGGTGGATTTCTTCCATACAAACTGTATCAGAATCTCTAACCTGACCTTTCAACAAGTCATAGAGTGGCTGAGCAATCGAGGCATAGTCTTCAATCCAAGGTCTACAGTAACCTGCTGTTCCTAAAAATGATCTTAGTGTTTTAATGTTAGTAGGCGGAGGTATTGCTTTGACTGAAGCGGCTCGATCCTGTGTAATGGATCTATTTCCTGTACCAATTGTTTGACCCAGAAATGTAACTTGATTTTTAGCAATTTGAGCTTTGTGAAAGCTACATTTGTGTCCTTTTTTCTGCAAATAGTCCAACAATGCTGTCAATTCAGTTTGATGTACCTCATGATCTGTTGAGGCAAATAAAATATCATCGATATATTGAACCATAGTGGACTGTTTGACTGGACATTCTGGGTCACACAAATCACGTCTGAGAGCCTGATGGTATATGGTCGGGGAATTTTGAAATCCCTGTGGCAAACGTGTCCACTGATATTGTTCATAGTCAACTGTGAAAGCTAACCATGGCTGGCTGTCAGCGTGCAAGGGTACAGAAAAGAATCCATTAGACATATAAATTACTGAAAAAACCTTACAATCTAATGGTAAGCCATTACAAATTGTAGATGGATCAGCTACTAGGGGGGTGATTTTTTCAATATGCTTATTGGCTACTCTGTAGTCTATTGTGAGTCTCCATGACCCATTGGCTTTCTTGATGGGCCATATGGGTGAATTACAGGGACTATTGGTTTTAACGAGCACTCCTTGCTTCAGTAATTTTTCTACAATAGGTTTGACTCCCTGTATAGTTTCCTTACTGATCGGGTATTGTTTGGTAACAGGAGGGGCGGTTCCTGTTAATTTGGCTGGTTCTACACCTGTGAGAAACCCGCAATCATCTTTGTCTTTAGCCCAAATTGGATGATTCTGTAAGAAAGCATACTCAGGAGTGATTGCATTACTGGTAGAAACTTGTGCTGAAGCAATTTTTATGCTAGCAGATTCTGAGGACATGTCTAGTTAGATGTACTTGTCTCAGTAGATCCATGCCTAGAATTGCACCTGTATTTAATGGAGCACATAGCAATTTTGTAGTCAGAGTTTTCGGGCCTAATTGTACCTCTATGGGTGGAGTTTCATACAAAACAGAATCTTCACCTACTACACCAGTTAAACAAAGTTTAGTTTTCTTGTACAGAATGTTTAAATCTTTAGCCAATTTTGTAGGAACTACTGTGATTTCTGCACCTGTATCAAGCAAAAAGTCAATCTCTTTCTCTTGTATGCTACCTTTCACAAAAATTATTTTGTCATTGTGATGTATTACAGGGGAAAGGTAGCTACTCACAGCCCCAACAATTAGTTTTTTTCCTGCTCTTTTTGTGCTCTTAGAAGAGCCTGAGCGAGCTGTCCTAACGTTTCACTGGTCACTGGTGGAACTACTTCAGGGTTGTAGGCAGGCTGAGAAGGAGCAGAATTATGCATAGCATTTCTTTTATTATCTTGCAACTTCTTCCTACACTCTTTCTCCCAATGTCCTAATTTTCCACAATAATTGCATTTCCCTTCTTTTTTAGACCATCTCTTGTCTCTATTTGTTGTGCTAAACGTAGCTGCTGCTACTCTCACTTTTGCCTTAACATCAGAATCTCTTTCCCAAGTAGCTAACGTGTCTAAGTTACTTCTGAGAGTTTTGTTAGACCAAGTTAGATCTAGGAATGGCAAGGCTTTTCTGTACTCAGCTACAAGGCCATCTGACCAGATGCGGACTAGGGGTCCTTTGTCATCTAGCACACTTTCAGGATCATCAACTATTCCACTGTAAGTTACGGCTGACTGGCAAAACTTCTCAGTGTATTCACTTACAGTTTCCTCTTTCTTTTGTACACAGTTAGTGATTCTGGACCAGTCTATTTTGGGTCCCATAATATTCTTTAGAATTTTCAAAACACCTTCTCTCAAATCCGCTTTACTGGCATGTCGTAGTTCAGAAGTAACAGCAGACTCAAAACTGTTGAATTCAGATTCAGTTAGAATTTGTGACATCAGCTGTGTGACTTCTACTAACGACATGTCGTAGAGACGCATTTTGCTAATCAGTGCTCTTCTAAATTCACAAAAATTTGTGCGTGCTGAGGGTAAGCTCTGGGACAATCTCTCTATATCTTTAGGTTCCAGCATTTTTGCAATTGCTTGAACCTGGACAACAGCAGAGTTGGGAGGAACACTTTCAATTCCCTCAATTCCCTGAGATCTTCTCCTAGCACCACATACCTTCACTGAATCTACAGTGGCTACATCTGTTTCAAAGAAAGCTTGTAAGTCAGGATAAATGTTATCAGGCTGACTAACTTCCATATCAGTTTTTTCTAAAGCTTTGTTGCGGTTCAATTTCTTAGTCAAAGCGGATATTCTAGCCCGGAGCTCTTTGTTTTGTTGCTCTAGCTCTGAGTTACGCTGAGACTGTTGTGTAGCTAGCGCTAAACCAAATTCTCTGTGGCAGCAGATAATGCCTTTCACATTGTTCTTACGAATACATGCTCCAAGTACTTTTTTACACTCATCTACAGACCAAGTCTTGTCTGGATGGATCTCATATTTCTTAGTTAATTCTCGTCTAACTTTTTCAGTTACTATTAGGTTCATTTGCACTCCTAACAGTGATTTGAATTCGCTATCTGACCATAAAGGAGTTGCGAGACCACCTTTTTCAGTTGTGGGGATCAGCCTAGCGCTCTTTCTAACCATTTTGTGAGTTTCTTTGTTACCACACAATCACAACACTAAAACTTCTCTGATCAACAGAGGGTACGCTTGTTAACACAGATCAACTATAGTTAACCTTTCTTGAATTAACAGAAGACAACACAAACTACTAGCACTTTACGCTAGTCTTCTCTGCCTAAACAGAGGGTAACAGATATTAGCACTTTACGCTAATCTTCTCTCCCTGAAGAGAGGATCAACAATTCTTCTCTGCCGAAACAAAGGATAAAAAATGCTCCATGTACTTTTCTCTGCAGCCCAGCCGGTTCCTCGAGGAGCGAAGCAAGGTGGGGTTCGTGCTCACCCTGTTGACTGGGAGAGCAGCACTGTGGGGAACAGCGGTGTGGGAGAACCAAGACCCTTGTTGTGTCTCGTTCCTGGCACTCTCCGAGGAGATGAAGAGTGTCTTTGACCACGCGGTCAAAGCCACACAACAAAAATTCTTTTTTCCTCTGATTCCTTGGCTTATGCCGAGTTGAATGGACACCAAAATTCAAAAATCGTAGGGTTTAGTTTTTTCGCTATTCTCAATTGTTCATAAAACCTACTTTTTCGAACTCGTCCTAGGCCGTTGCACCGATTGTCACAAAAATTGATCCAGATCATCTTCAGACCATGCTGGCAAAAAGTTATGGAATTCAAGTCGATTCGTCCAGCCGTTCACGAATAACATGCAAAAGAATTCTACGAAAAGCTAGCAAAAATCAATGTGAGGCTATATCTCCGTAATAGTTTGTCATATTGACACCAAACTTGGTGTGTGTTATAACAAGCATGACCTGAGCCTATCTGCAGTGTTTCGGTGCAGTGCCCCCTAGTGGTCAGGAGATACGAACAATGGCTATTTTTCTTTATAACGTCTGAATGATTTGTCCAAAAATCACAAAATTGGTCTCTTTAGATTCGGTGTGTCATCCCGAGTCGAACCATATCCAATTTTCCCATGTCAGCCATTTTGGGTGTCGGCCATTTTGAATTTAGCTTTAAAATGCTGTATCTTGAGAACGGATTAGCGTATCGTTTCGACATTAATTACAAAAATGTTCGGCACCATGCCCTGAATGTACATAAAAATTTTGGGGCCAGCGCCACCTTGTGGTCAAAAGTTATAACGAAATTTCAAAAAATGCTAATAACTTTTGCGTACATTAGCCTATTGAAATGAAACTGATTTTGATAGATTCCTTCGGTCATGCTGAGAACACCGATACCAATTTTGCCAATTTTGGCTGAACTTCCTGTCCGCCATTTTGATTCATGTTGAAAACCTACTTTTTCGAACTCCTCCTAGACCGTTAGTCCAATTTTCACCAAATTTGACTCAGATCATCTTCAGACCACGCTGACAAAAAGTTATGGATTTTGTGTCGATACACGAAACCGTTTTCGTTTAGCGCATCAACGAATTTACTGGAAAGATGCCAAATTGCATCCGAGTCTCTGCAAAGCTTTGACATATTGACACCAAATTTTATATGTGCTATTGTCACCACACTCTGACCAAGCCACATCAATTTGGTAACAGTGCCACCTATGGGTCAGAAGTAATACGCCATTCACTAAACATTAATAATGAAATTTACAAAAATGCTAATAACTTCTGTTTACATTAGCCTATTGGAATGAAACTGATGCCAATAGATTCCTTGGGTCATGTCGAGAACATTGATACCCATTATGCCGAAATTGGCCAAACTTCCTGTCCGCCATTTTGATTAATGTACAAAACCTACTTTTTCGAACTCCTCCCAAACTGTTAGTCCAATCTTCACCAAATTTGACTCAGATCATCTTCAGACTATGCTGGCAAAAAGTTATAAATTTCGTGTCGATATACGAAACCGTTTTCGTTTAGCGCATCAACAAATTTGCTGGAAAGATGCCAAACTACATCTGAGGCTGTATCTCTGCAAAGCTTTGACATAATGACGGCAAACTTTGTGTGTGTCATTGTCATTTCACACAGAACACGTCACATCAATTTGAAAACAGCACCACCTATTGGTCAAAAGTGATAAGCCATTAAATTATATTATTGGTTGTATTTATGATTTTTCAGCCATTTCAACTGATATCATTCTAAAATGACTTTAGTTACTCATTGTTACAGTCGGTCTGTTGCTCCTTGCCATGCTTAGCTCCTCATTCTGCCTCTGTTGTGCTTGGCCCCGCAATTGCTGCTTGCAGCTATATTTATTCTTCTTCTTCCGCTCGAGTCTATGGCAGCCCATAGAACCGATTGCGGGAAAGTTGTGAAATTTGGCACACTGATAGAGGACAGGCCCATCATTGACTACAGCAAGTTTGGAGTCTCTAATTCACACTCTCTAGCGCCACCACCTGTCCAAATTTTCAATAATTTTATGCTAATAACTTTTGAACCGTAAGGCACAGAATCAAAATTTTCCCTCTGAATCCTTGGCTCACGCCGAGTCGAATGAAGTCCAAAATTCAAAAATCGTAAGGTTTAGTTTTTTTCTATAAATTTTTGTTCGTAAAACCTAGTTTTTAGAACTCGTCCTAGACGGTTTGTGTGATTTTCACCAAAATTGGCTCAGATCATCCTCAGACCATGCTGGCAAAAAGTTATGGAATTCAAGTTGATTAGTCAAACCGTTTTTGAATGACGCGCTAACGATTTCTACGAAAAGCACGCAAAAATGGATGTGAGGTTATATCTCCGCAACAGTTTGGCGTATTCAGACCAAACTTGGTGTGTGACATAACAAGCATGACCTGAGGCTACCTGCTGTGTTTTGGCGCAGTGCCACCTAGTGGTCAGGAGATATAGAAAATGGCTATTTTTGCTTATAACTTCTGAATGGTTAGGCCAAAAATCACAAAACCAGTCTCTTCAGATTCAGCATATCATGCCGAGTCCAATCAGTCCAATCAACTCGGTATGTGTCTTCGGCACCATGCCCTGACAGTACTCAAGAAGTTTGGGGGCAGCGCCACCTTGTGGTCAAAAGTTATAAAGAAATTTACAAAAATGCTAATAACTTCTGCTTACATTAGCCTATTGTAATGAAACTGATGACAATAGATTCCTTGGGTCAAGCCGACAACATTGATATCCATTATGCCAAAATTGGCCAAACTTCCTGTCCGCCTTTTTGATTGATTTACAAAACATACTTTTTCGAACTCCTCCTAGACCGTTAGTCCGATTTTCACCAAATTTGACTCAGATCATCTTCAGACTGTGCTGACAAAAAGTTATGAATTTTGTGTCGATATATGAAACGGTTTTGAAAACAGCACCACCTGTTGGTCAAAAGTGATAAGCCATTAAATAATATTACTGGTTGTATTTATGATTTTTCAGCCATTTCAACTGATATTATCCTAAAATGACTTTAGCTACTCGTTGTAGTCGGTCTATTCCTCCTTGCCATGCTTATGTCCTCATTCTGCCTCTGTTGTGCTTGGCCCCGCAATTGCTGCTTGCAGCTATATTTATTATTATTATTATTATGTTATTTTTGTTATGAAATTAATACAATTAATTTCATAGCACATCGCCGCATAACTGATGAGTTGCAAAGTCTCTCATATATAGACATTGTAAAACATTCTCTTGTGCATGTAGGCTATTCATTGTGGTATAACAGAGCATTATGAGATTGTGATGAACTGAAATTTTTTGTGATAATAAAGGAAGCCTTTTTTACTCGCATTCTACCATGCCAAAACCATCTACATAGCTGCCTATGCTTGTTTTTCTGTTAAATATAATAGTGGTTTGTGAAGGTCGATTGTGTTGCCCTTTAAGAAATTTAACTTTCAAATATCTGCTTTAAATATTTTTTGGTACGTATTCTCAAGTGAAAATGTGAGGTTCCTAATTACTTTTCCTTAATTGTTTCTAAAAAATGTATATTATTTGTTTCATGTGATAAGTTACTTCCTGTTTAGTCACTTCCTGTAAGTGCTGCTGGTTCTGCATGAAAACAATGAGACAGACATGCTGTGCTCTCTCCGATAATCCATTGCATCCACTAAAAAACATCATAGAGGCAATGCCATAAGTTCATTTAGACATGTTAAAGATCACATGAAGAGTTTGTTTCCAAAACGCTATAAATCCATCTTGAGTAATTTGAGTAAAAATGTGTTTTCTTTACCAAGAAAGTAGCAAGATGAAAACCACTATTTTCTGTTTTAAACTTTCACATAGCATCTTCAGGTTATAATAACATTAAAAATTCAAATCCAGATTTTATTTTCAAAGATTTATTATAAAGACTGATTATTTTTTCCCAAAATGCAATAAATCCATTAGGGGTCTATGCTTACTTTTCATTTTAGGAGCACCTTCTAATCAAAAAATCAGATAAAAAATGAGCCTTTCCATTACGAGCTTATATTTGACTCCTTAAAGTGAATTAAAGGGGAATTTTGTTACCTTTTGTAATGGCAATTTTTTTACTTTATTAAAAGTATGTCATCTTTTATGTCAAATTTTTAAAAAGTTATATTTTATAAGCTTATATGTATAAAACAACAGAATAAGAATGAGTTACCAATCAAATGAAATCAGTATTAATAAAATTCATTTGTTAAGTGGTGGCACAAAAGAACACAAAAGTGGCTTTTAGGTATATTTTCATTTGTTTAATGAGGCTCAGAGATGGCATAAGTGCAATCAAATTCATAAACTCTTGTTGAGATTGTTTTAAATATACAATTTTGAACAGAAATATTAAACGATGTTAATAACTAAAAAGTTAACTAATACTGACAGGTGGCAGCAAGTCACTGATTTAATTTCTGAATCATATCATTCATTTGATTCATTCGAATGGCTGATTAATTCAGGAATAAAGAAAGTGACTGAATGGCCATCTTTGCACGATTCATCTTTGAATCCGTGAAAAATGTAAGATGATTTATATTTAGTGTTTTTATTTATTTACATCTTTAAATAAGAATAAATGTCTTAAAATATATTTAATTTTTTGTGTGTGGTTCTCCTGTTGTGTAGTAATACTATAAATGATTGCCCTGAGCAAGATTTGTTCCCATGAACATAATAGCTTTTTTAAATTATAAATTAAAGTAAATGTGAAACTGCTTTAGAATGATTTATATCGTGCAAAGGGGAATACAAATAAACATGAATTGAATTATGTCTATGGAAAGCCGCCACAAAACATTTGACATGTCCAGACATGTCAGTGCCCACAATTCCCCTTTTTGCTTATTTTGATATTTGGTGTCTCTTAAAATTGGTCTCTTAAAATTGTTTACTCATTTTGATATTGTCCTTAAAACCAACCTCTTTCTCACATCCCAGAGAGAGAGAGAGAGAGAGAGAGAGCGAGCATGACACAGCATGCAATGGAATGCAACCGGACATGTGGACGTCAGATGGTCCCCGGATGTGAGAGTTCAAAATGGACCATAAAAGTTCTGAAATTATCCTCAGGGCTTCATTTATCACCAGTCAGAGTTCAACAACAATCAGTCTTCATATTGCTTCATATTGCTAGAGTGCTAAAGGACAACATTTATTTTTCACTCTGTCATCCTTCAGTAGAGTGTGCCAGTCCACCCAACATGAATGACACACACACACCTGGACAAAGTATGAGTGACCACAGGACTTCAAATCAGCTTCAGAGTCATCATGTGGTCGACACATCCCACAAGGACACTGACAACGCCACACAGCCACAACAAGCACTGCTCATGGACACCATCCCAGCTGAGCCCTGCCCACAGAGCTCATCACAGACAGACTGTGACGTACTACATCAGCTCCAAGACTCAGCACCGAAGGACGACTTTCTGGTAAACAGCCAGGGAAGCCAGGACAACATATTTTAGCCACCGGAAACACCAGAGCCAGAGCCCCGCTCACAAGACACATCAGCCCTCTCTCCAGCATCTCCACTTCTAAGCTTCTCACAGAAAATGAAGGAACTAGTGTATGCTGGAACCAGACTCTCCCACTCTCTTGCTGCAAGCCCTTAGATATCAACTAAAAAACGGCAGGCACCACAACCACCAAAGCCTGTGGGCCCAGCTCGCCCTCCTCCTCCTTCGAGAGCTCTCCGGCCACTGCCACAACGCCAGGGCCCAAACCCTCCTCCATCTGCTGTAGGTGAACCAAAAACAACTGATAACAGCTCTCAGTGATATGTGTCAGGTCCCCGCTACGATAGCAGCAACATTCAGGGATGTTTACAGAACAAGCGGGAACCCAGTGTGCCTGTAGCTTTCTCTATCTCTGTTTTATCACGTGATAGAAAGTCTAAGGCATTCTCAAGCTGTACAGCTGACCCATCTAATCTGCGGCCTATTAGGCGTAAAACTAAGACTGCTCTAGAGACAAGAATTAATGCAATGAAGTTAGCATTTTTAAACATTAGCTCACTGATTTTTATGTTTCTAAATTTGACGCGAACTCTTAGAGGGGTTGCACGCTTAGAGTTTGAGCTCCGTCGAGTTAATTTCTTATTGTCTGTTTTTCAATTCAAAATCAATTTTATACACCATCATTCTCGTTTCTTATAACGTGTGAATATACCCCCTATTGTATTCTACAACTAAAACATCCGGATTGCTTTGTTATCACTAGTTTTGTCTAGATTTCCCGAGTCGCTAGCTTATAGCCCGTTAGCAGCACCAGCGTGGTTGCCGCTAATCCTGATTGCATTGTTTACACACTGCTTACACACATTTCCATTGTTTACTCACTGTTACTTGCTTTAATGGCGAATTTGTGTCCACCTTTGAGTGCAGGTGAGGACACGTTCGAGCTGCACTCGTTGCAGGACGGCGAGAGCGTCGGCGCGATCGTCCTGCACGCGGGGGTGAACGACACCAGGCTGCGGCAGACGGAGGTTCTGAAGAGGGACTTCAGCAGCCTGATCGAGACGGTTCGCAGCACGTCGCCCGCGACGAGGATCATCGTGTCAGGACCGCTTCCCACGTATCGACGTGGGCACGAAAGGTTCAGTAGACTCCTTGCTCTAAATGAATGGTTATTGACATGGTGTAAAGAACAGAAACTGCTCTTTGTTAATAATTGGAATCTTTTCTGGGAACGTCCTAGGCTTTTCCGTGCGGATGGCCTGCACCCCAGCAGAGTCGGAGCGGAGCTGCTGTCGGACAACATCTCCAGGACACTACGCTCCATTTGACTAGTAAGTACATTCTCAAATGATTGCTATGATGGCTTTTGTTCTGAACGCTTAAATGATAGTAGTTGCACTGTGCAATCTATAAAGACTGTGTCTGTTCCTCGAATAGTGAGGTCAAAACATAAATTTAATGCAGGATCTAGAAAAAATCTGATCGTAATTAAACCAGAAAAAAGCAAAATACACGAACAGAAACCATTTTTAAAGCTTGGGCTCCTAAACATTAGATCACTTGCACCCAAAGCAGTTATTGTGAATGAAATGATCACAGATAATAGTTTTGATGTACTCTGCTTAACTGAAACCTGGCTAAAACCTAATGATTATATTGGTCTAAATGGGTCTACTCCACCAAACTACTATTATAAGCATGAGCCCCGTCAGAGTGGTCGTGGTGGTGGTGTTGCAACAATATATAGTGATATTCTCAGTGTTACTCAGAAAACAGGATACAGGTTTACTTCATTTGAAATACTTTTGCTTAATGTTACTCTGCCAGATATGCAAAAGAAATTTCTCCTATCTCTTGTTTTAGCTACTGTGTATAGACCGCCAGGACCATATACAGATTTCCTAAAAGAATTTGCAGAATTCCTTTCAGAACTATTGGTTAATTTTGATAAAGTGCTAATTGTTGGCGATTTTAACATTCACGTTGATAATACAAATGATGCGTTAGGACTTGCGTTTACTGACCTAATAAACTCTTTTGGAGTCAAGCAAAATGTCACTGGGCCCACTCATCGTTTTAATCATACGCTAGATTTAATTATATCGCATGGAATTGATCTTACTGATATAGATATCGTACCTCAAAGTGATGATGTTTCTGACCATTTCCTTGTATCGTGCATGCTGCGTATCACTGATATTAACTGTATGGCTCCGCGTTATCGTCTTGGCAGAACTATTGTTCCAGCCACCAAAGATAGATTTACAAATAACCTGCCTGATTTATCTCAACTGCTCTGTGTACCCCTTAATACACAGGATCTAGACAAAATGACTAGCAATATGGGCACCATCTTCTCCGATACGTTAGAAGCTGTTGCCCCATCAAATTGAAAAAAGTTAGAGAAAAACGTATTGCACCATGGTACAACAGTAATACCCATTCCCTCAAAAAAGAAACTCGCAATCTTGAGCGCAAATGGAGAAAAACTAACTTGGAAGTTTTTAGAATTGCATGGAAAAACTGTATGTCCAGATATAGACAGGCTTTAAAAGCTGCTAGGGCTGAGCATTTCCGCGAACTCATAGAAAATAACCAAAACAATCCTAGGTTTTTATTTAGCACAGTGGCTAGATTAACAAATAACCAGACACCACCTGATCTAAATATTCCTTTACAGTTTAATAGTAATGACTTTTTGAATTTCTTCACTGATAAAATAGATAACATCAGAAATACAATAACCAATGTAGATTATACTGCATCTAATATGTCAACTTCTTTCGCCGCACCCCAAGAAAAACTGCAGTACTTTACCGCTATAGGACAGGAAGAGTTAAATAAACTCATCACTGTGTCTAAACCAACAACATGCCTATTAGATCCCGTACCCACTAAATTACTAAAAGAATTGTTACCTGTGGCAGAAGAACCGCTTCTCAATATTATCAACTCATCGTTATCTTTAGGTCACGTCCCTAAACCATTCAAGCTGGCGGTTATTAAGCCTCTTATTAAGAAACCACAACTAGACCCTAGTGAACTGGCAAATTACAGACCCATTTCTAATCTTCCATTTATGTCTAAAATTTTAGAGAAAGTTATATCTGTTCAACTGTGCTCATTCTTGCAAAAAAATGATATCTATGAAGAATTTCAGTCAGGCTTCAGGCCCCATCACAGCACAGAAACTGCACTTGTTAAAATCACTAATGACTTGCTTCTTGCGTCAGACCAAGGCTGCATCTCACTGCTAGTTTTACTTGATCTTAGTGCTGCGTTCGACACTATAGATCATGACATACTAATAGATCGACTACAAAATTATGCAGGTATCCAAGGGCAGGCTTTAAAATGGTTTAGATCCTACCTGTCTGATCGCTACCACTTTGTTTATTTGAATGGGGAGTCATCTCAGTTATCACCAGTAAAGTATGGAGTGCCACAAGGATCTGTTCTAGGTCCTCTACTATTTTCAATATACATGCTGCCCCTTGGTAATATTATTAGAAAACACGGGATTAGTTTCCATTGTTATGCTGATGATACTCAACTATATATCTCAACAAGACCAGATGAAACTCCTGAATTATCAAAGTTAACAGAGTGCGTTAAAAATGTAAAAGATTGGATGACCAACAATTTTCTGCTATTAAATTCAGATAAGACAGAGATATTACTTATTGGACCTAAAAACAATACACAGAATCTTTTGACTTACAATTTACAACTAGACGGATGTACTGTTACTTCCACTACAGTCAAAAGCCTGGGTGTTATATTAGACAGCAACTTGTCTTTTGAAAATCATATTTCTCATGTTACAAAAACAGCATTCTTCCATCTTAGAAACATTGCCAAGCTGCGAAACATGTTACCTGTTTCTGATGCAGAAAAGCTAGTTCATGCATTCATGAGCTCTAGACTGGACTATTGTAATGCACTATTAGGTGGTTGTCCTGCATCTTCAATAAACAAGCTACAGATAGTCCAAAATGCAGCTGCTAGAGTCCTTACCAGGTCAAGAAAATATGATCATATTACCCCAATTTTAAAGTCTCTGCACTGGCTACCTATTAGGTTCCGCATCAGCTACAAAATAGCACTTCTTACCTATAAGGCACTTAACGGTTTAGCTCCTGCGTACCTAACTAGTCTTCTACCACGCTACAATCCATCACGCTCCCTAAGGTCACAAAACTCTGGACTGTTGGTAGTACCTAGGATAGCAAAGTCCACTAAAGGAGGTAGAGCTTTTTCACATTTGGCACCCAAACTCTGGAACAGCCTTCCTGATAACGTTCGGGGTTCGGACACACTCTCTCTGTTTAAATCTAGATTAAAGACACATCTTTTTAGCCAAGCATTCAAATAATGCATCTCATAAACTTTTTCTGCAGCTATATCTGATCAAATGTTCATTATCAATCTTTAAGCTCTGGTTAACAAATCTTTCTTTTCTTAGTTTGAACAGCAGCTACGCTAATTATGTTCCTATTTGTTCTCTGTTCCTGCCATGGGATTGACATCCCATGGTAACTAGGAATTCACAAGCTCCAGTCTTGATCCAGAACACTTAAGAAAAGATGATGCCAACCCCTCAGAGGACTTCAGATGATACCAACCCTGAAAACATACAGCACTACCGAATTCTGCTACTAATTTATAGTGTTCTTTGTCTGTTTGATTACATCATTACTTGATCTTTACCACACATCTCTGCCATATGTACATCAAGCTACTACTACATATATTGTAAAAATGTCAATTTGGTGTAAAGCTGCTTTGCAACGATATGTATCGTGAAAAGCGCTATACAAATAAATTTGAATTGAATTGAATTGAATTAAATGAAACATGGCTGCAGTGCAACAGTCCTCAATGAAACAGCCCCTCCTAACTTTACTTTCATGAGTGTCTGCAGAGCTGTTGGGAGAGGTGGAGGTGTAGCTGCTCTATTTAAAGATGTCTATCAATGTAAGCAAGTGTCATTTGGTCAGTACTTGTCTTTTGAATATCTAGGGATTGTGCTGAAAGGTGCTCCACAAATTCTATTTATCATAATTTACAGGCCTCCAAAATACTCTCCAGCCTTTGTTGAAGAGTTCACAGAACTGTTATCAGTGATTTCCTCAGAGTTTGACTGTTTTGCTATTGCAGGGGATTTTAATATTCACATAGAAAATGCTGAAATCAAAACTACAAAAGAAATTATAACCATTTTAAACACTTTTGACCTGATTCAGCATGTGCATGGACCCACACACAATCGTGGACACACTCTTGATTTACTCATTAGTAAGGGTCTAAACATTTCATCTATTGTCATTAAGGACGTAGCACTATCTGATCACTTCTGTATTTTCTTTGATATATTGATCTCTGCTACCAACGAATCTAGATCCGTCTCTGTTAGAAAGAGATGCATTAATGAAAACACTAGTGTTCTATTTATGAAGGCTATATCTTCAATGCCAATCATTTCTGCAGACTCTGTTGATCTTCTCCTGGAGTCCTTTAACTCAAAAGTTAAGAATGTCACTGATGACATTGCACCAGTGAAAGTCTGTAAGACGACTGGCAGACAAAAATCATCTTGGAGAAAACCAACAGCAGTACAGAGTATGAAAAGACAATGCAGAAAAGCTGAGACACTGAGACACTGTCGATCATAACATTCTTCTACAGAGACTGGAAAACTGGGTCGGGCTTTCTGGGATGGCTGTCAATTGGTTCAGATCATACTTAGAAGGGAAAGGTTATTATGTGAGTATAGGAGAGCATCAGTCTAAGTGGACGTCCATGACATGTGGAGTCCCTCAAGGCTCAATTCTTTCGCTGCTCTTGTTTAGCCTGTATATGCTCCCACTAAGTCAAATAATGAGAAAGAACCAAATTGCCTATCACAGCTATGCTGATGATACCCAGATTTGCCTAGCCTTATCGCCAAATGACTACAGCCCCATTGATTCCCTCTGCCAATGCATTGATGAAATTAACAGTTGGATGTGCCAGAACTTCCTTCAGTTAAACAAGGAGAAAACTGAAATCATTGCATTTGGAAGCAAAGAGGAAGTTCTTAAGGTGAACGCATACCTTGACTCTAGGAGTCAAACAACTAAAAACCAAGTCAGGAATCTTGGTGTGATTCTGGAGTCAGACCTTAGTTTCATTAGTCATGTCAAAGCAGTAACTAAATCAGCATACTATCATCTCAAAAACATTGCAAGAATTAGATGTTTTGTTTCCAGTCAAGACTTGGAGAAACTTGTTCATGCCTTTATCACAAGCAGGGTGGATTATTGTAATGGTCTCCTCACTGGCCTTCCCAAGAAGACCATTAGACAGCTGCAGCTCATCCAGAACGCTGCTGCCAGGATTCTGACTAGAACCAGAAAATCTGAGCATATCACACCAGTCCTCAGATCCCTACACTGGCTTCCAGTTATATTTAGAATTGATTTTAAAGTTCTTCTACTCATTTATAAACAGTGTTGGGAAGGTTGCTTTGGAAATGTAATAGGTTACAGATTACAAGTTACTTGATTTAAAATGTAATAAGAAGTGTAACTTTTCAATTACTTTTTGATTACTTTTCTAAATTTCTAATATTTTCAACTGTTAATAAAAGGCAGAGTTAACCTTACAGTAGCACTTAACACTGATTACTCTCAGACTTTATCCTTTATCACTTGAATTAAGATTATAATAAGTAAGGGATAACATACATCTTTATTTTGCGATAACAGCTGGCTGGATGTATTACATTATTTCACTTATTACACAGCTGCTTGATAGATTATTTAGATGTTTCGTGTCAAAATAATTAGACACAAAACACTGATCTGAGTTGAAATATTTGAATGCAAAGCTTCATGAAGAAATCAGTTGCTAGCAAGGGGCAAGTTTAAACTAGACAGATATTTTAGGGATACAGTGCAGTCACAACACTTTTATTACACAACATTTCACCACATAAATAATCAAGTAGTAGTACAGCGAGTACCCTGTTCCCTGCTCCAAAGTGTTTAAATGTTTGACCCCTCCCTCCTCCTCCTCCTCCTCCTCCCCCATCCTCCTCCTCCCCTACTCCTCCTCCTCCCCATCCTCCTCCTTCTCCTCCTTTAGAAACTGAGGATGTTTAGGCCTACATCCCATATCTTCAACCTGCTGAAATGATCCTAGTAATATATTTCCCGTCCAAATGTGCATTCTGATAAATACATTTATTTCCCAACTAACCTGCTGCAGTCAAGTTCGTCTTCTCATTAACAATGTTTTTCTCTTATCATATTTCATAGCTGTTTACATTTTTTTTTAGATGAATTTGATTGATAAACACCCTTACAAAAACTAACCATTGTTTTATTAAAGTAAAAATGCAGTGACAATGTTTTTTTTGTTTTTTTTTTTAACAGAGAGATTTTCATTTGTATTACCGCAGTGTTACTACACATAACATTTAGGCTGATTATTACATACAGTCAAGCCAAATATTATTCAGACACCAGATAGTGGCTGCAAGACACTAAGTGAGGATAGCTAAATAAAGTAAACTGAGACATATTATGCCCAAAAAGTCTTCATACAGTGGACTACCATTAAAACTGTCATAATTTATTACCATTTTCTAAACTATAGTGAATAAACTGTGCTAATGTGAGAAGTGTTGAAGATGTCTGAATAATTTTTGGTTAGACTGTACAGGGAAATGACTGTCAATGAAAAATATGACAGAATAATGACTAAAAATGAATACAAATAAATAAATATGTTAATTCTGAGCTTATTCATCAGGTCTCGCACACACTGCGGCATCGCAGTCACTATTTAAAAGAGCACTGACACAGTGTGGCGAAATCATCACGTTTACAAGCCACGGTGATTCTACAGGTGATTACAGCACATTGAAAAATATACATAACCAGAAGAATAGATACACTGCTTCGACGAGCACTTCTGGTAACCGGTTCTGCTGTGATAAAGGTCTGATAAAGCTTTTAATTCATGCTTATGCATATGTATGTTGTATTGTGACAGCCAGTTACAGACAATATAAAAGTTAACTTCAGCTCTGCCCTCAAATTTTTTGAGAAATGCTCTCATAAAATAGAAATGTTAGGTTATTTACCATCAGTACCACCCACAGGTGGTACATTAGTCTGGTCCACTTTGTCATCTTGACCTGAGCTGCTCTTCTTGAGTTTTCTTTCTCTTTGATAAAGGGCAATTAGCCCCAGTACAGTTAGAAGTACCATTTCGAAATGGTTAAGTACCGTGGTCTGCAAGAATTAGGCTGTAATAACTATAACTAGGGAGAAACACTCGAATGCGCAACCAACTGCAAGTGATGGAGACTGAGAACAGGTAGCCGTCCCCAACCACATTTTTGATAAAATTGGTAGCCTTTCCTTTATACTGAAATGTAACTATCTTCCTTCTAAGCTACCTATAGCTTTGTCCAAATTTCATCAGCAGTGTCTTCTTGCTTGGAAAGCTTTGCTATGTTCACGGTTTCTCACCCCACAGAACATTTTTATGGAATAACAGGGATATTACCATCAGAAATAAATCATTATTTTTCCCCAGATGGTTTCAAAATAATATTAATTGTATCCTTTGTTTGTTTGATGACTCAGGAAATATTCTCTCTTATGAGCAATTTATGTCATACCATAGTTTCCCAGTTCCTCCAAAAGAGTTTAATAAAGTGGTTAAAGCAATTTCACCTGGATTAATTCACCTTATTAAAAGTCACTCTTTATTTAATCCAAGGAGTTCACTTGTTACTCAATCTACTTTGCTTTTGGAAGGCATTGATCTGTTAGACAAGAAATGTAATAATAGGCATGTGCGCCAAATTTTTCAATTTAAAAGGAAAATTTCTTCAAGAGGAAAATTCTACTGGGGGTCCTTGGTTGATGATATAGACTGGAAAAGAACTTGGCTCTTACCTGGGAAATATTGAATTTCTAATAAAGCAAAGGAAACACATTTTAAAATTTTACATAAAATATATCCTGTTAATTCTAATGTTTCTAAATATTCGGATATTGACAGCTCATGCTCTTTTTGCAAACAAACAGAGGAGACTGTTACATGTCTCCTAGTGTTTTTTTCCTTGTGTTTCTTGTGTTTTTGGTTTAGTCCCGGTTTTCCCCCCTTAGGTTTTTGTTCAATTGGTTTAGTCCCTGCCCATATTTGTACTTCCCCTTGTTATCTCGTTTGTAACCACTCCCCTGTTTCTGTGTATATATTGTTCCTTGTGCCTCACTTCCCTTGTCGGTGATTATATTGTCTTCAGTGTCTTTCCGTTCGTCGTGGTTGCTGGTTTCCTGTGTTTCCCTGAGTTTGTGCTTTTGGATTATTTGAATAAATGTGCATTGAATGAATCTCCACTCTCCTGCGTTTCGTTCACACGACGACAACCCTGACAGAATCACCCACCAAAAACAAAAGATGACCTGGGCTGATGACCTCCTCCTAAACCTGCAACAAGGTGAGCGTTCGCTGGAGGAATATGTGGAGGAGTTTTTGAGTGTTTACCATCTGGTGAGATGGAGTGACAAGATGGTTAACGCATGTTTCCAGATGGGACTCAAAGATGATAGTTTGTTTCAACTGATTAGTCCTAATGATTGCTACCGTCCTGTAGCAGACTTTATAAATTTTGTTCTTGATTTATGTGGTTCCTCGTTCCAAGTCATGGTGGAGGATGGTAATCCTCCTCCCATCTGGAAACATGCAGTCGCCCCATCTCACCAACAGCCAAAGCCCTCCGCATATCACTCCAGCGACCTCACACCCTCCTTGTCTCCTGCGTGTCCCCAAGTCGACCTTAGTTCCACGATGGTCCTCAGCCCAGCACCTCAGGCCGCCGCCACGCCAGAGTCTGCACGCAAGATGGCCGCCACGCCAGAGTCTGCACGCAAGATGGCAGCCGCCACGCCAGAGCCTGCTCGCAAGAGATGGCCGCCACGCCAGAGTCTGCACGCAGATGGCTGCGCACTCTGCTCTGCGCAAGATGGCAGCCGCCACGCCAGCGTGCTGCAAGATGGCCGCCACGCCACCTGCCGCAAGATGGCCGCCACGCCAGAGCCTGCACGCAAGATGGCCGCCACGCCAGAGTCTGCAAAGATGGCCTCCGTTCCTGAGCCCCCGGCCAAGATGGCCGCCAAGCCTGAGTCCCCAGCCATGATAACTGGAATGAACATTATGGACAGGGCAATCCCTATGGAGTTCACGGCTCCTATTATCTCCCCTGATTTTCCTAAGCCTCTGCTGGTTCCGCCCAGCCTTCCTGAGCCTCCGCTGGTTCCGCCCAGCCTTCCTGAGCCTCCGCTGGTTCCGCCCAGCCTTCCTGAGTTTCCGCTGGTTCCGCCCAGCCTTCCTGAGCCTCCGCTGGTTCCGCCCAGCCTTCCTAAGCCTCCGCTGGTTCCACCCAGCCTTCCTGAGCCAAGTCAAGCCACGGCTATAGTTCCTGAGTCAAGTCAAGTTGCAGCTGCGTTTCCCGAGGCAAGTCAAGTTTCTGAGTCCAGTCAAGTTACAGCTGCGGTTCCTGAGTTAAGTCAAGTTTCTGAGTCACGTCAAGTTGCAGCTGCAGCTACTGAGTCAAGTCAAGTGGCTGAGTCAAGTCAAGCGGCTGAATCAAGTCAAGCCAAAGCTGTCGTTCCTGAATCAAGTAAAGTCACAGCGGTTCCCCATGAGTCAAGCCAAGTTGTTGCGGGCGTTCCTGAGTCAAGTCTCATTACCGCTGTGGTTCCTGAGTCAAGTCACGTCACGGCTGAGTCAAGTCACGTCACGGCTGAGTCAAGTCACGTCGCGGCTACATCTCCTGAGTCAAGTCAAGTTCCTGGTGCGTCTCATGAGCCAAGACAAGGTCCAGCTCGCCCTCCAGAGCCGGAGCTCTGCCCAGCTCGCCCTCCAGAGCCGGAGCTCTGCCCAGCTCGCCCTCCAGAGCCGGAGCTCTGCCCAGCTCGCCCTCCAGAGCCGGAGCTCTGTCCAGCTAGCCCTCCTGAGTCGGCTCCTCCTTCAGCGCGCCCTCCTGAGCCGGCGCTTCATCCAGCGCTCACCAGGGCTGGCAGAACCCTAAATTCCCCCAAGAAAATTTTGGGGGGGGGGCTACTCCCCTGTTCAGCCATGGCCCAATGGACTGTGTGCTAGGCCATGGCTCCCTGAACTCCCCGATCCGCCATGGCCCAATGGACTGTGTGCTAGGCCATGGCTCCCTGAACTCCCCAATCCGCCATGGCCTCCTGAACTGTCTGTCCAGCCATGGCCTCCTGAACTCCCTGATCCACCATGGCCTCATGAACTGTCTGTCCAGCCATGGCCTCGTGAACTCCCTGATCCACCATGGCCTCATGAACTGTCTGTCCAGCCATGGCCTCCTGAACTCCCCGATCCGCCATGGCCCAATGGACTGTGTGCTAGGCCATGGCTCCCTGAACTCCCCGATCCGCCATGGCCTCCATGAACTGTCTGTTCAGCCATAGCCTCCTGAGCTCCCTGATCCGCCATGGCTCCCTGATCCGCCCTGGAGGCTTTCCTTGGCTACTATGTTCCTGTCCCGTATCAGCCTCCAGGGCGCCCACCCTCCCTCCCCAGTTGTATTGTTACGGTGCGGGACGCACCTACCGGGAGGGGGGTGTAATGTTACATGTCTCCTAGTGTTTTTCCCCCAGTGTTTCTTGTTCTTTTGGTTTGTTCCGTTTGCTCCCCCTTTTGGTTTAGTGTTATTGGTTTAGTCCCTGCCCATATTTGTACTTCCCCTTGTTATCTCGTTTGTAACCACTCCCCTGTTTCTGTGTATATATTGTTCCTTGTGCCTCACTTCCCTTGTCGGTGATTATATTGTCTTCAGTGTCTTTCCGTTCGTCGTGGTTGCTGGTTTCCTGTGTTTCCCTGAGTTTGTGCTTTTGGATTATTTGAATAAATGTGCATTGAATGAATCTCCGCTCTCCTGCGTTTCGTTCACACGACGACAACCCTGACAGAGACTTTAGTACATCTTTTTTTTTGATTGTCCTTTATCCAAGCAATTTTGGTCTGACCTAGGATCCTTTATATTTGATTCTGCCAACGTTGTACACTCCTTTAGTTTAAAAGACATTATTTTTTGTTATAATAATACTAAAAATAAACCCCTGGAACATACTATCAATTTTTTTATTTTATATGGTAAATTTTTCATACACAAACAAAAATTCGCAAATAGTTACCCATCCTATCCCCTTCTTAAAACTGAATTAAACTCACTTCTAAAATCTCTTCATTTTATACAGAATAAAAAAAACCTAAGATTCCTAAAATATTTTACAGAGGTATTTAAAGAAAATCCATGTATTTAGATGCTTTCCTTATGTGCGCTTAATTGAATATCCTTGTATTGTTATTGTACTGTCATTCCCATTGTGTTGTTTTTATTTGTTATTCTTATTTTTATTCATGTATTTATTTTGGTAACAATGTTTTATCTTATTATTAATGTGTAAGCGTTTGTGTTTGTCGTTTGTTTAATTTATTATTACTGGTTATTATTTTATAGTTTTGTATGTGATCCCTTGGCTATGTTCTTGTACTGTTTGTTCAAGCATTAATAAAAAAGAACAGGTAGCCGCATGTCACGTTCCAGACATTCCATTGTTGCTTGGTGATTAGTCCGCGTTGAGCTGTGGGCGGGGCTTCTGAGAACCCGCTTCATTACTGATATTCTGTTTTGTTCGTACTGTGCTGTTTAGTGAGTCGGTTCGTTGTAATTAATTGGTACCGATTGAAATATAAAGGTAAGAATTGTCTAATATTAGCATGTCTTGCGGTGTTAATTATATTTGTGATTTAACTGCATTTTTTGTTAATGTTATTATCTGTGTTCGCTGGATTAGGCTAATTGAAACAATGCACAGACACTCACAGATATCCATTTATTCGTTTATTTTCATTCGTTTCAAAGACTATATTATTTACATAACTGCACAGCAAAGCATTTGAATGTCAACTATCAGAAAAATTAAATGCATCTCTTGGAATTCAAAGATTGCTATGTACACTAATGATATAAAAGCATGTTTTCTTTAGAGTGTGGTAAAAACGCAAGTGTTTACAAAGCTTTATTTTGATTTTCAATCAGTTGCATTTTAACATAAACTTCTCCCCAGCAAACACAAGAACGTTGTGAGGACGTTGCCAGTTGGTCGTCATTTGGTCAGCGTGACGTTACTTTATGACAATGTTGCGAGGACGTTGTGGTAACGTTCCATTTTTCAGAATTTTGTCTAACGTCCCAGAAACGTTGTGTGCACGTCCCCAAAATATGTCACTAGTTGGTCGCATGGGGAACGTTGTATAGCGATGTGGTCAGCTGGTCTCCAGATAACCTTTTAATATTATTGCACTACATGTATTTGGCCTATCTTTTTAAGGTGCATACCAGTTGGATAGCTTATAATATGTGAAATATAATTAATTAATCAAGCATTTTGCATGATAGCATGAATTGTTAAATATAATAATTATGCCATAATTTAAAATGTGTGTGTGTGTGTATATATATATATATATACACACACACATAATTTATGTTTGTGAATGACAGATTTATTGAAAGAGCCCATGAGACAAATGAACATTTAATAGCACAATATGTAAGTTTTCGCCGCTAGAGGTTGCATTTTCATAACAATAACAGAGGCGAAGCTCAAAGACGCAATGACGGAGCATGGAACGTTGGGAGATGTCGTTTTCACAAATCATGCTCATGGATGATGTCATGTATTACTTTTCTTATGAACTTACCTGTATATTTAACAGTATTTTATGTAATCGCAATGAATTATCTGCAAAGAACATGAAATTTGATTCAGTGTTAGCCTTTTACTGATATGTGACTATTTGTCATGATGTGTGTAAAACAGTCGTTCTAAAAGTAAATTTAAATGAACCCACCGTATTTGCAAGTATGGCTAAATGTTTTTGTGCAGCACATACTGTATTTAATTACATTGCCACAGGTTTGCTCACCAGACTCAATAAAAACTAGGGATTCACCTAATTTTTTGGCTACCGAAAATTATCGTCCGAAGATGCAAAAAAAAAAAAAAATAAAATATATATATATATATATGTATGTATGTATATATGTGTATATATATATATATATATATATATATATTAGTGTTGTCATGATACTGGAATTTCTAAATTTAATACGATACCTTGAAAAATATCAATATTCAATATCATTTTCAATACCACAGAGAAAAAAAAAGCTACAATATTAAGGGGGTATTTTTTTTTTTAACTTAAATATAACAAATCTAGAAGATGACAATGAGGTATATTTTACATGAACAAAAATGTCTTGAGGCACTACACTGCTACAGCCCTGTTCAGCTTCTTAGCTTCATTTGAGTTTGCTTTATACTTTCTTTGCTGTTCAAATACAGCTGGTAGTGTAGGTTGTGAGCAGGTCGAGTCTCATCTTCTTTCTGGTGCTACAAGAGAATGCCAAACTTTAATAAACTTCTTTTTTTGTTTTTAGACCACACTTTTAAAATGAACTGAACTAACTAATCCTAGAACTTAAGATAATGGTAACAGATATTTGTTAACATGTTAACTTGAATAAACAACGAAAAATACTTCCAAAACATTTATTCATCTTAGTTAAAAGTTTATTTAAACTAACATTTACGAATACATGAACTAATTAAAATCCCAAGTTCTGTCTGTTAATATTTTTTCATTGGACCAGATCTAACATGGTCCGTTGTATTTTTATTACCTACCGTTATCAAAGATTAAAATATACTGTAACAAATGCATTGCTCATCGTTCGTAAATGCTGGTTGATACATTAAAATTATTTGATGAACAGATTTTAATGCCGAATTCACATATAATCACTGATTCACGCATGTAAACGTGCGTGCATCACACGCGAAAACTATGCTCAGTTATGCTCACTGGATCGACATAAAGACAAATTGCAGAATTTAAGTAATAATTGTTCAAATAAAGTTAAATAAGCACAAATTAATTTACATTTGACCACAGTTAAAGTATTTACTTGTCTAAGATTCCTCAGTCAGATTATATTAACTTTAAGAATTACGGTGAAAAAACAAGACAACACTCATATCAGCAACAATACTAGGCCATCTTGGTTAATGATTCCGTAATGTTAAAATGAGAAGTTACCAACCTCCCTAAATTCTTTATATAGATCTGGGTGTCTGTCTGTCAGGTGCTTTGCTAAATTAGAGGTGGTAGCGCCTTTTGTTAGCACTACTCTGTAGCAACTCTTGCATATTGGCTTGCTTGTGTCCTTCGGCTTTCCATGTTCATTTGCTTCATATCCTTCCTTTGGAGAGAAGTTAAAGTGACAGCTCGGCTAGTATCGGTATATCGATACTTCGAGAAATTAGTATTGGTACCGTTCAGATATTTCAGTATCAAAATATCAATATTTTAGACAACACTAATGTGTGTGTATATATATATATATATATATATATACAGTACTGTGCAAGTCTTAGGCCACTAGTTATTTCTATCTTTTGCTCTAGTGTGTCAGTAAAAAAATATCGGTTTACATTTCCAAACATTCTGTTTGCCATTAATTGTAATAATCTAGTGAGATTTTTGTTTGCACAAGGAGTCTGACAACAGCCAGTGCTCCACACTGATCTGATCTCACCATCATCCAGTCTGTCTCTGGAATGACATGAAGACACAGAACAAACTGAAACAGAGTAAATCCAGAAGAACTGTGGCAAAGTCTCCAAGATGCTTCAAATAACCTACCTGCAAAACTACCTGAAAAACTCTGCACAAGTGCACATAGGGCAAAAGCTGCTTTAAACGCAAAGGATGGTCACACCAAATGCTTATTTATTTTAGTTAACAGAAGTTTTTTGATAAAGAAAATCTATTTATGACATTGTTTTTGACAGCATCCTCATTTTATGTGCCTAACTGTCTAAAAATGTTAACAGTACTGTAGCTTTGTAGGTGTAGGTCTCTTAAAGCATCTTGGAGATGTTGCCACAGTTCTTCTGGATTTAGTCTGTCTCTGTTTTTTCTGTTTCTTAAGACAGACTGGATTGAATGATGGAAAGATCAGATCTCTGTTTGCACAAGGAGTCTGACAACAGCCTGTGCTCCACACAAAAATCTCACTGGATTATTACAATTAATGGCAAAATGAATGTTTAGAAATGTAAACTGATATTTCCTACTGACACACCACAGCAAAAGACCGACTTTAACTGACTTTAAACCATTTTTTAGCTGATGAAAATACTAGTGGCCTAAGACTTTTGCACGGTACTGTGTATATATATATATATATATATATATATATATATATATATATATATATACACATACTACCGTTCAAAAGTTTGGGGTCAGTACATTTTTATTGTTTCTTTTTTCTTTTTTTCTTTTTTTTAAGAAATTAATACTTTTATTCACCAAGGATGTATTAAGTTAATAATTAAAAGTTTATTAAAAGTTAATAATAAATAATTTACATTGTTATAAAATATTTATATTTTGAATAAACACTGTACTTTTTAAATTTGTTATTCATGAAAGAATTCTGAAAAAAAAAAAAAATCACAGGTTCCAAAAAATATTTGGCAGCACAACTGTTGATATTATCCAACATTGATCATTCTAATAATAAATCCGCATATTAGAATGATTTATGAAGGATCATGTGACACTTAAGACTGGAGTAACAGCTGATAAAAATTCAGCTTTTCATCACAGGAATAAATTCTATTTTAAAGTATGTTAAAATAAAAACATTATTTTATATTGTAAAAACATTTTGCAATATTACTGTTTTTTTTTCTATATTTTTAATCAAATAAATGCAGCCTTGATGAGCATAAGAGACTTCTTTAAAGACTATTACAAGTCTTACTGACCCCAAACTTTTGAACGGTAGTGTATATAAAATATAGGCCTATACATGGTATGCCGCACTGCACGCCATACATTTCACTCTCCTCTAGCCGCTGTCACTGGGCAGTGTGACGCTCTGCTCAATATTCCGCCTTATGAATGTGCGTTCCGCTCGTGTACCGCTACTCATGATCACCGGAAAAACAGAGTCTTCTCAAATAACGTGACTATAGAACGTTTCTGTGTAGTTTCTATGTAGATCCGCATGCGGTTGCAGTGGACAGCACATTCCAGGGCCCAGTTTATTGGTGGGCCCCTTCCTGACCACCACAGTGGACAGAGGTTTGCTACATTTTGATTGGATCTTGGTGAACTAACATAAGCAAACTGTCCAATGGCATCAGATAAAGATGCCAGGACAACAGCCAGACATCTCTTAGAGCACAAGAAGAAGACCTTTGGTACAAAGCCCAGGAAGTACAGAACTTCCTATTGGTCAAAATGCAGTTTGTGCCCTTCACCCACCTTGAGACTGATTCCTAATGGTTTGGCCTTAGGACCTCCAGATGCAGCAGCAGTGGGTGAAATAAAGAGAGATCATAATAATAATAATAATAATAATATTTTTTATTTATATAGCGCCTTTCCAGAGCTCAAGGACACTTTACAATGAATGTAACAAAGAAGAGATAGTACGGACAAAACATTGAAAGAAACAGTAGTCAAGTAGAGAAACATTAGGTAAACAAATATACAAGAAGTCAAATATAACAAACTGGAAATACAAAACAAGACCTAAGAGACAAACATGCAGAGTACAGGTTGATCATGCAGAGCAGTCAGTTTATCAAATCAGAGGTGTAACATTCAGAAAACAAGTGAGTTTTGAGTAAAGATTTAAATTCTGAGATATTAGTGACAGAACAGAGTGAGCGTGGTAGAGAGTTCCAAAGTTTGGGTGCAATAACACTAAATGATCTGCCCCCCATTGAAGAGAGGCGGTACCGAGGGACAGCAAGAAGGCCAGAGTCGGAGGAACGTAGTGATCGAGTAGGGATGTAGGGGACAAGCATATTGCAAAAATAGGAGGGAGCTAGGCCATTTAAGGATTTAAAAACAAGGAGGAGAATTTTGAATTGTATACGGTATGCAACTGGGAGCCAATGGAGGTCATACAAGATTGGGGTTATATGAGCAGAACGAGTGAGTATTCTAGCCGCAGAGTTTTGAATATATTGTAATCTGGAGATGGAGCTGGCAGGCAGACCAATGAAAAGGGCATTACAGAAATCAATGCGTGAAGAGACAAATGCATGGATGACAGTTTCAGCGTCATTGGTGCTGATGAAGGGACGCAGTTGGGCAATACGGCGTAAATGGAAGAATGCAGATTTAGTGACAGATTTAATGTGAGACTGAAAGGAAAGTGTGGAGTCAAGGATTACACCTAAATTTTTGACAGAAGTAGATGTTTTGATGAGAGAGCCAGCAATCTCACAGGTGAAACTGGTAGAGATGTTGCTGGTAAGTGCTGGGGTTCCAATGAAAATTATCTCAGTTTTGTCCATATTGAGTTTCAGAAAATTTAAGTTAAGCCAATCTTTAATGTCTTTCACACAAGCAGAGATTTTGTCAATTTGGGCGGATAGAGTAGGTGTACAGATAGAATAAAGTTGAATGTCGTCTGCATAAAAGTGATAATTTAGACCATGACGTTGTAAAATCAGACCAAGTGGGATTATGTAAATTGTGAATAATAGTGGGCCTAGAACAGATCCCTGAGGAACACCTCGCTTCAGGGGGACAGTGGGCGATCGAAAATCCTTAACAGAGATGTAGAATTGTCTACCTGAGAGATAGGAAGAAAACCAAGAGAGAGCAGTACCAGAAATACCCAGATCAGAGAGGCGAGAAATAAGTAAATCATGGGAGACAGTGTCGAAGGCAGAGCTGAGATCAAGTAGCAGTAATATAGACAAGGAGCCAGAATCACTAGAAAGCAGTAGATCATTCACTACCTTTACAAGTGCAGTTTCAGTACTATAGAGGGGGCGAAAACCAGATTGAAAAGGGTCAAAGAGATTATTATCAACTAGAAAAGACTGGAGTTGGGCAGCAACAGTACTTTCCAGTAATTTAGATATGAAAGGTAAATTAGAAATGGGACGATAATTAGACAGAACTGAGGGGTCGAGGTTGGGTTTCTTGAGAACTGGTGTAACTGCAGCAGTTTTTAGTGGCAGAGGAAGTGAAGCGGAGGTAAGAGATGCGTTCAGGAGAGGAGTAGGAGCAGGATCAAGGTGACACGATGAAGAGTTGGATTTCAAGATTAGCTTAGAGACAGATTCTGGGGTCGTCAGGGAAAAACAAGACAAAGACTGACTGGAAAGATTTGATGGATGGCTGAGCTCTGTATCAGTAGGGAAACATTGGTGGACAGCATTAGTCTTTTCGAGCAAATAATCCAAAAAGGAGCAGCAAAAGTCAGTTGAGGCTAGGGCATCCTGAGGTGGGGGGTTCGTAAGTTTATTTATTGTATTAAATAACGTTTTTGGCCTATTGCTTGATTTATTAATTGTGGCAGAGACAAAATTAGAGCGAGCTGAGGTGAGAGCGGATTTATAAGATTTGAGATGATCAAGAAAAGCCAAATAATGAACAGTAAGACCGGTTCTCCTGTAAAGACGTTCAAGCCGTCTACCAGTAGCCTTAAGAATACGGAGCTCAGGGGTATACCAAGGAGAAGAGTGAGTAGCAGGGACATTTCTGGTCTTAATAGGAGCATGCTGCTGTAGGATTTCAGAAATTATAGAGTGGTAATTAGAGAGTATCACAGACAAAGAAGAAATATCAATGACATCAGAGAGGTTCGAGGAGATAATGGAAGTACAAAATGATACAGTATCAATAGCTTTCAGATTGCGGTATGAAATAACAGTCTTAAGGCATTTAGAATGCATAGGAAGATTGAGACTAAAGTCAAGAAGTTTATGGTCAGAAATACCGGTGTCAGAAGCAGAAATGGAAGTAATATCCCCCCAAGATGTACATATTAGATCAAGGGTATGACCACGAATATGGGTAGGAACGCAAACATGCTGTGTCAGATCAAAACATTCAAAAACAGACAGTAACTGAGTAGTGTTGGAGCAAACTATATCAACATGAATATTGAAGTCACCAAGCAGGAGAATAGGGAATGACAATGAACAGGCAAGGGTTAACAGTTCACTGAGTTCAGAAAAAAAGCTGGAGAGGGCTTTAGGAGGACGGTAGAGCAAGATAATTGTGAGACAGTCAGCTTTCAATACCATATATTCAAACGAATTGGTGTTGTTAAAATCAAGTTGTTTCAGTCGAAGACTGTCCCGATAAATGACGGCAAGACCACCCCCTTTGCCACGCATTCGAGGTCGAGCGAGATACTTATATCCATCAGGTGCAAGAAGATTTAACTGGAGAAAATCAGCCGGAGCTTGCCAGGTTTCAGTGAGAAGAAAAATGTCAAGCTTTTTGTCAGTGATAATTTCATTGAGATAAGGGGCTTTGTCCAATATTGACCGACAGTTCAGAAGTGCAAAATGACGATGTACAGAATTCAGATTAGCGGTGCGATGCTGGTTACCAGTGAGATAAATTAGAAAGCGATGATAAATAGTATGGTCAGCAGGCAGTTGTTTGGACGTGGACGATCTATGGTTAGTCCAGATGCACGGAAGGGCTTCGGGCTTGGAGAAAAAGGTACTCCTGAACACACGCCGTGAGCGGTGTAAATACCGTGGGCGCCGGAGAATCCCTAGACTCCGGCAGTGTTCATACGTCATAGAGTCAAGATGCGGGTGGCAGTTCAAGGCCCTTAACTCTGATGGTAAATATCCAATATCCATTACGGAAGTGAGGTGAAAAATGAGGCAGAAAAGAGAAGAAAAAAGAAGAAAGAAAAAAAGAAAAACTTTTGCCCGAGGCATTATAGAGCAAGTGAGAGCCAGACACAGGCGAAAACTACGCTAGCCAGACCCTGAAACGCCACTTCACCAAAAAACAGCAGACTAGATGGGAGACAGCACCCCAAATAGCAAGCAGTAAACGAACAGCGCAACCGACCGAGAGAGCGGTGACTCACCCATCAGAAGAGCTGAACGTGGGGGAGACGCCAACAAGGCAGAGGGCTCGCAGCAGCCCGGCGGCAAACTCACAAACTCACAAACTTCACAGACTCACAGACAGCAAAAAATTTTGATAGTGACAGTCCGGTTTAATTCAAAACAACAGCGGTGAAAAATGGAATAATCCAGACAGCCAAAACTGAATGGCGAAGGGACGTGCAGCAGAAACATACAAGCAGTCCAGGTACGAAGCGGCAGCACAGACGCGCACAGCGTTCTCGTCCCGGAACCGGAAGTTTAATCATGGAGATCCATCCAAATCCATTCATAACTGTTTTCAAACCTTAAAACTGATGCACGTTACAACACACACCTTATACTTATTCAGAGAAATAAGTATTCCTGACAGCAACGTGTAGTGCAACATCTTACACAAACTCAGCTGTTAATGGACAAATGAATGCATGTATGACAGTTCAATCTTTTCCCATCAAGTTTGGACTTAATGTGTTCGTAACATTGCCAAATGCATTCTGGTTATGGTTTGGAAAGTGATAAATGCACCGGTAAAACTGTAGTGACACTTTTCTAAACCTGTGTTTGGACTATGCAAATAAATTCCACAGGAGGAAAGAAGGGTGGGCAACCACGTGTCCCCCCACTCTGATGGAACCAACCAATCACAGCACGGAAATGGAGAAGCGCCAAATTGCAATCTCCTCCTCATCGGAAAGGGATAAATGTACCCTTCCAAAAGACACTCCTTGTTCTGTGTCTCCAGTCTCTTAAGAAAAGAGACTGTAACAGATTGCCTTCATTCTGAGTCTGCTACCCGTGAGGGAAGGGACTGTAACAGAAACACCCCGTTCTGAGTCTGAGTCCCATAGGGGAAAGATACAAACAGAATACCTCGTTCTGAGTCTCCAGCCTGCAAAGGTGAGACAATAGCAGAAACACCAAAGTTCTGAGTCTGAGTACTGTCAAGGAAAGGACGGTAACAGCTACTCCGTTCTAAGTCTGCGGCCTGGTACAGGAAAGGCAGCAACAGATCAACCTCAGTTCTGAGTCTGTGACCCACAAGGGTAAGACAACAACAGATAACAAGTCCAAATCTCCAGCTATTTCACCTCCCTAGGTTGGCGAAGGTTAAATTCATCACCTTAATTAGCGTCCCTAGGTTGGAGAACGCGAAATTTATTACATGGTAAAACTACAACTTCCACATTTGTCCACGTGTGTTGCCATAGTATCATAAGCGGAAACCGAGGATAGTGCGGATGTCATTGATAGGCGACAATGACCAGGGCCGAGTCATTATTTAAAACTGGAATTTCTCTGGATTTACAAATCCTTGAGAACTTTGAGATAACTTTTGTCTCATTTATGAATAACATAATTAACCCCATTTTGCTTTTTTGTCAAACATTTAATTCCCAATGGGATTGATTTATAAACTGTTTAAACTGTTTATAAAGACTGATTTCAAGATATCTTTTAAAAAAAGTGTAATGAGATAAGATTTGAGACAATGAGAGCGTAATCAGGAGCATTTTTAATCTCATTTATAAACTCAGCAAGACATTAACTAAAGACAGTAGAAGATAATATTTATAAGATGTGTCTAAAATGTTTAATCCCAATCCACTAAAAGTGTAATGTATTTAATTCCTGGATCATACACATTTTGTAGAAGTGCATGGTTTGCGATTTCCAAAATGGAAATTTATATAGCAATTTACTATGCACTACTGTACACCCAAAGTGTTTTACAGTCATATGAGAGGTCTCTCCTCAACCACTGGACAGACAAAATTACAAACTATATGGATTTATGTCATTTGCATAAGCTAGGTAATGGAAGTGTATTTTCTAATGTGACAGCTGTAGCCTGTGTTACTGTAACATCTCTAATTCAGCAACATGGCTGATGACAAAAAAAAATTGATAGGGGTCAAATATTGAAATAAAGTTAATTTCTGAACCGAGGTATATATAGGAATGACAGAAAAAAAGAGTTGTTGGCTACAGAGAGAATTAAAGGCTATAAACACATCACAAATCACAAATACAGGTCACACTTTGGCTGTTGTATATGGATTCACAAATTTGCTTCTGCCTATGTCATGTTAATAATTTTGATTCATGTTCTCTCATGCAGCTGATGGTTATATTATTGAAGTTTAGTTTTTCAGAGCTGCTGGTTACCCGTGGTCTACCGGAAGGGATGTGATCTGCGTGTCTGTCCTCCCGTGACTCGTTTACGCTGTGCTATCGCACACTCAGGGTTGTGAGGGAGTGTTTGCTGCTGCAGGACACTGTGATAAACTGCTCTGATAACTTACAATTTCCACTATGATAACAAACACACACACACACACACACACACACACACACTGATACTGCTGAAACCAGCGGCCTGAAGAGAGGAGCCTTCAATACGCTAAACATTTAAAATGGTGCAAAATGCCCCCTTAAGAACAATTTTTTTTTACCTTTTGAATTGCAACGTTTAGATGGAAATAAATACAAAAAACATTTGCTCATTTAGTTATCAAACTCAAATATGATAGAGAGCCTGCATGCTCGAAATGTCATCTTTGTGACAGTCTGATATTAAAATTTTGTATTTTTGGAACCTTCTTTTTTCTATTTTCATTATCAATATGTTTTGTCGAGCACCCTGTTTGAGAGTTTTTCCAGTGATGTGTGTGCTTTTGTTTTGTCAAACCCAAAATTGTAAAATTGTTCAGAGGACATAAACTACCCACGCATGTATGTATGAAAATCTAAATCTAGATTCTAATACAACCTAAAACATATAGGGGCGGTTTTCCAGACAGGGCTTAAATGAAGCCAGGAGTAGGTTTAATCAAGAATAGTTCCCCTTCAGGAACTCGTGCTGCGTCCGAAATGTTATGGGGAACGCCTCCAGCGTGACCACGCTCTGAAACACGTGTGCATACAGTCCAATGGAGAAGAGAGACGTCATGGGGTGACGTAGAGACCAGGAACCTTAAAAGCACGTGCGGTGCGTGCAGCCGGCAACTTCTGTCTTTCAGCAAGCGCTCTGTGTGTGTGTGTGTCACTCTGTTTTTGTGCTAGTTTGCACAGCTTTTATTTGATAGTGTCACTATGTCCTACAAAAAAATTTACACACAGTCTATTTGTTGTCTGTTTGGGAGCGAAGCATGGGAGTCGGTTCTCGAGGGAGCTGACTGCCCGCGTTTGCGTTCCCCGCGGCTCAGCTCCCGCTTCTGCCGAGGCAGGGCAGCAGCTGTGATCGTGGGGGATCGCACATAGATCTACGGACGGGTTACAGATGGGTCCACCCTCTCTCTGCATATCTCGCTAGATCCAGCACTCTCTCTGGGTCGGAAGCCTGCGTTGCGGTCCTTCCCCCTCTGAGTGAGAGCTCGCACTGCTGCGGCTATCTTTCTCTGAGGAGATTGATGCTGTCCGCATATGAGCAGACTGCATATTAGATCGCTTGTTTCTATTCACGTGATTTACGTGATTTATGTGTGGTTTGTTTGGGAGCTGAGCATGCACAGTCCGCCCTTGAGGGGGTGGGCTGTGTCCATTCATAATGTGTTCATTCTTATGTGAAAAAAGAAATAAGAACAAATGTGCATAAAACTTGAATGTTTAGCTCTTTTCCATTTGTCATTTCATTCTGAGGAATTCACTTTATTTACTGCACTCTCACCCCGTACTTTCACTAAGTGTGTGGATGTTGCTGTGGCTCATCTGTGACTCCAGGGCATCTGCATACTGAACTTTATTGACATTTTGTTGGTATTGGCTCTTTCTGAGAAGTGGTGGCCTCACCCCGCACTTTCACCAAGTGTGTGGATTCTGCTCTGGCTCCTCTGAGACTCTAGGGCATCCACATACTGAATTATATAAATGCTGTATCGGCGCTCGGAGAGAGTGATGTCGTGGTGGGTGCAGCCCGTCGGACTGGCGGAGCCCGTGATGACCCATCCTTGGCGTGCCTTGCGTCTCCACTGGAGGGGAGCTAATCTGCGGAACCTTCGCCTGTACCATTTGGCCCACAGCAGTCTTACGGCGTCTCGGTAGACGATGCAGGACCAGCAATCAGGTTGGCGCTGATAAATGTTCGTTCATTGAGAAACAAGACCTTCATTTTAAACGAGTTCATTAGAGTTCGAAATTTAGATTTTCTATTTATTACTGAAACCTGGTTGAATGCCGGGGACATGTCTGTTTTTGGAGAAGTGGCGCCTAGTAATTTTGCAGTTTTTAATACTCCCCGAGAAACGGGAAGGGGAGGTGGTGTGGCTTCTGTTTTTAAGGATATTTTTATTTGCAATAGGCTCAATTTTGAGCGCTTTTCAAGTTTCGAACTCCAAGTGTTTGAAATGCAGCTGTCATCTCCTGTGCTTTGTGCTATTGTCTATCGACCACCTGGACTTAATAAGAACTTTATTTCAGAGTTGTCTGTGTTTTTAGTGGACATTATTGTGAAATATGATAAAATATTAATACCGGGGGACTTCAACATTCATATATGCTGTCCAACAAATTCTTTTTCAAAGGACTTTTTAAATCTTATTGATTCTGTTGGCCTTCAGCAAATGGTTAACGGTCCTACACATATTCATGGACACACGCTGGATTTGATTCTGTCACTTGGTTTATCAGTCAGTGACATTATCATAGATGATCTCCTGGTTGCTGATCACAATCATGTTTTATTTACTGTCCTCCCTCCATGTCAACCAAAAAAAGTTTGTACTACAAAAAACCTGGTTCGTTTGATAAAATCAACTACACATGGGGATTTTAATGAAACTTTTATGGACTCTTTGCAGAATATAAAAACGGACCTCTTATCACCCCATCTTAGCGTGGAGGAGTCGGTTAATATTTTTAATTCTGTTTGTTTGGATACACTTGATCAGGTAGCGCCTCTAAGGCAGGTGCATAGAAAGCACAAACCAACTCCATGGTTAAACGGACAAATTAGGTCCCTAAGAAGGGAATGTAGAAGATGTGAACGGAAATGGAAGAAAGATAAGCTGCAAATCTCCTATGAAATGTTGAAAGATTCGCTGTCTAAATTTCAACGGGCTGTAAAATCTGCTAGGACGAGCTTTTTCGCAAATGTTATTGAGAAAAATCGCCAAAATCCGAGAGTTCTTTTTTCAACAATTGATTCTGTTTTGAATCCTAAATTAGAGGCACCTGCTGTTTCATCTATTAATTTATGTGAAAGTTTTTTACACTTCTTTGTCGATCGCATATCGGAGGTTCGGAATAATATACAGCAGTGTACATATGTGCCTTTGAATGCACTAGAAATCACTGCTAATTTATCGCAACTTGAGCCTATCTCTATTGCCACTTTCAACGATATTGTTTTTAAGCTGAAGCCTACATTATTCCGACACCTCTGTTAAAGCAAATCATTGAATCGGTCGGCCCATATATGGTTTCTATAATAAATAAAAGTTTACCTTCAGGGATTGTTCCCGAGTATTGTAAACATGCTGTAGTTCAGCCATTGTTGAAAAAAGAAAATCTGGATAAGAGCGTTCTTTGCAATTATAGACCAATCTCAAAACTTCCATTTCTGGCAAAGATTTTAGAGAAATGTGTTCTGATTCAAATGGAGTCATTTATTGATGAAAATCATATCGGTGAAGTACTTCAGTCGGGCTTTAAGAAGCACCATAGCACAGAGTGTTATTGAAGGTTTTTAATGACATTTTTTTGGCTACCGATCAAGGGAATGTGACTGTTCTATTGCTGTTGGATCTCACAGCAGCGTTCGACACGGTTGACCACCACATTCTTATTTCCCGGCTTGAAACATGTGTAGGCATCTCTGGAAATGCCTTAAATTGGTTTAAGTCCTACCTCTTAACTAGACGTTTCTCGGTTTGTATGGGTGAGTGTACATCAATTTCATCACCTTTATCATGTGGCATTCCACAAGGGTCCGTTTTAGCACCTCTTCTCTTTTCTTTTTATATGCTTCCTTTGGGTTTAATTTTGCGCAAATACAGTGTGTCATTTCACTGCTATGCAGACGATACACAGCTGTATATACCGCTTAAGTCAAATGACTCCACTGCCATAGAAAGATTGTTGGCCTGTCTTAATGTTAAAGTTAAGGCATGGATGTCTGCAAATTTTTTGAGCCTAAATGAATCGAAAACAGAACTGATTATGTTTGGTCCCTCCGAACTTGATAACGCAGTTGAATCTAAGCTGGGTCCTCTGAGCCTGTTTAGAAAACATCATGTAAAAAATCTGGGGATGATTTATGATAGTGCACTTAAATTTGACAAGCAAATAAATGAAATCGTTAGAACGAGCTTTTTTAAATTGAGGATGATTTCCAAAATAAAGCCTTTTTTATCCAAGAAAGATCTGGAAAAAGTAATTCATGCATTTATCATTTCGAGATTAGATTATTGCAACTCGCTATATTATGGTGCTCAAAATAAAGTTTTAGATAGACTGCAGATGGTCCAGAATGCGGCTGTAAGACTGCTTACAAGCACTTGAAAATTTGATCATATTACTCCGGTGTTAAAATCATTGCATTGGTTGCCTGTTACTTTTAGGATAAATTTTAAAATTTTATTATTTGTATTCAAATCTCTACATGGTTTAGCCCCATCTTATATTGCTGATCTAATCCAGGAACAAAAGTCAACGAGATCATTATGATCTCAATCACAGAAACTTCTTGTTGTTCCTCGGTCTAAGATGAGGTCTAGAGGGGATCGCGCTTTTGCGGTCACCGCCCCTAATTTATGGAACAGTTTGCCTTTATATATTAGGGATCTTCCTACGCTCGGCCAGTTTAAAAGCAATTTGAAAACATTTTTTTATGATAGCATTTGATCAAAGATAAGTGTGAAGGGTGCTAGTGTTATTTATTTCTTTTTTAAATCCTATTTTTATTGTTGTTATTTTTTTATTTATTTTTTTATTTAGATATTTGGGTATACATTGTCTTTTATTTGTCTTTCTCTGCTTATTGTGTTACTGCTTGTACAGCACTATGGTCAACATTGTTGATTTATTCAGTGCTTTAGAAATAAATTTGAACTTTGAACTTTGAACTATATCAACGTTTGTTGACGTTAGCTCATTCAGAGCATATGGCGATTTGGCATTGAGATGTCGTTTTCGCTCATATGAAAGTTTTGGGGTTGAGACTGAATGGCTAGAAAAGTGTGCTTTCTCCATTACAGAGGACCACTTATCTGGGCGTGGTGTGGGATTTGACCACGATGCAGGCATGATTGTCCTCTGCTCGGCTGAGTTGATCCTCACTGCAGTCGCGAGAGTGAAAGAAGGCCGGTCACTCACTGTAAAGCAGTTCCCATAACTGCTGGGTCTGGTGGGAGCTGCGTCCAACGTGATACCTTTTGGTCTGCTGAACATGAGACCCCTACAGTGGTGGCTCAGGACCAAGCGGTTCTCTCCGAGGGGAAACCTCTTTCTCAACATCAAGGCACGCGGTGATGCCTACGTGCCTTGGACATGTAGAGGAAGCCTTGGTTCCTGTCTCAGGGCCCGGTGCTGGGAGCTCCTTGTCGCCGTGTAACACTAGCGACGGATGCGTCTCTCACCGGTTGGGGGGCAGTCATGAGTGGCCACCCTGCCCGTGGTCTGTGGAGTGGTTGCCATCTCATGTGGCATATCAACTGCCTGGAGATGCTGGCCGTGTTTCTGGGAAACACTTTCTCCCGGACCTAAGAGACTGCCACGTGTTGGTGTGCACCGACAACACAGTGGTGGTCTACTACATCAACCACCAGGGAGGTCTGCGTTCACGCCCCTTGTACAAGCTGGCGCACCAGATCCTTGTGTGGTCCCAGGACAAACTCCTCTCGCTGAGAGCAGTTCATGTCCCTGGACATCTCAATATGGGAGCAGACATCCTGTCAGGCCAGAGGAATGGATGCTTCACCATGAGGTGGAGAAGCAGATTTAGAAGAGCGGGTGCACCGCATCCCATGGTGTCCGCCTCTCCTCGGTGCCCTCAGGAGGCCAGTCTGCCAGCCCTGCCGGTGTTCCAGGGTGCAGCGGTCTCCGCTACCCCCATGGGGGTCTCTTGAGCTGCTAGTTCAGTCATTTCCTGCTGGTCCTCCATTACAGGACACCAAACTAGCAGCTCAAACAATACCAGAGGCCAGTCTCAAGAGACTGGTTCCCTTAGTAGATTATTTGGCAGCGTGGAATCTACTGCCAGATGTATCTGCTTTGGTCCTGCACACTGTAGAGCGAGGTTATCGCATTTAGCTTGGCGCTCCGCCACCACCTTTCAACGGGATTTTTTCCACTCTGTGGGTCCCTAGTAGGGACAAAATAGGCAAAAAAGAGAAAATAAATAAATAAAAGCATTGAACGTTTTCATTTCCATTAGAACAATAATTAAGGAGTTCCAATCAACAGGATGGTACAAATCTGCCTACAGTATATTGTCTGTATTGTTTTGACTGGAAACACAATGTTAATCTGAAGTTAAACCTGCCTCCTCGTAGGTTTAATTTAAGCTTCAATTTCGTCCTGAAGTAGCTATAGTCTTCCTCCAGGAAATCAGCCGATTAAAATCTGGACTAGACTAAGTCTAAGACTATTCAAAACCATTTTAGTCTAGGACTAGGCTTAATCTCTGTCTGGGAAACCGCCCCATATCAGATTAAAGGCTATGTAATGGGCAGAAAAACATGAAACAGAAAACTATAGTAATAATGTCACTTGTCTGAAATCATTTATATGCAACGTGACTGAATGTGAATTATTTTTAATTCAAATTATTAAATTGATGCCACCTTACTGAGACAATGAAGGCCTCCCAACGCCTACCCTAACCCTACCTGACACTTTATTCTCAACGTTTTGATTATTTTCTTCATTTTTATTGAAAATAAATGCCTTTCTGATTTGATATGATATTTAAAAAGGGAGGGGAAAAAGTTTGTCAAAGATGGATTCGAAACCCTGGGATAATCGCATCAAAAAGACTACATTGTGCACTTTACCATCTACGCCACTGGAGCCGACGTTTGGCATCTGTCTTTTATATTCTTGACTAGCCCAATCACACGCTGGTGGGCGGAGTTAGTGTAATAGCCTCTGCTAACAAGGCGTGCTATTTGCACTTAGTGTAAACAGACACTCCGATTTTCATTTGGCGGATAGAATGTGACAGTGAAGTAAAATATATTCTTATTATTATTATTATTTTGTGTTTCAGATTCAGAAAGACACATAATTTGCAGTCTGATATTGTCGGCAGGTACAGTATGAAAACTGAACCGGAACTGGCAGTACATCACTGAAGGTGAATTCAGTGTAACTTTCTGAAGTAACTGTGTAAATCATTTTATACAGATGACCTTAAAACTAATATTCATAAATCTGAGAACAGAAGCTCAAAGCTGTGGATGTTTAAAACGAGCTGAAAATCAAATAAGTATTTCATTTCCTTTTGAACTGCACAGATCCTCTGCACCATTACATCAACACATGATGGCTTTAGCACACGTCTTAGCGTGATGCTCATTCATCTTGGTTTCTTGGGTTTTGATAAATGGACGGAGAGGAACCTGACACCGGTCACAGAGTTTTAAACACACACGTGCGCCTTCACTGCAGTTTCATCAGCAGTCACTGTGACAAACGATCATTCTGCTCACCGTGCTCACTGCTGTCTGAGGACGCCTGCCCACCTGGAACCACACAACAAAACCATGGACAAAATCAGTCTTCCTTCACACAAACAGAGCAAACAACCAGACTCATGACCTGAACTACATAAAATCCAACTGCAACTCTCAGTAAATGACAGAGATCTGAATGCCACAGTATGCCACCATGCAATTTATGGGTGAATTTATGAAATAGATCTTCTTTCAACTTCTACTCAATTAAACATGCCCTTGCCAACGATGAAAACGAGAGCTGGATGAACACACAGCGGAGGGGAGGAACTGCTGAGAAACACTCCTCTGCCTCAGTGTCAAGGCTATAAAACCGAGGCATATACACACACACACACACACACACACACACACACACGTATGTATACAGAGCTGCTTGAAAGTTTGTGAACCCTTTCAAATTTTCTATATTTCTGCATAAATATGACCAGTTAATCAGATTTATTTATTTATTATGAAAAATTATCCAGCGTTAAATATTTGTGAGTTGCAAAAGTATGTCAATCTCTAGGATTAGCAGTTAATTTGAAGGTGAAATTAGAGTCTATCTGTTAAAAAGTGTTTTCAGTCAATAGGATGACAATTAGTTGTCAGTTTATACCCTGTTTTATTTCAAGAACAGGGATCTATTAAAGTCTGATCATGTTTGTGAAAGTGAATCATGGCACAAACAAAGGAGATCTCTGAGGACCTCAGAAAAAGAGTTGTTGTTGCTCATCAGGCAGGAAAAGGTTACAAAACCAAAGAGTTTTGACTTCACAAATCCACAGTCAGGCTATTGGAGAAATGAGACCAAAATATAAGCAAATTCTAAAGGAAAATGTCAGGACATCTGTCCATTAACTAAAATCTAAAGAGAAAGTGGGTCATGCAGCAAGACAATGCACACAAGTCATTCTACCAAAAAATGGTTAAACAAGAACAAAGATGATGTTTTGGAATGGCAGAGTCAAAGTCCAGACCTTAATCCAATTAAAATGTTGTGGAAGGACCTGAAGCAGCAGTTCTTACAGATTTTCTGAAATGCTAAAACACATCTTTTAAAACCATCACTCATTTTCTCAAAACCTTAAACACAAATCCAAATGTTCCAAAAAGCCAAAAAATCCAAATATGGAAAACTGTAGGAGGAAACCCACCAACATCACAGGGATCAAGTGTTTCCGTACTAAAGAATGGGCTAAATTTCCTACAAGTCATTGTGCAGGACTGATCAGCAGTTACAAAAAAAACGTTACCTGCAGTTATTCCAAAAGGAGTCACACCAGATACTGAAAGCAAAGATTCACATACTTTTCAATTATTTAACACTGGATCATTTTTCTCAGTAACTAAGTGACAAAGTATATATTTTTGTGTATATTTTGGATTGTCTTTGTCAACTTTAAGGACTTGTGTGAAAATCTGATCATGTTTTGCATTATATTTATGCAGAAATATAGAAAATTCTAAAGGGTGCACAAACTTTCAAGCAGTACTGTGTATATATGTTCACACACACACACACACACACACACACACAGTACACAACCAACAACAACTCACATTAACAGACATGTAAAAGTATTTGTGAAATGCAAGTCATGTTTTCCTGCCACTCACTGCAAGTCCATTTGTCAGAAGAGAACAGAGAGGAACCGTAAAAAAAAAAAAAGTCCTGTTGTTGAAATTGTGAAATCCAGACGGATACTCTTGAAACCTCACTGGGGTGTCTACAGACAAGGCAATTCTTCACATACACTGGCACACCTGGAGAACACAGAAATAATATAAAAGATTTAAATGGAAAAAAAAAAACATGGAAAAAAACGTCACAAAAATCCCATTTCTCTCATCAGTACAAATGACAGGTGGCTGCTCCTTGACATGCTGCCTTGGCTTTGGGTTTTGTGATGATGGCCAACAGAAAAAAATGTTAAGACAATATGTAGACAAAGATCAATAAATATTAAACATTCATAAATGCCAGCATCAATAGTTCGTACTCTCTGTCTTTAATTTTGCTTGTAACTACAAGATCTGCAAACAGAGGAGTTAAACTTGACATGGATGAATCAAAATGAAACAAGACTTCAAAAATGGAAGTAGTTACATTACAACCACCATGATTTTGTAGGTGCTTTTTAAAGTCGGAGGCTTTGTTGGAATTTCAAACAAACAAACAAACAAAGAAAAATGTTAATACATTTTAACTAACAGTCAACATGCAAAATGAACTTTTGGTTTGTACAGTGGTTACGGATACCATTGTCCTCACAATACTGTATATGGCAGTAACTTGTTTCCGGCTGTCAACGGCGTGTGTGTATGTGTGTGTGTGTGTGTGTATATATATATATATATATATATATATATAATTGATTGCAGATGCTGAACAATTAATATTAAAAGCATAACAAAATATTAAAATCAAAATATTCAAATTTTTTGAGAGACAAAACAAAGAACAAAAATATATATAAAATTGGGTATACACTGATAACTGTTATCCAGTAATGTAATCCTTATAATCAATTCAATCTAAAATAATTTGATATTGTTGTTTATATGTCGTCCTTGCATCCAGGCATAACTTTATTCTTTGTGCAAAGATGTAAGCCAACAATTTTGCATCATTATTAATTAAAGTTATAGGCTTCCAGTTGTTAATAAGCATTCAATACTTATTGGGTTTAGGTAGCAATATAATTAGGCCCTGACAGGTCCCTATATAAGCACGTCACAAGTCTGGCCGCGTCACGAGTGATCGGGCGCAGATAGTAACAAGCCAAAGTGTTAACATAAGTGCAGCTCACCTCTTCGTGACCTTCCAGCGTCCAAGAACTGACCTGTCACAGCAGTGTCCTGCAGCCGGGCCTTCCTCAGTGGAGCGACTGAGTGTCTTGAGAACGTTGGGAAAGTGACTATTTCCTGTGGGAAAAGGCACTACGGAGATGTCCTGCCCAGAGAGGGGGGGGGTTTAAAAGTGAATATCATTAGAGATGGGACCTGAGGTGGGTCTCACACCAGGGGATACTACCAAATTCAGATTCTAGAGACAAACCTGTCTCAGGGGAAACACCGCACCACAGAGAGTTATAGGTGGAAATTACACACATGAGGAGCCACTACATATGGGGCACAAATCCAGCCAAGAGTTAGTAAAGTAATCTTACCTTGTGTTGGATTTTTGTAGCGAGTTCCTCCGCTTAGATCCAAGATGGCGGCGCGGTCAGACGCAGCGGCTACTCCGGGTCCCAACGACGGTGCTTTTATGTCTTTTAATGTCGTCCGTTTATCTCCAAACAGTGTAAATGTACCGCTAAAACATAGGGAAAGCACTCCAAAACAGATTTACGATCGCCAAAGCCTTTTGGAAATCGGCAACGCACACAAACACCAACTCTCGCCAGCGGCCATTAAGAAGCTTCGAGACCTTTGTATACTGCTGAAGCCGGACCTCGAGACTGTGGCCTCGCCTTCTGACGCTACCCGCACAAAGCGGCGGTGCGAGAGAGGACGGAAGCGCGGTAAGCGTGGAGGCATACGAGCTAGGCTACGGGCAAACCCCACAAGACCAGCTCTTCCAACACTCATGCTCTCTAATGTTCGCTCTCTGGAAAATAAACTGGACGAAATTCAGCTCAGTCGGTCCACAGAGCACGAGGCAAGGGATTGTTGTGTGTTTGTTTTCACTGAAACATGGCTAAACGACAAAATCCCGGACTCCGCCATTCAACTGCATGGGCTAACCTGCTGCCGAGCAGACAGAGATTCAGCACTGTCTGGTAAGACTCACGGGGGAGGCTTGTGTGTGTATATCAACAAGGAATGGTGTAACAATGCTGCAGTAGTGACAAAACACTGTTCATCGCAGGTGGAGTTTATGTTTGTGAAGTGTCGGCCGTTCTATCTGCCGCGGGAGTTCACTGCCATTGTTATTGTCGTGGTTTACATCCCGCCGTGTGCAAACGCTAAGGATGCGCTTCGCTAGCTGTACAGCGCCATCAGCGAACAACAAACAAATAACCCCGACGGCTTTTTCATCATTGCCGGTGACTTTAATCACGCGAACTTAAAGTCTGTTTTGCCAAAGTTCTACCAACACATGAACTTTGAAACAAGGGGAAACAACACACTGGACTTTGTTTATACAACAAATAAAAATGCTTACAGGGCTGAACCCCGCCCCCACCTCGGATACTCTGACCACATCTCTGTTATGCTAATCCCAGCATACAGACCACTTCTGAAACTTACCAAACCGGTTCAAAAAGAGATCACTGTAGGCCAGACAATGCTACCTCTGCATTACAGGACTGCTTCTAGGACACAGACTGGAGCATGTTTAAAGAGGCAGCCACCTACAATAACCACACAGGCCTGCAAGAATAGACAGAAACAGTGACTGCTTACATCAAAAAGTGCATAGATGATGTGACAGTCACCAAAACCATCACCACACGTGCCAACCAGAAGCCATGGATGAGAGCAGAGGTTCATGGGCTGCTAAAAATCCGAGATGAGGCATTCAGATCAGGAGATAAGGCAGCTCTCAAAACAGCAAGAGCCAATCTGTCTCATGGCATCAAGAAGGTAAAACATCAATATGCTCAGAAAATCAACAATAACTTCAGCGACAGTAAAGACACTCGGTCCCTGTGGCAAGCCATTCAGACGATCACTGACTACAAGCCCCTGCCACAGGCCAGTGACGATGACACATCCCTGCCAGATGCACTCAACCACTTCTACTCACGATTTGAGATACAGAACAACACTCCTGCACAGAAACTCCACACATCTCCAAACGACCAGGTACTCTGTCTTTCTGCAGCCGACGTAAGGAAGACCCTATCCAGGATAAACCCACGAAAGGCTGCGGGTCCTGACAACATACCTGGCCGTGTATTAAGAGAATGTGCTGCACAGCTGACGGATGTCCTAACAGACATCTTCAACACCTTGCTGAGCCAGGCAGTCGTCCCCACGTGTCTCAAATCCACATCCATAATTCCAGTTCCAAAGAAGTCACCTGTGTCCTGTCTGAATGACTATCGTCCCATAGCACTGACCCCAATCATGATGAAGTGCTTTGAGAGGTTAGTCATGCATCACATCAAGTCCAGTCTCCCAAACACACTGGACCCATTCCAGTTTGCATACCGTCCAAACCGCTCCACAGACGATGCAATATCCAGCACTCTCCACCTAGCTCTCACCCACCTGGAATGCTGTTCATTGATTTCAGCTCAGCATTCAACACAATAATCCCTCAGCAGCTCATCCACAAACTAAACCTGCTGGGCCTAAACACCTCCCTCTGTAATTGGATCCTGGACTTCTTAACTGGAAGACCCCAGTCAGTCCGTGTCGGCTGCAACACCTCCAGCACTACCACACTGAGTACAAGTGCCCCACAGGGCTGTGTTCTCAGCCCGCTGCTCTTCACACTGCTGACTCACGACTGCACTGCCAAGTTCAGCTCCAATCACATCATCAAGTTTGCTGATGACACGACTGTGGTAGGTCTCATCAGCAACAATGATGAAACACACTACAGAGAGGAAGTGGCACAGCTGGCTAAATGGTGTGGTGCTAACAACCTGTCCCTCAATGTGAGTAAGACAAAGGAGGTTGTGATGGACTTCAGGAGGAACTCTGTTGACCACCCCCCACTGACCATTGACAGCTCGGCTGTGGAGAGAGTCAGCAGCACTAAATTCCTAGGGGGGGGGGAAATTACAGAGAGTCTCACCTGGACCACCAACGTCACATCACTCAACAAGAAGGGCCAACAGCGCCTCCACTTTCTCCGCCGGCTGAAAAGGGCAAGTCTCCCTCCACCCATTCTCACCACTTTCTATAGGGGCACCATTGAGAGTGTGCTGACCAGCTGCATCACTGTCTGGTACGGGAACTGCAGTGCTGCTGACCACAAGACCCTACAGCGGACAGTGGACACAGCCGCAAAGATCATCGGTGCCCCTCTCCCCTCCATCCTGGACATTTTGCAGAATTGCAGCAGAATGACAATAAAGCTCGACTTCGCCACGTCCAGAAGTGCCAAATGATGGAGAAGGTGTCCAGGGTTCACGTCAGGAAATCTACTGAAACTTAGAAGTGTAATCACTGTGAGGGGAAGCGCTTAAGCAAGCACTACACCAAACCAGAGTGCTGAGTCAAGAGCTTGTATTCAAGATTCTAGCGGCCACTGGTTCTATAAGCAAGTTGTAAAATCTGGTGAATGTGTTAGGTGTAGCCCAACCTGCAGCTCTACAGATGTCTGTTAAAGAGGCCCCATTCGCGAGAGCTGCCGAGGCAGCGATGCCCCTGGTTGAGTGAGCTCTCACTCCCAGTGGGCAGGGTAAGCCTCTGGCCTGGTAGGCTGTACGGATCGCGTCCACTAGCCAGTGGGAGATCCTTTGCTTGGAGACGGTTTTCCCCTTCTGCTGTCCTCCATAACAGACAAAGAGCTGTTCAGAACGTCTGAAGGGCTGAGTACTTTCCAGGTAAATGCGCAGGGCACGGACTGGGCACACTAAGGTCAGGTTGGGGTCATCTTCCTGGGTAGAAATAGCTTGCAAGGTCACCACCTGGTCTCTGAAAGGAGTGGTGGGGACCTTGGGCACCTATCCAGGTCGGGGTCTCTCGGCCATCTTGCATCTCAGCAAGGTTTAGCCACAGGTGCTGCTCCTGGACCACCATAGTGGACATCGCCCTTCCCAGAGCCTGCGCCGTGACCTTCGTAGCTCATAGAGTCAGTCAGTCACCGAGCGCAGTTCCTGCAGTAGCTCTGGGTTGGGAGCACCCTCGTGCAGATCTTTAAGAACCTTGGCTTGATAGACCTGCAGGATAGCCATGGTGTGCAAGGCGGACGCAGCTTGACCAGAGGCCGTGTAAGCCTTCACTACGAGAGCAGACGAAAACTTACGGGCACAGGTGCATCGCAGCCTCTCTCTCCACCTGGGGGATCTCCGTATATCCCCTCGCCGGACTGCTATCGAGGGTGGTGAGGGACGGGGAGTTGGTATATTGTGATCTAGCCAACAGAGGGGCTTTCCACGATTTCATCAACTCCTCATGCACTTCCGGGAAAACCGGGACCGGGGATGAACGTGGCCTTGAGTTACGTCTGCTACCCAGGAACCAATTGTCCAGCCTAGAAGGTTTGGAGCTGGGCGGGGGAAACCACACAACCCCAATCTCCTTTGCTGCCCGCTGAAGTGCAGCGGCCATCTCAGCATCTGCCAGCGTCTGAGACTCGGCCGCCGGTGCGGTGAATTCAGCAGCGGCGTCAGCTTCTGACGGCTCACGCCCTCCCTCTGATGCTGCAGAACCTGCCTTTTCCTCAGCAGGAGCCCCGAACAAAAGATCCAGCCCATATTGAAATGAGCTTTTAAAATTGTTCGGAGACTCCATCGGTGAATAGCAGGACGAGCGGCTTGCGGGGACGTACCTGGCGAACATCGCTCATGCCCTCCCGCTCTTCCTCAACGCACATCGCTGCAGAGCGGGAAGCAGTTGAGGTGAGCTGCGGCTTCTTCGAAAAGAACACGGCTCTCGAGCGGAGCGTGCCCAAGGGCATGTCTTCGCAAGCCTGACAACCTCTCTCAGCGAACGCTGCTTTAGCATGTTCACGCCCCAAACAGTGAACACAGCAATCGTGCCGATCGTTACGGGAAAGGTAGAACCGCAACCAGAAGGGCACGGAGGGAAAGGCATGATGACACACAATCCGTACTGTGCACCTCTTTCAGAGAAAATTTGCTCAATTAGAGGAGAATCTTCTCTTGTAGATCATCGTCGAAGCACCCAGTGGAACTCTCACAACACTTGGCTGTGTTAGAGAAGGGAGAGACCGCTGCCTGTGCTGTAGATCCAATGACACAGAGGTGAATGATGCCGCTTCTCACACAGAGACGCTGCATTCGGCTCCAAAAAACAGAACGAGTAAGCAGAGCATGCGCTTCCCTATTTATACCCGGATAGCCAGGGTGTGGCCAGCTATGCAAAATCTGCACACCCAATTTCATTGGCCTATCTCAAAACTATCAGAGGTGTTTGGGCTCCCAAGAGCGACCCCTAGTGTTGTACACTGACACAACTCGGAGTGTACGACAGATAGGGACTAAAATTATCCATCTTCCTGAGTCATGAATTATATTTTTTAGGATTTTCCCCTGAAAGCAGCCCTTTAACTGTCACTCCCATTTTTGAGCATTGATGTGAAAATGCAATGCAAATCCAAATTTCTATAATTCCTGAACAAAAGCATTTTGTAATATCATTTTGATGTACATTTTCCATGGTAATGCAATGTCTGATTTTTATTCATATATATAGTTTCTTATAATATCTGAAGTGGGAAAAAGGCAACAAAGAAAGTCTTTTTGTGACAAAGGTCAGAACTCCTGTTATGATGTAGATTTTTGAGGTGCACTGTTGTCATAAATTCTATTAATTTATCTATTACTTTTCCTACATAATTTGTAACAGAAAACAGTGTTAAAATATAATAATATTAGGAGTCTTAAACCTTTCCAACGATATATAGTTTGTCATGACTAGATTTGGATTTATTTGTAATATGATAAAGTAAACTTAAGACGTCGCGCTGAGGGGATGGGTGACAGTTAAGAGGTTAATATGGCAACACCAGCTGATTTACTGTTTCTGTAAGACATGCATATATTGTCTGTCCACTGATTTTTCCAGAAATTATAATCTGAAGCTAAAGCATGCGTTTCTAAAAAAAAAAAAAAAGTCTGCTTTGAAAGATTTCCTCTTAATCTGTTCTCGTGTATACCCCTTAAATTAAGTCAATATACGGAAAAAGACAAAGTGCAAAGTAAAACAATAAGTTAGTGCAAGAAAAAAAAACAAATTGAAACAAATTGATTTTCTACACCTACTGAATGCAATTATAGAACACCTAGCACATCACTAGACATACTTTAAAAATAGCTACGTTGGTAATCAGTGTTATAGGTTAGCAATTCTTATTTCACGAAAGGTAAGCTAATGCTAGCCTGACCGCACTGTTAAATTAGTTTGCCTCATATTAAATGACACTGTCTAATATAACAATTTATTCCTTATATTCTTTTATGCTTTACCTTACAGAAAAATGACAGACCAGGGTGCATCTTCACAGGTGAGTAAAACCAAGGGTAACGTTTTTTTTTTTTCCCTTTGGTGAACAGTAATTTTTATCGGAATACTATAGTAAACTAAAGGTAATTTACAGCTGGCAATCTATAGTAGGTAATTTGCCTAGAAATTATTACTCTCAACACGGTGTTGGGTAGGATTACTACTTTTTTAAATCCCATATTAGCATCAACTGCTTTAACAACGCAAGGATTGACACAAAACTGCACTTCTAATTTTTTCAAATAAACATATTGCATAAATTATTCTTGAACTGCAAAGGGAAAAGGTTACATTACAAAAACATGTATTGTAACTTTAGATGTTAATGTTTATCTAAAACATATCCACTAGTATTTTATATCCATCATATTTTTCAATGCGGAGGTAAGCCGTTTCTGGGAATGTGATTTTTCAGGTTCATTAGTCGCTGTAGGGAACTAGAACGTAAAATTGTTTGTACTACAAACCACTTTGTTCATAATTAGGTTAATACAAGGGTACCAAGGGTTAAATTGTTTTGTTTTTTTTTCCTTGGTGAATAGTAATTTTTATTGGAATACTACAGTAACTAACGGTAATTTACAGCAGGCAATCTATGGTAGGTAATTAGCAGTGATGGGGGCCAGGCACTATCTTGCAGAGTGTACTATCAAGTTACCTTGATCATGCCCCTCTGGACCTAGATTATTTGGAATTTATATGTTCACAAGAGCTTGTTATACTTGTCACGCTTGCACAGAGAGGAGACCAGAGACGGGAGTAAACAGACTGAGTTGAATGTTTATTAACAGGTATGGTAAATGTCAGTGAGCATGAAATAGCAATGGAATTGTAGCTTAGCTGACAGTCCTGATATAAAGAGTTCAACAGTAGTCCATGGAGCAGAGTTGAGCAGTCAAAGCACACACCGGAGAGTCTGAGAAGCAGAGGGTCTGGAGCTAGCATCAGGGTAGTGAACGGTAGACCAGACACAATGACTGAATGAGGGAGAAGTCTATTTATAGAGCGTGGTAATGAGAATCAGGTGATCGTAATAAGAACTCCGGTGAGGCAGAACGAGTGGGTGGTGCTGTGGGTGACGTGGCTGTGGTGAATGCCTGACAATACTCAGCATGCTAGCAAACCAGCTTCAGATCCCTCAAGCAGTCTATAATGCCCTTAGTAAGGTGCATCGCCTTGTCTCTGGGGAAAATGGCAAGGAAATGTAACATATATTTCCGTATATAACAGTTTACCTGGAGAGGATGAAATAGCGGCCACCCCAAAGTTGTAGTGCCCAAGGAATTTGTGTATGAACTTTTTAATATGGGCCTCTCTGTGAAGTGCATTGCAAATCTTGTAGGGATTTCTAGGTGTAGACTGCAGAGATGTATGAATGATTGGGGATTCTCTGTAAGAGATCTGCACAGTGACTTGAGTGATGATGAACTTGATGCCCTGGTGTCAGACATTCATGCCAGCAACCCACGTGCTGGGTACCGAATGATGTTGGGACTGCTGTGGGCACAGGGACATCGAGTGCAGTGGCAGAGGGTTCGTGCATCTATGCACAGAGTCGGCACTGCAGGAGCTGTATCCAGAATGTCAGAGTTGCGGTGTGTGCTACGCAGAACATACTCTGTCCCAGGCCCCAGATCGCTGATGCATATTGACGCAAACCACAAACTTATAAGGTTGATTGTGTTTGACAAACAAATCTGTTGCAAAGGATTGTTCACAATGTCAAAATTGTTGATAAATAATACACATTTTCCCAATCTCATTTAAGGTACAATATGGTAATATTCAGTGGAACTGATGGATTCTCCAGGAAGGTAGGGCGAATCATTTGATGAAGGCATTTTATTTTACAGTATATCTTTCAACAGTAGCAAAGCAATAACTTGAGTAGTTATTTGTTAATGCTGAAAATCAGTACTTTAATATGGAAACTTAGTTATTACTAAAGAGTGTTGTTATTGCTCAAAGGAATGAATGTTATCATGCCTAAATTTAACGTAGAAAATTTAAATGTTTGTTTTTGCGTATGATGAGGTGAAAAACAAGTGCTCTATTTTTTATGCTCTAATTTTGTACCTAATATACTAAAATTATTCCTTAGTACTTAAGGTAATCTTAAGAACATCTAAGTGTACTCAAATGTGCTGTTTTGAAACACCACAAATATGAACTAAAAATGTACTTTTAACATACGTTCTCTGTATTAAAAATATTTTTTTGTTAAAGTAAAGGGCAAAATGTTTCTCAACACCGATGCAGTGAAGATAGCAGGAAGATGGGTAAGAACTGCACTTACTATGAGTCAAGTGACTGATATTGTCAGCTCGTTTCACTGTTTGCCCTTATGAATAAGCAAATCAAACCAATGCATTTTTCTATGTAAATATGTTGCACAATTACAATGCATGAATATGAAATGTTAAAAATTCATTGCAATTATTAAATGTAAATGGATCATCCATGGAAAGCATGAACACTTTTTTTTAAAGGAGGATGGCTTCATTTATTAATTAATTTATTTATTTTCATTTTTTACAAAAATTGTTAATTGAATTTCATGAATGGGTTATTGTTCTTCAGGGTAATTTTTTTTTTTTGTCAAATAAGTTTTTTTATTTAGTCATTGAATAACCTTACAATAATTACAAGTTCCAGGATTAATTTTCTGATATGCACAAAAACTTACAAGAACAAAACAAAAAATAAAAAACATAACACACATAAAATGTAACACCCCTTCCCCAGCCTGTAAGTATACAATACAGTGATAATCAAAACAACTTTATAGTTACAATACATTGATTTAAGGAATAGAATTCCTCTTAAGGTGACAGAAGAAAGGGCCCCAAATCTTGTGAAATTGTCCAGTGTTGCCTTTTAAAAGATATCTGGTTCGTTCCAAGTGCAGAGTAGATATCAGTTCCTCAAGCCATAGTTTAGCAGTAGGAGGATTAACCTTTTTCCAGAACAGCAATAACAGCTTCTTGCCTGTTATCAAACAATATGTAAGAAATTTCTGTTGAGCACTGTTCAATGAATATGTATAATTGGAATATCCTAATATAATGAGCACTGGGTCTGGATCTAAGTTTACATCAAGAACATCTGAAATCCCTTTAAAAACCTCACACCAGAATCCCTGTATTTTATGACAGAAAATAAAACTATGAGCTAGATCAGCATCCTCTGATTTGCACTTATCACAAATAGGAGAGACATTGGGGAAAATCCTAAGTTATTTCTTTTTAGAGAAGTGTAATCTATGTAGGACCTTGAACTGAATGAGGCATAATCTTGTGTTAACTGATTGTTTATCAATATCCTCCAAGCCACTCTGCCAAATCTCTTCCGAGATTCCAATTCCAATCTCTCGCTCCCATTCCTCTCTGATCAACTTTGTAGAAGGGGAAGTAGCTGCTTGTAACCTTTCATAAATTAAAGATAACTGACATTTGCTTCCCCTGAACTGTGTGAGACAATCATCAATGACTGAGGGAGGGACCTCGTCTAGAGAAACATTATGTGTATGCAAGTAATTCCTTATTTGTAAAAATCTAAAAAAATGTTTTTTTGGAAGGTTATATTTCTGTTGTAATTGCATAAAGGAAGCTAAAACCCCATCCAGATAAAGGTCCTTGACCCAATTCCTTCCATTGATTAAAGGTTGTATCCAACCTTGAAGGAGGAAATGATGGGTTATTTGCAATTGGAATTAAGAGAGAGAGTGAATTTATCTTAAGGTATTGTCTTATTTGTCTTCAAATACGTAACTGATTCTTTATAACAATACTATTAACTGCTGTTTGGTCTACTATCACTGGGGATAGTAACACTGCTCCATGATCATAGGGATGGCAGTAATCACGTTCTATCTGAAGCCAATCTGGGGCAATAGCCGACTGTTCCAACCATAGTGCAAAAACTTGTAAATGTGTAGCCCAGTAGTAAAGGCGTAAATCCGGAAAGGCTAACCCCCCCTCTTGTTTGGGTTTACAAAGATGAACTTTTTTGATTCTGTGACTTTTATAATTCCATAGAAATGGAAGAATAATCGAGTCCAAGTGTTTAAAGAAGGACTTGGGTAATAGTATCGGAATATTACGAAGTAAATATAATATCTGAGGAAGAAATATCATTTTTATTGCATTTATTCTGCCAATTAAAGAGATTGGAAGGTAGTCCTCCAATAGTGTATACAATTCTGTAACTTAGACAATAAGGGGTTAAAATTAGCTTTGAAGAGCAGAGAGTATTTACAAGTAACCACAATTCCCAAGTATACAATTTTTTTCTGTGGAAACCTTAAATGGAAAAGAATTTATTATGGACAAATCCTTCAAACCAATGGGCATGAGTTCACTTTTTTCAAAATTAACTTTAAAGCCAGAAAACTTCCCAAAGGTTGTAATAGTCTTGAGTACAACAGGAAGGCTCACCTGAGGTTGGGTAATATAAAGCAAAATATCATCCGCATACAGTGATATTTTATTGTTGGTATTTGAAGTATTGAAGCCATGTATGCAAGAGTTAGTTTGAATGGTTTCTGCAAGGGGCGTTAACGCAAACCGTTAACGCAAACAAAAGGGGTGAGAGGGGACAGCCCTGTCTGGTCCCTCTTTTAAGATAAAAAGAGTCTGAAATTGTTTTATTTGTTAAAACCTGTGCTGATGGACTACTATATAAAATTTTAATCCAAGTTATAAACTCATCTCCCATATCAAATTTCTCAAGGACAGCAAACAAATAACGCCACTCCACTCGATCGAGCGCCTTTTCGGCATCTAATGAGATTACAATCAGATTGTCTCGGGTTGCCTTAGGGTGATAAATTATGTTGAATAGTTGTCTAATATTATGGATAGTGTTTCTTCCTGGAATAAATCCATTCTGATCTGTGTTAACCAATTTATTAATTAATTTACAGAGTCTATTTGCAAGTGTCTTGGATAATACTTTTTGATCAACATTAAGAAGGGAGATAGGCCTGTACGCCTCAACTTCTTCAGGATTTTTACCTTTTTTAGGAATTACCGTGATAATAGCCTCAGAAAAAGTTGGTGGTAGTCCAGTTTTTAGCGCTTGCTGAAAAGTTTTAAGCAAATATGGAGCAAGGATGCCGCTGAATTTTTTATATAGTTCAACTGGCAGTCCGTCAGGACCAGGGGTTTTCCCGCTCTTCAAAGTATTTATGGTGTTCTGTATTTCCTCTAAAGTGATGTCTTTATTAAGAGATGCCCGATCTTCTGGACATAGCTTGGGGAGATCACATTTATTTAAAAATGTGTCCATTACTTGTTGGTCCAACTCCATGTCTGAAGAGTATAACTTTGAATAAAATTCCTTAAAACACTGGTTTATCTCCTTAGTTGCGATACAGTGAGTCCCCCCTTTGGTTTTTATTTTATGAATTGTCCTTTCACTATCTATTTTACGCAATTGTCTGGCTAATAATTTATGGGGCTTCTCTCCAAATTCAAAGTATTTCTGTTTAACAAAATGAAAACTTCTATTAATTTTAGTAGAGACTATTGTATTGTATTTATACCTTAACTGTAAAATTTTCTTACAAATATCTAATGAGGGGTTTAGTGCATTATCGATGTCTAGCTGATGAATTTGTTTCCCTAAATCCGTTAATTTTGTTTTGTATAATTTATTCCTGTATCCTTGATATGATAAAACACAACCTCTTATAAATGCTTTTAACGTCTCCCAGAGCAGTCCTGATGATATCTCTGGTGTATCGTTGCTATCGAAAAAAATTTCCAATTGCGAGCTCATAAAATCAATAAATTTAGGATCATCGATTAATTGAGGGTCCATCCTCCATAAAGGACGGATAAAAGATGTTTGGTCTAGAACAACTTCAAATGAAACTGGGGCATGGTCTGAAATTAGTATATCGTGAATTTTACAATTTAGGACATTAGAAATAAGATTGCTATCCACTAAAAAAAAATCAATACGGGTGTATACATTGTGTACATGTGAGTGAAATGTATAATCTCTTTCAGTTGGGTATATAAGTCTCCATATGTCTACCAAATTAGAATTATCAATAAAAGCATTCAAAAATTTTCTTGAATTGGATTGCGGAGCGATTTTGGGTGACGATCTATCAAGATATGCGTCAAGGACACAATTAAAGTCCCCACCTATAACAAGATTTGTTTGGTACAGTTTAGGGATGAGAGAAAAGACCTTTTTAAAAAATTCTGGCTCGTCATAATTTGGGCCGTACAAATTTATTAACGTAATCGGAAGACCATAGATCTCACCAGATAAAATGATGTAGCGACCTTCCCTATCTGTTTCCAGAGTTTTTTGTTTAAATGGAACCCCTTTCCGAAATAAAATAGCAACCCCCCTAGATTTAACTGAAAAATTAGATTGATAGATCTGCCCTATCCAGTTACCTTTTAATTTATCTTTAGAATCCACTTTGAGATGAGTTTCCTGCAGAAAGATTATATCTGAGGAAAGGGATTTTAAATGTGCTAATATCTTGCTTCTCTTAACCGGATGATTTAATCCTTTAACATTCCACGAGATAAATTTGAGACCTTTTCTGTTACTTTGAGTTGTTATTTTTTCTTGATTTAAAAAAACAGGCCGATCAACTTCACTGTTTGTTTACTACTTTGAGGTATTTTAAACAGGCCCCCATCCCACATTCCTCAAAACTCAAAAGAGTCAATGCTTATGATTGAAATTCACCAGTCACATTATTCTTATCTTACTCGACTCAGTCCGACATCCTTTACATTGGTCCTGCATTTTCAAAGTTGCTTTCAGCAAACCTGACCGCTTTGTCTGGATCGGTAAAGTAGAACTCTTTGCCATTGTGCGAGACCCTTAGTTTAGCACGGTTTTGCAGTCCGTATTTGACTCCTGGTTTATCCTTCAGCAACTCCCTCGTGCGTTTGAAAAGTGCGCGTCTCTTTACCACGGCGGGCGGATAGTCTGGAAATATGTTAATTCTTTGTCCACCTGAAGACAATCTGCTGCATCCTGGCCGCCTTTTGCATTATTTCTTCCATCTCGTGGACATAATGCAAGCGCAAAATAAAGGCACGAGGTGGTTCATCATTTCCAGGGCCGAGCGTGAAGCTCGGTGGGCACGATCCACATGCGGAGGTTTCTCTAACGACAAGGCCTCAGTGAGGAGTTGGGCAACGAAATCTCTAGGCTTCACTCCGTATTCAGCGCCCTCTTTAATGTTTAGTATGCGGATATTTTGTCTTCTGCTGCGACTTTCGAGATCTGTACAATTTTCAGTAAGTTGCTCCACGGTTTGCTTTAGCTTTCCCAGATCTTGTTCCATCTTAACCACTGTGTCAGAAGAAGTGGAAGCGTAACTTTCCAGGCTTGTTAGTTTCGCAGCGTGATCCTCCATCGTCACTTTGATCTCCGAAATTGCCGCGCTGGCCTCATTTTTAAATGCTGACACTTCTCCTCTGATACTGACAGCAAGCTGTTCAATCTTTGAGTCTATGATGTTCCCAATGTCTGATTTGATTGAAATAAGTTCCGCGCGGAGGGAAGAGATTGCGTTTAGAATGACTGCACTACCCGCCTCTGGAGCATCGTCTTCAGGCGTTTCTTCCACATTAGAGCCGGAGGCTATCACGGCCTGGTCTGGGGTTTTCCGAGATTTGGCTGGCATGTTTAGAAAACTGGACAAATTAAATCCTGAAGTCGGCTAATAGTTTCTAGAACGTGAGACTATAATTTTATTAGTACTCACAATTACTGAAAAGATGCTCTGACGAAGTTATATTAGATTTTTTACGGAGCAGTCGTGAAGTGCGTGCTACTCTCTCATATCGAAACCGGAAGTCCCTTCAGGGTAATTTTTATAATTTGAATATGTCAAACATACCAAATTAAAAAATTTTCAACACATGAATGGCACATGAATGTTTCCTCCTGGGGTCTCTGCATCTCCCTAGCCCTGCACAGACAGATACCAATGCACATACACAGAGAAACACTTATCTTACTTCAACGTTGCCTGGCTCAGCCCTGAACCTTTTTAAGTACCGTTCATAACACACAGACAATGAAAGCAGCTTCTGTGAGAGAAAAGACGACTAAAACCATATTCAACTTATTCTCTAACATTCAGACAATAATATCATAAATGTTCTGATCACACGTTGGTCACGTAGATGGGAGGTCCTGATGACCTCTGTGACATGGCAGTTGTGATCCTGAGAGGACAGGAGAGGACAGACATTCAGCCTGTGTCAGTGCTTAATTTGTAAATGAATAATTGTCAGATCCAAAACATCAGTTAAAAGAGGCGCTGTGACCGACACTGACAATACAACTTCAATTTTCCCAGAACATCAGTGACATCACTAAATGGTGATGCTACAACCTCCCTAGGGATTTTCACTTCCAGAGTACGTCATCTTTCTAACAACTTCCACACATATGTTAGTCGGGCCGTCGGTCAGCGTCTGTCAGGCTAGTTTGTTTGGTGTGTCGTCTATCAGTGCAAGTGAAAACTCTGATTGGATGCTTAGTTTAGCGAACGAGTCAGTGCCAGAGAATTATAGCGAAAGTGATAAAAACAAGTAAATGAAGCCGGCACAAACACTGTTATGATGCTACCTGATCTTATCCAAGCATTCCAATATGTCAATATTGTAAGTTAGGTCTATTAATTGTAATATGATTTCCACTGTTATTCGAACAACGAATAAATGATATAGAGAAAGCGAGCAAAGAACACAATATCAAAGGGGCTTTTTAAAGCTTTGCATCAGTTAAACCACTGCGTCGTAAAAATCACTGGTTCACTCCAATCGGAATGTGTATCGTAAATCATATGATTCAGACCGGGACGTCAAAGCGCATATCGCAAATCATTTGATTTAGATCGGGAGATAAAAGTAAATTGTGAATTAAATTAAAAGTAATTCAGCAGAGGCAAGGATGCATAGAACAGAAGTGGGAAATTGAGAAACAAGAGACCAAAAAATGCAGATGAGCTGAAGGCCACTGTCAAAGAAACCTGGGCTTCCACACCACCTCAGCAGTGCCACAGACTTGATCACCTCCATGCCATGCCGAATTGAGGCAGTAAAGCAAAAGGAGCCCCTACCAAGTACTGAGAACATGTACAGTAAATGAACATACTTTCCAGAAGGCCAACAATTCACTAAAATGTTTTTTATTGGTCTTATCAAGTATTAATATTATTATATCAATTCCATGTGACAGTATTAAATAAAAGAATGATTGCGACAATGAGTAGGCCATGACGTGTTGTCTATCCCCAATAGAGTTCAGAATGTCTATAAATGCTGATCCCATTGCATCTTTTTAATTATTAACATGGATGAGATAGATACATTTTCTACTGTTATGCCATTACATCTGTTGTCATATGCGCTGATTAATGTTTCTGAGCGCACACATGCTTTTTTTAAATTCAGAGTTAAGAGAATCCACCTGTGAGAGAAGAGATTTGTGCTTACACATTTTGATGTGTTCCCGCATTACTGGACATTTCTCATTAAAATGACGGCATAGAAACTGCCCCAACCAACCTATTAAAATAAGGAGTAAGTCACGTCACAATTTTTTTTAATTGGTTAAAACATGGAGAATATCGTGTCTTCCGTGTGCGCTCGACCATTTCTGTCGGTGGTGCCAGATCACTTGATGAGGTCTGTGCGTCCTTTTCGTGGAAACTACGCCCCAAAAAGAATAAATATAAAGCCTTCTTAAAAAGGCAAAAGAACGCATGGACGTTTTCTTAATATAATAATTAAAAACCAACAGACTGATGCAAATGCGGGACATTTTCTCAATATGCGACATGTGGGACAAGGGGTGAAAATGCTGTGCGGTACAATGCCAAGCGATACAGGTGGTCACCCTAGGTGCCCTGAACACAGTAGATGTCATGGGAGATTTAGCATTAACACTTGTAAATAACAAGCTTTTGTGATAAGATGTGGCTTCTTTTCACAGAATGAGGCAGAAAATGTGCTCTATGCTGTAACAAAGGTTGTGGTGATAAACATTTGATAATTAATATAGTCAATTATGAAAATACCCAAGAGACTGACTATAGTATGATAATTATGATATAGTAATCTTTAATTAAATGTGGACTAAAAACATCCTTACCTGACTCTCAATAAATATGCATCAAATAATTCAGTGCACTGTTCATTACTTCACGCAGTTTGCCACTTTATTTATAATCATTCAGTTACACTGCGGCACAAGACAGAAATTCAACATTTTGATTCCAAATTACCAGTAAACGGAAAGGCACAACGTCTCCATACAACTGAAATTAAAGTGTCTACTACAATATTTAAAACTAGTGGCAAGGAGACAGTCAGGTGTGGATACAGGAGCTCATTTATAAAAAAATAAATAAACTTTATTAAAAGTTAGTATTAAAAAAGTAAAGAATACAAATAAAAGACGTGGCTATGAAGGTGCCATAATCAGATATAGCACACATTCAGCTGTGGTGCAAGCGTAGTCTTAATGTCAAACAGATTTTCTGGTGCTATTTTGAATTACAGGGCTATTTAAAGCTTTCTCAACAAAGCACAAAAATACTCACTTTCATGACTTCTTAGCTGCATCTATCAGGTATAATGTCAAAAGAAATGTATTACATTGATCAATGTTAACAGACCTTAATCCAGAGTGAATATGTTGGCCATTTTTAAAAAAAGCTTCTTATGGGGAACCTTGTCACAGTCACACTTTATTTCCAGAATGATCTTCAAAGGCCTCTCTCCAGTGTGAACTCTTATATGAGTCTTTAGGTTTCCTTTGACTGATGAACATTTTGCACAATGATGGCATATGAAACAGTTCTCCCCTGAGTGAAATGTCATGTGGGTTTCCTGAATCCTTTAACTATCACCGTCCCCCAGGTAGGATACCTAAGTTTACTTCATCATATTACAAATCCTAAACAGATATTTTACCATATTTTTGTGAAGGAACAGTAATAGATCAATATATGTCAAGAGTGCAACTTAAAAAATCTACATCATAACATGAGTTATAACCTTTGTCACAAAAGACTTTTTGTTGCTTTTCCCTGTCATGTTTTAGATATCATAAATTATATATCAATTCAAAACATAAAATCTCAAAATTCATCCTTTGAAATGCATTTTAAAATCAGACATTGCATTACCACAGAAAATGTACATCAAAATCACCTTACAAAATATTTTCATTCATGAATTATAAAAATTTAAGTCTGGATAGTGCATTTTTATGTCTGTTTAAAAAAAAAAAATGGGAGTGACGGTTAAAGGGTTAAATGATTCCACACATATTTCATGTGAGTCTTAAGATTTTCTATTTGTGAGAAGCTCTTTCCACAGGCTTCTTTAAAGTGTGTTGTTGTTTCATGTGAGCACTGAGGCTACCTTTATGACTGAAACTCTTTCCACACTGAGCACATTTACAGCATTTCTCTGCTGAGTGAGTCTTCATGTGGTCATTAAGTCTTTCCTTACGTATGAAACGCCTTCCACACTGATCACATTTAAATGGTTTCTTTCCAGTGTGAATGATCTTGTGACACTTGAGGTTAAATTCTGATGTGAGGATCTTTCCACAATGATCACATGTGTACAGCTGCTTTCCAGTGTGAATTCTCATGTGGTAATAACGGGTGCACATGTGTGTAAAACTCTTCCCACAATGCTTGCAAGTGTAAGGCTTCTCTCTAGTGTGAACTCTCATGTGGATTTTAAGTTTTTTTTTCACAGGGAAACTCTTTCCACACTGTTCGCATGTGTAAGGCTTCTCTCCAGTGTGAATGGTCATGTGGGATTTAAGGGTGTTTTTCTCTGTAAAAGTCTTTCCACACTGCTGGCAGGTAAAAGGCCTCTCTCCAGTGTGAACTCTCATGTGTCTTTGAAGATGCGCTTTTTGAGTGAAACTGTTTCCACACTGTTGGCAGGTGAAAGGCTTCTCTCCTGAGTGGGTTCTCATGTGATTTTTAAGGTGTCCTTTTTGAGTGAAACCATTTCCACACTGTTGGCAGGTGTAAGGCTTCTCTCCTGAGTGGGTTCTCATGTGTCTTTTAAGGGCTCCTTGTTGAGTGAAGCTCTTTCCACACTGTTGGCAGGGGTACGGCCTCTCTCCAGTGTGAACTCTCACGTGCACTTGAAGTTTTCGTTTTGCATCGAAACTCCTCCCACAATGATGGCAGGAGAAACAGCTGTTAGATTTGGTTTTCTGAGCTATTTTTCGTATAGAAGTTTTTTTAGTCTGTGTGACTTTTTTACCATCACAGCGTTTCTCAATTTGATCTGTCTGTTCCATTTCATCTGGATCTTGATTCTCCTCTTTCAGAATCAGCAGGTCTAAAGCAAAAAAGACAAATACAAGTTAACCACAGTTTGAGGCCACAAAGCAAAAGATCTAGAACTAACAACTACAAAAGCAGACGGTGTTGTCGCCTTGAATTAGCAACATCTGAACCAAAAATCGTCTTGAACACACTGTACAGACTGCAACAGACTACAAACACATGCGTTCTGCACCTGTGAGAGAGGAATTAGTGGTTTATTTCAGCATCTAACAATAGCACATGTGTCATTCAAAATGAGAAACCGAAACAAGGATATAAAAGATGTACACAGATGTACAAAACGTACACAGATCAGCTCTTGGTGACTATTGTTTTTGATGGAACTAAGCTTTGTTGCTTGTAAAAAGTGATGCACAGATACAGGTAATGGACACATGAAACTTTCATCCCCCTCCTGTACGCGCTAATTAATTCAAATAAATGATTTATTAATGCATTTAAATAAATGCAGTCTTACCAAACTTCATCTCTGTGTCTGATTTAAAGCAGGCAGAATACTAATGAGCCATAACCTCCAAGTATATATGTATGTGTGTGTGTGTGTGTATTTTTAATGCTGTTAAGGTACATCATCAGTGATATTACCTGGGGTCTCAGGGTGTTTCGGGTCTTTCGAATATTATACACCCTCAACCAGGAGACCCGACCAGGGTTGATCTGACCCCAGCCTGTGCCCTAACAGCAACCCACGAATCTGCCCTCTTTAACCAAATCCACCTAGACACTTTTTCAACTGTGTCTATCGTGGAGTGAATCGCTTTTCTTCGCCCCTCTCCTGTTATCCCGAGTGCCGTGTATGCCCTGTACAGAGACTGACCTGCAAAGCCCCGACACCCAACCTCCACGGGCCAACATTTGGCTTTCCAGCTTTTCTTTTGGTAGTTGTTCCTCAGTTCCTCATACTTTGCTTTTTCCCGCTCAAAGGCCTCCTCCATCCGCTCCTCCCATGGTACGGTGAGCAAGCATCAGAACGCACTTTAGTGAGTCTGGCCACAGCACAATGTCAGGCCGCAAAGTGATGTGAGGTAGAAACCTCAGCTGTTTTCCCATATCTACTTCCATCCTTCAGTCATGAGAAGCTAAGAGCATTCTAGCTGTCTTTTGATGTTCTCTGGTTGGTCTTTCTCCTTCATTGACAAAGTGAATGTGAGATTCTGCTATTGTTATAAAGACCTGGTCGTGCCTCCACCGATAACGACGATTTGGAGCAATTATTCGCTCCATCGCCTGCTCCCATCTGGGCCATGCTCCCTGCTGTCTCATCGCTACTGCTTTGTTCATTCTCTCCTTCTTCACACTTGCCCTGATTTCATCCTGAATAAGTTGTTGCCTCTCTCTCCCTTGTGCTTTATCAAAACATGGCACTTAAAGGCTTCCGAGGCTTGCTCTTCCCTTTGCAACTGCTCCCACCAACACTTTGTGTCGCATTTGTGCCTCAGCTGCTTCCACTGCTGCTTCTGCTCTCCACTTTCTACCTGTTTTTACTACCACTCTTCCTCCGATAACCTTTGGGTCTGAGGATTCACGGTACTGCAATACTTCTCTCACACGCAGTACCTTGAACTCCTCCTCAACAGATTTCAGGGCGAGTCTCAGTTTGCAGGACCTTCGCAAGAACCGGCTAACTACCCTCTCCAGTTCGGTGACGGTTGAAATTGGGAACTCATATAGCATCAGTGGCCAGAGGATTCTTGGTAATATGCGGTGCTGGTAGACCCAAGCTTTAAACCGTCTTGGAAGACCACTATTGTCAACTTCCTGCATCCATTGCTCACACTCCTCCCAGGTGTATCTTATAGCAGCTTTGTCCTTAAGTTTTGCTTTGAAAATTTTCCCGAGACCTTTTACAGGGTTCTCTGTTATTGTTGGGATTTGCATATTCTCTATTGAGAATCTGAATTTTTCAGAGACTCTCCCCTTCTTGAGCACTACAAATCTCGACTTTGCAGGCTTAAAGAACATCCTAGCCCATCCTATCAGCCTCTCCAGCCGCTTCAGTATCCACCTGGCACTGACTCCATTGTAATCGTCAAGTCATCCATAAAAGCCTGTATAGGCAGTTGGCGGATTCCAGATCTAGATTTTGGGACTTGGCACTCTGGCTCTGCAGACTTAACTAACATGTTCACCGCCAGGCTTAACAGCCTGACTGAAATAGTGCAGCCTGTGATGATACCAACCTCCAACCTGCACCAGTCTGACGTAACTGGCCCTGTTGAAACTCTCAGGTGGAACTCGTTATAATAGTCCATACCGAGCTTTGTGATGCCTACAGTCCACAGAATATTTGCCTAAAAGTCTTGGGGATAATCAAGATATTTTTTTGGCAAATGTGAGACGAGTCTTTGTGTTCATTTTGGTCAGCAGTGGCTTTTTTCTTGTAACTCTCCCATGGATGCCATTTTTGCCCAGTCTCTTTCTTATTGTTGAATCATAAACACTGACCTTAATTGAGGCAAATGAGGCCTGCAGTTCTTTAGATGTTGTTCTGGGTTCTTTTATGACCTCCTGGATGAGTCGTCGTTGTGCTTTTGGAGTAATATTGGTAGGCTGGCCACTCCGGGAAAGGTTCACCACTGGTCCAGGTTTTCTCCATTTGTGAATAATGGCTCTCACCGTGGTTTGCTGGAGTCCCAAAGCCTTAGAAATTGCTTTATAACCCTTTCCAGACAGATACATGTCAACTACTTTGTTTCTTAAATGCTCTTGAATTTCTTTAGATCACGGTATGATGTGTTGCTTTTTTTCAGTGTACTTCACTTTGTCAGACAGGTTCTACTTAAGTGATTTCTTGATTCAATAGGTCTGACAGTATGTGTGGCTAGTGAAATTTAACTCAGCTTACTAAAATAATGTGGTTAATCAGAGTTTTTGCATGATTTAACAGAAGGGGGCAATCAATTTTTACCTTTGGACAGCTTTTTTCCCATAATAAATGACATCATCATTTTAAAAACTGCATTTGTATTTACTTGAATTATCTTTGTGTAATATTAAAATTTGTTTGGTGATCTGGATGTTTTGAGTGTGATATATGCAAAAAATGAAAACAACAGGAAGGGGGCAAAAACTTTTTCACAGCACTGTATGTAAATGGAAGAATGCCAAGTGGCATCAAGGGTGAGTTGATAGATGCAAATGTTACTTTTTGGGTAGAAAGCATCCATAGAGGTTGCATGGGATGCAATGCAAGGAGGAATGGGAATGGGACTCTGTTTTAATTCAAAAGGTTTATATTGTTCATGTTCACAGGAAGGTTACATTTTTGAAGTTGGAATGTTCAATTGACAGTTTTTATTTAAAGAGGTCAGGCAGAGCATGTGTTATTTTATAATGTGCATGGAAATAATACTCTAATCAAAAAGGAAAAACTTATGTGCATCTCAGGAAATTGAGTGCAGAAATAGTTTTCCTCCAAGAAACACATTAAAACTACAGGCTAGTTTAGTATAAAAGCCCCATGAATGTTTCAGGTCTACCATTCAAAATGTTCTACCAAAGCTAGAGGTGTAGCAATTATTATTAGTAAGCCTGTCACCTTTATACATAAACAAACAATTAAGGATAGAAATGGCAGGTATTTGGTTGTAAGCGGTGAGATAAATTCTTTACCCATCACTTTGGTAACAGACTTTATGAATTTATCACAGCAGAGTCATCACAGCTGGTGACTATAATTGTGTATTAAATGCTAAGTTAGACACACATCTCTGTCGGACCATAACAAGTAAACCATCTGTAGCACTAAGCAATTCTATGCAGAAGTTAAATTTGGTAGACAGCTGGAGAGCTATGCATCCAACGGATCATGATTTTTCATTTTACTCCTCAGTCCATAAAAATTATTCAAGGATTGATTCAAGATTGCTGCAATGTGTTTTAACACAATGCCATACTAGATTGTTATCGGACCATTGCCCAGTTTCTCTTAATCTGAAAATAAAATCACATAGAGGAAATTATACCTGGAAATTTGATAAAATGTTACTGAATGATTTTGAGTTTTGTGAGTATCTATCTAACAAATTAACATTATTTTTAGAAACCAATGATAAAGGAAATGTATTTGATTGGGTACTTTGGGAGACACTGGCTACGTTTACATGCACAATTTTTTGAATTCATTCCGATTGATGAATCTGAATGTAGTGTTTACATGAATGCTAAAAGTGATCAGGTTGACGTACGCATTTAAATCTAAGCTTCAAATCGGAATTGTTTTTTTGTTTTTTTGTTTTTTACATGTGCACACTGCACAAATGTAGAGTTTCTCACTGTTTGCACATAATAACCACTCTCCTACACAGTTTCTTTATTTGTTAAATATACATATAAACCGCTGTTCTGTGCTGCTCGTATTTATCACACAGTAAAAATGCCCCTCCCCGCACTAAAAACAGGTTGCCTGTGGATGAGAATCCAATACTAGTGGGAGGTTATCCTGCTCCATTTTACAGTTGCCGAGTGAAAGGAGAGTTTTAAAATGACAGGACATGCATTTATACACTTTATTCAAAACTAAGAACCACCTGTTCGGGCGTCATACGCCAAGGAAAAAACCACCCCCTTCAATCTGATAGAGCTCATTTGGATCAATTAAAGGGGTCATCGGATGCTAAGTTCACTTTTTCATGTTGTTTGAACATTAATGTGTGTTGGCAGTGTATGTACAAATCTACCCTATAATGATAAAAATCCATGCAGTGGTTTTTAATTAATCTGTAAAAATAATAAACCGCTTTTTCAAATCGAGTCATTCTCAGATGCCTGTCGTTGTGGCGTCACACCCACAGATGCCGCTCCCACGACAGATGACTGACATGAGCGTCTTACCTCAGACCAGTTGTAACAGTCCAACCTCCATGTTTTCATGCCGGAGCAGGGATGTAAGTTAGACAAGAATTGAGCAATAAAGGTGTTGTGTTGCTGAATGTAATAATGAACGCAGTGGTCATCATTTACTCCCGATATCTGAGCTGCTGAACATGCATTTAATGAATCTTTGGGATCGCCTTACCTAATAATGTGCTAGTTAGCAAGTTTAGCTGCTAAATCAACGGCTCAGATGTCTGGAGTAAATGACGACCACTACCTTCATTATTACATCCAGCAACACAACACCTCAATCGCTCAATCTGAGATATTCTTGTCTAACTTACATCCCTGCTTCAGCATCAAAACATGGAGGTCAGACTGTTACAGCTGATCTGAGGTAAGACGCTCATGTCAATCAACTATTGTGGGAGTGGCCTCTGTGGGTGTGACGCCACAACGACAGACATCTGAGAACGGCTCGATTTGAAAAAGGGGATTTTATTTTTACAGATTAATTAAAAACCACTTGTAGCGAATTTTGGCTCAAAGGGAAATGTGTATAAATAATTACAATTAATTATGATTAATTACAATTATTTATATCAACTGCCAGTAGTAACTGTAGCTGAATTAATTTTTCCATCAACTAATCTGTTCGCCCAGCAAACATTCAGTATAATTTTTATATCAACTCTAAGAAATTACATTTTCTTGGCCACCATCGCATTAGAGCATGTAGCTCGAATCGGAATCGTAAAGGGACATTAATTTGCAAGGCAGAATCAGAATCAAAGCTCATGTAATTTGTGCACAATAGTTTATTAACGAAGGACTAACACATAACAATATCTAAACGAACAAACACAAAGTCACTTATATATGGGGGAATGGTCAGTGAGAAGCAGTTAGAGAGAGACAAGAAGATGAAGCTATGAAAAGAGTCAGTTAACCACCTGAGTGAAACCATCAGTGCTGTCTACAGCTTATACTAAACCTCTGTTTGTTTAGTTAAATGTACGATACTTGCATTGCCTTGGTCGTTGAACAAGTGTCCGAATGCAGTCTCTGGTGAAGGTCTTGATGGTTTGGAGCAGTGGTGGTTTTGGAATTGCAATCACATACTTCCGGGTCTGAAGAGTGATGAATTCCAAAGATGTTCTGACTCGATGGTGACTGGGAGTTTAGTCCCATGTGAAAAGTGAAGAAGAACCAAGAGCTGCGAGGTGAGCTTAAGTCCTGTGATCTTTGGGGAATGGAAAGACAAGGCCGCAATGCCTATATTTCTATAGGCATTGTGCCTTTCCTATGGGCAAATGTAGCATGGGCAGATGTGCATTCCTCTGGGCAATAAAACCTCTTATCAGATAGTCGTCCTGGCAACTGAGCCCTTTTGGGGTGTTAGTTGCTTTGGGGGGTTGTCTCCAGAGCTCCAGCATATAGCTGGCTTGTTGGGTTTAAAGACTACTTGTTAAATGTAACAATTAATGTATGTCTGATTAGTCCAGATGCTACACACTGCATGGATTTTTATCATTATAGGGTAGATGTGTACATACACTGCCAACACACATTAATGTTCAAACAACATCGCAATATAATTTTCCTTGATAAATCGATATGAAGAGTTCGATAAATGTTTGATATAATTTTTATGTGCCAAAAGCAGAACGAAACAGCACAACATGGACCATTTATCCGCTCGGACCAAAGCTCAAACTGCCGCACTGCTCAAGCTCACTAGAGAAGATTAAACGGCACTAAACAGCGCTGTGAGATCCAGTGTGAAACACTTGAATTCAGCGATAAACACAAATGACTCTGTGATTCAAACTAGTTTAAAGCTGTGTGCAACGAGACAGTCAGAAGGCTTTTCAATCTACACATCACCATCATTTACCATGGATTTACTGTAGTAACACTCACTGCACCATGGTATTGTGGCAGCAATGTGGGTTCACAGTGAATTTTATTACAGGAATAATGGTATACAATTATAGTATGTATGTATTTGTGATTAAGCTATAGCATGTGTGCATTTATACTGAATGTTTTTAGGGGCCGTTCACATATCGCGCCTAAAAACGCGTAGCCAATTTTTCCTCCTTTCCAAAGCGCTCTGTTGCCTGCGCTTCCGTAGCGTCTGCCATTGCTAAACAACCTTGACCTGCACTCTCAATGAAGACGCGGACGTTTCATCAAAGGACAAACAGATTTCCAGCACTAAAAATCACTTGCTGTAGCTCTGCTACTAAATTTATTTAAAAATGTACAGCTATGATCAGCTGTTTCTCCATCTTGGCTGAGCTTTCAAAGTTGTTACGGGAAAGGATGAAGCTAATTGGTTGAATCTTGTCACATGACCCGCGGTGCGCTTGCGGCATTCTGAAAAGTTGAGATGTTTTTAACTCGATGCGGCGTGGATGCGCCTGAAAAAAACGAGCGTGTCGCTTCCGTTATGAGCGCGGCTGCCACGCGTCTACATTTGAAATAACGGACTTGAGCGCGCAAAAGACGCGATATGTGAACAGCCCCTTAGACTACCGTTTTTCATACAAATAGTTTTCCATATAGAACCATGTAGTTATATTTTTACCATGGTATTTGAGGTATAATTATGTGTGGTTTTAACTGTGTTTATCATAATTTAAAATGTATGCTTGCTACTATGGGAGATAAATGCTTAATTTAAAAAAAAAAAAAAAAACTGGGTCAGAATACATTTCACCAAATAAAACTGAGGTTGCTACAATTTTTAAAGATGTTACTGATTGATAATGAACAAAAATTTACCTCTGCAACCTCAAGCTACTATCAAATGTGCATTTCTAAGAGACAAAAAAGTGATATTATTATTTGTATTATTATTATCATCATTATAATTATTATTATTATTATTATTATTATCAGACAACCTAAACCTGTTTCTTGATTTGAAATTTGAATATAACTCATTCGAACATGCCGAAATGAATTTTTCTATTTAGATATTTATTTTGTTAAGGAAAATTAATTGTCTGGTTTTTACAACTTTCACTAAGGAGCTGACTTTAAACTTAAGTCATTTAAATGTCAAAGAAATAAAGATTTGACATTTGTGATATTTATTGATATCGACTGATACAAAAAAAATTAGTGTGATATTTTTTTTTCCTCATATCGCCCAGCCCTATTGCCACGTATAAGTAGCTGAGTATCTCTTCAGCAAGCTGGCATGCAAACTGCTACAAAAGAAACAAAGTCAACACACAATCATCTTCATTAAAAGTAGTGAGACAAACTTATTTATGCGGTGCCGATGCCGTGCTCTCCCCTATTGCGGTCTTCCATCTTGAAAATTGCTATAATACATAAAACGCAGCACTTATCTGTTGCTTTCCTTGATGTAATCTCTGTTAAATTTAAATGAAAAAGCGGGAATTGAAGATCAGATTTATCAGTTTCACGATGACAGTTGATCTGAGCAAACCAGACAGAGCAGAGCACATAGCTTTCAATAAAAGCAAATGTTTCTGTCCACTAATATTGAAACTTGCTGGTCGATACTCCTCTGAATGTGTTCTTTCCGCCATCACCACGCACGGTTGTTGTGGTTGTCGCTTAAATCTGCACACGCAAGATGTTGTGAGGCTTGAACACAGCACCGCATATGCTCATTGGTCAGAACCACGCAGTAAACAGACACTTCGTTAACTTTGATTCGCTGTATAACAAAGGAAATGTACTTTTTTCTGCAGGGAACTGATTTCTATTAGCGGTTATATTTTTTTACTGTTTTACTGTTAGTGAAGGGAGACAGCTGGCAAGCCACGTCATTTTTGTCAAAGAGCCACGTGTTCCCAACCACTGATTTAGATACTTCAATTTGTAATAATCATGTTTTTCCTCCTGAATTTTTTTTTTCTCATTGGAAACAAAGCTATACTAACAATTCAAGATCTTTATAAAGAAGAAACATTTAGCTCTTTTGAGCAACTAAAACAATACCATGACCTTGCTTCTGTAAATTTTTTCTGTTACTTACAAGTCAGAGATTTTGTTGGAAAACATATTCCAGACTTACAGCTTTTGAGTTTGAATCCCATTTTAGAGACCCTGGAGTGAGTGGTAAACAAGGTGGACAACCCTTGGGAGATATTATGAGGAAACATGGTGTTAGTTTTCACTGTTATGCTGATGATACTGAGCTCTATATTTCTTCGCAGCCCCATGAAACACACCAATTTGCATAACTTGCAGAATGCATAGTTGATATAAAAAAACTGGATGACGAGTAATTTCTTACTGTTAAATTCTGAAAAAAACAGAGGTGTTAAATATAGGACCAAAAACCATCACATGTAATGACCTCATATAATACGAGTACATTACCATTAAGAGATCATGTGTGAACAGAATCTTTTAAAAAATACGGGTAAATTTGTTCCATCAATTTACCGGTATGAGAAGTTGTAATATTAACAGTAAATTGGCAGTAATCTGCTCTGTTTGAATGCAGTTTGAACTGGAATGAGCATGCACGAGTTCAGAATGGCAGACGTAAGACATCTACTCTGGGCCAATCATAACATTCTGACACATAAGACACATTTACTCCACACCGTGTGGTTCAGTTTGAAGTCGTCGATTCCAATTACAAAACTGTAGTTAGTCATGCAGTCTACTTCATTACATATTTTAGGTAATGTAATCAGATTACTTTTAAATTTTGGAATACTTTTGACCTATCATATTGATTTAAACAGGATAATCTTGTATCATATTGATTAAAAAAATATTTGTATTCCATTGATTGTTATTTTTGTATTCCATTGATTGTTATTAACAACATGAAGTGTATTGAACCATTTCATAAAGTATTTTTTCCACTCATTTTGTTGAACATTTGACTAAGTTTATATGCAAGTTCATGGTTTTGGTACTTGAAAGTTTCATGGTTCAAGGTAAAATATGGTTCAGCGTAAAATATATACTGTATGTGTATGCTCCTGCAATAAAAGGTCAGAAAGATGTGACACATTGTTTTGTTAATAGGACTGATCATATACAATTTAAGAGTATAATCAAGTATTTTTCATTATCTAGTCTTTATTAAGCAAACAAAAAAAATCACAATAATTTGTAATATCGAATCGCAATATTCAGTTATCACAATATATTGAATTGGCACACAAGTATCAGAGCGGTATTGAATCAGCAGATTAGCGTATCTTCCCAGTCTTACTAGATAATATACCGAAACAAGTCTGCTTTCTGCAACTAACCAAAGACAAAAAGACCCTGCTATGTTTTACTACATTTATGTGCACAACTTGGATCACTTTCAGGCTATTGAATGGATAAAATATAGAAATCTTTTTCATTTAAAATTGTAACTAGCTTGAAGAGGAATGCCATCCCCCTTGAAACGCACTCCCCGGACTCCATCCGCCTGCTCCGAGTTGCTAACATTCTGTGTTTTATACTCCTACTTCTAGAATTGTTAATTTTCTTAAACACTTGTTAAACATGCACTGCCTATGATTAACGCTTAAAACTGGTCAATGAATAACTCATTGGGCCTAAGCTTATATATTTATATATTTAAGGTTTTATGCAGGTTTTATACAGAATATACAGTACATGAGTTAAAACTGAGTTGCTAATGTTCTGGATTTTATACTCCTACTGCTAGAATTTTCTTTTTTTATAATCACTTGTTAAACATGCACTGCATATGTGTTTGGCATTTAAAACTGATTAATGAACTGTTTGTTGGCCTCACGTTTTCAGTTTTGTTTTAAGTTCAGAAGGAATTGAACTTAAAAACAACATTCTACATGTTAATTGAATTTTATTAATGTGGGGTACAGAACATCCAGTAGACGAGTTCTAAAAACTATTTAAGCATGAATTAAGCATGTTCTGTACTTTTATACATTTTCTGCATATATATCTTTCCATTAACACCACAAAAACAGTATCAATTCACATTCTCTGCCAGTCCCGTGTAAACTACGGCACGCAAAGTGTTTTATTTATTTATTTGTTTAATATGGTGAGATGGTGGAGCGCAACAACGGTGTCTGAAGTACTGCAGCTGCTCACTTAACCGATCTCACTCGTCTCAATTTGCTCAACCTTGGTGATGTCAGTGCCCTGAACAATGTTATAACCGACTATTTCACATCCAGAGATGAAGGAACGGATGATGAAGTTACTAAAGAGGAGGAGTCCGATGACAGTCTGTTTTATGCACAGTACACGAACAGCTGCGCTGCGCTCGCTTTTACTACAAGGTAGGCTGCATTATTTGTGCTGTCTAAACAAAAAATGGATGATCAAAAGTTTGGAGACTATGCACATGATAAACAACATTAGTCTGTTTGTGTAATGATGCAGTAGCGCTCCTAACTTGACAGACAGCTCTTGTTAAACCCGCAAAGTGAAATTGAAAGTTGTCTCACTTTAAAGCCATTTTTCTTCCAAATTCCACATGCAGACCGCTGAATACTACCCACTTTCAACCAAATGTTGGTCACTTTGTTTAGAACTGATACTTAAGTGTATTTAAAGCAGAATGTCTGAAGAATAAGTAATGTTGAAACTAGGAATGCATCTTGTTTCCCTCTATCAAAACAACTGTATAGGACATACAGTAGTCAGCATCTGAAGTGGATCAAAAAAGTTCATCAAAACTGTCCCAAGAATGGGTATTATTTTATTTTTACAACAACTTTGATGAAGGGTTTTGATCCACTTTAAATGTTGACTACTTTATATGTCCTAAATGTCATAAATAATCTCCTTTTTGTCTTTTTTTTTTTCAAAAGTTGTGTGCCTGTAACTTGAGCTGTATTAAAGTTCTCTTAATATGATTTTAGGTTTTGGTTACTTTTCTTTTGGAACTTTAATTCTCCTAATTTATTGGGTGACGTCAAAATAACAAATGTCCAGCACTGAAGTGGGATCTTCCCAGGTGCACTATTTGTCTGCTCGTGTGATCTCAACATGTCTGTCTACTTGAGGCTCCATGTCAAATAAAACCACTTTAATTACACTCATATGACATTCTTCAAAAACATCATTTCTGCAGAGCTGGACATTTTCAGAGAGTGAGTTGAGGTTTGAGAATAAACACCAACCTGTTTGCTCCTCAGTATCTTTCAGACTGAACACTTCTTCAATCCTGATGTCTTCAATCTCCTCTTTAATAAACGCCATCTTCATTAACACGTGGATCTCAGACGATTCAGGAGGAGTTTCTCTGTGTTTTGTCCTGTGAAGAGAATGATGAAGAGAATAATGAACAAAAAGCTAAATAAACCCAAACTATAAATCCCTGGGTGCGTCTTAATCAGCTCCTAGTTCAGCGGTCAGAATGAGAGTTATACCTGATAACACAATACACCTAACACCTGATTAGACAAAAACACTCAGAACTAGCACTGCAAGTTCATAAAAGAGTACAAGTTATACAGACTGTTGATATTTAGTTGTGATGTATATACAATAAATGACACTTGCATGAGAATATTTACAGCAGGTTTGTACCAGCTGACATTGTGTTTGTTGTTTCTCGCTGTGTTTACACAGTTTTGAGCAGCAGTGACTCGAATCACTGATTCATTTGAGAAGCAACTGATTCAATCGAGTCTCAGGAAGCTCCGTTTCTCCGTCACTACTTAGAAGTGACCTAATTCGTGTTTATGATAAACTGATTCACGACACAGGAGCGAAATGAGACGCACATTTAATGTTAGTCGTGTGCTAATGCATTTACTTTTACAAAATAAGGCCTATTATTAATGTTAAATAAAGCATTACAATGTTACATTTAATAGTAATTAATTTTGCATCGCTTAAAAACTATAAAATTGACTGAACGGATTCTATCAGTTTAAGAAGTTTAAATATTCACAAACACAAACCTTCCTTCAGCCAAATCACAACAGATGCGGGTGCGCGGCGCAGCCTAATGACGTCACGTCGTCGGAGCAAAATAAAGGTCCCCTCTGACTTTCAATAAAGCGTAAAAAATTTGTTAATTAAAAACTAAAACTGCGATTTCAGACCTAAAAATTCCTCTCTGTCTTTTTCAAAACCAGCACAGTCACAATGAACAGCTTTGATACAGAGTCAGATTACAGAGCTCTCATTGGCCAGATGTTCTTACTGTTGATGTACATATATTTAGGATGAAATGTGAATGCAATCATAACTATATATTACTTATATAACCTAATGATAAGTGTTATTTAAACAATTATATTTAACCTAAAACAGATTTGTTAGACACACTCTCACCAGATTTGATCTTTCTTAACTAAATGGAATTCAATTTAATATATAATTACTATTGTGATTAAACATAACTTTTGAACACGTTTATAAGGTCCTTTGTGCTTTTTCACATACATGTTTCATTTGTTCCTACCTTTTTTGGAAATTTAGAAGAGAGAAGTTGTATTAAAGTTTTTTGGTGAAACATGATTTGCTGGTGAAAATATATTTATACACAGATTTCACATGCAGATTTATGTTTATTTATTTTTCATTTTATATTCATTTCTTTTATTTATTTTAGTGCTAGTAGACTGACATAAATGAATGACTTTGACAATGACCATTATTTATGTACAAAAAAATAAAACAAAGAATCATTTGTAGAACCAGATGTGAAACCAGCGGCTGTAATGAAACATAACTCTTGGGAAGGTGTTATTCATTTGTATGACCACTAGATGGCCACAACATGAACCGTTTTGAGTAATGAAACTTTTTCCAAAACAATAGTATTGAAAGCTTGGCTGGTTCAGAACGCTTCACTTCGCCATCACTACCAAAGAGTTCAATCCTTGTTTCTCATGGTCTGAGAGTCCTTCGGGTGACAAACTCCAGACGGGCCGTCATGAGCCTTTTACTGAGGAGCGGCTTCCGTCTGAACATTCGATCATACAGGCCTGATTGTCAGAGTGCTGCAGAGACGGTTGTTCTTCTGGAAGGTTCTTCTCTCTCCACAGAGAAACGCTGAGGCTCTTTCAGAGTCACTATCCACCTTATTTTTCACATAAGCGCAAACGACGCCATTTTCAAAGTATAATGTGTCAGGTTCCGGTAACACACTTCCGCTAACAGTGGTTGTATTGTGGTTCTGTAGTTTTGGGTCGACTGTGTAGATTTTACTGGCTAGTTAACTTTTAATATGGTTTACAGAAAGACTGGCGTACTTTGCACAGTTAGTGGGTGTCATAATAATTGGTTCAAGTGTAAAAAAATACCTGCAAGACATTTGTTTTGACCATAATCCACGTACCAGAGCTGAATGTGGATGTGGAGCACCCTATGATATGTCGCCCCTCTAAAGGGTGAAGAAGCTCATAGGCTTTGGTTAAAAGCCTTAAACTTAAAGAAACCACAAAACCACCGAAATTTCCATAGTTTGCTCTTTCCACTTCGCTGACGGCAGACCCACGGAAGATCATCTATTCCCCGAGAAATGGTTGGGCTATGAGGCGACGGCTCGTCAGGATATATCCACAAACAGGTACAGCTTCTAGTTAAGTTACGTGCTCTAACAGAAGACATTGTTTAAACGATTTCTGGTTACACTTTATTTTGATAGTCCACTTTAGACATTCTACTAACTAAAAGTAACATTGCAACTGGGTGTTTCTTCAACTAGGTGCACTTTTAGCCTTGTCAAGTTGAATATAAAAAAAACTTGTTCAAAAGTCACGTAACACAGTCTCATAAGTTTAAATAATTTAGGGTCTGTAAGAGGACAAACTTCGATTACAAGAGAAATTGTTAATATTTTAAATTTTTTCTGACCTGCAATGAACAAATGTCATTTCCGCCACATCTCAATATGCACCTGTTATTTAAAAATAGAATAACTTATGCCACTCAAGAATCGTCTAAGATCATTTTTATAACTAGTTTTATCAGTTTTTCTGACATTTGTCATTATTTGTCAATAATTAGACATTTGTCAATGATATAAATTAACTGCCCTTAGGACCAAATCCTGAATTGTACATCAGGATGTCCATTTATATTAAGTAGAGCATGATCTCATAAATTGTGGATACATTTTAAATGTGTGATGAGAACTTTTTAAATATTTTTAAAAATGTGTGTGGTGATGGAAATGACTGGGCCATGGTGGAAATGACAATGAATTAACATGAATGTAGGGAAATAGTAGAGATATTAAACAATTCTCAAACTCATCGTACTCATTAAACTCAATTCACAAAGTCATTAAACATGACCGCACCTGTTTTTAGTGTTGTGCTGAGTTTGATGTATAAAACTGATTTGTCTCACAGATGAATGGATACAGTGCATACTGTAAATAACTAACACAACTGACGGCATGGCAAAAATTTCAACATTGTAAGATAATTATGACCTTTCTTTCATTGTCTTTGGTGGCATCTTAAAAATAGATAAAAATAAAATCAATTAAAATTAAAGTAATATAATTTAGAAATAAAAATAATATAATAAAATAATAAAATAAAATAAAATAATTTTATATTATAATATAAAAAGCATTACACAAATCTACTCTTGCAATCCATATCAATTGTACTTTGTAACAGAGGGCAGTGTGGTGGAAATGACATTTTTGTAGGTTTTTTGTAAAAAGATCACTGATTAGCTTTGAATGAATACTTAGCATGTAGTGTATGCAAAATACTTCTATTTAACTTTTACATTTTAGCTTTCTAAAAACACTCTTGAAGGTACCGCATGTTTGGAAACGATGTAGAATAAATATATCAACTGATCAAGCAATATTTAGCTTGATTTTTCATTTGTTGTTGATGAAAATTTGAATTCCCTCCATGTCCATCATGTACTATGATGTCACTGAACATTTCCATAGAAACCACCTAAACAATCTTTCACACAAACTTTTTAAAGGGACATTACAGTGTTGTGGTGAAAATGACACCAATACTGTGCAACAGCTATATTTTGTATAAAAAAGTAATCCTGATAGTGGTCTCACATTAAATACTATAATGTATTTTAAATCTTTTACTAGTGCTTAATTTAGGCACATTAATAGCTACCATATAAGTCGTTATTTAAACTCCAGTTTCATTGTTGAAATTTAAAAGTCTGGGTGTGTGACAAGGAGAAAACAGTGATTCTCTGAGTTTTTAATTTTTGTGACACGCTTCAGAGAGCAGTTAACAGAGACAGAGAAAACAAAGCCCACCCTGTTTGTTTGCTTTATTTTACAAAAGCATATTTTAAAAAATAAGTTTTGTTGTTGTTGTGAGTGTATACAAATAAAAGTAGACCCTTTACTGATTTAAATGATGTATTGCTGTTATCTGTACGATCAAAAATGATGGAGTAATTTAAGTTTCTTTAGGGATAAAGTCCACGTTTAGAACAATGTCTTTGAGATTTTTCCTATGCATAATTCACTTTACAAACCAATTCCAGATTATCCTACACATTGTGCTGAAAATATAAAGACCAGACATCAATGGATAATGCTGAGCACTGACCCATGCATTCACATATACAGTATATACCTTAATATGTAAGGTTGCATACAGTGTTGTATCACAAACAGCACTCAAGTATATACAGTTCTGTAAATGGATATAAAGAAGGTTTAATCGATTTTGTGTCCATTTTGTGTGAATGCTTGTAAAGACACATGGCAAAACTAGTTTGGTCAGTCTGAAGTGGTGAATGATTGTTCACACTTAGGTCTCAAGAACGAAGAACTGTGATCAGTGCGAGACCACATGGTGATTGGATGAGTCTTTGATCAATGGAATGCTAAAGTCCTTATCCTGTCTTCCACAAATGATAAGCTTAAATGAAAACAAAGCAGGTCCTTCGTGGGGGTTGCAGCATGTTAATGTTAACGCCCCTCTACACAAGAGGTAGTGTTGTTTATATGAAGGCAAAAGTCATTCCTTTGTTGTTGACCAAGCCTGATCTTATCAGAAAATAATCAGAGTTTTGTAATCTGGACCGCTGTTCACTACAATGTGAAAAGTTGTAAATCAGGTTTAAAATTAACGTTTTATGTCATTTCATTTCATTTGACAAGTTTTGTGTTAAATAACTTTTGAACTATTGAATAAAGTTGTATACCATTTTGTGTTTTACACTTATAGCATGTCATCTTCAGTATTGTACAATTCAGTTATACAATTAATAGTAATGAAAGAATAAAATTTATTATGTTAAACATCCACTGAACCTGGAACATCATTTTAAATATGATTAACTATTAACTTTAACTACTTTTTATCTGAAGCAATATAAAATCAAGCACAAAAGACAGTAAATCAGGACACTATAAAAAGAGCATGAGGTGCTGTGGGGATGACAGAGCAAGAGCTGGACACGAACACCAGTGAAGAATGAAGGGTTTGTTATGTATCCTGCTGCTGTTGGAGACCTTTGTGTTTGTCGTACAGCAGAAGTTAGATAGAGGATTCGGTGAGAATGAGATCAGACAACAGCTCGGCAATGAGGACAGAAGACAGAATCCACCTCAAACAGACACCCGGAGTAATGCTTCAGCTGACAGCCAACAATACTGCCACCTGTGCTTCCCTGACATCCATGCAGCACTGAGAGAACTGACCGCCACAGTTACAGAGCTGAAAGTAAAAAACAGAGATTTAGAGACGCGACTGAGAGAAGAGCTGAACAAGAAAACTGACGGTATCTTACCAGAACATTCACTCTTTCATCAGTTTCTCTCAGAGGAAACACCAGTGCAATACACTGCATAGTGGAAATAATAATGTAAAATTGAGTACTTACTGTATCGATTGTGTTATAAGTATTGTAAATGTCGCTTAACACAATCTTTATTCCTTCACAGAAATTTCATACATTACTCTGAGTCAAGTGGAGGAGCTGAGAAAGGAAAATAGAGGTCAATTTTGTTTGAATTACATTGAAATTCAGTGTTTGCATCCTCAGTGTAAAGAGGTAATATATCACAATATTGCTTATGTTTTTCAATCACAGACAGAGAGATAGCTTTTTCAGCTGCACTGATGGACAGCAAAGGACCTGTTGGTCCATTTACCACTAACATCACACTAACCTACAGGAATGTCTTCACTAACATAGGAAATGCCTACAACCCAATTACAGGTAATTATCAAAAACTCTCTGACCCATTCAAACCTCTCTGTGGTTGAGTTGTGTGAATAAGGATATTAAATGATCTGCCATGTTTCAACACTATTACACTGTGCTTGGTAATTTAGCAAACATACAGGACAGCTGATTCTCTTCTTTATCTTTTCTTATTTGCTATAGGTATTTTCACAGCCCCACTGAAAGGAGCGTACATGTTCCACCTCTCTGTCTTTGGTAACGGTGATCCCTCAACTCCATCAACTGCGTCCATTGTGAAGAATGGAGAGAGGGTGGTTGTAGCACATGGTCATCAGGATCAGTATGTTGTAAACTCCTCGAAAGGAGTTGTGTTGATCTTGGAGGTTGGAGATGTTGTCTATGTGTCACTTTGGTCTGGAAGGGCGTTATTTGATGAGACGCATAAGCAAAACATTTTCAGTGGTTACCTACTGTTTCCTTTAAGAGAACAGGATCTCTGCAGAATGTGATTCCAGTAAAACTGAACCTTCAGCGTATGATTTAAGATGAAAGTCATGAAGAATCATTAACATATGAACCTGTATTAATAATAGATTTCTGTATGAAAATCAGACTATACTCATAAGTTCTGAGCTGTCTACACATGTAACTTTGTACAAAGAGTTTCAGCACCGAGACAGACGGGACCCATAAATATCACATGTGACAAAATGATTTTTTAAAGTAGTAAATCTAGGATATTAAATAGCTTTTAAAATGAAAAATAGATTTTTAAGTGTAGCCTATTACTAATCTTTGTTCTGTATTTCTTCATCATACATTAATACGAGAATAAAGAGACATTATTGTGGCATTTTCTTTTCCTCATGTTCTTAAATATTTCCCCAACAAAGAATAGTACAGTAATATTTTAGGTCAACATTGCTTGCTTTGAAGTCATGATAGCATATGTATATATGTAACATGGGGCAACAGAATGAGTGTCATTTTAGTATAAGCCTAGGTTCTATAAGTTGCACAAAATGTCCGTAAATACATGTTAATCATGCTCAGTGTTGCCATCTTCTTTCAATGCAAAGCAGCTAAACCCTGCTTGAAAAGTCGCTAAATGTCACTAGATGATGTCATGCTAATTAGCATATACATGATGTCAGTGCGTCGTTTTGTCTTGCCTCTCTTTGCTCACATATTGCACTTTAATATTGCCAAATTCTTCATAAATCGTTTCTTTTCTTTTGTCAGAAAACGGGATGCATATGAAGTACTGACTGAAACGCGGCCCATTAAGACTACATAATCAGCTCCCGAAAATATTAAAGGAGAAGTCCACTTCCAGAACAAAAATTAACAGATAATTTACTCACCCCCTTATCATCCAAAATGTTCATGTCTGTCTTTCTTTTGTCATAAAGAAATTTTTAATCTTTTTTGAGGAAAACATTTCAGCATTTTTCTCCATATAATGTACTGCTATGGTGTCCCGAGTCTGAACTTCTAAAATGCAGCTTCAAATGATCCCAAATGCAGTTGTTAACGATCCCAGCCGAGGAAGAAGGGTTTTATCTAGCAAAACGATTGGTTACTTTCATAAAAATAATACAATTTATATACTTTCTAATGTCAAACGCTCGTCTTGTCTTGCTCGGCCTGAACACTGTTTTTGTTCCAGTACATGACAGTTAGTGTCTTTTGAAAAAAAGTTGCTAAGGAGGTCTGAAAAGTCACTAAATCTAACAACAAAGTTGCTAAGTTGGCAACACTGATCATGCTTGTGACAACATTTGTCAATGTAAACAAGCATAACATTACTTAGAAATGCGCCATCTCTCTGTACAATGTATTTCTTTTCACTCGTCGGCATTTACATACTTAACCTGAACAGATTAACAAGGGTCATACACCAATTCCGTAGTACAAACCCTCTTTAAACATACAAAAATACATTCTTAACATCATATATAACTCTAATTGGTTTTTTGCAACACATACAAAAGAAAGATGAATGTCTGTTTATTCAAAGTACATATTGGACTTCCACACAGATGGCGAACATTTGTGCACCGAAAATGCAAATATTTTTTCCAACCGGTCTAACAAATCTTTTCAGTTTCGCAAAGCGAAAACACGGCCCGTCCAATACGATTTAAGCATTATATTACGTGACCACAGCAACCGCTGTTGCAAAAAAGGACGAGAGTGGTGGCACTTTTCAAAAACCAGTGTAAATAAACACAAAAGAAGAGTATTCCAAGAGAGACAAGGATGTGTTCTTGTTATCATTGCATCAGAGAAGACTGAGAACAGATGGTTATTCTCACCTTTTCTTAATATAATTTCTATTAATTCTCCACCGAATTATGTGATCTGAAGGACAGAACTGTCCGTTTTCTTCCACGTGCACGAGTATTAAATAAGTCAGAGCGCGTTTACTCTCTAGATCTTCTTTTTTTTTTTAACTTTATTAGATTTTTATAAAAATACCTAAAATCTAATCCTCCTCTTAGTTTAAATGTTTATTTGTTTTAGGTGATCAATTTAACTATTTTAGTATTTATATCATTAAAGTAATCTATGAATGGTTGCCAAATTTTACAGAATTTTTCTTCTTTATTTTTTAAGAAGGATCTGATTTTCTCCAGCTCTAAATGTTTCATTACATCCCTCATTAGATTTATATATGAAGGGGCAGTTTTCTGATTCCAGTTTAACAGTACTAATCTTCGTGCAGTTAAAAAAGAATGTTTTATTCTGTACTGTTTTTAGCTATCTCAGATTCAGCAATACCTAGAACCGCCACCAGTGGAACTAGTTCAATAGGTCTTTAAAATATTCTTAAAAATGTCTTAAAAATACTTTTCCAGTAGGTTGATAATTTTGGGCAGCTCCAAAACATATGAGCCAATGATGCTGGTACATGGCCACATGAAGGATCTACCTCTGGAAATGTCTTATTGAGTTTTTGCTTAGACCAGTGTAAACAATGTATTACTTTAAATTGTATAAGGCCACACCTTGCACATACCGATGACCTATGAATCTGTTTAAGGGTTGTTTCCCATTGCTCCTCTGTAATTTCCACACCCAAATCTTCCTCCCAGGAAGACTTTAAGTGTTCTAGAGTTGATGTGCTTGTCAACTGAAAGAGTCTTTCATATATGTATGAAATGCCTCCTTTCTTACGAGGATCATGTAAAATTATTATTTCCATTACTGACTGATTTGGAGAGTTGGGATATACTGGATTATATTGTTTAACAAAGTTTCGCACTTGCAAATATTTAAAAAAAAAATGAGATCGAGGTATGTTGTATTTATTTTTTTAGCTGCTCAAATGATAGAAACATTTTATCAATAAATAGGTCTAAAAAACTATGAATTCCTTTTCTAAACCAGTAGTCAAATTTTTAATGTAATTTTTTTATGAGGGCACTGTGGAGAGAACCAACTTGCCAGCCAAAATATTTTCGGACCTGGGACCAAATCTTGAGTGTATGCGAAACTACTGGATTGTCTAATAGACCAGGACGTATAGTAGGTAAAGGTGAAAACAGTAAAGCTAAGAGTACGGAAGGATAACAGTCAGCCCCTTCTATGCTCACCCATAATTGGGACTGTTTTTGTAACTAGTAGGCCATCAACCTAATTAGGGCTGTGACAGTCACAATGGCCACTGCGGTTGTCGATTTCCACCGCTGTGGTCGGTTGCCACCGGCAGTACTGCACGTGACATCACACAATCAATAATAAGCATAAAATACAGTGTTTCTCCAACAGTTATTCTGCTGTGGCCGTGTTTAGTGTCCCTGCCGGCAGCAGCAGCGAGCGCAAGTGCTTTCGCAGTTCAAACGCACACAATAGGCTAAAGCTGGCAAAGCTCTGGAAAAAGTAATTACTATGAATGTGTCGGGGGAAATAAGGAGGTACTTGAATTAATTATTAATAAACTAGTGTTTTCTGAGCCAGTCGCAAAGACGACGATCCTGACTCGCCATCTGCTCATTGGATGCGCCTTTAGAGAGAAATGCATCTCTACAGATTTTGTAATGAAGGAGTTTTTTTGTAGAATTTTGTTGTTTTAAAGTAGTAAAGTAATAATTTCAAGCTTTCTATAGATATATTTATCCTGACGGTAAGGCAAGTATTCGCTGAGTTTCATTTCATTTTTGTGCAGCGCTCTGTTCAACACCGACATCAGAAAGTGCATCTTGATGGTTTTCTTTATTTTTACAAAAGGACAACATTTTGTTGATATTGTGAACGCACGCAAATAAAATTACACCCTTTATAGTTCCAGATTATATATTATGCTTACCTTTATGAGCAAAGATTATAGCGTATTTAAATTTTTTTGTAAGCGATTGCGCTGGTGCCTCCATGTCCTTAAAAGCGCATTTAGCTTCCACTCTCCAACAAACGATTGTGTATGCATAATGGCGTACATTTATCTAAGTTAAATGTTTAAAATAACATTGTGATATGCTTGAAGATTTTATTTTAAGTCGTGATGATTTGAAAAGGCAAAATTGATCAAACATAGGCTTTTAACTACTGCCTGCCTCTGGCCACTTGGTCGTTACTTTAAAAAGCAAAAACCTTAAAGCTTGCAAAGCTTTAAGGTTCCAAACATATTTCTAACTTAACTTTTTAAAGAAACGAAAAGAAATATAACCACATTCCTATTAAAAACAAAACTGAGCTCTTTTAATGGATGCAACAGTGTAATGGGAAAGAGAGAGAATAAAGACTTGGGCTCTAGTCAGTCTCGGGCCAGTAATTTTGATGAGTCGTCAGACAAGGGTGGGGCGAGGTTGTTACGAATTTATGCAAAAAATGTTTAATATTTACTGTTCTTATTTTGGCTACTTTCTTATTTAACTGTAGAATTTCTTTGATGTTTGCTTTAGTTTTTTGTAGGCTGAAATAAACACGCACATTTGTTCATAAATTTTGAGCCTCATTTTTTTATGTTTCAAAATTGTATGTATATACTGTATATATATATATCTCAACACCACACCACCTATGGTAGTTGGTCCATTACCACTGCGGTGGTTAATATTACTCGCCCAGTAATAGACCTGAAAGTTTAGTAGTCCCATTCCACCTTTTGATTTGGGCCTCTGCAAAAACGCCTGCCTTATTCTGGGTACCTTTATATTCCAAATGAACTCTGAAATAACTTTATCAAGACTGTGAAAAAAACGTGTCTTTATATATATTGGTATACACTGAAATAAAAATAAACATTTTGGAAGGATGGTAATTTTTATTATATTAATTTTCCCCGCTAACGAAATAGCAATATGAAACCATCTCTGTAGATCCTGTGTTATTTGATCCAGTAATTTAAAGTGCTCCTATTATGCCTTTTCAAATATGACCTTTCATGCAATTTCATGTAGCTGTATGTGAACATAAACTATCTACAAAGTTGTGAAGCCGTCAGTGCACGATAAATAAAGTTATTGTCTATAAAAATAAAAAAAAAGAGTTGGCTCACATTTGCCTGAACGAGTCGTCAGGAATTTGAATCTTTTTCTGTTACGGCTATACATCACAAAGTAACACATTTGCATAATGTCCACCCATGTTTTGCATCGCAAACAACTTACCCTCCCACAAACAGTAAAATTTTCATGTGGTTTACGTCATGTTGAGAAGACACTGTATCCTACACTGTGAGAGTAAGTTTGTTCTATATTCACTTCCAAAAGATGAATCTACAAAGACTGTATTTTCTAGCGATCGTTCAAAATACGTAGTTGTGTATGTTATGTTGTGTAACAGCCCTGCACATGTCTTGCTAACCGGCTAAATCACGCTTCTGTAGTTCTGTTGTTCAGCTGTGGACCCACTGTAGTCTGACAATTTGTGATTGATGCAGCTTGACTGTCTGTCTGTTTCGTTAGTTGGAGTAATGATAAAGGATGGAGCACGAACGGCTTTCACACCGAATGCGGAAAGCGTTCTGCTATGAACCCATCCATTTCAATTGTTTGTGCCGCGTGAGGATGGCTTATTTCTGCGTCGACCAAAGCGCAGCGGAGCGCATCACTGGTTCAAATAATTTGAGCTTTTGCTGCTGCACTCTGAAGGGCTGCACTGAACCCAGCGGCCAAAATGCATTAATGCATTATACAATGTTGAAGTATACAACAAAGAGATGTCCCCGGTTCGCTTACATAAGCACATTGCGAGCACTTTCCACGGTAGACTGTGTTAACTTGTCGATCAGCCACTTCAGCCGTTTCATCGTCAGACTCCGGCTCGAATTGGAAAGGTAAAATCGATGCCATCTTTTCTATGTATTTACAAGTATCCAGGGCTGTCAGTCAGTTACAGCAATGGGTGTTTCGGTTTTAGAGAGACTGATTCTTCGAACTGCTTCGCACGAGTCGTTTACGAATCATTTAGAAATGAGGTAAAATTAAATCTATTTTTTGGAGAAAACTAAAGTGTTTTTTGACCTTGCAAACATGTAAACCTGTTTTAGGAGACTCATAAAACAATATTAGCAACCTTTAAAATGGCATAACAGGGGCACTTTAAAAAAAATTATTTTTATATAGATCTACAATTGTCTTAGTGACATATATCCCTAAGTGTTTAAACTGGGTTGAAGTTGGAAATAGTACACTTTTCTCCATATTAAGTTTATAACCTGACATTTGTCCAAATTTCTTTCAAACAGAAACTATCATAGGAACAGATTTAGATGGGTTAGATATAATAATAAATCATCCGCATATGATACTTTATGTTCCCCTCCACCGTCAAGTTCTGCAGAGAGATTGCCAAAGGTTCAGCTGCTAATGCAAAAAGCATGGGCAATAATGGGCAACCTTGTTTAGTAGAACGAGTCAACCTAAAGTAATCAGACCTGAGTTTATTGGTTTGTACTGATGACAATTGGGGATGCATAAAGGAGCCTAATCCATGAAATAAATATAGTACCGAAACCAAAGAGATAATCTCACTCGACCCTGTCAAAGGCCTTCTCAGCATCTAATGAAATGAATATTTCAGAATGAGATCTTGAATGAGAGGAATATATTATATCAAATAATCTTCGGATGTTGTGAGCCATTTGTCTGTTTTAATGAAACCCGTCTGATCCTCATGAATTATTGTTGGGAGCACTTTTTCTAACCTAATGGCCATAATTTTAGCTAATATTTTGCTGTCTACGTTTAGTAGACTTACTGGCCTATGTGATGCTGGATCAAGTGGGTCCTTTCCTTTCTTATGTATTAAAGAAATTGATGCCTGATAAAATGTGCCTGGAAGAAGACCCCTCTCTAATGATTAATTAAAAACATCTAGGAGAATGAGGAATGTCTTGTAAAACTCTGGTGTATACCCATCTGGGCCAGGTGCCTTTGAAGATTGTAGATTACGTATTGCAAAACGAACCTCTTCCAGAGTAATAGGTTCTTCTAATAACTTTTTATCACTTTCATTAATGGAAGGGATATCCAAATTATCAAAGAAGTTGTTGAAGAGTCTGGTTTCATTTGTTGATTCAGTTGAATATAGTTTCATATAAAATTGTTCAAATTCTTTATTAATTTCTAATTGATCTTTTGTTATACAGCCAGAGCTAGTGCGAATTTCCGTTATTAATTTTGATGTCTCTGATACTCTTATCTGATATTTTCCTATTTTGTCCCCATACTCACAGACTTTATATCTAGAGAGATGTATTAATTTAACAGTCTCAGCTGATGATAAAAGATTAAATTCCGTTTGCAATGTTATCATTTCTGTTAGAAGTTCAGTTGTAGGAGATATTGCGTATTGGTGATCTATTCCTGAAATTTGTTCCGTTAATTTTTGTCTTTCCTCTTTCTGAGTCTTGGTCTGATGTGCATGAAGAGAGATCATTTGGCCACGTAAGAAAGGCTTTCAGAGCTTCCCATAATATGCTTTTAGAAAGTTCTGGAGATTTGTTCATTTGCATATAAAAGTCTATTTGGGATTTTATACATTGAACGTGTTTCATTAGTTAGTAAACTATTGTCCATTCGCCAGGTTCTGGAAGTATATCTATTAGGGAAGATCAGCTGTAATTTTAATTGGGCGTGATCACTGATCTATAATAGAGAACTGGAAACCTCATGACGTCATAGAAGTGAAGCCACTGCGCCGCCATATTGCCATTCCCTAGTATTCGCAAACATTCTATCGAATGAATGGGAAATAATACGACTTTAATGAGAAAACATCACCTAACAAGTCAGCGTTTTCATATCTGACGTCTCACTACATTCTCACAACGCAAACGTCCTAAGCATGTAAATGGTTATTTGTTTAATGTCTGGAATTCCCTCTGCTTATTAAAAAGCTACGTTCATATACATTACAGGAGCGAACAGCAGAGGAACATGATAAACATCGGACGTTCACCATGTTTACAAATGACAAAATGCTCATTCTGAAAACTGAAGGATTTATGCTTTGTATACATATAAATTGCCTTGTACAGTTAATAATTGTTTATGCCGTTTTGTTACAGTGTTTTTATTCGTAACATTACAGGCTAAATGCATGTTTCAACAATGATTTCGTTAACTTCATTTTGAAGCAGGCCATAATTTAAACGTTTGTTAGTTCAGCCTACATAACATTCATGTTGAGATAAATGTTAATAATAAATGTTAATAATGCAAAAAATGATAAATATAACATTTTAAATATAGGAATATCAAATGATTTAAATAAGTAAAAAGATAAAATGAATATGAAACTTTAAAAATGAAAACTGTCAGCAGATGGCGTTAAGTCACTGATTTTATCACTGAATCATTTATTCAGGAATGAAGCGACTCTCTTTACGAATGGGTAACTGAATCAATGACTCAGATTCGTTTAAAAACGCACGTTCATTCATAAACGGAACACATCTGTGTTTGAATAGAGATGCGGCTCAGCTGTGACTTTGTTTCAGACTATTTCCATTGACGAATTTGAGCAAAATCAGGTAGTGTTATAGTCAGATAATATAATAGAATTTGCGCGATCTTTAAGAGTTTGAAATAGATGTTGCTCACTAAGGGACATTAAAATATGCACATCATAACTTTTTGGTTCGGATTTAAAGACATCAAGCTTTTTTCCAAGATTTGAATTTCAATACAACATAGAGCAATATAACAGGCTTGTATTGTATTATTTATTACTAATTCCAGATAAATGTTCATGTTTACTATTTCCTGCATAATTCCTTACGTTAAGAAATATATTTTGTGTATGATCAGAACTGTGTCACCAAATGCGCAGCTGACACACCCACCTGAACGACTGGAAAACATTGCTTATCCTGCTCGAAAAGACGATAAATACTGCAGATACGATTTTAAGTAAAAATTAATTTACATACACATATCATAAAAACCAGTCCTATGTGACTGATACGCTTAAAATCGGGTGATTTTAGGTCAGCGGTTTGGCTGTGAGTCAATGGTGCTCTCTGCCGGTAGGGAATAGTAAGACGGCGGATCGAACACTTCCGGTGGCTTCACTGCCTTACAGCAGTTTAATACGCAATGAGCGATCCAGTCATTATATAGATCAATGGGCGTGATCCGATAAAACAGTGGCTTCATAATTGCTGAAAATAATTTTGAGTCCAAGAAAAAATAATCAATCCTAGAATAAGAATTATGTGGTTGTGAAAAGAAAGAATATTTTCTCTGGTTTAAATATCTACAAATATCTATTATATTTTCTGATTTCAGAAAGTTCTGGATCAGTTTGGCAGACTTTGATACAGGCTGCTGTTTGTATGATGATCTGTCCAATACTGGGTCCATCACCAAATTAAAATCTCCTGCTAAAATTAGGTTGTGGCTGTGAAGGTTTGGTAAGATTGATAATGTTGAATATACAAATTTCTCATCATCGTAGTTGGAAGCATAGATGTTTGCCAGTATTACAGGGGTACTGTAAAGTTTCCCTGTTACAATAATATATCTACCATTTGGGTCAGAAATTATATCAGATGTAGTAAAAGGAATACTTTTTTATTATGATAGCCATTCCACGTGATTTGCAGTTAAACTTGGATTGAAACACATGGCCAACCCAATTTTGATATAGTTGTTTGTGTGCTTGATTCTTAAGATGTGTCTCTTGTAGAAAGGCCACATCTGAGCCCAACTTCATAAGATGAGCCAGTATATTACCTCTTTACACAGCACCATTCAGACCTTTGCAATTCCAGGTGACAAACTGCACATTAACCTCCTCAAGAGTCTTTAAAGACCTTGCCATACTTCTGATAATAGTCTATTTTGAATCTATCTAGAGGAGGATAGATTGAATAAGTGAGCATCCCTGCTTCCACATAGTAGAGGGAGAGAAAAACAGAAAGGAAAAGAAAAAAATGAACAAAAAAAAAAAATCACATATACATATACCAACACTCAACACTCTAGATCTTCTGTATTAAAAAAAGAGTGAAACATTTTTCTACACATGAAATATGAAAGCAAATAGACATAAATTATAACAATATATTTTCTGTATGTGTTTTGTATGCAGCTCATGGTATTTTATAACAATAAAGGATGTTTATGACAATAAGCAGTATGGTGTTATTAAACATACAAAGAATTTGTGTCTGCCTATTATAGAATCAGTATCAACTACAGAAGCACACAATGTTACAAGCACACGATGATGGTTTAAAGTGGATTTTAAGCAAATACATGAATAATTATATAAATGTTCAAATGTGGCATGATGCTAATTGTACTTCTGTTTTCTTGTCAGCATTATAGATAGTTTGTGTTTCTGGCGTAGAACCAAACTTTATTTATTTTAAGTTAACGCTGAATATTGAGGAGGAGGAGGAGGATATGTGGCCAAGTATGGTGACCCATTTGTGCTCTGCATTTATGCCCTTCTCCCAGAGTGGGGCCAGGGCACTCTCCGCGAGTTTGGTAAAGCCCGAAGGTGGAGAACTTTGTACTGATATGCCCGACCCTCGAAGGCAAACCGAAGAAATGGTCTGTGTTGAGGCAAAATCGAGACTTCGTGTTCTCAAAATCGAGAAAGTGCACGTTCTTCAAGTCGATGGCTGCGAACCAATGATGGAGGCGAATGCAAGAAAGAATGCGCTGTGAAGTTAACATCTTAAACAGTAACTTGTGTAGGGACTAATTCAAGGCTCGAAGGTCCAGGATGGGTCATAACCCACCTCTCTTTTTGGTACGATGAAATAAGGGCTGTAAAAATCCCGATTTCATCTTCTCTGAAGGGACAGACTCAATTGCATCCTTTGCCAGGAGAACCGCAATCTCCACAAGAATGAGGCCCCCAGACCCCCAACCTGTGCACAAGGGGGGTCAACAGAGCAGTCACTGACGTACCTGCAGTGGGGCAGCCAAGGGGGGGAAAGTGAGTCCACCCAGGAAGCGAAGCATTCTGAGGTAAAGTCAGCCTGCCAGGGGCAGCACTTACCTTCCCCTTCTGATCCCGCGGTGATGGCGATTCGATGCCCCAAGTCCGAATCTGAGGAAGGAAATGTCGCTCATAAACTTAAGGAAAAGACCCAGAGATAAACGAAATTGTTCTTTTTGTGAGTAGGTGGGTACTGCTGACCCGGAGTTGGAGGCACAGATGTCAGAGTCCCTCCCATTTCCGGGTCGCTTCGCAGTCTTGTGGGTGGATTTTGCTGGGCCCTGAGGAGCGGGCTGTGCCGCTCCCCTATGGCTGGCTTGACGCTCCTGCTGAGGAGTTCCCTCTTTGGGTGTTGCTGGGGACGGAGCAGGTGTAGAGGCCGCATGGGGGGCGCCCTTGGCGACAGGCAGATGAAGGCGTGGCAGTCAGCGGCTTGCTGGAATCCATTTGGGCAAGATGTGTTTGATCATCTCCATCTGCTTCTGTACTGCCGAGAACTGCTGGTCAAAGTCCTTGACAGTGTCGCCAAAGAGGCTGGCCTGGGAGACGGGCATCTCATTATGTGTTTCAGTCATACGGCATTTGAAACAACATGATGGTGAGCGAATAATGGTAAATATTCAATTTTAGGTCCGCTGTTTCTTTAAAACAGCTGTATGAAAGTTTTTGTCTTGTTGATATGTATGGCATAGCAATAATTTCACCTCCGTAATATTCTGATAAACAGCAAAACATGCTTAAATGTTAGGATTGCTCAAGAGAAACAATACAACCTTGTAAAGGCTTTGTTTCAATCCATGGGGCAAGACTGAAACAAGCAAAATGGTTACGCTCTGATGGGTGTCTTAAAAGGGCACGGCTGAAGAAATTAGGACGCAAGGACCAAAATAAGAAAGAGGTTATTATAGAGATTATAAAAGCATTTTATACACAGAATATTGTTATTTTTTTACTTTTTTTATTACTTCCCTGATTAGTTGAACTGATTACTGTACTTTCCTCAGGATGGGTTTTGAATTATTTTACATTTCTTTGTGCATTTGTCATTAGCCTCTACAGAAGTGACCATTTTTCTGCCTAGAATAACAATTTGAATCTTTAATATTTATATTTTATATTATAGGGTACAATGAGACTACAGACTCTTAAGGTAAAAAGCGATTTTGCAACTAAACAGCCACAAACACATTTTAGCACTTACCTTAACACCTGTTTCTTTTTTTTTTTAATATGAAGTTGTGACAAATTGAGAAATGACAGTAGACACACATACGTTACAGAAAAATTAACAAACAACAACCAGAACAGTAACACCAACCACAAAAAGGATTACTTCAAAAGCAAAGATAAATATATGAATAAACATAATGTTTCCACAGCCTATATAGAGAAAGAAAAAAATAATAATAATAATAGTAATAGTAAGAATAATAGTAATGTGCAATTCTATTATAAATGATAATAATGAAACACCTTAATATCTTATTTGAAGTGGATAGGATATTGGAAGTGGAAGGGTTATTGGTACTAATAATTAAACAATGAATAAGGGATTGAGAGAAAAAAAGAACTAATAAAATAAAATAAAATAATATATATATATATATAAAGTAAAGACAGATCAGAAAAAGGTAGTTTATATATTTTTTTCCTTTAAATAATTAGTAAGTAATAGTAATATTACTAATATACTATTGTATCCACTTATACATATAACTTATTTAGCACTTAATTAAACATGCTAAGTTCTGTCATTACAAATGTATATAATGTTGAACTGCTATTTAGTTATTCAAATGTGTTATATTTATTAACTTATTTATTTACTCCTTAAATTATTGATTTATTCATTCATTCCTTTGATACCGTTGTTGATTACCCTGTGTTAGATCTCTGTCTCCATGACTAGACAATTAAGATCCAGTCCCGGACGCCAGATCCCGTCAGAAAATATCAGTTTGTCCAGTATCAGAACGACTCGTCAGCAGAGAGGTCTAATACCCAAACCCTGTTAACAGGAGGTCTTGTCTGGTCCCCAAAATACCCAAAACACTATTAACAGTCTTCTGTCAGCCAAGAAGTCGACTGAGGAGAAATCCAATGAAGGTGAAGAGCAGAAGCAGGAGACGAAGTAATGATGATAAAAAGGAGCAGAGTTTATTGAATAGTCTTAGTTGTGTATGTCTCAATGCTCAGACTTCGTCTGGAGAACACAAATACAACAAGTATTGTTATACCAAACTGATTCACAACAACATCCCATAAACCTTGAGTTTCCTTAAACATTCCCTTGAATCTCTTATTCATGAAGACAAACAGCCCTTGAAACCACACAGTCATAAGACTAAACAACAATGGAAAAAATATATAAAAAACAACAATAATACAATATAATATAACTAATCAATTAATGAATCAATAAAATGAATATATGAATGACTATAATGATTATTATAAATGATTATATGATTAAATGGAATAATAAAATAATGAAATGATTAATGATTATAAATGAATAAATGAATGAAGAATATATAAAAAGAAAGCAAAACACAACACAACTGTATGGTTGCCCTGAGGCAAAACACACAGTTTGCATTTGAGGATTGTCAGATCCTTCACCTGTCATCCTCTGTAAAAAAAGTAATAAAAATAATGAAAATAGTGCTAAAAAAGAATAAGAGAATTAGAGAAAATAATAATAATAATAATAAATAAATAAATAAACAAACAAACAAACAAACAAATAAATCAAGAGGATGTAGCAAACAGAAATAAATAAATAAAAATAAGCAAATAATTTTAGAGGATCTGAAAAGTGAACAATATTGAATAAAGAAAAAAGATGAAAAAGAAGAAGCGAGACAGTGAGAGAAAAAGTGGGAGGAGTGGCAGTTGGTTTCAAATTGAGAGTACAGGACAACAAAAAACAACAAAAAAGGGCAGCTTATGTGGGTTGTACATAATAATGATAAGTATATGATAATTATATGTAATCATATGTATCTTAATAATAATGATAATAATAATGGAAAGATAAGAAAAAAGAGAAAGAAAAAAAACAGTAGAGGACTGAAAAAGAAATGCAGACCATGACAAGCAAATAATTTTATAAATTATGATTATAATAATAATAATATTAATATATATAGTATTCCAGTAAGATATATTGCAGATGTTTCACTGTAAATAATTTTTTTTAGTATGAATTTATTGTGGGGCATTAATTCACAAATCAGAGTAGCTCAATATTTAAAAAAGAGGCAATGGAACCAAATAGTTGTTTAAATTCAGATATCTTATGTTTTTCTGTGGCTGTGTGTCTTTCATGATTAATGTAATCTCTTAATAATTGTTGCCATTGTGTAATAGATACTGTTTTTATTTTTCCAGTTAATTAACATTGTTTTCTTGGCAATAACTAGAGACAGAAGGATGGGGCAATGTAGTCCGGTGTGGGTTTAATTTGTGAGTGCTCACCTAAAAGACACAGTAATGGGGTTAGAGAGATTTCACATTTAAAGTAAACAGATAGTTCAGCAGTAACGTCTTTCCAAAATGAGGTCATTGATGGACAGGACCAAAGTGCATGGAGATAATCATCTGAAATATTGAGCGTGCAGTGAACACATTTATCGGAGTCAGCCATCCCCATTTTAAACATTTTGTATCGCATTAAATTAATTCTATATGGTATTTTATATTGGATTAATTGTATTTTGGTATTTCTACTCAAGCTAAATGTTTTCATACAAATTTGTCTCCAAAAATTATTATCTGTAATTATGTTTAGGTCCTTTTCCCATTGCCTGACCGGAATTGAATTTCTAGTGTCTGAAGATATTAGTAAGTTGTATAGTTTAGTTCATAATTGTTTTGAAGTACTAATGTTAAATACTTTTCCGACAAGGGCTGGTGGTTTGTTGAAGTTGTTGCCAATTTTAGTTTTTATGGAATTTTTAATTTGTAAATAAGATAGAAATTGATCTTTACCTAGATTGTATTTCTGCATCAATGTTGAAAATTTGGCAAGTTTATTATCTATAACAAGGTGATATAAATGTGTGATTCCTGAATTTTTCCATTTTTTGTTAGAGATCGGAGCCTTATTAATGGTAAAATCAGGATTATGCCATATGGGGGATAGGGGGTGTGGTGTTGGTTGATTTGGAGTTATTTTATTTACATTCCACCATGCATGTAAAGTGGTTTGAATTACCGTGGTGTTGTGTAAAGTGTGATATTTTTGCATTTTGACTGTTCTAACTGTAACCATGGATTATGAGAGTAATTGCCATTTATCCATTTACAAATATATTGTAATTGTGCTGCAAGATATGAGATAGATGCATTGCTTTGGATTTCTGCTATAATATTTAAAAACAGTGGTGAAATGGTAAACCAAAAGTGTTTATAGAGTTCAGGTGGGTAACCATCTAGAGCTGGGGCTTTATTTTTTGATAGGGAGTGTAGGGCTTTCTTAAAATCGTTATTACTTAGAGGCTTTTCTAATTCTTCTTTCTGGCTTTGACTTAGTTTTAGTAAGTTCAAGTTATTTTAAAAATTGATACATGTCTGTGATATTAATTTCATTTTTATTACTATATAATTTTAAATAAAATATACAGAAAGTTTCATTTATTTCTTGTGATGTGTGAACTATCTTGTCTTTAGAATTCTTAATCGCAGGTATTAATGTTCTTTCCTTTTTTCTTTTAAATAAGTTAGCTAAATATTTTCCTGTTTTATCATTGTTTTTCAAAATGTTTAAGACGCATACATTGTTTTTGAAATTCTATTCTTTTACATAAATTATTTTCCAGTTGATTCTTTATTTGATGTATTTCTAATATTATCTGTTCATCTGGTTGTTCAGCATAAGTATGGTGTAATTTCTCAACTTCTCAAGTTCCCTTTCTAGTTCTTTTTCCTCCTATGTTTATATGTGGAGTAAGATATTATCTTTCCTCTCATTACTACCTTTGCTGTCTCCCAGAATGTTGTCGCAGATGTATTATGTGTATTATTTAATTCTATAAAAGATGCCCATTCTTTCCTAAAATATTCATCAAATTCTAGGTTTTGAAGTATATTCATATGCCATCTATTCGTGGTTCTTTCGTTATTTAGGTTAATGCTAATAGTGCATGGTCTGAGATGATAATGGGTTCAATTGTCGCATGTGATATCAGTGAGTTAATGGAATTACTTGTTAAACAGAAGTCTATGCGTGAGTATGTTTTATGGATAGGAGAATATACATATTTTTCTTTTATTGTGGGATTTTTCTGTCTCCAGTTATCGGCAAGTCCATGACCTGTCATATATTGTTTTATGATTTCTGTAGAATTCCATGTTTTCTTTGAGCCTTGGTTATTATGATTTATTGAGTTTCTTGCAACAGACATATATCAGCATTTAATTTTTTCAAGTGGGTTAATATTTTGGTTCTTTTAATTGGTGAGTTAATGCCCTGCACGTTCCAACTAACTAACATCATTAATGTGTTTACTCTTTCTAATGGTATTGCATACTGCTCTATTATTCTTTAGATATTTGAACAGAAACATTTTAGTAAGATTACAGACTGTGGTACATGAGATAAAAGGATAGACAGAAGATTTCATATTTAACAAACAAGATTTAGTAATGAATTTAGTTGAAAAGACAATACAAAATTAGAATACACAAGAAAAATGTATTTGTTTTTTTTCTTTTCTCTTTCTTCCCCTTCCCTTTTTCCGTCTTGCACCTTGCATAGGTGGCGAGTTGGTCTTAACCTGTCCGACTTTAGATCCACGTAATTTTCTGCATTGAAGATCTAGGATGGTTTCTTTCATTTGGTTGTTCTATGCGGTAAGTACTGATTTGTGTTGTTAGAGCCAAGATTTTTGTTTGTAGATCATTGTTTTTTGTCTGAAGCATTTCAGTTTCAGACCGGCTTAATTTGAGGCTCGTCTTCAACTCTTTAAAGTCCTGATGTAACAGTTCGAGAATTGCCAGTTTGTTGTTAATAGATTCCAATAGAATCACATTGTCATGAATCTGGTCCTGATCTCCAGTCCGCTCACCACCAGAGGTCGCCTTACCATTTCACATTACGCAGACTGTTGCACTACACCCCGGACTATGTCCCCATCATCCATTGCGCTGATTACATGCACACAATCAGACACTGTACATAAGCCTCGGATTTCCTCTTGCTAGTCGCCGAGAATTGGACTGCGTTTAGCACTCTCTGTGTGTTAGCTGCCATACGGAGCCATCTCTAAATTATTCTGTGTGTAGCCTGGTTTTCTGAGTTTTGTATTCTCGCCTTGTCTTCTCGTTTTGTCTGTTTCGCTGCCTGCCCTGTGGATCTCTCGCATGTTTTTCGGATTACCCTTTTACTTTTCCCCCTGGATTGCGTTCGCCGTTCATCGACCCTCGCCTGCCTTACGGACTACTCTTGTGTCTTGCTCTGTGAAATGTAAACGGCTGTTTGCCGATTTGTCTGACCCTGCCTGTTTTTGACCATGTCTTTGTTTAGTAATAAAGCTTTGCATTTGGATCCACCCTCGCTCTGTTACACACATTCAGAGCATCATCCCCCTTTAAAACCCAAATAAAGTTCAGCTGTTCTAATTTTCTTAGTTGCATCTTACAGGAAAGCCATGGTTCGCAGAGAGCTTCCAAAGCATCAGAGGGCTCTCATTGTTAAAAGGTATCAGTCAGGAGAAAGGTACAAAAGAATTTCCAAGGCATTAGATATACCATGGAACACAGTGAAGTCATCATAAAGTTGAGAAAATATGGCACAACAGTGATATTACCAAGCACTGGATGTCCCTCCAAAACTGATGTAAAGATGGGAAAAAAAAAACTGGTCAGGGGGGTTTGCCAAGAGGCCTACAGCAACAATAAAGGAGCTGCAGGAATTTCTGGCAAGTACTGGCTGTGTAGTACATGTGACAACAATCTCCCATATTCTTCATATGTCTGGGCTATGGTGTAGGGTGGCAAGAAAAACATCTAAGCCAAAAAACACATTATACGTCTCCCAAAAGCATGAAATGTGTTATGGTTTGAAGAAACCAAGGTTGAACTTTTTGGTCCTAATTCCAAAAGGTATGTTTGCCACAAAAACAACACTGTGCATCACCAAAGGAACACCTTACCCACAGTGAAGAACGGTGGTGGCAGCATCATGCTTTTGGGCTGTTTTTCTTCAGCTGGACCTGGGGCCTTAGTTTTTAAATGCCAGTCAGTATTGGCACAAAACCTTCAGGCTTCTGCTAGAAAGCTGAAGATGAAGATCTTTTAGTATAACAACAACCCTAAGCATACATCCAAATCAACAAAAGAAGGGCCTCACCAGAAAAAGATATAGTTTTGGAATGGCCCAGCCAGAGCCCAGACCTGAATCCGACTGAAAATATGTGGGGTGATCTGAAGAGGGCTGTGCACAGGAGATGCCCTCACAATCTGACAGATTTGGAGCATTTTTGCAAAGAAGAGTGGGGAAATATTGCCAAGTCAGAATGTGCCATGCTGATAGACTCATACCCAAAAAGACTGAGTGGTGTAATAAAATCAAAAGGTGCTTCAACAAAGTATTAGTTGTAAGGGTGTGCACTAGTGTTGGGTCCATGTCTTTAAGAATGTCATATTTAATGTCTTATTTAAGAAAAGTAACCATAATAAAATTTACTGTAATTCTTTGTGATGTGTAAAATGTTTACTTTGCAATTTAACAGTTGTTTTTCTTAAAGAAGGCTTCCCCAATGACATATGCAGCCTTCGAATGGGACCTCCAGAGGATGCAGCCTAAGAAGTAAGAACACTGTTAAAATATCAGTGGTTCAAATTTTACGAAGCTACGATAATATTTTTGTGCGCAAATAAAACAAAAATATCTACTTTATTATGCTGAAGCTTAAAGTGAAATCACAGTAATCTGATGCCATTAACTGTAAGTTCACAGTTAAGATTAGAGTAATTTGACAGCAGACTACTGCTAAATCACAGTAATCAGATGACATCAACTGTAACTTAACAGCAAAATATAGTATTTTTATAGGAGCATACTCCTAAATCAGAGCATACGCAGCAGCAGGTCAGGCTGGTGCTGCCTTGCACACAATGTCAGTGTTGCAGGTAAATCAGGCTGATTTGCTGAAGGACCAGTGGCTCTCCCCTGAGGTGGTAGCTGGGTTGCGTGGCACCACAGATCTGGCTTTCAGGGCCACCAAGCAACCTCTGCTCATCACAGCTCTGCTTAGGCAGTACTGTTGGTATGTAGGCTCTATTTTGAGCCTTGCTGACTGTCTCTAGCGTTGAGTGTAGTCAGGTCTCCACCGGTTTTAGAAAGCCTTTATGCTGAGACCTATGGGTGGGCGATATGCCAAAAATATCATATCACAATTTTTACTCAGAAATATCTTGATTCACAATTTTAGCATGATTCTTTGTCATGTAGGTTTTACTATTTTGCAAGTTGTCTGAGCAGCATAGCTAAAGTATTTTTTCCTTTTTTATAAAGAAAATATAAATTAAAAAAGCCTTTCAAGGTAACAGAATATAAAATAAAGAGAAAGGCAGATATTTAGGCCAAAGTGAGTGAAGATAAAAATCGGTCATTATTTTATTCTTGTTATTAAAAATAAAAACAAAGATACTCATTACAAATAAAACAAACAGTGCTTTATTTTCTCAAGTACAGCAGGTGTATTTAGTAGTAGCATTCAAGAAATTTAATCTAAACAAATATAAAAAAATAAGACACTTTTAACATGATATACATCAATTGTATATTGATTCTTATTAAAGCAACTGTATTTTTTCTCTGTTTTGTTGTTTTATTAACATTAAAAGAACAGTTAAGAATAGACCCAGAAATGAAGATTCTGTCAATTCTGTCATAGTGTTTTATTTTTATACCATCATTTACTTTTTTGTCCAAAACCAGATTGCGGAGACATTTTTTTTTTTTTTTTCAAAATCCGTCATATCAACTCCTACAGTAATGCTTTAAATATGGATGCTTTCAGCCCCAGTTTTTTTTTGATGTGTGATCACAAATAAACAGAAACAGACATGACTGAACAAGTATGTGTGTCCTCTTTCATTTAAGAAATAACAATACATACCACTTTATTTATGCATGATTCTATGTAGTCCTGGCACTAATGCATTATCATCAATGTATCAGTTTTTGTTGTAAAACTGTGGTAGAACATTGTTGCTGGTCCGGCAGTGGAAACACAGCCTGACATTTGGCTTAGCACTACTGGTCCGAAGCTATTTGCCTTGTCAGCCCTAGCACACACCGGCCTACCAGTGGAGAAGCAGCTACTGGAGCTGTGGCCTCTGCCTACTCATTCAGCCAGTCCAGGTCCAGGCCAAGGAAAGACCTTATTATTACTCCAGAGTAAAATTTTAGTTGCGTGTCGATGCTGATGTCCTGCAGCGCCTTGAAGAGGATGACATACTTGTCCTCTCCATCCACCTTCAGCACAGAGTGGACGGGTTCCAGGTTGGGACTCTTTGAACAATATTTAATTCTTCTGCCAACCGTGTCTGTGTTGGGGTGGCAATCGCAGGGGACGTTCTGGGCATCAATGCACAGGTCTCTCTGTCCAGCTTTGAAGAAGAACAGGTACTTGGCCTCATCATGAAGTCCCTTCATCATGGCCATCCCTTCGGCTGCTCTGATTACCTTTCCGTGGTAATCGCACACAATATCGCCTTTAGAAAATGGTCTGGTGGCAACCACTCCTATAACCGGGAAAACATTACGTCTTAAAATTAAAACAACTGAATACGCGATAAATGCACACGCAAACTATTGAGTATTTTAGTTCTCGGTTCTTAAAAATATTTTTTAAGTGATGGTATGTTTTTCCCCTTACAAGAAAAATGAAAGGGTTTCTTACCTAAACCTTCCTCATCACCAAAGTCTTTGATGGCCAGGCCTGTCCAGGTCTGCTCAGACACACATTTTATTATAACCTCATCTGTTTCAATGGTGCCTGTGGGAGCTGGTTTCCACAGCCGTTCAATTTCTTCTGGCTTTGGATAGTTGGCCTTCCACCCCTCCTGCGCAATCAGCCTCGCCACCTTTGCAGCAGTTGGCATGCGGTGCGTGAAGTGAGCTGAAAAACAGAATGAAATAACTTTGAAACTCATTACTTCAACACAAACTAGGCAATTAATTCAGTATTGTAATAATGCACTGGAGACTCACACAGCAGATATTTCTCTCTCTGGGTGTACTGAGCAGCTCTCCACCTGTCATAAAAGACACGGTCTTCAGGAAAGCCTGAATCGAGCCGCTGCTTTTTGGTCGGTGGCTGGCCCTCCAGCGAAACCGGAAATCTGGCCACAAAGGCAGAGAAGTCTTTCCGTGAAGCGTGTTGCTCCGTGCCGATTCCAGCAGTACTCAGATCAGCTAAGGAGGTGTCATCATCCGAAGAAGTGCTGTGTAAGTGAGAAAAACAAGGTTACATAAATGAAGTAAAATAAGAACAACTTGTTAATCAGCTGTTTAAATTGTTGATGTATTATGTTCTTGTTGGATGAAGAGACCTACCCCTCCAAGGAGTCCAGCAGCATAGCTACGTCCACAATATCCTGTGGCTTTCTGTCCAGCTGCTGGTCTGCACCAGCGTTATAAGCCAGATAATGGCTTACGGCTTCCTGTTGGTGCGTGGGGAGCTTTTGTGCGGCCTTCCCAACAGCCCTCCGTACATTCTGACTCCTGAAAGGGGCCATCTTATACCTGCAGTAAGACAAGGTGGCATGAAATGTTAACTGCGATATGGCCATGGCTGACAAGGTATAATGTAGTGTATCCATTTACACACATGCACATGGATCTGTATAGGTACGTACATTTCATGGAGGCGATTCATGTCTTGTGAGACACTGTAAACAGCTTCGCCGGACGATGAAGCAAAAAAACTTTGGCAGAATTTTTTGAGCCCAATGTTCTCGGGCCTGATCTGCTTGTAGTACAGCTGAAAGCACTGTGGGAAATGACCAAAGAGTTAATGAATGTAAAACACTGGTGGTATGCAATGTACTCTTTGAATCTTACTAACTTACAGCTTCCTCCTCTTGTGTCAAGGCGATTTGCATACTTGCAGTTTTCCCCTTCCTGAAGCCAATCACCACCCTGCCACCTTGTGAAATCCTCTCCACCCAGTCTGCATCCTGCAACATTGAAAAGGTTCCATTTACTATTGCATATATGTTCAAGAATTACAGCATATCATGAGTATAAACTCACTAAAATAGATCAACCAATTCTTGCTATTAATTACTATTAAATACAACTTTTGCCTCAAACCCCCAAAACTGAGTTAGTAAGGTAGTTGTTGATATTAGGTATTGGGTAGGATTAGGAATGTAGAATATGGTCGTGCAGAATATGTGCTTTGTAAGTACTGTTTACTTTATATACAAATGATTGCTTTAGTAGAAATAAGAACAACTATACTATTAAATACATTGATGACACCTGTAATCCTAAGTCTTTTAGTAAGGAATCAGGACATACCAGAATATGAGTCTGAAATCAGAAACTTTGTCAAGTAGTGTAATGTAAATCACCTTACTGTCAATGTTGGAAAAGGTAAGGAAATGACAGTTGACCCAAAAAGACTAGGTGATTAGAATCCAGTAACTATTAATGGTAACACTATTGAACAAGTGGATACATTCAAGTATCTTGGGGTGGTCATTGATCATTCATTGACTTGGAAAGCCCATATTGATTATATCTGCTCAAGATTCCACCAAAGACTATATTTTTTAAGAAGACTTAGGCTGGTCGTTTGTTGTTTTACGAAGCAGCTTTGGGAACTTTATTAAAGGTGAAGTCCACTTAAATGCGGCTTCAAACGATCCCAAATATGGTTGTAAACGATCCCAGCCGAGGAAGAAGGGTCTTATCTAGCAAAACGATCAGTTATTTACATTTAAAAAATACAATTTAAATACTTTTTATTCTCAAAGGCTCGTCTTGTCTTTCTCTCCCTGAACTCTGTGTATTCTGACTCAAGACAGTTAGTGTGTCGAAAAACTCTGACCCTATTTTCTCCTTAAACTTCAAAAATCATTTTTTGAACCATCCTACAACGCTGCAGAAGTACCGACCCAGTCTCTGCAAACTGAACATCCAAAGAAGATCAAACACCCTTAACAAAAAAGGTAAAACAGTGATATAGGACGATTTTGAAGTTGAGGGAGAACATGAGATGGGAGTTTTTCGACATACACTAACTGACATGAACCGCAACAAAAACAGTTCAGGCAGAGCAACACAAGACGAGCGATTGACATTAAAAAGTATATAAATTGTATTATTTTCATTAAAATAACCGATCATTACCCTAGGTAAGATCCTTCTTCCTCGGCTGGGATCGTTTACAACCGCATTTGTGATCGTTTGAAGCCGCATTTAAACTACATTTTGGAAGTTCAAAATCGGGGCACCATATCAGTCCATTATATGGAGAAAAATCCTGAAATGTTTTCCTCAAACACAATTTCTTTATGACTGAAGAAAGAAAGCCATGAACATCTTGGATGACAAGAGGGTGAGTACATTATTTGTAAATTGTTGTTCTGGAAGTGAAGTTCTCCTTTAAACTATGGAATACAGGCTTGGTATGGCAATCTTTTAATTTGATTGAATTCGCAGCTTGTACGTCTTGTCAAAGTTGCTATGAAAGTCGCAGATGTAAGAGAGTATACATCACTTCAGTCCATCTAGGAGTCATTGGTTTTTAGGAACGTGCAAGCAATGGTAAGTGATTCAAGCCATGTTTTATTTTCTACATATCAATTACTGCCATCAGGAAAGCATTGAGAGTTCCCTTATGTAGAAGTAATCGCTATGAGAATTCATTTATACCTGTATCTATTGGGATTTTAATAGTAAATTGCAGTAATTGCAATGGCATTTTCACTAACAAAAGTGTTGTTGTTGTTTTATGTGGTTGTTGTGGATTTGTTGCAGCTTTGAGTCCAAGACAAATTTCCTGCAAAGGAAAATAAAGTATAATTCTAACTCTACTAATAAATAGTCAATATGTTCGTAGTATGCATGCTAATAAGCAACTAGTTAATAGTGAGAATTAGTCTTTATGCTGAAGTGTTACAATTTACCGTCAAGCCTTCCACAGCTCCTGGGCGCTGCATGTGACGGAAGACCAAGAGCGCCTCGCAGTAATAGCGGTACAGCGTCTTCTCTGTATTTGAGACCTCCTTCCCCGTCAGCAGATCCCCATGGATCCTGAGGAAATCTGGCTTTGCCACTCTCAAAATCGTCTGGCAATCTTTGATGCAGGGAGCACCATCGACAAACAGTCTGTGTTTGAAATAAACATAGCAAACAAGACGAGTTATTAAAAGACACAACCCTTGTGATAATGTGAGGACACAACAACAACAACAACATGAGTACAAAAACAACAATGCAAAATGAAAACTTAAACCATTAACCTTCTATCACACGTCTTGTCATTATGGGTCTTGTATACTCTCTTACGCAGTCTGTTCAGGATGTCGGTGAAACTCTGACAGTCGGTCCGGAGCCGTGGGTGTCTTTTTCGCAGATCCAGCCTTGCCGTCAAATATTCCAAGAACCTTTTAATGCTCTTGATGTAGTTGAGGATGGTGGCTGTACACAAGTCAGCGTGTTTCAGGGCTGTCAGAAAGTCCTCGGTCTCTTTGTTTTTTGACAGGAAGTCCAGAGATGGCTCGCTCCCCGTGGGCTGCACGTACCGAAGAAAACGGGACACGTTGTCAACCTTTGAAGACAGACGGCGAGAAAGACGTGTCAGCATTAAGATCACGAAAGAAAGAAGACCCATGGGACATTGCTGAGGTGGGTGTGCGGAGGATAGATGTGAGGAGAGATCTTACCTCCTGTTGCCAGTTTGGGATCCTCCGTGACACCGTCAGGTACTTTTTAAAGCCCACCAGGAGCTTGGCTTGAGCAGGGAACTTGTCATGCAGGCCCGCCTTTTTCATCTTTGTCCTAACAGAAGGGCATACGGTTTGAGGGTCTCTGGAGGGTGTGGCGGGTGTGGTGGTGTTTGCAGCATCAACAGAGTTATCTTCAGGGTCTAAGACCATGTCAGACTCCTGGGGCTGGTTCATGATGAAAAAACCACGCCGAAGAAGCTCCATCACCATGGTGATCCGAGAGCGTCTGTCAGGCAGGAGCTCACAGAGCTTGCTGTAATTCCAGGTCCTGTTCTTACGGATCCACTCCCTGTTGGAAGCCTTGGCCTTCTGCACCTCTTGCACTCTTTCTTCTGGTGTGCTTTTTTTCATGCACACCCTGGCCAGGTGAACAGGGAGGTTTTCCTGTGGCTTGTGGCACTGCAAGCAGTACACAATGTTGCGTTCAGCAGACCTTTGAGAAAAAAGAAATGATATAAAGAGATGTCACTTAAAGAAACTAAATAGACAACAGCAGAACAGGGCCTACCCTATTAGCATTTGTATTGTGAGTGCCTGGAATGCGTGTTAAGGGGTGTGAAAGTGCACAGACTCGAGGTCAATTAGCAAACCCCCGCACTGTCTAATAGATTTGGTCAGCACTACTGGGAACGCCCACAAAAACGCCATATCTGTTTATGACATACGGGAAAACAAACTATTCGAATTAATGTACATTATGCACTTGATCTTTTCTCTTTGTAATGATTTCTATTGATTTTTGCTTGCAAAGGTGCAACAAGTAGTGACCTGTCATTACAGCTTAGGCCTCCTGCACCACAACCCATGTCTGATGGGGCTTTTCAGCAATCCTCCACGAAAACGTCACTCCCTGACATTTAATGATGCAAATTTCATAACCTATTAAAACATTTATATTATGTTCTTTATGAAAATTAACAACGGATTTACTATAGGAAAAGTGTAGCAACCATGTTTTTTGGCATATTTATTAACATTTGTATAGCCACAGTTTTACTTCAAAAACCATAGTTAAACTATGGTTAGTGTACAAAAACCATGGTTAATTTTGGTAACCATGTTTTTTGGTTTTATTTGTTATTTTATCTTCATGTATTTGTGAAAATGATTATCTGTATCATTTTACTAAACTCATGCAAAACTAAATGACAGTTGTTTATTGTCTGCTTTTAGAAGCTATCATGTGTTTACGGGTTTGTAGTTAGCTGTGTCTTAAATAAAGTATGAGCAATTTAATGTATTGTTAATGTTGACATAGTGACCCCTGCTGAATAAAGAATGTTAATCATTTGGAAGATTGTTTAAATATTGCATCACTCATAGAAGATGTATTGTAGTCGTGGTACTGTGGAAGAAGCCATCAGGTGTAAGGCTTCAAATGCCGTTTACAAAAGTTTGTTTTTGCCATGGTAACAATTATTTCTTTGTGTTTATTACACTTACGAAAATGTACAAGTTTTTGAATAAAACCAAAAACATGTTTAATATAGTTAAAACATGATAACCACAAATTAACCACAAAACCATGGGTTTTGCTGCATTAAGCACAGATTAACCATGGTTTCTGTAGTAAAACAGTGATTACAAATGTTAAATCTGCAAGCCATGATGAACAGGCCCTTGCACCAGAGGAAAATAGAGCATGGTGGGCAATATTTCAGTAGGTCAATATAGGAGGACAACATCAAAGTCATTTATACGTGCCACACTTTCTGCTGCTAGCTGATGGTGCCATGATTTTAACAGAATATTGGCATACAGATGTCAGGTCTGGATCTTTATCAAATTTGGTGCAGACTGAACATGAGTTAGTGTAAAGCATCACATTTTCTGTTGCGAACAGGTGGCATTATGATCATAATATTGACATGTAGATGTCTGACAAAAAGCCTGGCATAACATGATTCTTTTCAAACTGGATATTGTATGCTTGAGTTCAAATAATTTCCTCTTTCATAATAACATTTCTCACGGTAATAACATGCTTTTTAATGTCACATTTTTTTTTCAGCCCAACAAGTTACACATAACAGAATTACACAATTTAATTACAAAATTAATGCAACTGTAATCAGTCAGTTACTGAGGAAATGTGTGTAATTAAATTAGTTTTGAAAAGGTTACTGATTACAAAAGGAGTTACATCTGAAACCGCTCACACACACACACAATTGATTTCTTTTAGAAATTGAAATGACTGCTGTAACATAATGAGTTTAGGACGCATATTTATATAACAACTGTTTTATATCCTATTTGAGTTTATGTATATGCTTTATGGTTTTTTAGATTTTTTTTTTCTAAGGAACTGTTAGTTGCCAGTGCTTCCTGTCATAACTATGCAAAGATTTGCTTTCAAAAACAATATCATATTTTTTAAACGGTTCCTTATTATGATTTTAAATTTCAGAACGACCTCAAAGTTAAAAGAGGTGCGAAAGTCAGATTGTGTGGTGGTTGTGCTTTAAAATGTATATCTATAATCTTAATTCAAGTGATGCAGGGCTTTGAAAGTAATCCGTGTACTGTGTTTTGAGAATGATTAACAGTTGAAAACATTAGAAATTTTTGAAAAGTAACCAAAAAACATTCAAATTTAATCAGTTACATTACGTAAGTAATTGAAATAGTTACACTACTTATTACATTTTGAATAAGGTAACTTTGAGTGTGCATCCTATCACATTTCCAAAGTAACCTTCCCAACACTGATTAGTTCTAAAATGACAGGAAACCTCCTTTTAAGTAAACGGAAGTAACACAAGCCTTACCTCTTCTGATCTCGTACATCCATCGTCACAGCAGGCAAAGCATCTGATGCAGGAGAAGTGTTTGTATCTTGATGAAAGCGCGCACACACACACAGCACTGATCTGCCTCTTCCTCTTCCTCTAGGGTTTATTGGCCCTTGGTAAACAACTTATTGGTGCATTACCGCCACCACCTGGTATGGAGTGTTGACCACAACGTTATATATAGAACGTTCAAGAAAAACAAAACAAAACCCTATATCCTTCCACTAAGTTAGTTTCTCTAACATATTGAAGCTATAGACTAACACATCTTTTGACTCTTTCCTATCTATTAAAATCAATTTGTTTTCATCTCTCCTAAATTTTGAATCAAATGTCTTCTTTCTGTTTCACATTTCTGACAATATGTCATTACGTTCTTCCTGCCCACAGAAATCACATTTCCCTGTGATATGTTTACCTGTTTTGAACAGTGCTTCGTTTAGTCCAGCGTGTCCAAACTTATGGCTTGATATTATTATTTCTTCTCTCCTCATTCAGAGCCTGTTCTTCCTCTTCGTCTTTGTTTTGCAGCAGTTGGCATCCAGCTTGTAGGTGCGTTACCGCCCCCTCTGTTCCGGAGACTGTGTCAGATCTCAGGTCCAGCACTTGCGAGAGAGCAGCACTCTCACCTCCTGTATTTATGTGGTTTGTCCAGTGTGGGTGGGGCTCTCCAAAAACAAAAGGCGTGACCAGAAAATCTTGGAGCTACTACAAACATCAATCTGTAAGTATGTATGTATTTATTTACTTTCATTTTGATCTTGATTTATTTTTGAGCAAATCAGCATATTAGAATGATTTCTGAAGAATGGTGTCTCACTGAAGACTGGAGTAATGATGTTGAAAATGTCGCTGTGATCACAGGATTCAATTACAATTCAACAGATATTCACATAGAAAACAGCTATTTGATATTGTAATGATATTTAGCAAAATTACTGTTCTTGATCATATAAATGCAGCCTTGGTGAGCAGAAGAGATTCTTTCAAGAACATTTTAAAATCCCACTGAATGACAAATTACAACAACATGGTAATGAAGTGTACACGTTACTTAATTATACTCAGTTTAACTGTTGGGTAACGCTTTATTTTAAGGTGACATAGTTACATGTTACCCCATGTGCTTACTACAGTAATAGCAATAAATGATGTATATTAGAAGTTACACAACCTAAACCAAACCCTGTCTGTAACACTATAGTAAGTACCTGTAGTTTATTGTGTAACCAACTTTATCACAAGGTCAGTAGTTCCATTTCATGTATTTTATATGTCTGTGCTTTAGTTTAACTGTAAGTAATTTTAGATTATTTTCTCACAGTACTGATTTTAAATGACAAAGCTTGAGTCTTTTGTTAGTTTTCTTTTTGAAATGTATGGCCTCCATTCACACAATGAGTCATGAGGGCAGATCACTGTCGTTTACAGATTAGTTTTGATTGCTGTAAATGATCAATTCATGATGCGTTAATGAGGGTCGAGATGCTCTGCAGGTGCAGAACAAAGGCATAGTATGTACTTAAACAAACCGTAATTTTAAGTTTATTGTTTAAATGTATTTTTTTCACTAGGTCATAAGAGTATAATTTAAAGTTTGAGGTTTTATTTAATATATTTTGAGTAAATTTAGCAGTTTATTAATTATTTATAAAGAAACATTTGATCTATTTTTGTTTTTAACTCTATTATTCCCTTTTATTTTTCTTATTTCTTCATATAGGTTTTTTTACAAAACATGACATTTATGGCATTTGTGTTAGCATAAGAAATATGCAAAAACACAAGCATACTTTAAGTGAATTTTAGTGTATTTACAGAAAACACACTTATTTAATGTTTACTTTGTGTAAGAAAATTGCAAAATGATTAAAGTTTTAGGGGGTTGAAAGTTAAAGTATTTCATAACCATGTGCTGATGTATAGAAGTAAATTTTAAATATGTATGTAATGAATGTGCTTCAGCCTGCTTTTCAAAAATAAGATAATTTTAAAAATAAATAAATAAATTTTTTTTTTTGTCTTATAATAACTATAAAACAGTCTAATTTATTAGCAGAAAAATAACATTATAACATATACAACATTACATTAACATTCTTTTAGTTTTACTTTATTTTATTTTTAAGTTTCCTCAAAAATTCGGCTTTATTGTAATGAGGCAAATGATTTTTGAAAAGTTTGAAAAACACAGTGTTATGAACATACAATTACTTTGTCTTGAGCTGACCAGACAAGTATGGTGACAGTGTTCGCTGATTGGGGTTTTAATTTGTTCAATCTTGACAACCTTATTGTCTTTTTGTTTATATTCTAATATATGTTTCTAATTACAAATGGGTACAAAGATGAAACTGTAAAAAGGGATGAGGCTGTGAAGGTTTTTTATTATATTTCCAACCAGGTACATTATTTTTTTTGTGAAATATTAATTAAAATGTGCTTTTCAGATCAGCTGCTTTGGACAACAGACTAAAAACAGGAGTGCAGAGATGAGCAAAGAATGTTCTTTTAATGTCATATCAGCTCTGTTTTTTGTTTTTTTTTTAATCAGTGTTGGAAGGTACATTTTAGCAACCTATCCATTCCAGGTGGCTAATTTCTGCACTTCCTTTAAATCATTCATGTAAAAATCTATTTAATTGTTTTTGTTTTATTTGGTAAAGCTGCAGGGCACTTGTCTTAGTCGTCTTGGCATACGCCATTTTGCACAATTTCCAATTTTTAGGTCCCAGCAGCGGCTGTGAAGACAGTGCATGTTAGCATAAACTCAGATTCAGCAATTACTCTTTTAGTTAGAAGACACATTAGGGGTCTTTAGAGATATGATATTTTAGCACACCTGCTTGATCAGTTACCGAAGAATATTGTTTAAATTAGTTGGGAGAAGGAAATGTTAAAGTGATAAAATGTTGTTTTGCAAAAACGAGTACACCCTCCTTAAAGTTACTAAATAAAACATTTTCCCCATGAAAACTGCATTCTGCTGCTTATTTATCCAGTGGTGCAATAGTCATAGTTTAATTTTCAGTAATACAAGCATAACAGACATGTTCCACAAATGGACGGCTTTATAATAAACCAGTAATGTAGTGGTAATGCATTACTAACGAGCTTAAATGTTCTTGTAGCACATTAAAGTGAAGCTGAAATATATTATAACTGTAGTTCAGGAAGTAGTGAAGTGTATTTTTTAAATTAGTTGTAAATATACACTTAAATTGCACTAATGTGCTTAAAGCAGTTTCAATGTAACATATCAAAATATATTACAAAAAGCTTACAATTTATCTAAAACATATTCTTAAGTACACTTCATATACTTCATATATGAAATAACACAATGAAAATACACTCAGTATAGTACAATTAAATATATTAAGTATGTCAATAAAAAGCACAATGTTTTACACCTGGTCATTGTTGTTTTGTTGTATGTTTTGCTAAAATACTTTATTTCAGTTGTGCTAAAGTGTTTTGGTAGCTGATTATTGTTCCTCTTCTTCTTCTTATTATGGCTTTCATGTTTAGATTGTCCCATGTTAATATTTATTTTATGAAATGTTTTATTTTGTTAAGTAGTTTTGACCTTCTGACGGTTTATCACAAAGCTTTGTCAGTAGTTCATGAGGTTTTTTCGTATACTTAGGTTTGACTCATTTTAGGGAGTTATAGTTTGTCACAGTACTTATTTGAAATGGCAAAAACTTTTGTCTTTTGTGAGTTTGCTAATGTTGAAGGGTATTATCATTATTGACACAATACAACGAGCTGTTACTGCAGATCACTGCTGTTTACAGATTAGTTTCGATTGCTGATCATTTCCTGATGTGTTCATGAGGATTGAGATGATTTGCAATAAAGACTGAGACAATTCAGCACTCTCAAAAAAAAAAAATACTGGGTTAAAAAACGTAACAACTGAAGTTGGGTGAAATATGGACAAACTAGGCAACTGGGTTGTTTTGACCCAGCTGTTGGGTTAAATGTCGGTTCAACCCTGCTGGGCAGTTTTATTTAACTTTATTTAACTATTGTTTAAAAGTTATTAAACTGCTTGCTTAAAATGAACCCAAAATTTGCTGGAAATGAACATTTATTAAGTATTTAGTTACCACTTATAGCACAAGATCTGTTGCTTTTGCACAAGTATATCACTCCTGTATCCTTGGTGTGTATCTGGAGGATTACCAGAGCTCTGTGCATCACCTCGTTGAGCTCCGAGGTGAATGGGAAGCAGGAGTGATTAAATTTTAAAAATACAAATATAGCACAAAAAAAAAACCCCTGAAATGATGGATTATAAAACAATCATCATTAGATGACTCAGAGTGACAAGTCTCAGCTCAGGAGAAAGTAACCAACAACAGATCCAATTGCTCAAAACTAGCCCAATCGCATTTCGAGGGGGGTCCCTCAGTAAAAATTGCATTCTGGGCGGTAAAATACATGTTTTTTCGTGGGGTTCCCCTGGTACAATTCACATTCCAGGGGCTAAATATCACATTATTGGGGTTAGTTCATGGCAACAGTGATAAAGTAGCCCAATTCTTGGCAACACTGGTCCCATAGTGTGGCTGCTCACAGAGAACCATCTTGGATGACAAAGGGGTGAGTACATTATCTGTACATTTTTGTTCTGGTAATGGACTTCTCCCTTAAGGTGGTACCAGCAATTTTACCACAAACTTTATCAATACCCTTTTTTTTTTTTTTTTACTTTAAGTGACTCATCTCATACCAGCATGCAAATTAAAAAGTAATGACAGATTAAACACAAAAAGTTTAAAATATTTTCATGAAAGAACCGTCTTCATTTAAAACTACAAAGCTTCTGCAGATAAACCATACACTGGTGGGCTTTTAGCATCACCACGAGCTTTAAAAGCCATCTTTTCATCTATTACAGTACCAAGGTACTTTAAAGTGATGCCACAAGTCCTAAAATGTATAATCATCCCTTTAGTTTTAAATACATTGATGTCCGAAAAGGACAAATTGAATCAATAAATCTGCCAGTATATAACTATGATCAAGATCCTCACTAGGATATGACGCCTTTCTAGTTGCATTTGACACTCATTAGTATAAAATACAAAAAAAGAGGTGAAAGAACACATCCTTGCGGTGACCCAGTCAAAAAAATAAATAAAGCACATCAGATAACTTTCACACGTTGAGACCTATCAGTTAAAAAAATACATCTGCCAACATGTCAGCCCAGAATCAGAAACCCGCTTTAGCCGATCTGCTGGATCTGCATGAGGCTGGATACAGTTAAAGGCAGATAAGAAAAAAATCTAATCACACAAAAGTCTTTGCATCCTCAAGACGTGCTAAAATCATGTTTAATAGACTACTTATCTCATCATCAGCAACACTGCCTGATCAGTAGGCAAACTGGAGCAGATCTAAATTTGCCTGTACTGTAAATCTACACTCTCAGATTTCATGACAGATCTGAGGATATCGGGATTGTCCTTGAAGGCCAGAAAATCTTGCAAGGCTTGGATAACTTTGCATAGCTATGGCAATGCTTTTTGGTCTAATGCATGCTTTGAATCACAACTACTCACCTGAAACACCTGTTTGATGGCGACTTGTATTTTACGTCATGTTTATTTTGTTGCATAATTAAACACATTTATACACTTTCCCAGTTTGGTTTCACAGCCCTTTTCTTCACTTTACTGCAGCCTGATTTTAATTTTAGTACAATTTAACATGAATCCACTATTTGATTTCCATTTTCACTTGCACCTCTAGCATTAGAGCTCTCTATCTACTTGTTTTCTTTTATTAATACAAAAAACAAAAAATACTTGACCCTCTTACACGATTATTCTGTTATTTCTCTATTCAGCTTTATTATTATTATTATTATTATTAAAAAAAATAATTGTAACTGGACTGTCTAACACTAGCTCTGATTCTATTTTGTTTCTTTTCTATCAACTTTTTATTATGTTCATTTATTTATTGTACTGCATTAGACTACCTGAGACTTATCACAGCACTTACATGTTGTTGCTCTTTTGTTGGTTTAATTGCTTCTGTTCTTCTCATTATTTACAAGTCGCTTTGGGTAAAACCATCTGCTAAATGAGTAAATGTAAATGTAAAAAAAGTTTCACTTTCACTCAAATATATTTTTGGCACAATAATTTTTAAATTAAGCTTTTAGTTAACTTTAATTAAGTTTAATTTTCACTCAGTAAATGTACTTCCATTGAAGTCGAGTTTGTGAGTTCTCTATAAGAGACTGAAAACAACTGTTCAGACGACTGTTGCACACATTAAGTCTTCAATTACAGCCGTCAGCGCTCTCAAAACGGCTTTTGTGTCTTAATAGTGGTAGTTTGCACCTTGTTGTCTTTAATTACCATAACCAACACTGATCTTTGGAAAGTCTCATGATTGTTATAAGCATATGTATTTACAGACATAATGGTTGAGGTGAAATGAGTGCTGGATGATAAAGCATCAATAGTTGGTCTTTAGCTGAAGTTCTGTCAGACTTTACGTGAATCAAACCCACGCTTAACTGTTTTCTCAAGAAATCAAAGAAAGTGTGTTGTTGACATCTACATGAACTCTTTATTTCTCATTGAAAAGATCCACTCAGTGACTAAAACACTTTAATACATTTAGTTACATTAACCCAAGTCAGATGAAGTAAAAGCTGCACCTTAACCCTTTAACATGTTTCTCTTGCTAAAAACATCCTCTAGATACCACTTAAAATACTGTGACCTTTCAGTTACAAATGACAAACAAACAACCAACTTACTATTTGCTATAAAATAATTTACTTCTTTTAAATGACACATGTAACGTGTTTATCCTATTATATATACGTATCTACCAAAGGCTTAAATGGACTTTTAAAAATAAACTAATTTAGTTCTTTCTAGTTCTTTACACAGTGGAAGCAGCTTAAGAAAATGTGACTATTGTAAATCAATGAGTATTAAAGGAAAAACATACCACATTCAGAAGCAAATTAAATGGTTTGATTTTTAATAGTACAACTTTAAGCACTTTAAAATACACAATATGTTCAGAATTTAAAATTTGTAAAAAGATTATTTTCCATTTACTCTCCAAATAGTAATCAAACATATACAGTACATAACATTCATTTGTTTCTAGTGTTTTCTCATTCAAATTGGGTTTCTGCTTTATTTGTCTGCTCCATTAAGTTGATGGGCCATCACTGTGAATCACTGCTGTTTACAGAAGGGAAATGATCTTCAGATGTTAATGAGCTCATCAGGTTGTTGGCTCAGGATTGGTCGTCTGTTCTGCTGCTCTGATTATTTAAAGACCCCACAGATTTCAGTAGATCACTTCTCCACTGACTGAAGACACCTCGACAAGCTCTATTTTGCTTCTAGAAAAATCCACATTTGGACACTGAAATGGCTGCTGAGAGGTAAATTCTTTTCCTTTTGTTACATTTCAGTTGAGAATTTATTTGCATTTAAAGGCATCTAAAAAACAAACAAACAGTATTGGTGAACTACAGGCTGCACATAAAGCTAAGAACAAATGCATGAAACATGACGAATCTTCATATGCTTGTTCTCAGACATTTATAACCTATAAACTTTGCAGAAGATCTGTGCAGTGACCTGAATTTTACAGATAGAATTTTAACCACATAAACCTTAAGAAATAAATTAATAAGCAACAATTAATAGATAACATTTAATGTTTAGAATTGACTAGACACTGAAAATAAATTTTCTTTTTTTATATCTAAAGTTTAAGTTTTTTTTTTTTTTTAGCAAAATATTTAATTAATTTATTGCAATAGGTGGCAGGAAATACTTGCAAAACCGAATCAATTTTCATCACTTAATAGCGAGACAGGTTGTCTATAGACGAGTAAACTTTTCTCAAGTGTTGAGAGCTTCCAAACTTTTGTGTTGAACAGCTTGGATTCTGCATTTTCTATCATCTTGAGAATTGCAGATTTACAATGATTTGACATGATTTTATTTATTTTATTTATTTATTTATTTTTTATTTTATTTTTTTTTGAGAGAGAGAGGGTTAAATCCTGGATATCATTTCTTGCCATGTTTGCAAGCTTACTGATGAAGTTCTTCACTTTCTCCTGCAGGGTTCTTTCAGTTGAGCAGTGCTTGGCGGTCTTGCAGTCTCCTGAAAACGATGTCTTGAAACACATCAATAACCTCATGTTCGACTGGAGATACATCAGAGAAATGACGAGGGAACAGGAGCTGCTGGTGGTGTATTTCCTGGAGGCCTTAGTGATGCTGTGGTTCCTCCAAGAGCCAGAAGTGGTGAAGAAAATGACTGTAAGCGATTCAGTCTCAGTGACAATGACCTCTTCTACACAGACTCAGAAATACAAAACAGAACTGCTGTTTTTCCATTAGAAGCACCATAATGACTTGTGTTTATTAATAAGTGTTACAGGTGTTACTACTCAAATAATACAAAGAAAATCACTTCACATACAGTAATTCAAGTTAATACCGTTAACCCTTATGCATCCTTAGAGACATTTTGGTTTTTTAAAATTTTTTGCATTTTTGACCATTTTGGCATTGTTACTGCAAACAGTATAAATTTAGCATCTTCTGTATTTTTATAAGAATTTTAATATTTCAAAATGTAATTTACACTAGGTAGAAAAAATAGTTACACTCCAGACCTTAAGCACAAATGTCTCACAAGTGTGTTGGTGTGGATATAAGTGCATTATGCAAACAAACTGGCATTTAAAGGGTTAAAACCCTGAAAATGAATGAATGTTTGGTAGTTATGAGCTGGACTAATGTTCGTTTAAAGATTATGTCAGTGAAGGCAGAAAAAAACAAGAATATCTAACTTCTTAATGATTGTTTTTATTTATTTATTTTCATTATTATTATTATTATTATTATTATTTTTTTTTTTTTTTCGACAGACTTTTTGTCCCCTAAGGACCCTGGTATAACTTTTTTTTATTTATTTTTTTTTTTTAAATGAATGCAAAGTAGTCAAGGTTAAGATCAATCTGGCTCTTCTATTTTACCATACAAGGAAATGAAAATTAAAAAAGAAAGAAAAAAAAATTCCCTCTAATGGTTTCATAAGAAATATCAAAATTACTCAATTTATAAACTGAAAATATCTTGTCATGTCAGATTTTAATGTATTTTTGGGAATTCTATGTATTTTTGTTATCAACACACAATTGTAGATAATGTTGTGAAATGGTCAGTTTCAGTGTCTGAGAGTTATTTTTGGCTCATTATTGTTTGAATTGTCTGCAGGTTTCTGATTGGCTGCAGCGAACGGACCTTGAGGGAAATGATGAGCAAGTTATGGTGGGAGTCAACGAGTGCAGTGCCTTCTTTGTCCTGTCAAAGGAGGAGGAAGCGGTAAGTTTAATAATTAATGATATTTAAATGAAGTTACTTGGATCTGTCAGAAACTCACAACTTTATCTTGTGTCCATCATGCAGTGGTTTGACGTTTACTACGAATATCTGCGTTCAGTGATGATCAAGAGGAGACACAGGAGATGCAGTTTAGATGAAGCTGAGAAATTCTTCATGCACTCTTCAGGGAATCCGGTTGACAATCCCTCTGAGGATCTAAAGAAGCTGCATGACGAGTGAGTGCAGTAGTGTTTTTGTTTTAAACATTGTTTTGCTAAACTTTTTTTGCTCTTACTAAACCGCCTTTTGTTCTGGTTGCAGCTATTGTCTCCCAAGCATCACCACCGACAAGGTCAGATCTTCTGTTCACACGGCTGTGTACAAACTGCATCTGACAGATGATGAGAAACTTTCAAGGTACTTCAGTTACTGGACAGGCAAAGTTAATCTATGCATGTTCTCCATCATTCAAGTATCCTGACCAAGACTGTGTTTCTTTAGTCCAGCTGAAGCGCCTGAGCCCCAATGGATGAATGCAAACATGGCTTTCTGCTTGTTGAAGATGTCACATCCAGTAACGGTACATGCAGCACCTCCAGAAAGAGCGGCACGGGTGCAAATCTCAAGGAAATTTGAGAGCGATTGTCTCTCGCTTTGGTGCGTGACTCAGAAGAAACTCCGTGAGCGTCTTGTACTTGGTAAGTCGTTCATTTAAATAGTCAAAAGTGATATTTCACATCAACTTTGCATATCTGACAGGATCAGGTTTACTAAAACAATTGTTTCTTTTTTTAATTGTTATTAATTTATTTATTTTGTGAAAAAGTAACTCTGCATTCTGTCAAAAATTCAGCCAAAAATTATTCCTCATGCTCCTTGTTTCTCACTTTTACAATTCAATATGCAACTTTTCTGTGTCAGTGTATTATCTTCAGTAAAGACTAAACATTGTGTGAAAGACTTCCACATTGCTAAAAGTGTCTGAAGTTGAAGGCCCTGTTGTACGTCACACGCACATCTAATATCATCTTGTTTCTGCAGATACGTTTGGTCCACGTCAGCCGTCCGAGAGCAAAGTGCACAGCTGGATTGAGAAGCAGGGATGGATGGAGAACGTTCCAGATGCTGCTGAAGTTGTGAAGGACTGGAAACCTCCACAAAGCATCCAGGCACCGACAGACAGTAAATGGATCCGTCGAATGAGCCGCAGGCAGTGCTGGAAAGGCCTGCAGCTGATGGACAGAGAAGGCAAGGGTCTCAGGGTGGTCACCAGCAGGCCCTTTGCTTGCGGAGAGGTGATCTGCGACTTCCACGGCCGGCTGATCTCCAGGGACGAGGGACTGGAGATCCACCAGAACAATCAGGCACAAGCTGGACATCTGTTCTTCTTCACCAGCAAGAACGGACAGGACATGTGTTTGGATGCTCATGAGGAGCGCTGCGATTGCCATCCGAACAAAACTACGCTTGGCAGACACATTAAACACTCTGCCAAACGCGCCAATCTCAGTCCCAGACTGCACTTTGTGGAGGATGAACCGCTCATACTTTTCATGGCCACGCGGGACATTCAGACTGGTGAGGAGATCCGCTACGACTATGGAGACAACAAAAGGTCCTACGCTGGGGACGGTCTGGATCTGACACTGTCCTAACTGAAGATGGACATTACCTAGAATTTACATAGACTTGTTGGAAAATATACTTATCTGGATGGGACTTATTGCTTTTACATTAATATTGTACCAAAAGATAATTATATAAAACAATTACTTCAATAATTGGGCTTCCGTCTGTATAAAAAAATATTATGTTAGCATAAACAAGCCAAAATAATCACAGCAAACCAATAATTCTCAAATATTGCTACAAAAAGAGTTTTACTTTTATTCTATAGTTATAAAATAGAAGTTTGTTAGAATAAAGGAAAATCATATATTTATTTTGTTGTGTTCTCATAATTTCATGCTTTCTTAATTTCCTTTATTTCTATTGGCTTAAATTGGGCCAGTGCGCACTTGTGCTTTTAGGGGGCACACTTTAATTTTAACCTACTTTGAGTATTATTCATTCTGCAATCTCTAGAAGTAAGGTGTAACAATTTCAACTCAAATTAATGTTTTATTCATTTGGTCAAATAATTGTGTATTTTAGTGTGATGATGATCAATAAGGATAACACATTTTTAGCATTTAAACATCTAGGCACTTTTCTGCATCAGTAAATTATGACACGTATGTACATAACACATCTAGGCATTTTTTTGAGTCTGTAAATTATGACACATACAGTACTGTGCAAACGTCTTAGGCCACTAGTATTTTACCAAGAAAAAATGACAGTTATTTCTATCTTTAGCTGTAGAGTGTTAGCAAGAAATATCAGTTTACATTTCCAAACATGAATTTTGCTATTAATTGTAATAATCCAGTGAGATTTTTTGTTTGCACAAGACGTCTGACAACAGCCAGTGCTCTCATCATCATCATCTAGTCTGTCTGGAATGACATGAAAAAACAGAACAAACTGAGGCAGACTAAACCCAGAAGATTTAGTCTGTCTCAGTTTGTTCTGTTTCTTCATTAATGGAAAAATGAATGCTTGGAAATGTAGACTGACCACTACAGCAGGAGATACAATTGACTTAAAACCCTTTGCCTGAAAACAGTCCTGATTCTCCAAAGATTTTACATACTGTAACAAGATGTACAATGAACTTCAAGTTTAACTGTGCAAGCAGATCTTGTGCTTCAACTGACCTGTCACCATTGTGTTCCTCAACTATATCCTGCAGAAGTCTCTTAATGGCAGGGAATCTATCCAAGCTATTACGTAGTGGAATATGACGACATCCCCACCAAGTATCGCTTAGTCTCTGAAGTTCTCTAGGAGATCATTCAAACATTTCTCTTTGTACAGCAAGCCATTTTTTGTGCACATGTGACCCAGACATGAACACATAAAGCCTTTCCTGCAGCCTCAGGGATTGCTTTGATTGTGTTGACTAGTACCAGATTTAGTCAGTGTGCACTACAGTGAATGTAAAAGGCATGCTTTGCCACATCTTTAATTCGTAATTCGCTCATAACGGATGCGCCATTATAGGCTTGGCCTACTAAATTTTCTCTGTATTCTAGACCATGGCTTTCTAACATGTGGATAATCTTTATGGTAAGCCCAGCTGCATCTACCTGATCAGCCGATTCAAAATGGAGAAAACTCTCATGGATGCTCCACTATAATAGTACCGGAGTACCAAGGATATCTGCTTTGTTTTTTAATGTCTTGTGTTTCATCAGCCGCCATAATTAATTCTTCGGTCTGTTTTACTTCTTTCATTATTTTAGTTCTAACCATATCTGCCAAACAACTCAGAGCCTCATTTTAAATTTCTTTGCTGCCGTATTTGGCATTATGGATAGAATGCAACCTTTTTCAGTTTTGTCATGGCAATTGTTTCTAAGATCGCTATGAAGTTACCACTGTTGTCTGACTGCCAACTCATCGTGTCCCCTTTGTGCAATGTTCTGTGTGGCAATTACTAGTAGTAGTACTTCAGCTATTGTTTTCATACATTCTCAGTTTTCTTTAATCTGCTTGTCATGTTCTTTGTTTAAGACATTTAGAAAAAGACATTTCAAAAAAAGGTCCCATTCAAAACTGAAATGAAAGCATTTTCTCTCGAGCTCTTAATCTACTCAGGTCTCATTGGATTCTTCCTGGACCTCATCAATATCCTCCATGTTTGCTTCCTCGATATGTGACTCGGATTTATCTTCAGTGTTACTGTCCAGGCTTGTCAAGGATGGCTCTGTGTCAGACTCAAAGAGCTGTAGGTTTGCACGGATGGACACTGGTTTTTCAACCTTTGCATGTGTGAGTCTGTTGCAAACCTTTGTGTGTGTGTTCCCAAACAGTGACCATTTGGCTCAGATGCAGCTGATGTTGGTGGGATTTGAAGGATGATAGAGGCAACAGGTGCCAGGGCCTCAGATCCACAAAGTCCTTTCCACTAAGTAGATGCAGATATGTGCTGGCACGATTGCCATATCCCATAACATTTCCAAAGGCCTTGCTTCGTAGGGTACTTTGATAGACTGTCAAGAACTTTGCCTTCATCAAGGCCCAGATGGTGAGACATGGCAGTAATAACAGTGTAAGCACTGCTGATCTCTTCAACAAAGAGTATGCTTTTCCCGTACTTTGGGTCCAGCGTGTATACTGCAGCGTGTGTTGGTTTCATGCAGAAATCTTGGCGCTTCTCCATTGACTTGACCACTGCAGTTTCCTCTGCTTGCAGCAACAGGGATGTGGGCAGGACAGTTTGTATTTCTTCTTTGAGCTCAGCAAGCAAACAATTAACATCTGACAAGATGGCAGTATTACCTAGCTGGTAGCAGGAAGTTTGGCACATATAAATGACTTTGACATATTTCTTCTGTCTTTACCACTTTAAATGCATATTAGTCAAGTCAAGTCACCTATATATATATAATGCTTTTAAAAACATAGACTGATGAAGCAGCTTTACAGTATTAAATTGGAAATAGTCTGTCAATAATGCAAAAAGGACAACAGTAAACACTCAATTTTCAGTTAAAGGTAGTTCATCACTGAATTTAGTGATGTCATTATCCAGCTCAGTTCAGTTCAAATAGTATACAATACTGCTGGAAATTAAGTGTCCCTAACTAAGCAAGCCAGAGGCAACTGCAGCAAGGAAATGGAGAAAAAAAACAGGCCAAATGAACTCTGGCCAAATGAACCAGCGGTTTGTTCCATGTTACAGAGAAATCCGAATGTGCAGAGGACTCATCTGGTTCCTTTGGTCTTGTGCCGATGGCCGTCTAGCTGACGAGGTCTTCACTGGGAATCCGTCTCTGGGGTTCATCTAGTTGACGCGGTCTCCGCTGACAATCTGGGCTGGGTACGGACTGGATCCAGGGGACTGCAGTGACCATCTGATCTGGATACAGACTGGATCTGGTGGCTACGGTGACCTTGGAATAAGAAAGAAACAGACTAATAATACTGAATATGCCATTCTTCTTACGATGCAATGAGTACATCAGGTGTTACAGGAAGTGTTCTCGGTTCCGGTTGACCTAATTAATGCAGCCTAACAATCCTATAATGGATTTGAGTTATAGAAATGTGGTACTGTATTATGTGTAAGCGAGGTTAAAGAGATGGGTCTTTAATCTAGATTTAAACTGACAGAGTGTGTCTGCATCCTGAACAGTGTTGGGTAGATTGTTCCAGAGTTTGGGCGCTAAATAAGAAAATGATCTGCCCCCCGCAGTTGATTTTAATATTCTAGGTATTATCGAATTGCCAGAGTTTTGAGAACGCAAAGGACGTGAGGGACTATAATGTGAAAAGAGCTCGCTCAAGTACTGAGGTGCTAAACCATTCAGGGCTTTATAGTTGCACTAACAGAGAGATACAACCACGATTGGATGATAAGAGCAGATCATTTATAACTCTGATGAGAGCAGTCTCAGTACTATGATACGGTCTAAAACCTGACAGGAAATCCTCACAGATACCGTTTTTTTCTGTAAGAAGGAACATAATTATGAGGATACTACCTTTTCTAGTAAAGGGAGGTTCGAGATTGGTCTGTAATTAATTAATTTGTTGGGGTCAAGTTGTGTTTTTTCAATAAGAGGCTTAATAACAGCCAGTCTTAAAGTTTTGGGGATATATCCTAATGACAATGATAAATTACTAATATTCAGAAGAGGATCGATGACTTCTGGAAGCACCTCTTTTAGTAGCTTAGATAGGGTGTAACATACATGTTGTTGGTTTAGATTGTAACAGTCTTAGAGACTGTTACCAGGTTCTCTGTGTAGTTTCTCTTCCCTGGCATTGGTGAGCTATAGGTATCTAAGGAATATAACTCTGGATAGACAAAGAGGACGACAGTCTGTTGTGGAGAGGCCTACCTGATCTTGATTTGCATGCTGTTTCTTGGGAAACTTTTGTTTATTCCCCAGTATATGTGAGTAATGTTTTGTTTCCTATTTTTGTGATTTCAGTTATTGTTTATGGGTGCTAAATGCTGATATCTTGTATTGTTTGTTGTAAAGGGGCCTCAGGTCATGTGCCTACTGTTTAGCGGATTATCATGAAGCGTTAATACCACATGATAAGGCCTGCTTAAAGGACAACACAAGGCCTTTACTGTTTTATCTCATGGTGGATGAAGGCCATGGCATATAGGAGGTACAAACGTGTTTTTGCAAGCCTTCATTGACATGGACTTTTGGATTCGTTTTCGGCCTTCAAGTTTTGGACTATAACTATATGGACCACTTTTCTTCCACACCAACATCTCTCAGATTAGAATTACTGTTTCTTTTTCTTATGACACTGTTTTTTGTGATGCATTCCATTTCTGTTTTGCAAGACATTCACATCACATCACATCTGGTGATAATCTCATTCCAAACAATATATGTCTTTAAGCTTTGTGGTTTTCCTTGTTGCTTGTTTCTCTTTTGTTTGTCAGAGTGGTGGTTATAGGATGATTTAAAAAGTTAATACAATTCTTCCTCTCCTATAGTACAGAATAAGTGGAATTGTTCCTCAGGAAATCTATAGCACACTACCTGATGCGATACTGTAGCTGACAGCTGCATGGTTACAATTTTATCTCTAATAGTATCGATTTTGGAAGTAAAGGAGTTCATAAAGTCATTACTGCTGTGCTGTTGGGAAAATTCAACGCCTGATGGTTCTACATAACAAGGAGTTGAATTTGCAATTTTAGCTATATGGAGTGTACACGAGACTAGATAATGATCCGAGATATCATCGTTTTGCTGCAGAATTTCAACGCCATTAACATCAATTCCATGTGACAGTATTAAGTCTAGAGTATGATTTTGACAACGAGTAGGTCCTGACATGTGTTGTCTAACCCCAATAGAGTTCAGAATGTCTATAAATGCTGATCACAGTTCATCTTTTTCATTATCAACATGGATGTTAAACTCACCCACTATTAAGACTTTATCTGCAGTCAGCACTAACACAAATAGAAAATCAGCAAATTCTTTAATAAAGTCTGTACAGTGCCCTGGTGGCCTGGATACAGTAGCCAGTACAAACGTCAGGGGAGATTTATCATTGACACTTATTTCTCTGTTGTTATTTGAACCACCATTACTTCAAATGAACTATACTTGAAGCCTGTTCTCTAAGAAATACTGAAGATACGGCTCATGTTTATAACAGTAATCTTGCTGTCACAAGTCCGGTCCTGATCGTCAGATTGCTCACCACCAGAGGTCGCCTTGCCATTTCACATTACACAGACTGCTGCACTTCACCCTAGACAACATTTCCCATGCTCCACCTTGCTCACCATGCACACAGCTGCAACCAATCACGAACAGTATAAATATGAGGCCTTTCCCACTATTCTGGGCCAAGTATTGTCTTGCGTTTAACACTTACCTAGTGTTAGCAACTGTACGGAGCCACTTTGTTTATCCTGAGTCCAGTTCTATTGTGTAGTTTTTGGCCATCGCAAATTATTCAGATCTTCTGGACGAGAGTGATACTAAGACAGAAACAAACACAAACCACTGTCTGATGTAACCCACCGTTTGCTGTTTTCCTAAAGCCACTGGGTGGTGGTGAGCCCGGGTGTGTGGGCCCTTTCATCGCTGCTTGCAGCTTTAATTTTAATCATATTTAAATTTTAAGTAAAGCTATATATTATTGGTTTAGAAAAGGAAAATGCAGTTGTTCTACTTGAATATTTATGTATTAATTTACTTCCTTCCATTTTATGTTATACATTTGTAAAACAAAATTATAGTTACATTTGCCCAGTAAAGTTGTAATCATAAATCTAGAGAGAAAAAGGAATTTTTTTAATCACTTCATAAGCATTTTCTATTGGATTAGAATACTGGATTAGCATATGGAATTGTATATAAGAAAACACATACACTGCATCACCATAAAATGGGCTTCAACTAGTTCTTTTGATTAAAAGTCACCTTGCAACTACATGTCAACTAGCAGCCATTAGAGGGTAACACTACTGGCCATTTATTAGTATTTCTAAAGCACATATTAATGCCTTATATGGCATGGGTGAAGCGTATGTGTTTAAGGAAAACGTCATTGCCAGGGCAATATGCTTACCCAAAAATTTAAAGAAACGTCTGCTTCACTATAAAGGACAAGGGGAATTGTTGACTTTTAGATGACCTTCAGAAGAATCAAGTCCTTTCCATGCAATTATTGTTATGGATTTTTTTCTTGAAAAAATTAGCTCTGGAAGCATAAGGTTTCCTGAAAAAATTCAATTATGTCCCTCGGGAAGAACTCAGAAAATGAAAGAGAGTCCAAGTTGCAGCTTCCTGTCCCATTCCAATACAATGAAATACAACAGAGAGATGTTGTAAAATCATTGGAGGGATGCTGCATGATGAAGTGTCTCTTCGTGTAAAATCAGATTAACTTAACTGTAAGTGTGCCCTGCTGAAAAAAACAGCTAAAACCAGCTTAAGATGGTTGGCTGGTTTTAGCTGGTTTAAGCTGGAAGTAGCTGGTTTTAGCTGGTCTCCCAGCCTGGCCAGGCTGGTTTTAGCTGGTTTAAGATGGAAGAAGCTGGTTTTAGCTGGAAGTAGCTGGTTTTAGCTGGTCTCCCATCTTGGCCAGGCTGGTTTTAGCTGGAAGTAGCTGGTTTTAGCTGGTCTCCCAGCTTGGCCAGGCTGGTTTTAGCTGGACGTAGCTGGTTTTAGCTGGTCTCCTAGCCTGGCCAGGCTGGTTTTAGCTGGTTAAGATGGAAGTAGTTGGTCTCCCAGCCCGGCCAGGCTGGTTTTAGCTGGTTAAGCTGGAAGTAGCTGGTTTTAGCTGGAAGTAGTTGGTCTCCCAGCCTGGCCAGGCTGGTTTAGCTGGTTAAGCTGGCCTGCCTGGCCAGGCTGGTTTTAGCTGGTTAAGCTGGAAGTAGCTGGCTCTGGTTTTAGGTGGAAGTGTTGGTCTCCCAGCCTGGCCAGGCTGGTTTTAGCTGGTTAAGCTGGAAGTAGCTGGTTTTAGCTGGAAGTAGCTGGTCTCCCAGCCTGGCCAGGCTGGTTTTAGCATGTTAAGCTGGAAGTAGCTGGAATTAGCTGGTTTTAGCTGGTCTCCCAGCCTGATCAAGCTGGTGTCCATTTGACCTAATTACAAATTAATCAGTTTGTTTCACTTACTGAAAGGTTCAATTAAAGGTAAGTTTAGTATCATAATCAGGTAGGCTAGATGATACATCTTAAGTTATTCTAGTTGTTAATGATAATATATCTGAAAAGAGTCTAAAATAAATTGTAGTATAAAGTATAGCATAAAATCAAGCTAGCACTCAAAAAATCAGCATAGAACTCAAATCAGATTAAATTATTGTCTGAAGAAATACATTCACCATAGTTGTATGACCAAATATAGTCCGCTGTTTTATTTTTAACGAGTGTTTGGGTATTAGATAGACTTTTACACAAAATATAAAAGAAACAAACACAGTCTTTATATAACAAATGACAATCACCTGCAATTAAAAAACACTAGGAGAAAAAAAAAACAATATCTTTAACAAGAAATGCTTAAAGCATAATCTGATCACGTGGATCACGTGGTGGTTTGACGCAAAAGTGCAGCATATTGCTGTAAATTTTAAATCTACAGAGGCGGGACTTTCTTGAACGGTCGACATTAGGGAGCAGCAGTAAGTACGATTCACAACTGCGGTAAGTGATTTATTTCACTTTTAATTATTCATGCTTGGTAACTGCAGTACTGTATTAAGGTGTCTACGCAGATTAACGAATCCTCCGCGGGGTGTGAGGGAGACTTGTGCCGGGTTTAAGGAGCGCGGTCGCGGGAGGATTTCACACTTTCACCGGCCTCATAGCGGCTATAGGCGGAAAATCTCTGGGTTCCTACGGTAATAATTACACGCTTCATTGACAACAGTTGTGATTCACGGGAACGTCGTGTTGTTCAGCACACTTTCTCGTGATTATTTTATGATGTAAATCAAATTTGCACAAGCAGTCATCTGTTACAGGTGCGCTGAAATGAAACGTGTGACGTTACTTAAGTCTCGCAACTCGCGGTCATCCGGGTCATGGAGGATGTAAATTGTCCCGTAAACTCTGAACGGTGCTGTTAAAGCGGTTAATGTAAGCAGCGAGATGTGCGAGAACCTTTGATAACTTGCTAATTCGCTTATTGTTTGATTGTAATGTTTTTTGCTAACTTTGGTTTAAAGAATGAGTTAATTCAGCCCATCTTCCTGTCTGGCCTTTACGCAGCATATATTCACTCCGGAGTAACCTTACCAGGAGGAGACAGATGGAGATTTGGAGTTCATTCAAAGGTAATGGTTGCATTCTAAGAACTTGAATACCTGAATTTTACATGTAGATATGTTAGAAGATCTTTCTCAACTCCAGAAGAGAGACGATTTTTAAGGGAGAATGATTCAGATGTCTCAAAAGCTAAAAGGAAAAGTGCCATCTAAAACAACAGGACAAATGGTACAGAAGAAACCGGTTGAAGTGAACTCAAGTTGCCACTCTTCTTTGCAAAGTGAAGGATTTTCAGCAGAATTTCTGAAATGTAAGACATACACACATACCAAGATCTCCTTTTTCCTTTTATTATATTCTTTTATTATCTACATTGCCGTTCAATAGTTTGGGATTAGTACGATTTTTTATGTTTTTTATTAAATAAGTCTCTTCTGTTAATCAAAGCTGCATTTAATTGATCAAAAATACAGAAAATTAATTGAAAAATTAAACAAAAGTAATGTTGTGAAATATTATTGCAATTTAAAATATAGTTTTTTTTTGTCTATTTTAATATACTTTAAAATGTAATTTATTTCTGAATTTTCAGCATCATTACTCTAGTCTTTTCATTACTCCAGTGTAACATGATCCTTTATAAATCATTGTAATATGCTGATTTATTATCAATTTTAGAATAGAACAGTTGTGCTGCTTAATACACACACACACACACACACACACACATACGCATTACACACACACATATATATATATATATATATATATATACTTATCCATATACTTTCATGGATAAAAAAAGTTTTTTTTGTTGTTTTTTTCTTTTATCCAACAAGTATGTGTTAAACTGAAATTGATAGTAAAGATTTCTATTGTTAGATAAGATTTCTATTTTCTGTTTTCTATTTGTTGAGAGGTAATCTGATTTTTCTATTCATTCATGCATGCACTATATGTAACGATTTGGCCTGCCCATGACTGAACTTTTCTGGTCAACTAGTAGTCATTTATTTTTAAGAGATTAGTCGACTAATTGCATATTAATAAACTATATAATTTATAATAATGAACCTTTAATTGCCTATAGCCTATCAGCGCTCAAGCACACAAAGCTTCCCACAGAACACTGACAGAAGTAATGATTATGAATGTGTCAGGTAAAGAAAACAGCGAAGAAGACTTAACATTATAATAATTCATTAATATGTGTTTTCTGTATTTTCGGCTGCAGTGATAAAGTCGATAACACTTGTCATCTCTACAGTGGATGGGCACGTTTGAATGGATTACACAATCTGAAAATATTTGTTTTCCATTTTAACTGGCTTATTTAAAAGTAAACATTTCACTTTCTATAAATACATTTTTCATGTCTGTGAAGCAAGCGTGGAGTTTCTGTTTTTTTTGACACCCTCAAGTTCATAGAGACCTAGGGCCAGAATTACATCATGAACTTCTTCTATGATTAGGCATCTAATGAAATTTTGATAGACTAATGGTTAATTGATGATCAGAACTCAGGAGGCAGCCCCATAACCATAGTCAATTTAGCTAAAAACAGCTAAAAATTGTTCATGCTAAGATATTCCTATTCATATTCATCCAAGTATACTCATTTATCAGTAAAATAGCTACATTAATTAAACACCTACAGAAATATCCAAATAGAAGTGTGTGTGTATATATATATATATATATATATATATATATATACACACACACACACTTCAATTTGGATATATCAATTTTATTTTTATTTTAGCAATAAAAGGAACAACTATCAGGGGCATGTTTCTAAATGATTGCAGGCTGTGTCTGGGAAAAAAAGGAAAATGTGCAACAAAGACATGACACTATAGTTTGTTTTTTTTAAGTAGTTTTAATTGTTGAAAATTAATAATCTAAATTATTTCTTTTTTAAGTCTGTTTCAGTGACTGGCGGAAACAAAAGGAGCCTGAAAGAAGAGAGAGAGAGAGAAGAGGGAGAAACAAGTGGGGCATTACATATCCCAAAAAATACAAGATATAATAAAAAAGAAAAGAAAAATGAAAATGCATAATATGTTTAGAATTCTGTTATTGTTCATCTTCGCCATTAATTCTTAATTAGGGCCCGAGCACCGGTGGTGCGAGGACCCTCTTGGAATTGCTCTGTTTATTAGGGCCCGAGCACTGCAGTGCAAGGACCCTATTGGAATTGCTCTGTTTATTCTTCTTCTTCTTCTTCTTCTTCTTCTTCTTCTTCTCCAAAGTAAAAAGTCTTTTTGAGGGCCTAAACATGCTCGAAAACTCATGAAACTTTGCACACGCATCAGTCCTGGTGAAAATTTACATCTGATATGGTTTTCAGAAGTGGGTGTGGCAAAATGGCTCGATAGCGCCACCTATAAAATTTCAACGGAGTGCGCCTCGAGCTGCGTTTCACGTACATGTACGAAACTCGGTACACAGGTGTAGCACACCAATACCTACAAAAAAGTCTCCTGGTACAACATCCTAAACCCAACAGGCCCAACAAGTCCGTTATATCGAATTTCCTGTACGATTTTTGTGCAGTTTTTGCCATTTTCAGGCCTCGTACTTTAACGAACTCCTCCTACAGTTTTTATCCGATCATCTTCAAATTTGCTGAGTGTTATCATAAGGCCTTTGCGATGTTAAATTGCGAAGCTTTTGAGTTTTCGTCGAGGGGCGTGTCCGTGGCGGCCTGACAAAATTTGACGTGTCGCCATGAAAAAGGAAGTGGCTGTAACTCAGGCAAACAATGTCCGATCTGCCTCAAACTTCACAGGTGTGATAAGAGTCCGGTCCTGAACACATGTCAGTGCCCATATTCAGTATATTCATATTAGTCATAGCGCCACCTGATGACAACAGGAAGTGACATGTTTAACACTGTTACGGACTCCTAGCAACATATTAAAAAGCATTAGCAAGTTTTAAATAGGCTAGCAACATGCTACAGTCATGCTACAACATGCTAGCAACACTTAGCTAAGAGCTAATGCATGCTATTAATACAAAGAAAAAGAAAATTGCTGTAACTCATGCACACAATGTCCAATCTGCCCCAAATTTAATATTCAACATGCTACGAACATAGTAAAGCATGCTAACAACACTTAGCTAATATGCTAAAGCATGCTAATAATACTATAAAACAGGAAGTTACTTTAACTCGGGCATACAATGTCCAATCTGCCCCAAACTTGACATGTTTGATAAGAGTCCTGGACTGAACACATGCCCATGCCCGTATTCAGTTATAGTAATAGCGCCACCTGCTGGCAACAGGAAGTCACATGTTTAATACTGTTGTGGATGCCTAGCAACATTTTAAAAATATCAACACGTGTTAAATAGGGTAGCAACATGCTAGAAACATGCTAAAACATGTTAGCGACACTTAGCTAAATGCTAAAGCATGCTCTTAATGCAATGAAACAGGAAGTTACTGTAACTCAGGCATGCAATGTCCAATCTGCCCCAAACTTAATATGTTTGATAAGAGTTCTAGCCTGAACACTACGTGCCTATATTCAGTTATAGTCATAGCGCCACCTACTGTCAACAGGAAGTGACATGTTTAACACTGTGATACACTATTATCAACACACTAAAAAGCCATTGAGTGCTAAAGTAGTTAAAAACACACTCAAACATGCTAGCAACACTTACTTAATGCTAAAGCATGTTGTTAAAGACATAAAACAGGAAGTTGTTGTAATTCATGTAAACAATGTCCAATCTGCCCCAAACTTCACATGTTTGATAAGAGTCCTGGTCTGAAGATATATACATGCCCATATTCAGTTATAGTTATAGCGCCACCTCCTGACAACAGGAAGTGACATGTTTAACGGTGTTACGGACTCCTAGCAACATATTAAAAAGCGTTAGCAAGTTTTAAATAGGCTAGGATCATGCTAGAATCATGTTAAAACATGCTAGCAACACTTAGCTAAGAGCTAAAGCATGATATTAATACAAAGACAAATTGCTGTAACTCATGCATACAATGTCCAATCTGACCCAAACTTAATATTCAACATGCTACAAACATAGTAAAGCATGCTAGCAACACTTAGCTAAAATGCTAAAGCATGCTAATAATACAATGAAACAGGAAGTTACTGTAACTCAGGCATACAATATCCAATATGCCCCAAGCTTAACATGTTTGATAAGAGTCCTGGCCTGAACACATGCCCATGCCCATATTCAGTTATAGTCATAGCTCCACCTGCTGGCAACAGGAAGTGAGATGTTGCACTCTGTAATGAACGCAACATTTTAGAAATATCAACAAGTGTTAAATAGGGTAGCAACATGCTAGAAACATGCTATAACATGTTAGCAACACTTAGCTAAGTGCTAAAGCATGTTATTAATGCAATGCAACGGGAAGCTACAGTAACTCAGGCATACAATGTCCAATCTGCCCCAAACTTAACAGGTTTGATAAGAGTCCTGGTCTGAACACATTTACATAACAATATTCAATTATAGTCATAGCGCCACCTACTGTCAACAGGAAGTGATGTTTAACACTGTGATACACTATTAGCAACACACAAAAATAAGCCAGTGAGTGCTAAACTTGCTAAAAACACACTCAAACATGCTAGCAACACTTACTAAGTGCTAAAGCATCTTGTTAAAGCCATGAAACAGGAAGTTGTTGCAATTCCTGCAAACAATGTCCAATCTTCCCCAAACTTCACATGTTTGATAAGAGTCCTGGCCTGAAGATATCTACATGCTCATATTCAGTTAAAGTCATAGCGCCACCTGCTGGCAACCGGAAGTGACATGTTTAACACTGTGATGGTCTATTAAAAGCACAGCAAAATATGCCATATTGTGCTAAATATGCTAGAAACACTTTCTAAGTGCTAATGCATCCTATTAATGCCATGAAACAGGAAGTTGTTGTAACTCAGCCATACAATGTCCGATCTGCCCCAAACTTCATATGTTCGATAAGAGTCCTGGCCTGAACACATCTAAAGGCCAATATTCCATTACAATTATAGCGCCACCAGCTGGCAACAGGAAATGACTTGTCTTACACTAACTCAAGCATACCATGTTCAATCTGCACCAAACTTCATATGTTTGATAAAAGCGCTGACCTGAAGACGTCTACATGCCAATATTCAGTTATAGGCATAGCGCCACCAGCTGGCAGCATGAAGTTTGGCACATCTAAATGACTTTGATATATTCCTCCTAAATTTACTATGTTAAAAGCATAGTGCCCACCGTTCGCTGTTTCCCTAAAGCCACCGGTCGGCGGTGAGCCCGGGTGCGAGGGCCCGTTCATCGCTGCTTGCAGCTTTAATTCTTCTTCTTCTTCTTCTTCTTCTCCAAAGTAAAAAGTCTTTTTGAGGGCCTAAACATGCTCGAAAACTCACGAAACTTTGCACACGCGTCAGTCCTGGCGAAAATTTACATCTGATATAGTTTTCAGAAGTGGGTGTGGCAAAATGGCTCGATAGCGCCACCTATAAAATTTCAACGGAGTGCGCCTCGAGCTGCGTTTCACGTACATGTACAAAACTCGGTACACAGGTGTAGCACACCAATACCTACAAAAAAGTCTCCTGGTACAACATCCTAAACCCAACAGGAAGTCCGTTATATTGAATTTCCTGTACGATTTTTGTGCAGTTTTTGCCATTTTCAGGCCTCGTACTTTAACGAACTCCTCCTACAGTTTTTATCCGATCATCTTCAAATTTGCTGAGTGTTATCATAAGGCCCTTGCGATGTTAAATTGCGAAGCTTTTGAGTTTTCGTCGAGGGGCGTGTCCGTGGCGGCCTGACAATTTTTGACGTGTCGCCATGAAAAAAGAAGTGCCTGTAACTCAGGCAAACAATGTCCGATCTGCCTCAAACTTCACAGGTGTGATAAGAGTCCGGTCCTGAACACATGTCAGTGCCCATATTCAGTTATAGTCATAGCGCCACCTGCTGACAACAGGAAGTGACATGTTTAACACTGTTACGGACTCCTAGCAACATATTAAAAAGCATTAGCAAGTTTTAAATAGGCTAGCAACATGCTACAATCATGCTACAACATGCTAGCAACACTTAGCTAAAAGCTAAAGCATGCTATTAATACAAAGAAAAAGAAAATTGCTGTAACTCATACATACAATGTCCAATCTGACCCAAATTTAATATTCAACATGCTACGAACATAGTAAAGCATGTTAGCAACACTTAGCTAATATGCTAAAGCATGCTAATAATACAATGAAACAGGAAGTTACTCTAACTCAGGCATACAATGTCCAATCTGCCCCAAACTTAACATGTTTGATAAGAGCCCTGATCTGAACACATGCCCATGCCCATATTCAGTTATAGTCATAGCGCCACCTGCTGGCAACAGGAAGTCACATGTTTAATTCTGTTGTGGATGCCTAGCAACATTTTAAAAATATCAACAAGTGTTAAATAGGGTAGCAACATGCTAGAAACATGCTATAACATGTTAGCAACACTTAGCTAATTGCTTAAGCATGCTCTTAATGCAATGAAACAGGAAGTTACTCTAACTCAGGCATGCAATGTCCAATCTGCCCCAAACTTAATATGTTTGATAAGAGTCCTGGCCTGAACACTTTTACGTGCCAATATTCAGTTATAGTCATAGCGCCACCTACTGTCAACAGGAAGTGACATGTTTAACACTGTGATACACTATTAGCAACACACTAAAAAGCCATTGAGTACTAAAGTAGTTAAAAACACACTCAAACATGCTCGCAACACTTACTTAATGCTAAAGCATGTTGTTAAAGACATAAAACAGGAAGTTGTTGTAATTCATGTAAACAATGTCCAATCTGACCCAAACTTCACATGTTTGATAAGAGTCCTGGTCTGAAGATATATACATGCCCATATTGAGTTATAATTATAGCGCCACCTCCTGACAACAGGAAGTGACATGTTTAACGGTGTTACGGACTCCTAGCAACATATTAAAAAGCCTTAGCAAGTTTTAAATAGGCTAGCATCATGCTAGAATCATGTTAAAACATGGTAGCAACACTTAGCTAAGAGCTAAAGCATGATATTAAATACAAAGACAAATTGCTGTAACTCCTGCATACAATGTCCAATCTGCCCCTAACTTAATATTCAACATGCTATAAACATAGTAAAGCATGCTAGTAACACTTAGCTAATATGCTAAAGCATGCTAATAATACAATGAAACAGGAAGTTACTGTAACTCAGGCATACAATATCCAATCTGCCCCAAACTTAACATTTTTGATAAGAGTCCTGGCCTGAACACATGCCCATGCCCATATTCAGTTATAGTCATAGCGCCACCTGCTGGCAACAGGAAGTGAGATGTTGCACTCTGTAATGAACGCAACATTTTAGAAATACCAACAAGTGTTAAATAGGGTAGCAACATGCTAGAAACATGCTATAACATGTTAGCAACACTTAGCTAAGTGCTAAAGCATGTTATTAATGCAATGAAACAGGAAGCTACCGTAACTCAGGCATGCAATGTCCAATCTGCCCCAAACTTAACAGGTTTGATAAGAGTCCTGGTCTGAACACATTTACGTAACAATATTCAGTTATAGTCATAACGCCACCTACTGTCAACAGGAAGTGACGTTTAACACTGTGATACACTATTAGCAACACACTAAAATAAGCCACTGAGTGCTAAACTTGCTAAAAACACACTTAAACATGCTAGCAACACTTACTAAGTGCTAAAGCATCTTGTTAAAGCCATGAAACCGGAAGTTGTTGCAATTCCTGCAAACAATGTCCAATCTTCCCCAAACTTCACATGTTTGATGAGAGTCCTGGCCTGAAGATATCTACATGCTCATATTCAGTTAAAGTCATAGCGCCACCTGCTGGCAACCGGAAGTGACATGTTTAACACTGTGATGGTCTATTAAAAGCACAGCAAAATATGCCATATTGTGCTAAATATGCTAGAAACACTTTCTAAGTGCTAATGCATCCTATTAATGCCATGAAACAGGAAGTTGTTGTAACTCAGCCATACAATGTCCGATCTGCCCCAAACTTCATATGTTCGATAAGAGTCCTGGCCTGAACACATCTAAAGGCCAATATTCCATTACAATTATAGCACCACCAGCTGGCAACAGGAAATGACTTGTCTTACACTAACTCAAGCATACCATGTTCAATCTGCACCAAACTTCATATGTTTGATAAAAGCGCTGACGTGAAGATGTCTACATGCCAATATTCAGTTATGGCAGCATGAGGTTTGGCACATCTAAATGACTTTGATATATTCCTCCTAAATTTACTATGTTAAAAGTATAGTGCCCACCGTTCGCTGTTTCCCTAAAGCCACCGGTCGGCGGTGAGCCCGGGTGCGAGGGCCCGTTCATCGCTGCTTGCAGCTTTAATTTTGTTTAAAACTAAATGTATATGGCTGTGGGTGACATTTTAGATAACAGTAAAATTTCACAATTCAAATGTTTTTATAAAAATAATAATTATAATAATAATAATACTAGACAAATTAAAAATTTCATGCTCTTCAGACAGTTGTTTCACGCTCTGTGTGAAAGCACATTCGTCAGCGATTCACGTTGCTTTTTCGCATCGTGCCCAGTGTGAAATTGCCTTAAATCTGTAGATATATTGTAGTTCTGTTCATATCTTGTTCAAGCTTTTAATGTTAGCGAGACATAAAGCATCAGTTTGTTAATATTTGGCTTGTTGTTCTCTTTTGTTCAGCAGTAAATATTAACAAATATGGGTAACACTATTTTAATGTTCATGTTATATTTTACACATACTTATTATAGAAATACATTGTGTATTAATTTATGCAACTAATCTAAACCAATCTCTTATCCAGACCCTAAAGGTATAGTTCACCCCATGAAAACAGTCATCATATACTTAGCCTCATGTCAGCACAAACCCATAAGAAATTCATTCCAGTGGAGGGACATAAATCTCTCACATTTCATTAAAAATATCTTCCATTGTGTTTAGAAGACGAACAAGTTTATGGGTTTGGAAAAACATGGGGGTGAGAGTTCTCATTTTGAGGTGAACTAACCTTTTAACCCTATAGTAACTAAATGTTGTTAAATAATAATACTGAGTACATAAATGTACCTACACTGTGACATGGACACTATAAAATAAATTGTAACTGAAGTATGTGGTTGGACGTTTCAGATGATTATATGTAAACTTTTGTTTTTATAGGTGGACTGAAGAAGAATGCAATGACCAAGACCGTGAACCAGAAAGACATCAAAATGGTTCACGGGAGTTAGAGACGGGGCAGAAGAGAGCAGTCAGGTCACAGCAGTCTTCAGGACTGTGATCAACTTTATGTGTGTCCGTCCGTACAAAATGTGTTGAAACCCAGTATTTTATTACTGTATTGTAAGTTAAACCAGGGTTTTTTTGTGTATTATGTTGTCATTGAGGTTTTAACTAGGTTTTCTTTCACCTAAAATAAAAAAAAAATGTATCCCTGCTTTAAACCCATAAGACTTTCATTCATCTCTGAAACACAAATTATGTTTTCAAGGAAATTAAGACATTTTTGGCTCTCCATTGAAATTCTATTGATGACTTAGATGACTTAAATTAAAAAAACACTCTATATATGGATTTTTTTTTTTTTGATAACTTTTTTTTATAACCGTTTTGAAGTGTCAGAGGTTTGGGTGAACAGACTTTCAATGAAAGGACAGAAAATTTCCAGGTTTCAATAAAAATGTCTTTGTGTTCCACAAATGAATTACTTTCTTATGAGTTTTGAGTATCATGGTGTGTTTTCATTTCTTGACTGTTGATTTATTTATTTATTTTTTATTAAATGTTAAAAACCAGCTGTTGGGATAGTATCACCCTGTTTTAAATTAATCTGGCAACGTTGGTGTTTAACACTTTACAAAAACTTAAAGTTTTATTGAAAATGTCTGAATTATAATAAAGTATTTGATATACTGAACTTTTACATTTTAATTTCTAATTTATTTATTTTTTTAAATGACACCTTTCATGTTATGTATATTTTGTAGATGAATGAATGAATGGCTTCAAACTGGGACCAATATGGGTCTTAAATATATTGCCCAGTTGGGGCCCATCCAGGTACTATATGAGATTTATATGGGCTAACTCATATGGGGCCCACATGGAACCCATGGACAAACCCATGTAGGGCCCATATTTACAGCCCATATGGGGCCCACATGGGCCCCATGATAGAATGTTGGCTGGGTACATGTCTACATAATAATATAACAGTTCGATATGTCCCACAATTCTGCCGCAATACCATAGTGCAGTCAGTGTTACAGTAAAAATAATCCATATTAAATGATTCTGACTAGCGTTGCGCACAGTTTCTGCTGTTTGTCAGCGCTGTTTCATCTGTTTTAATCGCCATGTCATTGTGTTCTTCACCGAATTCAAGCGCTTCACTCTGGATCTCACAGCGCTGTTTAGTGGGGTGGTGGGGTGGGTCGTTCTAACCATCCGAACCCCCCCTGGCTACGGACCTGATTATTATTATTATTATTATTATTATTATTACTACTGTTATTTTATTTTATTTTGTTAATTTACAACAAACTGTGTTTAAATGTATCAGAAGTCAAGCTGACACGTTTAAATTTTGTTTCTAAATTTATTCTTCAATCAATTAAAAAAACATTCAGTGGCAAACCATAGACTGTACTTCAACCATAGACTGTATTTAATCGTTCTGGCTCAGCCTGCGATTTCTGCCCTTCCCCCACACTACAGCACACACTCCAGAAGAGACTTCGCAGATACAGCCAGAACAGCGCAAGAGTAACACGTGTAAAAAAAAAATATATAAATAAAAGTGGTGCTTGTAAAATGTATACAGTTATTATGGATATGTATATTTAATGTAATTTTTCAACACCCAGCTGTTTTTTTCTCACTTGTATTTTATGTAAAATATTTGTACCATATATATATATACATATATACATACATGGGCGTCGGAACCATTGAATGCGGGTGGGACAGAACCCACCCACTTTTGAAGACCAATGATATCGGACCCACCCACTTTTACCATCTCTAATTCGCGAATATGTCTGTGCAGTTTTTAGAGCGCCATCAGTCAAATCCATTCCACATGACGAATGCGCTAATAGATTAAACTCTATGTTCACGCGTTTAAACAGGCAGCATCAGGGGTGGAGGAGTGGACGGAGCGGGCGCGGGCGCATCAGGCACAATCATCAAACATATTTCAAAGGAAGTGGGTGCCACGGTCCTGACTGCATCGCTGTCTATACTGGGTGTGTTTAGGGAATATTCGCACCTGCTGCACTTCTATATCACAGCAAAGTAAACAAAGCATCTGAGCGTATCTGCTGCTCAGATACACCTAAGCCTACCCGATACTTTATCAAACTTTTCGATTATTTCCTTCATTTTTATTTTTATTGAAAACAAATGCCTTTCCGATGTAAAATGAGATGTGAAAAAGCAAAAGATCGATTTCGGCAACAGGCGGACGCGAACTCGGGTCGTTTGCGTTAAAAAACTTTACCCAGATAGCAAGCATACGTTGATTCAACGTCGATTTTTGGTTGTAAAGGTCAGTGTCAGTCGTCAATCAAATTTCGATGTTGAATCGATGTTCATTATTTGGTCGGTACATCAGAACGTTATTACGCTGAAAATAAAACATCGATTCAACGTCGAAATCACGTTGACTTATCAACCGATACAGCCACCGCATTTGATCAAAATCATAAGTTGGATATAGGTTGAAACTTGGTCAGATGAATCGGAGATCTGGGCATGCACTTATTTAACTCTCACAGAGTGGAACAGGGATTATATATAGGCTATATATATATATGTAAAGACGTGCTTTAATTTTGTATAAATATTTTTCTGCACTACACCTCTTTGTTTGGTTTTATTTCGTGTCACTGCACGTTAAAATTTACTTTGTTATGCAAACACAACACGTGAAACTGCCTTATTTGCAGTCCATTTAGCCTATAGCATTTATCTGAATATTTATAAGATATTATATATTCAACATATTTTCTTAACCTGTATTGCATCTATTTTTTTAAATTCATAAATTAGTGATTAAAACAAGTTTTATAACAGCGGCATCCCTTTGATCAGCAACTAACGATAAACGAATTGAAGCAGAATCGGTCCGTTATCATTGTCAATAGCCTTCAGTTTTAGATTACAACTGCGTCTGTCTCGGATGTAGACTGGTGAAGATTTATTTTAAGAACCTATAGGCCTATAAATGTGTTCTATTACTGACCCATATCGATATGTTTGTGCGGAGTGTGGAATGCACTACATGACAGGAGGCGCCCGCGTGATCGCTTGCATTTTTTTTCCTGATAATGAAACAACTTAACATGAGTCCCAAACTCATAATAGGCCTAACTCATAATAATAAATAATTAAAATGTCTAATTTTTCCCCGACACATTCATAATCATTAGACGACTTTTGCATGTGCCCTATTAAATACACTTAGACGTCTCTGCTAAAGTTTTTAGCATTTTATTCGCGTTTCCATAGATGTCGGTAACATAGAGATGTCACGTCCGTATTGATTTTTCCTCTGAAACACAAAAACGAAAATTGAAATAAAAAAGATATTTTATGAATAGATAATCTTTCTACATCCGGCAGACATTGTTGCTTATAGCATGTGCATTGTAAATTGCAGAAAGTCTACAAAGTATATTGTCTCCCCAAAAACTCTGTCTTTTTTGTCATGTCCATCTAAAGTATAAAACACTTTTACTCATACTTTTTACACGTTTATAGTCTGCATAAAGAAATGTTTCAATATAGACTACTGGTAGGCATATGCATTCTATTTTATGTATCTAATTTATGTTTTAGAATTTGCCTGCAAATGTGATGCTGGTCTTTGAAATAGGCTACTTGCTTTTTTGTCCAAAGCTGTGATGCTTGTTTTTGATGCATATTTTCGTTTTTTTTTTTTTAAATAAAAAAATATAATATATATTGGGCAGAACTGACTTAGGTGTATTAATCCAGCCTTCTACAACTGCAGGCAGGCTCTCTAATGAAATAAGGTGGTTCGTTCATAAAAAATAAATAAATAAACTATTAAATTAAATTATTAAAACTATAAAACCTAAAATTCTTAAAGGATAAAAGTCCCGCTTTTTTTATCCGACTATCACGTGCAGGGGTGCACTGTAAAAAGTAATACCTAGATCTAACTTATAAAAAATGAGGCAAGTGGCTGCATTGGATGTTTTAAGTTGAGTCAACTTGCAGCCTTTTTTAAGTATAATAAACACTTGTAACATTACTTAATACAAACACAACAAAATCAAGTTGAGTTAACTAATAGTTCTAGTATTACTCATTTAGATAAACCTACTTTTCTTGGTACAGGTAACTTATTTATGGGTTGCTACAAGTAACCTGTACTCATTTTAATTAGGTTTTATGAAGTTTATGTTCTTACTAAAATTAACCTAATCATATGTGAATAAGCATTTTAATTGAGTCCTACCTATAACCTCAGAAAAAAAAAATCAAAATGGCTATATATTCTAAGTACTACACTGATTAACTTAACATAAACAGACTTTGTCAATAACGATTACAAATTAAATTCTAAATAATGAAGAAAAAGATGGGAAGATAGATTGAAGACAATAACATTTATTCAGTGTCAACCAGTGTCACTTTTAACAGGGACTACAAAACAGTCAATAAATGTGGCTGCACATGTACACAATAATATAAAACAAGCACTGTATACAGTAAGTGTATTTTCAACCTGTTCTGAACAGTAAAGTGAAATATCCAAACTGCCCAATCTGCAATGTTTAGATAAAGTCAAGTCAAGTCAAGCTTTATTGTCATTCTGCTACATGTGTGGACATATAGTAGAACGAGATGTCGTGTCTCACAGGACCACGGTGCTACATACTAGTTAACCATAATATAAACATACAACAGTACACGAATAAGAAAAGCAATTACAGACTTATACAACAGTTACCCATTTGACTATACATATACTATAAATACTATAACTATAATAAATAATTGACTACACATACAAAACTGAGACAACAAAAACTTTACATAAGTACCGTACATGACGTTTTACAAAAGAGACATCTGTATATGAAATTGTGCAAAATAGATATTTTGTGCATTAAACTGCAGAAGAGAGATTTTGAGGGAGGCAGCTAATCCGATTGAGTCTTTGTAGCAGCAAGTGTTTATAGAAAGTGTCTAATGTACATAAGTGTGTTACTACAAGTGGTTTGTATAGCCCACTCACCTGTGTGTAACACACTCAGAATTGCACTTTGAAAGATTGTCAGCAGTTTTAATGAGTTGGGGGAGGAGGCTGAGGTTTTCATGGTTTCAGAGGGTTACAGGGAGATTGGAGTTAAGGACTCTCACAGCCTGGGGAAAGAAGCTGTTGAGAAATCTGACAGAGCGAGCTTTGATACTTCGGTACCTTCTACCTGATGGCAGGAGCTGGAAGAGATTGTGGGAGGGATGGGTGGGGTCCTTCACGATGCTGGAGGCCTTGCTAGAGCATCGTGCAAGGAAAATGTCCAGGATGGAGGGGAGAGGGGCACCGATGATCTTTGCAGCTGTGTTCACTGTCCGCTGTAGGGTCTTGCGGTCAGCAGCACTGCAGTTCCCGTACCAGACAGTGATGCAGCTGGTCAGCACACTCTCAATGGTGCCCCTGTAGAAAGTGGTGAGAATGGGTGGAGGGAGACTTGCCCTTTTCAGCCGGCGGAGAAAGTGGAGGCGCTGTTGGCCCTTCTTGTTGAGCGACATGACGTTGGTGGTCCAGGTAAGATCCTCTGTAATGTGCACCCCCAGGAATTTAGTGCTGCTGACTCTCTCCACAGTTGAGCTGTCAATGGTCAGTGGGGGGTGGTCAATAGAGTTTCTTCTGAAGTCCATCACAACCTCTTTTGTCTTACTCACATTGAGGGACAGATTGTTAGCGCCACACCATTCAGCCAGCTGTGCCACTTCCTCTCTGTAGTGTGTTTCATCGTTGTTGCTGATGAGACCTACCACAGTCGTGTCATCAGCAAACTTGATGATGTGGTTGGAGCTGAACTTGGCAGTGCAGTCGTGGGTCAGCAGCGTGAAGAGCAGCGGGCTGAGAACACAGCCCTGTGGGGCACCTGTGCTCAGTGTGGTAGTGCTGGAGGTGTTGTGGCCGACACGGACTGACTGGGGTCTTCCAGTTAAGAAGTCCAGGATCCAGTTACAGAGAGAGGTCTTTAGGCCCAGCAGGTTTAGTTTGTGGATGAGCTGCTGAGGGATTATTGTGTTGAATGCTGAGCTGAAATCAATGAACAGCATTCGAACATAAGAGTCTTTCTGTTCCAGGTGGGTGAGAGCTAGGTGGAGAGTGCTGGATATTGCATCGTCCGTGGAGCGGTTTGGACGGTATGCAAACTGGAATGGGTCCAGTGTGTCTGGGAGACTGGACTTGATGTGATGCATGACTAACCTCTCAAAGCACTTCATCATGATTGAGGTCAGTACTATGGGACGATAGTCATTGAGACAGGACACAGAAGACTTCTTTGGAACTGGAATTATGGAAGTAGATTTGAGACACGTGGGGACGACTGCCTGGCTCAGCGAGGTGTTGAAGATATCTGTTAGGACATCCGTCAGCTGTGCAGCACAGTCTCTTAGTACACGGCCAGGTATGTTGTCAGGGCCCGCAGCCTTTCGTGGGTTTATCCTGGATAGGGTCTTCCTTACGTCGGCTGCAGAAAGACAGAGTACCTGGTCGTTTGGAGATGTGTGGAGTTTCTGTGCAGGAGTGTCATTCTGTGTCTCAAATCGTGAGTAGAAGTGGTTGAGTGCATCTGGCAGGGATGTGTCATCGTCACTGGCCTGTGGCAGGGGCTTGTAGTCAGTGATGGTCTGAATGGCTTGCCACAGGGACCGAGTGTCTTTACTGTCGCTGAAGTTATTGTTGATTTTCTGAGCATATTGATGTTTTACCTTCTTGATGCCATGAGACAGATTGGCTCTTGCTGTTTTGAGAGCTGCCTTATCTCCTGATCTGAATGCCTCATCTCGGATGTTTAGCAGCCCATGAACCTCTGCTCTCATCCATGGCTTCTGGTTGGCACGTGTGGTGATGGTTTTGGTGACTGTCACATCATCTATGCACTTTTTGATGTAAGCAGTCACTGTTTCTGTCTATTCTTGCAGGTTTGTGTGGTTATTGTAGGTGGCTGCCTCTTTAAACATGTTCCAGTCTGTGTCCTGGAAGCAGTCCTGTAGTGCAGAGGTAGCATTGTCTGGCCATACCGTGATCTGTTTTTGAACCGGTTTGGTAAATTTCAGAAGTGGTCTGTATGCTGGGATTAGCATAACAGAGATGTGGTCTGAGTATCCGAGGTGGGGGCAGGGTTCAGCCCTGTAAGCATTTTTATTTGTTGTATAAACAAAGTCCAGTGTGTTGTTTCCCCTTGTTTCAAAGTTCACGTGTTGGTAGAACTTTGGCAAAACTGACTTTAAGTTTGCGTGATTAAAGTCACCGGCAATGATGAAAAAGCCGTCGGGGTTATTTGTTTGTTGTTCGCTGATGGCGCTGTACAGCTCATGAAGCGCGTCCTTAGCGTTTGCACACGGCGGGATGTAAACCGAGACAATAACAATGGCCGTGAACTCCCGCGGCAGATAGAACGGCCGACACTTCACAAACATAAACTCCACCAGCGATGAACAGTGTTTTGTCACTACTGCAGCATTGTTACACCATTCCTTGTTGATATACACACACAGTCCTCCCCCGCGAGTCTTACCAGACAGTGATGAGTCTCTGTCCGCTCGGCAGCAGGTTAGCCCGTGCAGTTGAATGGCGGAGTCCGGGATTTTGTCGTTTAGCCATGTTTCAGTGAAAACAAACACACAACAATCCCTTGCCTCGTGCTCTGTGGACCGACTGAGCTGAATTATCTACTATTATCTACTATTTTCCAGCGAGCAAACATTTGAGAGCATGAGTGTTGGAAGAGCCGGTCTTGTGGGGTTTGCCCGTAGCCTAGCTCGTATGCCTCCGCGCTTACCGCGCTTCCGTCCTCTCTCGCACTGCCGGCGCCGCCGCTTTGTGCGGGTAGCGTCAGAAGGCGAGGCCACAGTCTCGAGGTCCGGCTTCAGCAGTATACAAAGGCCTCAAAGCTTCTCAATGGCCGCTGGCGAGAGTTGGTGTTTTTGTGCATTTCCGATTTCCAAAAGGCTTTGGCGATCATAAATCTGTTTTGGAGTGCTTTCCCTATGTTTTAGCAGTACATTTACATTGTTTGAAGACCAACGGACGCCATCTTGTTATCTAATGTACACTGTATCACACTGGAACTGCAATGTCAAAAATGATTACAGTATTTCTATATTTAGAATTATTTCTATATTCATACTATTGTTTTTAAGAACTCCCAAATTATGCATACAACACTGTTGAGTATTTACCTCATGAGGTAATAATCGGCACGGTCCAAAGTCGACATTAATTAAGGCACTGAATAATGATCAAAAAAGGAAAATAACCATGGTTATTGTACCGGTCAAATGAGTCTTAAGGTCAAAAACAAACAAACAAAAAAAGAAAATTTGTAAGAATAATAATTTTAAATCAAAATACTGGTAAAATTCTGAGACAAATATTTATAACACCATGAAGATTATCAAAATATCTGATTATGTTACAGTACGTTTAAGTTGGTATTTGGTAAACTCACCTACCAAAGTGATTGCATTTTTTTCAAATGATGGCAAACAATGCCAGATGCCATTGAGAAATCATGTAAGGCAACTTGGTCAGGAAATTTGCATGCTTGGATGATGGCTTAGGACGCATGGGGTCCAAAGTATACACCAGTTTTAAGGGGATACTTGAGGTCGAGGGCATAGGTAAGTCCAAACAGAAGGCATCATGCTTTCGACAGGTTTGGCACACCTCTGACCACGGGCTGTCCTGGGAGACAAAAAAAGAATCAAGAGTTTGGTCAGACAAACAGGTAATGAGATGAATATAGCAGAAAGGTAGAAGACAGATACGACACAAAGTCAAAATTGTACTTTTGTTGCTAAAGGTGGTGGATACTAGACAAATACTGTAACTAGAGCATGTGACCAGAGTGAAGTCTACCATGACAATGCCATAGAGTGTGGGTACTACACTATCATGATCTACTGTAGCATGAGTGTTGTCTGCTTCAAAGGATGCATTACAATAAATCAATGCGATTGTCCTTGCCTGTACATGATTGGTCATCACATTACGGTTTATTAAGTTACAGAGTTTAAATATCTTTCAAGAGCAAATGTAATTACCCCATATCATCACAATATTAATACATACAGACAGAAAAATAGACAAGTAGCTTTAAGCCCAATACATATGTGTTGGACACTGATGAGGTCTTCCAGTCTCTCCCCAATGTACTCAATAAGGCATCTCAGGGCCACTTCTCTCCTTTCCACTGCCACAGATTCTCAGGAACTCTTCACAGATCTGTAAAGAGCAGTATCTTAGTTACATACCAAAAGTAATATGTTTTTTTCTGTGATTTAAACAACATGAGAGTTTTGGATACAAATTAGTTTTCAATCAAATGAAAATCATGGACAGTGTCAAGCAGTAAAGGAACATATTCACTATATAGTTATCTTTAAGTATGAAAAATGCAAGAAAGAAATTTAATCTTTGGTCAAGTTTGTTGCCCCTCATGCCCCGTCTTCACAACTATCGGCCATTTACCATAATTGAGCAATGTGAAATTCAACTGAATGTAGCACAGCATAAAAGAAACAGAGTCTGATGGTGAAGAAAGTCTGAATTATAGTTTGAAAAAGATACTGTTGACTTAGTGCATACTGCACTGTATTTCTTAGCCATACCAGTAACGTTAGTTGAGTTTTTGAGTTTACCTGGTTCAAAGAGGGCAGGCCATCTCTCTAGAAGATTTGCACATTTATATTTTAAGACTACTTTGGCTTTAATTTTAACAATAATATTACCTTTAATCGTTAGTTAGCGTTAACTTAAACTAATATTTGACATTAAACGTTAAGGTAAAAGTCCTAGACAAAACACGTTAACATTAGTACTACGCTAGTTTAAGTTAACGCTAACTAACGATTAAAAGTGGTATACTTGGTAAAATTAAAGCCAAAGTAGCAAAAAAACACATAGTAGGCATGACTACAGCACTTATTTAACAACACGGTCTCAACCACCTTCTGCCGGTCGCTGCCTACAAGACCACACTGCTTCTACACTGTGCAGCCAACTTAGCTTGTCATGTGTGCAGGATAGCTAGCAGTACAATTTGCAAAACTTTTATCAGTTTTTTATCAGTTCCTGAAATTCAGATCTGCTGCAGCGAACAAACAGTTGAAGTGCCGAGAAAGATGCTGCATCTGTCTGGGAAAGTCCCCACCAATGAAAAACTTACAATCATTTTAAAATATTTACGTTTGATGAACACACCTGCCACATCGACAGCAGCTCTAAAAAAATGTGTACGTCAACTCACTTTTATAACATTTCTTGTACACAACAACCACATAGAAACAACTACCCAAATAAATTGCACTAGTTTTATTTAAAATATATTGTTTTATAAAAACTGATATATTTTAAGTAAAGATAAAGTATAATGGTACTTTTTAGTATAAAACAAATAAAATAAACTAGATTACAATATTTAAAATATATAAAACCTACTTTGTGGGTGTAGCACTTTTTACAGTGTACGCTCACCGTTATGAGTGATGTGCAGACGCTGGGTAGATCATGCCGAAGCGGATTCCCTTCTTGTACAGATTTGACTTAACTTCGTTGAAAGTGGCGCGCTTCCTGGCGACTCCCACACTGAAGTCCTCATAGATCTTAATGGAGTGACCTTGATAGGAGATTTCTTTGTGCTCCTTGACCTAGCACAGTACGGTATCTTTGGCCAGAAACCTGTGAAATCTGACGATGAATGGCCGCGGTCTACTACCTTGACGAGGCTTGGGTACCAAACTCCGATGAGCGCGGTCAATTTCAGGTGGGGTTGAAAGGACGTCTTTCATGGTTTTAACGAAAAAGTCAGTCATGAACTCTCTTGCATTTCTGCCCTCAATCCCCTCTGGAAAGCCTACCACCCGTAGATTCTGTCGCTTCGAACGGGAGACCAAATCATCCACAGCAGATCCGAGCGTTGCGTTTAAATCCGACGCCGCTGTTAGCTTTGCCTTTAACGAAGAGACTTCGCTCTCCAATTCAGTAATCCTGCCGCTGTGATCAGTGAGGGCCATTTCCATCTCCGAAATAGTAGCGGTATGAGAGACCAAAGTACCGTGGATGCTATCCAAAGAAGTTTGTAAAGGGGACAAAGAGGCGTTCAGCAAAGTGGTAAATTCCTCTGTTAAACTTCACCTTGACTTCTCAAGCTCTGATACGCGCACCTCTGCTGTTAGAGGGACAGGCGCCGGCGCCGCCGCCATGTCGGACTCCTCTAAATCTTTTCCCGAGGCTTCTTGGTATTCAGGACTGCCAGGTTTGTTATTTTTGCCCATTCCTGCATTCGTTTCGCTCCCTGAATTTTAAGGACGCGTTTTCACGTGCGACCTCTCACTAAATCGTGAAACCGGAAGTCCATTAGCTCACCCATTTAAATAAATATTTACATTCATGTAAAATAGTCACATTTTTATTTAGAGGAGGCAGAAGTGGTGGGTGTTTCACCAGTGGTGCCACACAAGCTCGAACTACTGCTAACTGCTGTGATCAGAGTCAGTGCCTTTGCTTTTTTTCAGCTCATCCTGTCAGCTCACACATTATGCCTACATCTCTTGTTGTTTTTGGAGGTGGGCTGTGATTTGTGCTGTAGCGTCCTCCAATCACTTCGCACATGCAGCCCGCATCTTTTGTTGTTTTTGGAAGAGTGCCTTCGTTCAGCGGCTCATCCTCATCAGGCCGCACGTAGAGGTACGGAGCCCATCTTATTTGCTGTTGATGAAAGTAGGCCTTCTCTCAGAGGGCAATCCCCTGGTGAACTGTTGCCAATATTGCGGTAGTTGTACCTCTGTAGGAGGGGTAGGGTTTGGCTGTGTGGGTGGGGTTGGGTCTGCCTCTGCCTCTGCCTCTGTTGGAAGAGTAGGTGGTCTCAGAACTTGATACAATTCATAAGTAAACCGTGCCACTTTGATTATGCCTTTCAACACTTTGAAGAGCATGGTGAACTTCTCTCTCTGTTGACTGAAATTTGACGATGTTTTGTTGAACGCGCGAGAGATCTTTTATTGCCTAGGTAACAACTGACCGAGTGTTATGACGTCACGCACGCAAGGGCACACGACGATTGAAAGACTTTACTAAATATTTGTTAACTAATAATCTTTTCAGCTAAAAAGCAAATATGCGCATAATGTAGTTATTCATTATTTTATTATTGGATATTTTAAATTGTTATTTTGGTAAATTAATAAATCAAACTTACTAACGGCTTCTCCTATTTCATTTGTCACGTGATCTTCGTACAAAATATAATCTGTGTTATATACTGCTTACATGTTGCATGGCGTGAATGGATGTTTAGTGTTTTGTTTTTTACAAAAACTGCAGAGGAATCTGGACATACCCAAAATAAAGTCAGATGCAGATGCCCATGCCGTGTTTGAGAACTCCAGACCCCGAGTCAAACTGATCCACAGGACAAGCAGGTTTTTATTATTATTACGTTTGTGTCAGGAAAAACGCCATTTACATCTAAATCTAATGTAATGCACACCAAACAAAACCTAGAAATAGATTTCAGAATATAAACTGCTTAATCTGTTTGTTTGGATTTTTTTCAGTAAGATTTAAGCTGACTAAATGTGTTTGTGTGCCTGTGTGTGTGTGTGTGTGTGTGTGTGTGTGTGTGTGTGAGAGAGAGAGAGAGACTGAGAGAGACAGAGTGCATTTAAAGTGCATTATGCCAACTCTTCACAACTTTTTACATATGAAAAAGAAGTCATTCTTAGGAAATTTGTTTATCAAGTTTTCAGAGGCTGCAAAAACATTTGAAATATCACACTTGTAAACTGGCAGATGAAGACTGTAATACCAAGGATGAACACAAGATGACCTCATAGGATAAGGAATCTTTTCAACTCTAATCCTATCTCATTCTCATTGTGTCAGAATGACTTAAAAGCATTTTGATTTTAACCCTTTCATTGCTGTGACACTTCAATCCAAACTGGTACAGGGATACTGTTAATGCATGTGCCCGCTGGGCACCGTTTTTCTGATGGCACCAGGGTTGCGGATGCACTGGCGGCGAGGGCCCGTCATCGCTGCTTGCAGCTATATTTATTATTATTTTTTTTTTCGACTAAACGGGGCATTTTGGGGGCCTTAACATGCTCAAAAACTCTTGAAAATCGGCACACACATTGGAATCTGCGGTCATTAGGACGCCGCAGAGACTGGGACCCGGGCGTGGCACAGGGGCTCTACAGCGCCCCCTGGAACACCTTCCCAAAACTTGATGTATATCCCGCACATACTTGCACGTATACATATGAAACTCGGTACACATATAGATCTCACTGAGCTGAACAACTCACACACTCTATGTGATTAGCTAATCCCAACAGGAAGTGAGCTATTCAGGGCTGTTTAAAAAGCGCATGCTCTGGAATTTGATATACTCCTCGGAGGCCTTTATTCCGACGGCCACCAAACTCGGTCAGCATGACCTCAAGACATTGGGGATGCTAAATTGCGAAGGGATTTTTAATATCTCGAACGGTTTGGCCGTGGCGAGGCGGAAAAATTATGGCGAGAAATGAGAAACAGGAAATGGCTAATAACTATTGCACACATTGTCTGATTCTGATGAAACTTCAGGAGTTTGTTCATTGTATGATGCCGATCACATAGATGTGACTATTGAGAGTCAAAGTTATAGCGCCACCAACTGGCAGCAGGAAGTGTGTTGTTTTCAAAATGCTTTTAAATCAGCATCTTAATTTTACTTGATTTGCTTCAGACTTCATCAGAATAATGTCAAAACACGGCCGATGACAATCTGTTAAGGGGTCATTGATACTTCAAATGCTGTTGCCAACATGGCAAACTTTAACATTTGTTTCCTGTGTTTTTGGGGCACTTAATAAGCTTAGATTTTCATGAAACTCAACACACACATCAGTATTAATGATAGTTAGACACTGGCAAAGGCTCATAAATGGGCGTGGAGGAGGCGCTCTATAGCGCCACCTTTAGTCAAAAGTTGGGGGGTTAGTTTTAGCTACAGACACCAAACTTGGTATGTATATTGGTCTCATCAAGCCGGACAACTTTCTAATTTACACCCATTAGCTGCGACCAACAGGAAGTCTGCTATTTTGATTTGAATGTGGATTTTTTGAAAAATCAGGCTATAAATAAATTGATACTCCTCCAAGCAGGAATAAGTTGTTCACACCAAACTTTGTCAACATGTTGCCAACATACTGAAGATGTTAAATTGTGAGCGGATTTGGGATATCTTGCACGGTTGATTTATGGTGATTTATTAAATTAGCAGTAAAAAACATAACCGTAATTTTTAAATGCAGCATCCAAACACTTTAAAAATTTTTACATACATAGAACTAGTCATTCTGAGAAATAAATGCTTACTTCCATTGATATAAAATAATCAACAAAAAATAGAAAATTAAAAAACTATTAAACATCTGATCTCACTCTAACTCTGTGTCGGGGGATGGGCTTAACTGTCTGTATGTGTGTGTGTGTGTGTGTGTAAGTGTGACTGGGGGTAGTTGAGTGGCTGTGTGTGTGTGTGTGTGTGTGTGTGAGAGAGAGAGAGAGAGAGAGACCTTTCAACATCTCTTTAATTACAATCCGTTGACACAACCATGCACCATTAAAACAAATACATTACCTCATGAATGCATAATCTTACATAAAAAACATATATAATATATTTCTAGAATAAATTAAAACAGCTTCTTTTACAACAATATGTCACAACCTCCCTCTTCACTGGGTTGACATAAAACATTTCCAACACCCCATAAGAAATAGAAAGATTCAACATCATTTACCAATTCATAATATTTGTATTCCATAACCAACCTACTTTTAACCAGAGCCTTGAACATACTCAAAGGATCAGTATCACTGCTAAACAGCATTTTACTCTTTCTTGTCAGCCAAATTGCCATTTTTGCCTTACCAAATAAAAAGTTAATCAAAACAATTTTACTTTTATTTGCAACACCATATTTTGGTCCAAAAATGAAGAAACTATTTGTAAAAATAAACCCAAGATTATTACTCAAGTCTCTTAACACACCAAGAATTCCTAATAACCTTGAACACCCAATGAATACATGAAAAACCGTTTCTGAAAGTCCACAAAACAAACACTCTTCTCCTTGCAAAGGATTTAAATGAACTTTATAACGGTTTGTTGCCAAGACCCAATGAGAAATCCGCCATTACAAATCCCCGCTTCTTTTTTCAATTGGTTTTTTATATAATGACCTCCAACATCCTTTAGGAGAAGTACCTAGTTCAACAAAATTGGTCCATTTGGTCTCTGAAAGATCTCTCAAAGCTCTTAAATTTAAGTATTTGACACAAACAAGATAAAGTGACTTCTTAGATATAGTGTCGAAGTGACCAAGTTCAGGTGTTTTAAAAGAAAGTAATTTTCCATCAACCTCCTGCCAATCTCCTACATTTACAACCACATTAATGCTAGGGAAAACATTCTCAACTATTTCCTCTTGCAATGGTATTACAGGAAAGGACTCTTGGATCTCAGATAATAATTTTTTAACAGTCCGAACAGAATGGATACCAATCTTCATGGCCAGATTTTCTGCAGAAATCCATTGGTCCATTGACCTAAGATGACAAATTTTGCATATTCCTGCTTTAACCAAACTTATGCAGACACCCTTTGATTTTAAAACCACACTAGATAAAAGGGGATTAAAAATTAAAGGTTCTTCTAGAACCCACTCATGGGTTATCTCAGACTGCTCTCTTTTAACCATAAATATTTGCCATGCATTTAATACTGATGCATAAAAAGAAGGGAGCCCATTAAAGTCCACTTCCTTTAGATTCATTAAAAAGAGGTGTCTATCCAAATTCATCCGCCCCACTCTATTTAGTAAAACACAAGCTATTTCTGTCCAGTTCTGAGACTGGTGATAGAGGAGTCTTTGTGCAGTCTGCAGTCTAAAAGCAGCTGCTTTGGACTTAATGTCCACAAGGCCTTGGCTTCCTTCACTCAACTGCAGATACAATACTGACTCTCTTAGCCAATGGTGTCCATTCCAAAAAAAACTGACAAAAACTTTTTGAATTTCTCTTAAGAATTCATCTGGTGGGTTCAACACAATTAGTTTATGCCATAGGACAGAGGCGGCAAGATTATTTATAACCAACACTCTTCCTCTATAAGATAGTTGAGGTAAAATCCAGTTCCACTTTGATCATCTATTACAAATTTTATCTTTTACACCTTCCCAATTTTTCCTTTGATACATTTCTGAACCCAAAAAAATGCCTAAAAACTTAAAACCATCCTTTTCCCACTTCACATTTCCAGGAATAACAGGTAGAGGTAATGTTCTTTTATCATAGCACCAAAATGCTTCTGTTTTGCTCCAATTCAATTTTCCAGATGATGCTCTCTCATATAAAGATACACTGTAATTAACAATATCGATGTCTCTTGGTCTTTCACAATTACAGTAATATCATCTGCATATGCTGTTAACTTAAACGCATTGCAGTTACCATCAATCTTTAACCCAGACAGATCTTTCCTTAAAAGAGACAAAAGTGGTTCCACTGCTAAAGCATATAATTGACCAGACAGTGGGCATCCTTGTCTTATACCTTTAAGTAACCTTATTGGTTTACTTAGCCCATCACCTATTTTTAAGACACAAGAGGCATTCATGTATAAGAGTTTGATCCAAGAAATAAAAATATCTCCAAACCCAAAAGCACTCGTGGTTTCAAACAGAAAATCATGGTCAATTCTATCAAAAGCTTTTTCCTGATCCAGGAACAGAAAACCAACATTTACTTCATATAATTTAGAATACTCTAAAATGTCTCTGATCATAAAAATATTATCATCTATTGTTCTTCCTGGAATGCAATAAGATTGATCTGGATATATTAAGTCACCAAGTACAGTTTTCAGCCTGTTAGCCAAAACTTTGGCTATTAACTTATAATCAGTTGTTAAAAGTGACACAGGCCTCCAGTTTTTAAGCACACTCAAGTCACCCTTTTTTGGTAATAGTGTTAATACTGCCCTTCGGCAACTTGTGGGAAGGCATTTTTCTTGAAAACACTCTTGGATCACTTCATAAAAGTCTCTTCCAATATAATTCCACATAGCTTTATAAAAATCCGCTGACAGTCCATCAATTCCAGGTGCTGTACCCGGCTTCATCTGTTTAACGGCATCAGTCAACTCATCAAAAAAAAAACAGATCTGTCCAGATTCTTACTCTGCATTTTGGTAAGAGTAGGCAGTTGTTGTAATAGCTGCGAAACACATTCAGTATCAGTTTCTTCTTTTCTGTACAGGTGTGAATAAAAGTCCACTGCAATCTTTCTCATTTGTCTTAAATCAGATGTCTTCAGTCCATCAGGTGTTTTCAAACAATACATTTCATTTTGTTGTTTTGAAACTTTTTCTAAATTAAAAAAATAAGCTGTGGGAGCATCTATCTCATTTACAGACATAAAACGTGATCTTATCAGGGCACCTTTAGCCCGCACTTGCAACAGAGATTCTAGATCTTGTTTCTTTTCACATAAAATTCAAGCTGAAGTTGAATTAGAATGCTGAATCATGCCAGATGTAATGTGAGAAATCTCATGTTCAATTTTAGAAATTTTTTGTTTAATTTTTCTTGTTGAAAAACACGTATACTGCTAACAAAAAAAAATTATTTGTGTCTTTCCTATTTCCCACCACTGTATCAAATTATCAAATTCATTTTTCTTAGAACCCCATTCATTCCAAAACATTTCAAATTTCTCATGAAATTCTTTCTTTCAACAATGCGACATTAAACTTCCAATAAGAGCTTTTACATTTAGATTGTATCAAAACAATACTAACTGTAATAAAATTGTGATCTGATAGACAACATGGAAAAATATTACACCCCATTATTCTGTTATTTTCAGCACGCTTGACATAAAACCTGTCAAGTCTTGCTACACTTATCATTCCCTGTGAAACTTTTGTCCATGTATATTGTTTCAAAACCTTATTCCTATCTCTCCATACATCTACCAGATCATTCTGAATTATAATACTTTTTAAAAAAGAAGCTGATACAGGATGTGGTTCCTCATTATTCCTATCTAAAAGAAAATTAAAAGTACAATTCCAATCCCCGCCAACAATTAAAAAACCTTCCACAGTATAACTTTTAAAAAAATCTCCTAACTTTTTAAACAAGAAAATTCTATCTGATCCTTTATTTGAAGCATAAATATTTATAAAAACAAATAACTGATTATCAATTTTAGCATTCACCATAAAAATACGTCCCTTCTCTATTTCTATTTCTGATACAATATCAACATTAAGGTGGGTTGAGAATAAAATAGCTACACCTGCACTGACATTTGTGCCATGGCTTAAACACATTTTTCCTTTCCACCACAAGTTTAAATCAGATTCATTTTTTATGTCGCTATGAGTTTCTTGTAAAAATGTTACTTGAGTATCCTTAAGCCTAAGAAATTCAGACAGTAAAGCTCTTTTCCCCCCATCCCTCAACCCATTTACATTTAAAGATCCTAATCTAAGAATCTGCATTACAAGGGAGAGAGAAAGGAAACACAGAAAATGACAGAAAAGCAAAACTAAAATAAAAATAGATCCCACACCCATGTGCTTCATTTTTTCCTTTTTGACAAGTTTACATGATCTCTTTGAGCCTTACGTACAGTCGTTAAAAACTTTCTCAGCCGAAATCTTTTTTGTTTTGAAATGACGTCATAACCAACCTTTTTCTGAGCGATCACCACTGATTTAATGAACTTATTAACATCAGGGAAGAAGTTTACAACATCAACCTTCTTCCCTTTAGTTAAATCCAGAAACTCATTTAATTCTTCGACAGAACAGACGTCATCTGACGACTGACTGCAATCGATCTCTGAAAACTCCGAACAATTATCACAATCCTCCATCAATTCTCCATCGCTATTTTCATTCTCCACAGACGCATTAGACTGTAACCCACTTACACTTGGAACCACACTACCATGAACACATTCGTTATCTTTAACAGCAACAACATCATCCTTCAAAACACTGGGGCCAACACAAGGGCGTAGATTTGCTCTGGACATCGGCGGGGACCCCCCCCCAACTCTGTCCGTAAAGTTTTTTTGGGGGGTGAACAATACCTTTAATAGGCCTCACCTTTGACCCTAACTCTTCCCCTCTGACTGCACTAGTACCTGACAGGATTGCCACCTGATGAAATAGCGTGACAAAAAAGTGAGACATGTCAGTTCAAAACTTTTGCCAAAAACACTAATGAATCACTTACATCCTCAGCCTATCACTCCTCATAATGCTAAATATTAGTATAATCAACATGTATAATACACGCACACATATTATATGTTATATATAATCAACATTCAGATTCACCTCCTGTGACCTTGCCTCTTCACTAGAGGCTGACATTTTTTCGGGAATCCCGCGGGTCACGGGATTCCCACGGGAATCCCACGGGATGGGAAACAAAATCACTAATAATCACGGGATTGGGACGGGATAGGAAAAAATGTCAGCGGGAGTGGGCGGGACCGGGAATCGTAACGCTATGAAACCCAACTTTATACACAAATATACCTTTTATATAAATAAACTATAAACGATATATTGTAATTTTGAACTTAATTCTAGTTGACCTGTCTCTTTATGCTCTCCTTCTGTATGCTTTGGTGTGGCTGGTTAAGCAAGTGAGTTCATGACGGACAGATCATTAACGACTGGTAATACAGCAGGACATCCAAATGCTCACCTATCATTCATCGACCATATGGCTTTTCATCTGAAAGATGTATGTAGAAAAATGTAGAAAAACCTAGAAAAATGTGCGCTATTGAAGTGTCAGTGCGAGTGTGGAAGGCGAATAGTAGCGCGGTACTGCATGACAGAGGCGCCGGTGCGGTCACTTGCTCTTAAAATACCGTCATTTTTGGTCATACAGATAAGAGTGATAGGCATCTTTCGAATCTGTAAAGACTCAACGTTTATTTGTGTGCACTCAGAAAAACAAGGAAACGTTGCGCTTTTGTAAACTAATTAAAGAAAAAAGAACGCGCTTTCTGCCGTCTGTCTCTGTGAACTTGAGCGCGTCACTTCGAAACTCCGTGTATACTTGCTTTAGAGACAAGAAAATATATCTATAGAGTGAAATGTCTACTTTCAAATGGACCAATTAAAATAGGAAACGTTTGCATGAATGATTTACATGAAATTTAGTGTGTGCAACGCACACTGTGCATTTGTTTAAGATGGCTTTCGGTTCAATAATAAAAAAAAAAACCCTACATTTTTCATTTTTATTCAACTAATGTAAAAAAAAGTTACGGGCATATTGTGATCTATACTGTATTCTTTACTGTAACTGGCAGATTTCACCAAAAAAACATTATACGGGAGTGGGAGGAAATGGGAGTCATTCTTCCGGGATTGGGACGGGATTTTCTCCCAGTTTTTTTGTGGGAGTGGGACGGGAGAGGTTTGAAAATCCACTCCTGTGTCACCCTCTACTCTTCACCTGAACTACAACATGGCTGATCTGCTTCTGTCCCCTAATAAAAAAAACATTGAGGGATTCCTTATGCCTATTATTGGTAACAATGTTAAATCTCAGGACAACTAGGTATAATAATATCAAGTCATCGTTCAACATCACCTGTGACCCCTTCTCTCCATCGCTGTCTGATATACAGCACAGCTGTTTAGGTTCTGTCACCTGACAAAACAGGATAAACACATGCCATTTAAACAGCAATCATTTTATTTCACTTTTTCTGAGTCTTAGTGTGCAAATCTCGAATCAAATCATTAATGTTTGCCAAGTCAGTGAATGCATTTTAAAAACTATTTGTGCGAAGTGGATTGTCTATTGGTGAACTGTCAACAAAATTCTAGCCATGGCAATATTAGTATGTAGCATATCAATTTCTTTCACAAGACTGATTTCTGACAAATAGTCGTCATTAGATTAGGAGAACTGACAGGGATCATATTTATACTTTTACATTTAGCTGTTTAATCTGCTGTTAGTTTTAAGTCCGTATTCACAGACTATAGCCTGCCCTGCTATAATGAATGTGCGTCAAAGCGGTAAAAAAAAAACACTAGCATTAACGTTAACTGTTGTCGTTACTTTGATGGACTGATGGATTCACTAGCGAACTTGAAGTGACTTACACTTTTCTTTGAAAAAAAGCTCCTTATATCCAGCTGCTTTTTTTTGCTGCCGCCATCCTCACATGTGTCACCCAACACACCTTCCTTGCACGGGAAAAAAACTGCATTTGGCGCTGCTTGTATCTGAAGCAGCCATAGCCTCTCACATGATAGCAGGGAAGGGCACAGCCAATCAAAATGTTCATATGTGTTTTGGGGGCGGGAGGACTCAAGGAGAGAACGTGATTTATCCCTTTCTGCGTGTCTAGGTTAATGCTTGACAGCACGATTTTTTTTTTTAAGTGGATTAAATTATTGGTGGGGACATTTCAGTGGTCGGAGGATATTGGTGGGGACACATCCCCTCCGTCCACCCTAAATCTACGCCCCTGGGCCAACATCATCACCAGCTCGCATAGATGAAGTAAACTCACTCACCTCTGACTTTGGACTATAGCACTTTGCTTGGCTGAAGAACCGGCCTGGGAAATAACGCTGAATTCACCTTCCGCAGCCGAAACCAAAACCTCCGAATCCTCGTCATTAGCCCCACTTGGCATTTGTTTTTGTTTTTCTTAAGTCATTACATCCTTTACCTCTGTAGGCCGTTTTTTCTTAACTAAACTTTCATTCTTTTCGATTTGATCAATTTGCTCATCATTAATTCTAGCTTGCTGTCCTGTTGTCCGTGTGTGTTTTTTGGGTGACATGTTTATTCAATATTAGCAGGATAAATGTACAATGTGCTTTCCAGAAATACCATCAGTTAACAGCAAGTCTTTAAGGTATTGTGACATGAATTTCACTTCAGAATACAAAAGCAGCTCATAAACAATAATAACTAATAAATCAATAAAAGAATAAACAAACATTTAAAGAGAAAAAGAAAGAAAAATAAATAAATAAATAAAAACATACTAATATCTATAGGTGTTAATATTGGTGACTAAATAGTCACAAAGTTCAACAGTCACTACCTCTGTAAAAGCCCAAAAAGGGATATTTCCCTAAATGTCTCCAGTAACATAATACTATAATAAAGACATGTCATTTAGAACACACACACACATAAAAAAAAAAAAAAAGAACATCAGAACCCAAGAGAACTAAGACCATTCTTTATGAATTTTTGAGAAATCTGACCACCCAAAAACCCTAATTTACACACAAAACCATTTTTCGCACATCTGGAGACAAGTGATCTATAAAAGGAGACCATACATTCTGAAAGCTATTTATATTACCCCTAATCACAGCTGCCAGCCTCTCATGAGGCAAAACTGCAAAAATCTCTCTGTACCATTGTGTGACAGAGGGGGGAGTGTTTTTTATCCATCTAATAAGGATGCACTTTCTTGCCACAAGTAGCAATTTATCTAACAATCTATAACCTTTTGCATCAAGTGTCAGTGACATTGCTTGTCTTTTAGACGGGAGCCCCAAAAGAAACAGACCAATTTCATAAGCAATAAAGTTCCAGAATCTTGAAATGAGCTTGCACCTCCAAAAACAATGAAAGTATGTCCCCAACTCTGTATGGCACTTAACACAGAGAGCCGGTATAGAGGGGTCAATTTTATTCATTAAAACTGGCATTATATGCAACCTGTGTAAAATCTTATACTGAGTCTCTCTAAGCCGGTTACAAGTGAAAGTGGATCTAACACTTTTCATAGCCTCCTGCCAGTCATCGTCTATATAAACATTACCCAGATCTTCCTCCCATTTCCGAGCCACTGTGTTCAAAAGTCCAGAGACATTAGAGTATAAAAAAGAATAAAATCTAGAAATAAAATGAGCACCATTGGTTATATTGATAAATAAACTCTCCAGCCTGCTAAATGCTAATGAATCCGGTACCTGCTTTAGCTTTGAAATAGCATAGTGCCGAATTTGCAGATATCCAAAGTGATGTTGATTTGGAAGATCAAACTTCTGTCGTAATTGTTGGAAGGACATTAGAGAGCCATCCTGAAATAAGTCTCCTAGTACACGAATCCCCTTCATGTGCCATGTTTTAAAGAGAGGTGAACCTATGCCAGGAACAAAATCCTGATTCAAATAAATTGGATTCAACATAAATATAGTTTCGCCTCTCCCAAAGAACCTGGACATCTGTCGCCAAACATTGATAGATCTATAGAGTATTGGATTTTTCCTCACTGTGTCATCATACTTATAGGGACAAGCAAACAAGCTCCAGATAGAGAGCGGAGAACAGGCCCAGGAATCCACAGTAGGACACCGATCATAATAAGACCTAAACCACTCCCAAATGAGTCTGGAATGGCAAGCCCAGTTATAATATAAGATGTTTGGCATAGCTAATCCACCTAACTCCACTGGCATCTGCAAAGATTTCATCTTTTGTCTAGGCTTTTTTCCATTCCATATAAGTCTAGAAAAAGCACTTTCCAGCTGAGCAGAGACTTTCCTGCTTAACCATAAGGGTAACATCTGAAGAGGGTACAATAATCTAGGGAGAATATTCATCTTGATTAAACTTATTCTACCAAACAGTGAAAGAGGAAGTGCTTGCCAACGGTTTAAATTTCTTTTAACGGTATGAATAATTGGAGCATAATTAAGTTTCCATAATTTATTTAAATCAACTGACACATTAATCCCAAGATAAACAAATCCAGATTTTGACCATTTAAAGGGAAGTTGATTAAAGATTCAGTATCAAAATTGCCTCGTGGTAATGCTTCTGATTTGTTAAAATTAATTTTGTACCCTGAGATTAAACTAAATTCATCAAATAATGATAATGTTGCTGGTATAGATAATTCAGGTGATGATAAAAACAACAGGATGTCGTCTGCATACAATGCAATTTTGTGCTCATCACCCCTCATCGATATACCCTTTATATCTATATTCTGTCTAATAGCCTCCGCTAGAGGTTCCAAAGCCATCGCAAACAAGAGAGGGCTCAGCGGACATCCCTGTCTGGTGCCCCTGGCAAGTGGGAAAGGGTCTGACCGTAGACCATTAGTAATAACACAAGACATAGAGGAATGGTAGATAGTTTGAATCCATTTTAGAAATTCGCCCTCTATCCCGAATCTCTGCAAGGCCTCAAACTGGTAGCCCCACTCAACCCTGTCAAAAGCTTTCTCTGCATCTAAAGATACAGAGATTGCTTCACAGTTTTGTTGATTGGTATACTGTATAACATTCAAGAGTCTCCTTACATTTGTGATAGATAAACGCTTCTGTATAAAGCCCGTCTGATCCGGGTTTATAAGGTTAGGAAGAACCACCTCAAGTCTTCTAGCCAGCAGCTTGGAAAGTATCTTAGCATCGACCCCAATTAAGCTAATAGGTCGATAAGAGCTACATAAATCGGGTGGTTTATTCTTTTTAAGAATTAAAGAAATATTTGCCAAGTTTAAAGTGGGCGGAAGCTGACCATTTTTCAGCGAATCTACAAACATTTCAGTAAGTGATCCTGCTATTTCTTTTCCCAATTTTTTATAAAATTCTGGACAAAAACCATCGGGCCCAGGGGCCTTTCCTCCTCTTAGAGACTTTATGGAATAAAGTACTTCCTCTTCTGTGATTGGCCTACAGAGGTCCGCTTGCTCTTCAGCTGTGAGAGAGGGGAGTCTAATTTTATTAAGAAAAAGATTCATCCTTTGCTCTGTCGAGTGACATTCTGATGAGTAAAGATTTTGATAATATTCTTTCATAATTTTATTAATGTATTTATTTTCAAACCTATGAGCCCCAGAAGTATCCTTTAAGGATGAGATTACATTAGTCTCTGTCCTCCCCCTAGCCAGCTGTGCAAGAAGTCGACCAGGTTTATTCCCTGACTCATAAAGTCTATGTCTGGCAAAGAAGAGAGATGATTCAACCTTTTTGGTTAATAGCTGATCTAAAGCCAAACGGGCTGCATTAAGCTGCTGGGACACACCTCTGGAAGGTGACAATTTGAAATCTGAATTTTCTTTTCAAGTTGCATTATATTTTTCATTGCTGCTTTCTTTTTAGCTGAGGTATAAGATATAATTACACCTCTTAAATAGGCTTTTGCTGACTCCCATAAGACTGAAGGAGTGACTTTCGGGAGCTTTATTAGTTTCGATAAAGAATTTCCACTGTTGTTTGAGAAACTGCATAAATTTAGGACAGCTCAGTAATGAAGGGTTAAGTCGCCACTGTCTGCTGTATGGATCTCTATACAGAGGACAAACAATCACTGTAATGGGAGAGTGGTCAGACAAAGTCCTAATCCCAATGGAGCAGTCCACTGTTCTATCCAATAACTCCTGCAATACTAGAAATAAATCGATCCGTGAAAATGTTTGATGGGGCTGAGAGTAAAAAGTATGATATATGAACTAACCTCCAAACATCAACCAATTCCAGATCCTTGCAAAATTCTAAAAGCCTAAGACTTTTCCTTTGTCTAACACCTCTTGGAGGGGACTGATCTATGGATGGTTCTAGAACGCAGTTAAAATCCCCTCCCAAGAGTATGCGAGAGCATGAAAATGAAGAAATGTCAGCCAGTAACTTAGAAAAAAATTGAGGCTCATATACTGTGGCAGCATAGATACAACCAATCAAAACATGCTCCCCATATAAGAAACCTGAAAGCAGTACGTAACGACCTTCATTATCTGTAACTGACTTTTCAAATTTAAAGGAGAGATTTTTATGAAAAAGAATTGCAACTCCCCTACTATTAGACTTATAAGAAGAAAAAAAGACTTGGCCAACCCAGTTTCTCCGCAACTTCATGTGTTCTGTGTCAGAGAGGTGGGTTTCTTGCAACAATGCAATTTGACATTTCTCCTTCTGAAAAAAAGAAAGAAGTTTTTGCCTTTTAACAACGTGGTTAATACCTTTTACATTAAGGCTAATACATTTAAGATCACTCATAATCAGATTGCACCACTATATTGAAATAGTGTTAATAATACAGAAATCCAAGTATGAAAGGGTTTTGGGTTGTTAGAACAGCAGAGAATGGTCATAATAAGGAACAACAAAACACACAAAACAAAACCATAACCACCCCACCCCTTTACCAAAAACGAAGTTTGATAAACACCTCCCGCCCCCACAACCAAACTTGAATGTGAATGTGTGGAAAACGTGAAAAAAAGTAGCCACATCACACCAAAAGACAGAGTAAAACTCTATCTATCCCCCCCACTCCCATCGCGCTAGTTCTTGCATAACAGTAACTAAGCGGCTATGACATATGAGCTCTAGCCAGACACTTCAAATAGGAAAAAAAATGCTGACATAGCTCATTACTGAACAATGAGAATTCAGGAAAAAAAAAAAAAATGCACCGTAAATCACTCAGCATCAAATCAGCGCAGAACAGGTAGAGAAACAGGAACAAAGTCTTTAAATGAGCTGTAAAAAGTGTCTTTAAAGTACCTGTCTGTCCACATATTTACCTATTTGTGTAAAAATGGGACACTGCGTTTCTCCCCTTCGTTCGTGTAAACAGTACAATATTAGTCCAACCCACTCAGAAACGCCTGTGCATCTTGTGCACAGTGGAAGGAGTAGTCCGATCCGTTAAAGTTGAAACAGAGGTTGGCAGGGTAGCGCATCACGAAACGGACTCCTCTTTGAATGAGCTGACCGCAGACGTCGTTGTATGCCCGTCTCGCCTCACTGACCTTGACCGACAGATCCTGTGTGATAAAAATGTCACTGCCCTCATACGTGAGATGGCCCTTCTTCTTAGCAGCTGCCAGTATTTTAGTCTTATCCGAGTAGTTATGAAGCTTGATCAACACAGGGCGTGTGCGGTTGGGTTTGAGCGGACCAAGTGTTCTATGCGCCCAGTCAATTTTAACTGCGTCATGTTTGGTGTCACGAATCTGGTCGGTGTCCCGCTGTCCGCCCACCACCAGATGTCACTCTCACCCCATCATTACACTCTGACTCTTGTACCACTCCCCGGACTACACGACTGAGACGCGAGGGCCCGCGCTCGTCACTGGAGGCTTTTTTAAACTTTGCACTGTTGTGTGTGGGTTCGCCGTGCACCGTGGGGGTCGCACAGAGGGAACGCGACAACGCGGCAATGGCGATCGCGCGTCCCGCTCGTAAATTGGCGGTCATGCCGGAGCACGATCCCACAGACACGTTTTCCGCCTGGATCGCTCGTGAAATGGCGGCCGTGTCGGAGCGCGCTCGAGCAATGGCGGCGACAGCGGTGCCCGTTCACAAGATGGCGGCGGCGCCGGCGCGCGCTCACAAGATGGCGGTGACGGCGGAGCCCGTTCACAAGATGGCGGCGAGGACAGAGCTCCGTCACGTCACAGCCGCCATACCAGAGCCATATAAAGTTGCAACTGCATTTCCTGAGTCAAGTCAAGTTTCCAAGTCAAGTCAAGTTGCAGCTGTGTTTCCTGAGTCAAGTCAAGTTTCCAAGTCAAGTCAATGTACAGCTGCATTTCCAGAGTCAAGTCAAGTTTCCAAGTCAAGTCAAGCTACGGTCCTTGTTTCTGTGTCAAGTCAGGTCAAAGCTGTGTTTCCTGTGTCAAGTCAAGTCAGAGCTATCGCTCCTATCTCAAGTCAAGTAACAGCCATCTTTCCTGAGCCAGAGCCACTGCACAAGATGGCTGCCACGCCAGAGCCACTGCACAAGATGGCTGCACGCCAGAGCCCCTCCACAAGATGGCCGCCGTCTCCAAGCCCCTCCACAAGATGGCCGCCGTCTCCAAGCCACTCCACAATATGGCCGCCATTACAGAACCTGTGGTCAGCACCCGGACGCCACCTGTGGTCATGATGGCCCACGTGCTGGACACACCTCTAGTGACGGTATGGGCAGCTAAAATGGCGCTCCTTCATGCTGCGGCGGCTACCCCAGAGTCAAGTCAAGCCAGGTCACAGCTGTGCCCCACGAGTCAAGCCAGGTCACAGCTGTGCCCCACGAGTCAAGCCAGGTCACAGCTGTGCCCCACGAGTCAAGCCAAGTCACAGCTGTTCCCCACGAGTCAAGCCAAGTCACAGTCGTTCCCCACGAGTCAAGTCACGCTACAGCTGTCGTTCCTGAGTCAAGCCATGTTGTTCCTGAGTCAAGTCACGTTACCGCTGTTGTTCCAGAGCCAAGTCAAGCTTCGGCTGCTGCTCCGGAGTCAAGTCAGGCTACAGCTGAAGCTCCCAAGTCCAGTCAAGCTCCCAAGTCCAGTCAAGCTCCCAAGTCCAGTCAAACTCCCAAGTCCAGCAACGTCAAGCCAGCGCCCGCTAACGTCACGTCTGTCAAGCCACAGCCTGCTCAGGACATCTCCGTCAGGTCACAGTCTGTTCACGTCATGTCTTCTGCTCCTGAGTCTGCACCCATCATGGCCGCCCTTCCTGAGGCGGTCGTTCCTGAGTCAAGCAACGTCACAGCCGTGGTTCCTGAGTCAAGTAAAGTCATTGATCTTCACAAGCCAATTCAAGTCACCGCTGGTCTTCACGTGTCAGATCAAGTCACTGCTGATCTCCATGAGCCAAGTCAAGTCACCGTTGATCTCCATGAGTCAAATCAGGTCACTACTGATCTTCACGAATCAGGTCAAGTCACAGCCGATCTCCACAAACCAGGTCAAGCCACAGCTGATCTTCACGAGCCAGGTCAAGTTATTGCTGACGGCCCAGAGTCTAGCCACGTCCCGCCTGACGGCCCAGAGTCTAGCCACGTCCCGCCTGACGGCCCAGAGTCTAGCCACGTCCCGCCTGACGCCTAGAGTCTAGCCACGTCCCGCCTGCCCCAGCCCCAGACCGTCAAGAACTCACCCGTCTCCTGACGCCCAGAGTCAAGTCCGACCGCCCAGAGTCAAGTCACATTATGTCTGCCAGTGTGATGACGATCACCATTCTCAGTATGTGGGCCGCACATTACACTCCAGAGGTCACATCTGTTCTCAAGTCTGCTCCAGAGCTCCCGTCTGATCTCAAATCTGCTCCAGAGCTCCCCTCACTTGGAGAAGCCATGCCAATGCCTCCTGAGGTGTCAGCCTTGGCTGTAGATCCTCCCACGGAGGCAGCATCCCTCTACAACCTCTCTGCTTCTCCCCTTATTCTGTCTGCCTCCTCTGTCTCTGCTGTTCCTAGGTCCCAGGCCATAATGCGGTTTCCTGCTCCAGAGCTCCCGCCTGGTCTCAAGTCTGCTCCAGAGGTCCCGTCTGGTCTCAAGTCTGCTCCGGAGGTCCCGTCTGGTCTCAAGTCTGCTCCGGAGGCCTTCCCTGTCGGAGAAGCCGCGCCAATGCCTCCCGAGGTGTCAGCTTCGGCTGTGGATCCTCCTAGGGAGGCGGCGTTATCCTGTGGTCTCTCTGCTTCTCCCCTTATTCTCTCTGCCTCCTCTATCCCTGCTCTCCCGAGGTCCCAGTCCATGACACGGGTTCCTGCTCAGCCCTGGAGGGCCCTGGCGCCTCCTGTTCCGCCCTGGAGGGCCTCGGCGCCTCCTGTTCTGCCTCCTGTTCCGCCCTGGAGGGCTCCTGCGCCTCCTGCTCCGCCTCCGCCCTGGAGGGCTCCTGCGCCTCCTCCTCCGCCTCCGGCTCCGCCCTGGAGGGCTCCTCCTCCGCCTCCTTCGCCTTCGGCTCCGCCCTGGAGGGCTCCTGTGCCTCCTGCTCCGCCTCCGCCCTGGAGGGCTCCTGCTCCGCCTCTGCCCTGGAGGGCTTCTGCGCCTCCTCCGCCTTCGGCTCCGACCTGGATGGCTCCTGTGCCTCCTGCTCCGCCTCCGCCCTGGAGGGCTCCGGCTCCACCCTGGAGGGCTCCTGCGCCTCCTCCTCCGCCTTCGGCTCCGACCTGGAGGGCTCCTGTGCCTCCTGCTCCGCCTCCGCCCTGGAGGGCTCCTGCTCCGCCTCCGGCTCCGCCCTGGAGGGCTCCTGCTCCGCCTCCGCCCTGGAGGGTACCTGCTCTGTCGGTCCTGCCTCAATCACTAGGCCCCCCACATGGACCTGGCCCTCCAGCCCTCGCCCTGTCTCGCTCCCACCCCACCGCTCCCCTGGACTGTTGTTCCCTTCGAGCGTCTGGAAGCCGCTCCTTGGGGGGGGGCTATGTCACGAATCTGGTCGGTGTCCCGCTGTCCGCCCACCACCAGATGTCACTCTCACCCCATCATTACACTCTGACTCTTGTACCACTCCCCGGACTGCATCACGCTGATTGCGTCTATTCATGTGACCAATCAGCAGCTCTATAAAAACCCCGGACTTTCCCCATGCAAACCACGGAGTATTGTGAGTTGTTATTGTGTTCTTTTGTTTAGCGTTTCCTAGTTCCCAGTGTTTATTCCCCTCGCCTGGCTCCCCGTTCTCGACTGTACCGCCGCCTGCCTTTTCGGACTATCGCTCTTGTTTTTTGGTTTATTCTCCTTGCCCAGCCCCTTACGGATTACATTTGCCACGGATCGACCCTCGCCTGTTTCACGGACTTCTATTGTGCATCGCCTACGTTAAACCTGTCTGCTATTGTTGTTTGACCCTGCCTGTACGACCATGTCTTTGTCTCGTCCCAATAAAAGCTCGCAAGTGGATCCGCTCGCCTCTCGCCTCTCTCTCCCCGTAACATTTGGTCTCAATTTCCAACAACTTCGGCAACCAAGTCTGGAAAAACTCAACAGGTCTGCGACCCTCCGCTCCTTCTTTCAAGCCTATGATGCGAATATTATTAATTAATTTTATCTCGCCGGCTGCGATTTTCGGCGTCCTCTGCCCTCTCTGAGAGGGACTGTACAGTTTTTTCCAGAGCCGCAATCTTATTATGAAGTTCCGCCACTTTGTCTTCAGTCTGGGAAACGCGACTCTCCGCTTCTGTGATACGTTTCGTATTATCCTCTAAATGGGTTGTAATTGAGTCTAACGTCGACTCGAAACGAGCGAATTTCTCGTCCAAGAAGGCACTTAAATTATCAGTTACAGCCTGTGCAAGGCTGGACTGTTCGGCCGAGGATCCGCCATCTTTGTTACCTTGATTAGCAGCCGCTTGGCCTTTTGTCGTTGTGCGGCCCCGTCTAGTTTCTAGTTGGGAGGCACCTGGACCGGTTCCTGACATGGTTAAGACTTAAATGCTGAGAGTTACAGTAAGATAGCCACGCAGTTCAGCGTAAAAAGAGTGAAAATAGTGCAATGGTCGCGGGAGCTCAGCGAAACCGTGCCACTTAGGTCGAGAGCATCACGTGACCCCGCTGTCCATTTTCTAATTGTTTCTTATGCGGACACGTAAACTTCTTATGTCCCAAATCTCCGCATTCGAAACAACGCAAACTATCTGTAGTTGCAAAGATCATATAAGAACTGTCACCATGTTGAATGCGAAACGAAATATCCAAAGACTCAGATTGCGCATTTAAAAACATGAACACTTGTCTTCGAAAAGACAGCACATGTTTTAAAGCGGGATTTTTACACCCGAGCGGAACCATTTTAATGGATCCAGCAAACTTTCCAAAGGGACTTATTGCTTTCACAATTTGCTCATTAGAAATGAACGGAGGCACGTTTGAAATGGTGACCCTAGTAGCAGGTGCACGCAAAGGCATTACTTGCAGCAGAGTGTCAGAAACAACAATTCCTTTTTCAACAAGGCTGTGTACGAATTTCTCATCTTTTAAAAACACCACCACAGCCTTGTTCATTCTGAAAGCCGAAACTATATTTTCATGCCCTACAACCTCGCCCATTGCTAGAAGCACGCTTTCTACCGTAAACGCTTGATCTGACGAAACCTTACATCCATTTTTGATAGAGAAGCCAGACGTACCCTCACCTAAGAGAGACGCCATGGCTTCCCTTATCAAAAAAGGAATCGCACCAGTGTTCTTTTTTTTCTTTGTTTGTTTTTTTCTTTTATATTGTTGTTTTGTTGTTTTTTTTGTTTTTTGTTTTTCTGTTAATTCCAAATAATATACCAACACGTGAAAAGTTAAACCCCAAAAACCATAAATAAAAAAGGAAAAAAGATTTAAATTTGAAACCAAATCAAGCGTACCGCTCTCACACCCCACACCACGCTTCCGCTCCCAGCGTGCAATCCACACAGAGAGAGAGAGAGAGAGAGTGCATTTAAAGTGCATTATCTTAACTCTTCACAACTTTTTACACATGAAAAACAAGTCATTCTTAGGAAATGTGTTTATCATGTTTTCGGAGACCGCAAAAACATTTAAAATATCACACATTTAAACTAGCAGATGAAGACTGTAATACCAAGGATGAACACAAGATGACCTCATAGGATAAGGAATCATTTTAACTCTAAGCCTATCTCAGTCTCATAGTATCAGAATGACTTAAAAGCATTTTGATTTTAACCCTTTCATTGCTGTAACCTTTCAATCCAAACTGGTACAGGGATACTGTTAATGCATGTGCCCGCTGGGCACCATTTATCTGATGGCACCAGGGTTGCGGATGCACTGGCGGCGAGGGCCCGTCATCGCTGCTTGCAGCTATATTTATTATTATTCTTATTTTTTGTCAAGGTTTTGGGGGGTTTTGAGGTCCTTAATATGCTCAAAAACTCTTGAAAATTGGCACACACCTTGGAATCTGCGGCCATTAGGGCTGGGCAGAGACTGGTATATGGGCGTGGCAAAGGGACTCTACAGCGCCCCCTGGAATTTGGAGGGCCAAATATCACACATACTTGCACTTACACATATGAAACTCGATACACATATAGAACTCATAAATCTGAACAACTTTTGCACTCTATGTCATTAGCTAATCCCAACAGGAAGTTGGTTATTCTGGGTTTTGTCAAAAACGCATGCTCTGGAATTTGATATACTAGTCCTAGGTTTTTTATCCAATTGCCACCAAACTCAGTCAACCTGATCTCAAGACATTGGGGATGAAAAATTGTGAGGGGATTTTTGATATTTCGAACAGTTTGGCCTTGGCGTTGAAATTATGGCGAGAAATGAGAAACAGGAAATGGCTAATAACTACTGCACACATTGTCCGATTCGGATGAAACTTCAGCGGTTTGTTCGTTGTATGATGCCGATCACATAGATGTGACTATTAGGAGTCAAAGTTATAGTGCCACCAACTGGCAACAGGAAGTGTGTCTCTTTTAAAAGTGCTTTGATATCACATGGTTATTTTTACCCGATTTGCTTCAAACTTCATCAGAATAATGTCAGTGGGGGAGGGGTGGTTTGTGCCTGAGTGCTTGTGTGTTTGTGTGTGCGTGACAGAGAGAGAGAGAGAGACAGAGAGAGAGAGACAGAGTGCATTTACAGTGCATTATGCTAAATCTTCACAACTTTGTACATATGGAAAAACAAGTCATTGTTAGAAAATATGTTTATCATGTTTTTGATCCCCTAAGGATTATTATTATTATTATTATTTTTTTTATTTTTTTTTTTTTTTCGACTAAACGGGGCATTTTGGGGGCCTTAACATGCTCAAAAACTCTTGAAAATCGGCACACACATTGGAATCTGCGGTCATTAGGACGCCGCAGAGACTGGGACCCGGGCGTGGCACAGGGGCTCTACAGCACCCCTTGGAACACCTTCCCAAAACTTGATGTATATCCCGCACATACTTGCACGTATACATATGAAACTCGGTACACATGTAGATTTCACTGAGCCGAACAAATCACGCACTCTATGTGATGAGCTAATCCCAACAGGAAGTGAGCTATTCAGGGCTGTTTAAAAAGCGCATGCTCTGGAATTTGATATACTCCTCTGAGGCCTTTATTCCAACTCGGTCAGCATGACCTTAAGACATTGGGGATGCTAAATTGCGGAGGGATTTTTGATATCTCGAACGGTTTGGCCGTGGCGAGGCAACAAAATTATAGCGAGAAATGAGAAACAGGAAATGGCTAATAACTATTGCACACATTGTCTGATTCTGATGAAACTTCAGGAGTTTGTTTGTTGTATGATGCCGATCACATAGATGTGACTATTGAGAGTCAATGTTATAGCGCCACCAACTGGCAGCAGGAAGTGTGTCATTTTCAAAATGCTTTTAAATCAGCCTCTTAATTTTACTCGATTTGCTTCAAACTTCATCAGAATAATGTCAAAACACGGCCGGTGAGAATCTGTAAAGGGGTTGTTGATTCATTAAATTCTGTTGCCATGTCAACGTGTCAAACTTTAACATTTGTTTCCTGTGTTTTTGGGGCACTTAATAAGTTTATATTTTCATGAAACTCAACACACTTATCAGTATTAATGACAGTTAGACACTGGCAAAGGCTCATAAATGGGCTATTTTGATTTGAATGTGGATTTTTGGAAAAATCAGGCTATAAACAAATTTATACTCCTCCAAGCAGGAATAAGTAGCTCACACCAAACTTTGTCAACATGATGCCAACATACTGAAGATGTTAAATTGCGAGCGGATTTGGGATATCTTGAACGGTTGATTTATGGTGATTTTTTTATAGTAGCAGTAAAAAACACAACCGTAATTTTAAAATGCAGCATCCAAACACTTTAAAACTTTTTATATACATAGAACTAGTCATTCTGAGAAATAAATGCTTACTTCCATTGATATAAAATAGTCTACTAAAAATAGAAAATTAAAAAACTATTAAACATCTGATCTCACTCTAACTCTCTCACTCTAACTCTGTGTGTGTGCGTTAAGTGTGTGTGTAAGTGTGAGTGTTGACAGTGGGGGAGGGTGGCTGTCAGAGACAGAGAGAGACAGAGTGTATTTAAAGTGTATTATCCTAACTCTTCACAACTTTTTACATATGAAAAACAAGTCATTCTTAGGAAATATGTTTATCATATTTTCAGAGACCGCAGAAACATTTCAAATATCACACATGTAAACTAGCAGATGAAGACTGTAATACCAAGGATGAACACAAGATGACCTCATAGGATAAGGAATCTTTTTCAGCTCATTCTCAGTCTATCAGAATGATGTAAAAGCATTTTGGGTAACACTTTCTATGAAGACCCTATTTATAATACATTATAATGGTATTCATAAGGGATTATAATGAATGCATAATGCATTATAAAAACCTTATAATATATTATATCATTTCATGAATAATCATAACAACAATTATAATACATTAAAATACTTGAGTATTTGAGGTTATAAGTTTTAAGATTATGATTTTTTATAACACAATGTACAACATATCAAATCTACTTAATTTATAACGGACTATATCATATTACATTTAGTTTTTACATTATGTATTATGTTTTATTTTGATGGTCCCCCTAGTCTATTGACAATAAGCAATTGTCCAACTACATGTGAACTAACACTCCTTAGAGTATTATAAATATGGGCTTCATAGAAAGTGTTGCCGCAGTTTGCTTTTAACCCTTTCATTGCTGTAACCCTGCAATCCAAACTGGCACAGGGTTACTGTCAATGCATGTGCCCGCTGGGCACCATTTTCCTGATGCTACCGGCATGGCGATTGCGCTGGCGGCGAGGGCCCGTCATTGCTGCTTGCAGCTATATTTCTTCTTTATTATTATTTTTTTTCAAGGTTTTGGGGGGTTTTGGGGCCCTTAATATGCTCAAAAACTCTTGAAAATTGGCACACACCTTGGAATCTGCGGCCATTAGGGCCGGGCAGAGACTGGTACACGGGCGTGGCAAGGGGACTCTACAGCGCCCCCTGGAATATGGAGGGTCATATATCACACATACTTGCACTTACACATATAAAACTCAGTACACATATAGAACTAATCAATCTGAACAACTTTCACACTCTATGTCATTAGCTAATCCCAACAGGAAGTTGGTTATTCTGGGTTTTGTCAAAAACGCATGCTCTGGAATTTGATATACTAGTCCTAGGTTTTTTACCCAATTGCCACCAAACTCGGTCAACCTGATCTCAAGACATTGGGGATGAAAAATTGTGAGGGGATTTTTGATATTTCGAACGGTTTGGCCGTGGCGAGGCGTTAAAATTATGGCGAGAAATGAGAAACAGGAAATGCTTAATAACTATTGCACACATTGTCTGATTCTGATGAAACTTCAGGAGTTTGTTCGTTGTATGATACCAATCACATAGATGTGACTATTAGGAGTCAAAGTTATAGCGCCACCAACTGGCAGCAGGAAGTATGTCTCTTTTAAAAATGATTTGATATCACATGGTTATTTTTACCCGATTTGCTTCAAACTTCATCAGAATAATGTCAAAACACGGCCGATGAGAATCTGTAAAGGGGTCGTTGATACATTAAATGCTGTTGTCATGGCAACGTGTCAAACTTTAACATTTGTTTCCTGTGTTTTTGGGGCACTTAATAAGCTTAGATTTTCATGAAACTCAACACACACATCAGTATTAATGATAGTTAGACACTGGCAAAGGCTCATAAATGGGCGTGGAGGAGGCGCTCTATAGCGCCACCTTTTGTCAAAAGTTGGGGGGTTAGTTTGAGCTACAGACACCAAACTCGGTATGTATATTGTTCTCATCAAGCTGCACAACTTTCTAATTTACATCCATTAGCTGCGACCAACAGGAAGTCTGCTATTTTGATTTGAATGTGGATTTTGGGAAAAATCAGGCTATAAACAAATTCATACTCCTCCAAGCAGGAATAAGTAGTTCACACCAAACTTTGTAAACATGATGCCAACATACTGAAGATGTTAAATTGCGAGCGGATTTGGGATATCTTGAACGGTTGATTAATGGTGATTTTTTGAAACTATCAGTAAAAAAACATAACCGTAATTTTAAAATGCAGCATCCAAATACTTCAAAACTTTTTACATACATAGAAATAGTCATTCTGAGAAATAAATGCTTAATTCTATCGATATAAAATAATCAACAAAACATAGAAAATTAAAAAACTATTAAACATCTGCTCTCACTCTAACTCTCTCACTCTAAGTCTGTGTCGGGGGATGTGCGTAAGTCTGTGTATGTGTGTGTGTAAGTGTAACTGGGGGTAGTTGAGTGGCTGTGTGTGTGTGTGTGTGTGTGTGTGAGAGAGAGAGAGAGAGAAAGAGAGAGAGAGTGCATTTAAAGTGCATTATCCTAACTCTTCACAACTTTTTACATATGAAAAACAGGTAATTCTTAGGAAATGTGTTTATCATGTATTTCAGAGACTGCAAAAACATTTGAAATATCACACTTGTAAACTGGCAGATGAAGACTGTAATACCAAGGATGAACACGAGATGACCTCATAGGATAAGGAATCTTGTTAACTCTAATCCTATCTTATTCTCACTGTATCAGAATGACTTGAAAGCATTTTGATTTTAACCCTTTCATTGCTGTAACACTTCAATCCAAACTGGTACAGGGATACTGTTAATACATTTGCCCGCTGGGCACCGTTTTTCTGATGGCACCAGGGTTGCGGATGCACTGGCAGCGAGGGCCCGTCATCGCTGCTTGCAGCTATATTTTAATTTTATGTACCTTTTTATTTAACCATACTATGACAGACAAGACCGGGGGACAGGAGAGAGAGAGAAAAAAAAGGAGAAGGAGGATAGAGAGAGAGAAAAAGAACAAAAACAGATAATCTGCTTCCATACCTGCTGACAAAAAGAGAAAACAACAGAAGACACAACAGCGGAGAAACTGCAGCAACAACCAACACCTGTATGAATACTAAATTTACTGTGATAGCTTTATAGTAGCACTAACAGAGAGATACAACCACAATTGGATGATAAGAGCAGATCATTTATAACTCTGATGAGAGCAGTCTCAGTACTATGATACAGTCTAAATCCTGACTGGAAATCCTCACAGATACCATTTTTTCTGTGAGAAGGAACATAATTATGAGGATACTACCTTTTCTAGTAAAGGGATGTTCGAGATTGGTCTGTAATTAAGTAATTTGTTGGGGTCAAGTTGTGTTTTTTTAATGAGAGGCTTAATAACAGCCAGTCTTAAAGTTTTGGGGATATATCCTAATGACAATGATGAATAACTAATATTCAGAAGAGGATCAATGACTTCTGGAAGCACCTCTTTTAGTAGCTTAGATGGAATAGGGTGTAACATACATGCTGTTGGTTTAGATTGTAACAGTCTTAGAGACTTACCAGGTTCTCTGTGTAGTTTCTCTTCCCTGGCATTGGTGAGCTATAGGTATCTAGGGAATGTAACTCTGTATAGACAAAGAGGAAGACAATCTGTTGTGGAGAGGCCCACCTGATCTTGATTTGCATGCTGTTTCTTGGATCTGATGTGATACTGTAGCTGACGGCTACATGGTTAAAATTTTATCTCTAATAGTATCGATCTTGGAAGTAAAGGAGTTCATAAGGTCATTACTGCCGTGCTGTTGGGAAAATTCAACGCCTGTTGGTGCTTTATTTTTCATTAATTTAGCCACTGTGATGGTTCTACATTACTTGTAACAAGGAGTTGAATTTGCAGTCTTAGCTATGTAGAGTGTACACGAGAGGGGTACACTATGTAGAGTGTACCCCTTTGCACAGCCCCCTGGATTATGTTCGCCGTTGATTGACCCTCGCCTGTTCATGGATTACTCTTGCGTCTTGCCCTCTGTATACATGTTTGCCGGTGTTTGACCCTGCCTGTTTTTGACCATGTCCCTGCCATTGTGTAATAAAAGCTATGCAGATGGATCCGCTTTAGGTCTCTGTCACTCCGTAACACTTGCGGAGTACTGATTGTATCTGGCCTTACTCCTCACCTGGTGTGTTATAGTGTGTGATTGCAGATGTGTCTTTCTCCCCAATTTAATGTTACTCCCCAATTTAATCTCCCCTTTTCCCCTTGACTGACCACCTAGGGTCATAACAGGTTTCTCTCTGTGGGTGCTTCACTGAGTGGGGAGAACCTGTTTGATGTGCTCAGTGGAATGGAAGAGCAGTGTTTTGAGCCATGACTATGCTGTCTCACAGTCACCCAGTTGCCCTGCTGCACAGGCTTTGTTACTGTAACTGGAACTGAACAATGTATGGGACTCCCTGAGCTAATCGCATCCAAAGCCGTATCCAAGGCCCTCACATTCTTACTATCCTCTATTAAAAGTTTGGATGCGTGGCTCTAGTTCTGAAAACTTCTCTGTCAGCTTAACTATTTCCCTGCATTTATCACATGTAAATCCCTCACTGCCAACAGAGATAGATAAGCTGTACATGTAGCAAGTGGTGCAAATAACAATAGCAGGAGAAGAAGCCATTACTCACCGTGATTGTAGAATGATTCCAACTAACTGGCCAACGGAATGCTAATGATCAAATTAGATAAGTTTGATGGATAATATCAGAAATCTGGTGGGAATTAAAATATATTTTAGTACTTTAAACAACAGAGAGTGATAGTAAGACAGAGACTGCAACAGAAAACCGAAGCTAATAGGAGCTACAAACACAAACCACTGTCTGATGTAACCCACTGTTTGCTGTTTTCCTAAAGCCACTGGGTGGTGGTGAGCCCGGGTGAGTGGGCCATTTTATTGCTGCTTGCAGCTTTAATTTTAATCATATTTAAATTTTAAGTAAAGCGATATATTATTGGTTTAGAAGAGGAAAATGCAGTTGTTCTGCTTGAATGTTTATGTATTGATTTACTTCCTTCCATTTTATGTTATACATTTGTAAAACAAAATTATATTACATTTGCCCAGTAAAGTTGTAATCATAAATCTAGAGAGAAAAAGGACATATTTGAATCACTTCATAAGCATTTTCTATTGGATTAGAATACTGGATTAGAATATGGAATTGTATATAAGAAAACATATACACTGCATCACCATAAGATGGGCTTGAACTAGTTAATTTGATTAAAAGTTACCTTGCAACTACATGTTAAATAGTGTTACGTGTCGTGCTGGACGGACGAGACGGGAAACGAGATACGATTCACACAATAACTTTAATATAAATCTTCATACGAATCAGGCAGGAACAGGCAGGAACAGGCAGGAACACAGCGAAACATCCACGAACACCAAACAACATCAAGGACCGACAGAGAACTCAGAATACAAACAGACTTATAAAGGGTAATAGATAATTACAGACAGATGAAGGGGATGACGATAATGAGGACTAAACCAAAGTTAAGCAGAACGACGGGGTGAGACAATGGGAGAAACCAAAGACATTAACAGACATGAATGTGACATTACGCCCCCCTCTGAATAGGCGCGTCTCGCGCCGTATAACATGAAAAAAAAAAAAGGAAGGGTAGGTGGGCGGTACAGGAGGCCACGGCCGGACAGACAGTTCAGAAAAACACAACAAAGTCCAGGGGGGTGACGAAGGTGGGAGGAGCCAAGGAGGAAACAGGAGGGACCCGGAGCAGGAGAAGCAGAGAGAGACCCAGACCGCAGCCATGATGACGACCCACGGTGGAGCCGACGGAGGGAGGAGCCATGGTGGAGGAAGGGCTGACAACTCCAGGGGGCCGACCGACGGAGGAGCCCGAGGCGGAGACGGAGAGCCGAAGATCCAGGGCGACACCGAGGATCCGAAGGGCCAAGGCGGAGCCCTAGGCTCTGGCGACCAAGGCGTAGGCGGAGATCCGGAGGTCCGTGGCGGAGCCGGAGCGACAGAGGATGGAGGCTGTGCCGGAGGGAGGGAAGACTCCTTAGGAGCCGGTGGGACGGAGTGACGAGGCGCAGCCGGAGGAACAGAGTCCTGAGGTGACGGAGGGACGACGACCGGTCAGGGCGGAGCCGGAAAGACGAGGGAGCCCGGTGGAGCTGGTGGACCGACGGGCGACGATGGAGACGAGGGCGCTAAGAGCTGTGGTGGAGCCGCAGGGTCGGAGGGCCGAGGCGGAGTTCTGGACTCTGAGGCTGGAGGCGGAGAAGAGGGATCCTCCAGCCCTGACGCCGATGGAAGCTGGCAGACCCGCGGCGAGCCCACTGCACAGGTGGAAGACTGAGGGTGAGCAGAGGGGCTGTCAGGGGACAGCGGTGCGCAGACAGATGTTGACATAGGCAGAAGAGGGAGGGTGGGTGGGGATTCCATACAGGCAGGTTTAACGTGACAGGTAGATAATTCAGTAAAGAAGTCTATTAAATCCCCAGAGTTATTTTCTAGAACTTCAGTAGAGAAGTCAATCAAATCCCCAGGGTTGTCCTCCAGCTCACCGCCAGCAGTGGTGCAGTGGGCAGGGCTCTCCATAGCCCTCACTTGCTCCATGTTGCACTCCCCCGTCACGGTAGCTGTAGCCGGCTCTCGCACCTGATCGGACGTGTAGGGCTCTGGCTCTGTGACGATCTTTGGCTCTGTCGCTCGTGGCTCTGGCTCATCATCCGCGGTGGGCTCGGGCTCAAACTCTGCGTGTCGGGATGCTGGTAGGCTGGGCTCTGGGTCTTGAGTGGGGCTGGTGTCATCCTCCGCGGTCAACGAAGCTCTGCAGGACACCAGCACCCACTCGATGTAGTCGGCAATGCTCTCTCGTGGACCCTCCCCGGACAGCTGCGCTTTGGTGGCGATGTTAAGTTCTGCACGGTAGAATGTGAACAGGCAGCTGTCCGGATAGTGCGTGAGTGGTGCGAGGTACACGAAGTCTCTAGTGTGGTCCACGAGAGAGCGATTCCCCTGCTCCAGGAGAAGGAGGAGGACGGCGGGGTTATCTATAACGAAAAAACAAAAAACAAACACTCAGGAAAAAACGGAAAATAAAGCAGGGAAACGCCGGGAAAAAACTGTTTCGGTCGGTCCTTCTGTTATGTGTTGTGCTGGACGGACGAGACGGGAAACGAGATACGATTCAAACAATAACTTTAATATAAATCTTCATACGAATCAGGCAGGAACAGGCAGGAACACAGCGAAACATCCACGAACACCAAACAACATCAAGGACCGACAGAGAACTCAGAATACAAACAGACTTATAAAGGGTAATAGATAATTACAGACAGATGAAGGGGATGACGATAATGAGGACTAAACCAAAGTTAAGCAGAACGACAGGGTGAGACAATGGGAGAAACCAAAGACATTAACAGACATGAATGTGTCAACTAGCAGCCATTAGAGGGTAACACTACAGGCCATTTGTTAGTATTTATAAAGCACATATTAATGCCTTATATTGCATGGGTGTAGGTATGTGTTTAAGGAAAATGTCGTTGCCAGGGCAACATGCTTACCCAAAAATGTAAAGAAACATCTGCTTTACTATGAAGGACAAGGGGAATTGCTGACTTTTAGATGACCTTCAGAAGAATCAAATCCATGCAGTCCTTTCCGTGCAATTATTGTTATGGATTTTTCTCTAAAAAATGAGCTCTAGAAGCATGAGGTTTTCTGAAAAAAATTAATTATGTCCCTCGGGAAGAACTCAGAAAATGAAAGAGAGTCCAAGTTGCAGCTTCCTGTCTTATCCCAATACAATGAAATACAACAGAGAGATGTTGTAAAATCATTGGAGGGATGTTGCATGATGAGGTGTCTCTTCATGTAAAATCAGATTAACTTAACTGTAAGTGTGGTGACAGATTGTTGGAGAAGCATGGGAGCGCTCCATCCAAAGATGGTAATTTAAGTCAGTAAATGAGGGAGTTGTGATTGCTGCAAATCCACTAAACACAAAGGTGAAAACACTTGATTATATCTTAGTTTCACCAATGTTCCAGTCCCAGTCCAGAATGAAAATGTTTTTCTCCCACCATCCAAATTAAAATCCCCAGCCGAATTACGTATTTATTGCCGCCTGAATCTACATTGAGTTTACAGGAAGGGATCAATTCAAAATTTACTGTTTAAACCATACTGTAACTGTTGCGCTTCGCTGTAATTTGCATGTATTTTAAAGATGTACACTTTTGTTACTGAAATGGAAAGTATTTACAAGAGCAATATTTCATTACTGCAGAGAGTAGGAGCTGTTAAGAACAAAAAAGGAAAAATGTAAACATTGTAAACATTTAAAATGATCCAGCAACAGCTATGCAATAAAAGTTTATATGTATTACAATTATACACATTGAAATTATTAAACCAGCAGCTTTATGTTTAGATAGATTATCTTATTTCTGCTAAATTTCCACCTTTTGAATGATATTCTCATTTTGAGAGATGAAATGAAAGATGGAAAACTATTTAAACTATATTGTGTCTACTTTTCTGTATGACATATATTAAAGATTTACTCACTCAGTGTAGGACAAAAGATTCCAATATTATGATTAGACCTAATTTATGTCTGCTGTTTAGCAGTGTGTGTATATTTAAAAATGGAATAATCATGTCCTTGCATATTGCTATTAATTTGTAATTGATAAAATAGGCTAACTGACATACTATTGTCACACAAGCCTTATGGGAATGTTCTCAATTATGCAATTAAGTTGCAAAATCAACAACTACTAAATAAATACCATGAATAAGAAAGGAATAAAGTACATAAGATGCATAAAATGCAAGTGATTATGTTGGGGGTTGCTATGTCAGAGCTAAACTGTTAAACTGTTGCTACTCTGAGACAAATAAGGTGAAGAACCTGATTATGCATCAAACAAATACATGTAAGATTTATTATCAACTGCAATCAGCTATATAATACCTACTGTAAATTAGAAAATCATATAATATACAACAATGCCAAGGTCTTTGGAAGAGGTTTGGAAGTGATATTTACGTTCCCGTTCAGGAACTCGAGCTGCGTCGAAACGCTGTGGGAACGCCTCCAGCGTGACCACGCTCCGAAATACGTGTGCATACAGTCCAAAGGAGAAGCGAGACGTCACAGGCGGGGTGACGTAGAGACCAGTAAGCTATAAAGCACGTGCAGCGAATGCAGTCGGCAGCTTCTGTCTTTCAGCAAGCACTCTGTGTGTGTTTCACTCTGTTTTTTGTGCTAGTTTGCACAGTCACTATGTCTTACAAAGTATTCTTACGAATATAAGCAGCGGCATTTAGACTGTGTGTTCCTCTCTGCCTGCGCTATTTCGGGTGGCGATACACACAGCCTATTTGTTGTCTGTTTGGGAGCGAAGCATGGGAGTCGGTTCTCGAGGGAGCTGACTGCCCACGTTTGCGTTCCCCGCGGCTCAGCTCCTGCTTCTGCTGAGGCAGGGCGGCGGCTGTGATCGTGGGGATCACATATAGATATACGGAGGGGTTAGAGACGGGTCCACCCTATCTCTGCCTTTCTCCCTAGATTTAGCACTCTTTCTGGGTCGGAAGCCCACGCTGCGGTCCTTCCCCCTTTGAGTGAGCTTGCAGCGAAGCGGGCTGTGTTAGCTCCCGAGGGGGCTGATTGCCTGCACTCTCGCTGCGCACGCTTCGTTCCCGGAGTGCTCTCTTCGAGGAGGGAGCCTTCGTGAGGTTGTTGGGACCATCCTCCAATCCAGAGCTCCCTCCACGAGGAAACTGTATGCCTTGAAGTGGAAACTTTCACTTCATGGTGTGGAGACCACCAGCAGGACTCAGTTAACTGCCCAGTTGGTACAGTGCTGGGGTTTCTGCAGGGTCGGTTCTCTACAGGGTTAGCCCACTCCACCCTGAAGGTCTATGTGGCAGCTATTTCGGCCAACCATGCCCCTCTGGGTGGCTCCTCAGTGGGTAGGAACCCCCTCGTTACACGTTTCCTCCGCGGTGCGCTGAGGCTGAGGCCTCCGGCCAGGTGTAGCTTTGCTAAGTGTGGTCGGGATGCTTTCCATAGCCTCAAGTCTTCTTCTAGGGAAAGCAGCAGGAATCTATTTTAACAGCCTTGAACATGAAGTGCTAAAGGATGCTGACCTCCTGGAGCACCAAAGGGTCCTAAGATCTGGAACACACTGATGTGGCCCTGGAGTAGGTGCTGAAGGTCCTTAGGTTGGAATGCGTAAGCAAAAGTGTCTTCTGCCTCTCTGGGCTATAGACTTAGAACTTGGTCAGTATACTTTTTCTCTCTAGGATGGAGACTCAGGATGTGTTGCATCTGTTGTTGTCTTGCTGGACAAAAACTCTGTACATAGATTATCTCTTTCCTCACAGGCTGGAGGCTCAGAACGTGGTCGTATCTGTTGCTGCCTCAAAAGCTGGAGACTCGGACTTGGTATTGGTTGTTATCTCACCCTTGCGGGTTGTAGACTCAGAACTGGTTGATCTGTTAGTGTCTCTCAGATGTGCCGGAAACTCAGAAAGAGTTGTTTCTTTTACTGTCTCAACCTTGCAGGCCAGAGACTCAGAACTTGTGTATCTGTTAGCATCTCTTGGACGTGCTGGAGACTCAGAATGAAGGTTGATCTGTTACAGTCATTTCCTTGACAGGCTGCAGACTCAATACAAGGAGTGTCTTTTGAAAGGGTACATTTATCCTTTTCCAGTGAGGAGGAGATTGCAATTTGGTGCTTCTCCATTTCCGTGCTGTGATTGGCTGGTTCCATCAGAGTGGGGGCACACGTGGTGGCCCACCCTTCTTTCCTCCTGTGGAACTTATTTGCTCTCACCTTTTCCTCTGCCAGCGTGTTTTGTTTCTCATGCTTCACTCGCACATTTGCTTTGATTTCTTAGTTATGAGTTGTGTTGTTTTTTGTTTCTTTTTATTTAGTTGATTCTGTCACTGCCTGGTTTGTGCGCACTTACTGGCCAGCTGCTTGCCTTCCTCCCATTTTTGATTGCAACTCTGATCTCTGATTCTTCGCTCTGTTCTGCCTGGATTGAACATTATTATTGGCTTTCGTCTGTGTGGAACCCTGATGCGCCACTTTCCGTTGTGCAGCCGCTCGCCTGCTGTTTGATCTCCGCCCGACGGAATATGTTGCAGTTTTCCTGGACTGTGCTGCTCAGATTGTCCTTTCACTTTCTGACCCTTGATTGATTGTTGATCATCTTCTCATCATCCAGTTGATTGGCAGGGGTGGACGAAGTACACAAGTTGAGTACTTGAGTAAAAGTACAGATACGTATAATAAAATATTACTCCAGTAAAAGTAAAAGTGCTTCTCTTTCAATTTTACTCGAGTGAAAGTACAAAAGTACCCGATTTTTTATGTACTTAAGTAAAAAAGTACTGATAGATTTATTTTGCAATTTTATATAGGCTACTTAATTTAATTTTATATTAGCACATATTTTTTTTAGAATCCTACTGCTCAAAATACCTGGGATTTTCCCAAAAAATACATTTTTGTTGTTGATGTACCTGAGAGAAAACAGATTTGACCATCAAATTTTTAACCAGTAAGAAAAAAGTTTTAAAGCTTGTTTTGCATAACGTCACAGTTATATATGACATGAGAATAAGGCCTGAAGTTAGCAAGAACATTTTAAGGAAAATGTAATTATATTTTCATAGTGATTTTTTCCTTTCAAATATTATCTGTGTAAAAACACCCCTGGCCCAATGCCCCCAGAGGGCCTCACTTCCCACTTTGATAATTATTGTAGTTACCATGTTCTGAGCATGACATCCTTTTTTTTTCTCTCAGATGTAATCTATCCATGTGGTTAAATAAAAATATGTGGACTTTGTATCTAAAAATTATCTCAATTTAGCACCAGCAAGCAGCTAGACAGTTAGCATCAGCTAACAATATTTACTTATTTTCAGTATGGTTATGAATAAACATTCATATCTGTCTACTCTAGCTGATCCAAACAGTATAAAACATTATACGGTTGCTAAACAATATAAAAACAGACGTCGCGTAGCATTTTAATACAACTGCTAACGTTACATCAGCGAGGAATATGAACGTGCAGGAGTTATTTTATTTAAGCTGTTATTTAAATTTTTCGTTTTTGATGTGTCTGAATTCAAGCATTTCAGTGCGCTTAAACAGATCACCGTTTACAGCAGATGTAATTCACAAACAACGGACAGCTTTGACCTAAATATGATTTTCAGTTATAATAATTAATCCTAAAATTCAACATTAGTAACCTACTTTTCGCAGCATCAGTCGCGCGTGCACAAGATCTCCCAGTTCTTACTTGTGAATTCAGTTGACTGGAGACTCGCTCTAAACAGATCATTTGAATCAATGGGTTGTCGACTCGAGAACAGCTGCAATCGGATCATTCCAATTCGTGAATGAATCGTTTGGTGCGATTGGCGAATCAATTTAACAGGTTCATTGAAAAGAATCAGTTTATTCATGAATCAGACACCGCTTGTACGTCTCAGAGCACGTGATATATTATAAGGAGTAACGATATGTTTTATGAAATGTAGTGAAGTAAAAAGTACGATCTTACGCTTTGGAATGTAGTGAAGTAAAAGTGAAAGTTACTCAAAATAAAACTACTCCAGTAAAGTACAGATACTTGAAAAATGTACTTAAGTACAGTAACGAAGTACAGCTACTTCGTTACTGCCCACCACTGTTGATTGGTGGCATGGCAGCTCGTTTCCAGTTTATTCACTATAATAAATTTTGTTGGAGCATCTAACTGCATTTGGGTCCTTTATTACAGAGACATGTGACACTCTCTTTGTTCACCCACTGCTGCTGCATCTCAAGGTCCTAAGGAATTTTTATGGTCGGTCACAGGCCAAAACCTTAGGAATCAGTCTTAAGGTGGGTGAAGGGTAGAAACTGCATTTTGATGAATAGGAAGTTCTGTCTTTCCCAGGCTTTGTACCAAAGGTGGTCTTCTTGCGCTCTAAGAGGTGTCTGGCTGTTGTCCTAGCATCTTTATCTGATGGCGTTGGACAGTTTGCTTATGTTAGCTCACCAAGATCCAATCAAAATGTAGCAAACCTCTGTCCACTATTGTGGGCAGAGAGGGGCCTGCCAAAAACTGGGCCCTGGAATGTGTTGTCCATTACAGCGGAAAGACGTCATTAAAACGGCAAACAAAATGTTGCATAGAATTTAATTTACCTAAGGCAAGTCATCAGTGTCTACAGCTCATTATTTGCTAAAGAAATAAAGTCTAGTGAAGAGCATTTTGCGAAATATAAGACTATACTTCATTATATTTTCTTTACCTGTTAGTAATATCTCAATTATTCAATGTATGTTTAAATAAAAATTTAAATAAAAATAAAAAGTTATGACTCTTGAAATTATTATATTTTAACAACAAATAAATATTCTATAATTAAGAAGTTAATTTAAAAACAATTTACATGTTTGCAGACATTTTTTTTTTATTTGAGTGTTGATTATTATAGTTACAAATAAATGGTAATTAAATTTAAGTTTGGGCTCTGTTGTTAATTGTAACCTAAAGTAAAATGTAAAAGGGCTGCCTATAGTATAGAACAGAAGCATCGGTAGATTTTTATCCCTAAGAAAAATTTAATTGTAATTGAATTTATCCTAAAGAAAGAGCAATTTGTTCAGTAAACCACTGTTTTATTAAAACCTGTACCTGTACCGAAACCATGCTGAACCGTGACGTCAAAACTGATGTACATAACGAACCGTCACGTTTGTGTACTGTTACACCCCTACCAGGAGGGTGACATGTCTTATGAGTGGATCATCTGGGGTTGATTTTTTTATGGATGAATCCACATAGTTTATGTTGCTTAGGGGTATTTGGGTAAGTATTAGTGATGGGGTCAAAAGTCTTAGGTTGTACTTTATGTTGTTGTGGCCTTAAATAATAAAGGACAGATTGATGAAAATGAAAATAGAGACTAAAACCTCTTTCACACAGTGCTTACAGAAAATACACGGATAATGTGTCCCGTGATTTGTCCTGGAATCTTTTGATTTTGGTTCATTCACACTGCCAGTGACTTTCTGGAATCTGGATGTGCGTTCACACGCAACCCGTAAACGTCCCGTAAAGACACGTTACATTTGGATGTGAAGTGTAAAGCCACGTGTACCGTTACACTAAACTGGTGAGCGATCTCCGCTTCAGAGCGGATAGTGATGAGCTCCCTGATCACTGCTTTATTAAACTGTATGACAATTAAGATGCAATAAAGGGAGCACAAAAGTGAACTTGTCTGGAGTTTATTTTAGTTTATTTTATTTGATTATTTTACATTATCAACACGTTCAGTGACTGTATGCTGCATTACACGTGGGGCAAAAATGTTGGCTATTATGAAAAGTATGTGAACGGCGGCAATACTGGCATATTTAAAAAATGTAAGCAGTGTAAGAGGGACTACACACCCACATAAAAGTGCAACCAGTGTTTATCATATGAAAGCATTATATGTAGCATTAAATAATATATATAGTAACGATCAAAGACTACAGATTTTAGCCTAGGATTATAGGAGTCTTTTAGGATTTGTGAAATTTGTGTGGTGTATGTTGGTACACAAAAACACATAGGTGATTTTTCATCCTGCCTACATATGTGACCCTGGACCATAAAACCAGTCTTAAGTCGCTGGGGTATATTTGTAATAATAGCCAAAAATACATTGTATGGGTCAAAATGATTGATTTTTCTCTTATGGAAAAAATCATTAGGAAATTAAATAAAGATCATGTTCCATGAAGATATTTGTAATATTCCTACTGTAAATATATCAAAACTTAATTTTTGATTAGTAATATACATTGTTAAGCACTTTATTTGGACAACTTCAAAGGCGATTTTCTCAATATTTTGATTTTTTTGCACCCTCAGATTCCAGATTTTCAAATAGTTTTATCTCGACCAAATATTGTTCTATTTTAACAAACCATACATCAATGGAAATCTTATTTATTCAGCTTTCAGATGATGTATACATCTCAATTTTGAAAAATTGACCCTTATGACTGTTTTATGATCCAGGGTCACATATTGCCTGAAACATTTGTTTTGGACACACTCTCTCTGTTTAAATCTAGATTAAGACACATCTTTTTAGCCAAGCATTCAAATAATGCATCTCATAAACTTTTACTGCAGTTATATCTGATCAAATGCACATTATTAATCTTTTAGCTCTGGTTGAACAAATCTTTCTTTGCTTGCTTTGAACAGCAGCTACAATAATTATGTTCCTATTTGTTCTCTGTTTCTGCCATGGGATTGACATCCTATGGTAACTAGGAATTCACAGGCTTCTGGATCCAGCGTCTGGATCCAGAACACTTAAGAAGAGATGATGTCAACCCCTCAGAGGACTTCAGATGATGCCAACCCTGAAAACATACAGCACTACCGAATTCTGCTACTAATTTATAGTGTTCTTTGTATGTTTGATTACATCATTATTTAATCTTTACCACACATCTCTGCCATATGTACATCTACTTGACATAGTCACCACTAGTAAGCTACTACTAAATATATTGTCATTTGCTGTAAAGCTGCTTTGCAACAACATGTATTGTGAAAGGTGCTATACAAATAAATTTGAATTTGAATTGAAACTGAATTTGTTACAAAAAATCAAATACAAATATTACTTATCTAGAGAGTAAGGGATTGTTGAAGTCTAAAGACCCATTTAGTTGACTGACTTTTTACCAGAATTTATAATATTTACAGTGGCCTACTCGATCCTTTGTAGCAAAGCATCTAGGAGATTTTTATTCCTCCTATATGCAGCATTAGTTTATGTTGTTGCGAAGTTTATGTGGGTAACAAGAATTTAATTTTTTTTTTTTTCAATTTTATCACAGATTTAGTTGAACAATAAGGTTTGATAATGATTTCTCTATTATTTCTTAACTGATATTGATATCGGGTGATATTGGGTATAAGCTTATATACCCAATTTAAATGTTTAAATGCATAATCATCAGCTCTAATAATCTGAACCACCTGTTTAGGAAGGCTTGAGAGAGCTGGGGTCCATGGGTAAAGGGAAGTTTCATGACAGTTATTGTGCTATCACAGGCTACAAGTCCAATGAAGGAACATTGCTTCAGCTGTGATAGACTGCCAGTGCATTCCACCACTCTCTTCCAAATATTTGAAGGAGGGAAGATAGTGGGATCACCAGCATTATCTTGCCCAGGTGCAAAATATTTTAAAAAAAAAAAGAAAAAAAAAAAAAAGAAACCTTTATTGAGCGAACCAATTGACCCCCAAGAATGTCAGCGATCATGTTTTGTTCATAGACTATATAATGTTAATTTTTGTTTGAGCAGTGGGGCTCTTTTGTCATGATGACTTTGCACAGTGCAAAATAACTTTTATCACTTAACTACATGTATATTGTCATTTTCATCTCTTGGAACTCTGACTCTATTGATTGTTTATTGTTGCATCCATTCTATACATGAGACAGAAAATAACTTCTCAATATATAATTTTTAAATTTAATGTGAGACTTGTGTGACCTGGAGTCAACAGACATTTGTGTTGAAGAGAAAACTTGCAGAGGTGGTACTGCCTGAGACAATCTTGGGTCTCACTATGTTGGAAGATTTACTGCAAAGTTTAGCTCTGCAGAACATTTTTGCAGATACTGTCTTTCGTAGAAAAGAGGATTTTCATTTACTGTAACTCCAGAGGTTACAGTAAATTGTTGGAGTTGGAGAATAACAGATAAATGTAAATATGTAAATGTATAAAGGCATCAAGTCAAATAGTGTTTTGAACAAACTGACACATTTTCATGTTGGATTAAAGGAATAAAAGGAATTTAAAAAACAAATATACAGTAAGTTAAGTAAGTAAGTAAGTAAGTAAGTAAAAAAAGAGAGGTTCAGCCATGATATCCTTAATAGCAGAATTGTATGTTTTATAGGAGAGAGTCAGAATAAGGCTAATCTACCTATCACTGACCCAAACATCATTACCGTTAACATGATGCAGATCACACATTATAGTTTGGACTATTATTTCACACATGGTCGATAAGATTTGAGACCAAGCACAGCTATTTTAAAAGGCAAAATACCTTTCAGAGAGGCATCAGTTCCTACAAGCATACCAAAGCAGGAGCAATGTGTTCTCCCCTGAGCTGATTATATCTGACTCTACAAAGCTTTACCCAGAGTTGTTAATGAGCAATGCATTCTGTACTGCTTGATCAGCACATCAGCCGAAGAAGAAATGCAGATTTTCTGAGTGTTACAGTTGTAGTCGGTGGCAATCAGAGTTACTGAATGACTACCCTCCTGAACAATCCAGCATTGCTGGTCACCAGCATAAGGTATGTTTTGCACTCTGGGACCAGCATGGGATGCTCATTGCTGGGTTGCTGGTCCCCAGCTAGGTAAGCAGGTGTGCAGATGGAACAAAACTTGTATAGATGTTACATATCACATTTCTTTTGAAATTGGTTTGTGTTTGTAGTTAAAGACCAAGACAGTTTTCCAAAGTAATTTAATACAATTCTTTTTCCCCAAACACTGCTTGAATACAGACGGCTGGCCTACTCGCACTCAACCCCGCAAGACCATGCGGTTGAACCAGCTTCACCAGCTCCAGTTTGCTTGAGAAAAGCATAAATATGCTAGTCCACAGCTAGACCAGCTATGTTATTATTGAAGGCGTGTGGCAAGGTAAAACTATTCGTATACTAAACATGTACTATCCTCCAGCTCATCCATCTGACTTTGTTACTAAAGTGTTTTTGGATTTGATTGCCAGGCACTGATTTAACAATTGTGGGGGGAGATTTTAACTGTGTAATGAATCCACTTGTAGATAGGTACCCACATAGCTCTGCATCTTTAACTGCTCAGGCAAGATCTCTTGAGAATATATGTAAAGATCTAGGTTTTGTAGATGTCTGGAGAACTCTTCATCCTACTGACAAAGAATATACATTCTTTTCTACTTTCTATCATTGTCAGTCAAGATTAGATTACTTTTTTATGCCAAAAACAGAATTACATTTAGCACTGTCTTGTAATATAGAAAGTATTTTATTGTCAGACCATGCCAGTGTCACTATGGAGCTTCTATGTAGGGATACAGTGGACTGTTCTATACAGTGGAGACTTAATATCGCAACCCTTAAACACAGTGCATTATCAGGTTACTTTTCTTCTGAATTTAAGTATTTTCTTTCTATTAACTCTTTATCCACAGATAATCCATCTTTATTATGGGAAACTTGTAAAGTTTATGCAAGGGGGCTAATTATTTCATACAGTTCCTCTAAAAAACATCAAAGAATGGCAAACCAAAGGGCTTTGGATGCTCAGTTATTGGTTAAAGAAAAAATGTATAATAGATATCCTTCGGCAGACTTATTCAAAAAAGAATTATAGGCAGTTAGAGCAGCTTTAGGTTGTCTTCTCACTGTGGATGCAGAGAAAAAATTAAGATACTCAAAACAAAGATTTTATGAGCATGGAGACAAGCCTGGGAGATTTCTAGCATATATTGCAAAACAGCGTGTAGCATCTCAGTATATTGCTAGTATTGTTTCCATGATACTAAGAATATTAATTATACATTTAGAGATTTTTATATTAATCTGTATTCTTCTGAGAAAACGGGTGACCACCTCAAACAAATGGTTGACTTTTTTCTGAGACTAATCTTCCATCAATTTCAGGTACACAAAAAGAATCTCTTAATGGCCCTATTACTAGACAGGAGGTTATTAATGCCATTAATGCTCTAAAGAATGGTAAATCACCGGGACCAGATGGGTTTTGCAGAGAGTTCTTTAAGGAGTTTCAAGAGTTGCTAGCAGACCCATTGCTTAATATGTTTAACTGTTCATTTGTGGCTAAAGAAATACCAAAGACCCTTGGAGAAGCTTATGTATCGCTTATATTAAAGAAAGGTAAAAGTCCTGATATATGTGCTTCTTATAGGCCAATTGCATTACTGAATGTGGACCAGAAGCTGCTTGCTAAAATTTTAGCAACACGTCTTGAGAAAATTCTCAAGACGATAATTGGGACTGATCAAACTGGATTTATACAGGGTAGGAATTTATCTGATAATGTTAGATGCCTTTTAAATGTTATTTACACTTTTAAAGCGAAATCTATAGATGGCCTAGTTGTGTCTTTGGATGCGGAGAAGGCGTCTGACCGTATCGAATGGTCCTATCTTTTCTTTGTTTTTGTTTTTTTTCCTATGCATAGAGGCACCAGGCAGGGTTGCCCCCTGTTGCCACTTTTATTTGGAATGGCTATGGAGCCTCTAGCTGAAGCTATCAGATCAACAACATCTATTTCAGGTTTACAGATAGAACATATACATCATAAGATTGCACTGTACGCTGATGATGTATTGCTTTTTTTATCTGAGCCTGAGGGGTCAGTTCCTGCTCTAACTGAGTTGATTAACTGGTTCAGTACATTTTCTGGTTACAAAATTAATTTAACCAAATCTGAAGCTATGCCCTTAGGTACGCCTATCTCCAAACCTACCATTGTGCCCTGTTTTCCTTTTAAGTGGTCACCTCCAGGTTTCATCTGTTTAGGTATTTATATCTCTTCATCTTTGAAGCAGATGTATGAATCTAATTTTGTTCCTTTATTTGAGAAAATACGGCAGGATTTGGAACGTTGGAATTCCTTGCCAGTATCTTGGCTAGGTCGGATAGCACTCGTGAAGATGATTGTGTTACCCAAACTATTATATCCTATTCGAATGGTTCTGATACTGTTCTCAAATAGACTGAATAGCTGGCTGACGTCCTTTATATGGAGTAAACACAAGCCTAGGTTAAAATGTCAGTACTTTATTTGCCAAGTTCCATGGGAGGGTTGGATTTTCCAAATATTAAGATGTATCAGTTAAGTTCTCACCTGAGATATATTGCAGAGTGGGTTAGAAATGATTCTTCCTCTACTTGGTTAGATATTGAATCTTCCTTTTCAAAATTTCCTTTAAGAGCTCTTCTTTTTGTTAAGAGCTTTCAAAAAATAAAAGAGATATATGATAATCCAATTATAGTTAATACTCTGAAAGCATGGAGATCAGTCTGTAGGCTTGAAGGTAGATCTAAATTGACTTCTTTATTTACCCCAATATCAAACAATCCTGATTTTATCCCAGGAATTTTTGAAGGTGGTTTTAAACGTTGGTGTGATTTGGGACTTATTAGGCTTGGGGATATGTTTTTAGACAATAAATGAATGTCTTTTGCGGAGTTAACCCAGAAGTACCAGCTGTTCAAACATTATTTTTTTCGTTTTCTACAATTGATGCATTATATTACTAATAACACAACACTTGTTGGGAATGGTGAGATATCTGCTATTGAGAGGTTATTATTTGTATCATCGGGAAAGATGTCTCTGGGTAGATTTTATGGTTCTATGTGTTTAATCTCTTCTGCTGATACACAGAGAAATAAAACTAAATGGGAAGAAGAGTTAGCTATTGATATTGATGATGAAACATGGGCTAATATTTGGTCTTATGCTAGGAAAATATCTGTTTGTACACGTACAAAAGAAATACAATTTAAAATCTTACATAGACTCCATATTTCTCTTTTTAACTGCAGGCATTTTTTTAACCCCTCTACATCGCCAGTGTGTTTAAAATGTAAAATTGAAGTTGGTACTTTAACACATTGTTTGTGGTCATGTAACAGACTGCAAAGGTATTGGTTTTTGGTGCTGGGGGAAATGGAAAAGATCTATAATATACAGTTGGATTTTGACCCAGTCTCATTGTTGTTGGGTATTCCTAATGGACGCATTGCTTCATCTGCTAATAAGAAATTGTATAATATTTTGGCCTTTGCTGCCAGGAAAAATATTTTACTTAATTAGATTAGTGATAAATCTCCATCACTTAAAGGTTGGCATAAGATAATTTTTTAGTTAATTCCCCTGGAACATCTTACCTATGTATTACATAAAAAAACAGGCCAGTTTTATAAAGTCTGGACCCCACATCTTGACTATTTGGAACCTCATCTTCGTCCTATTGTATTACAAGGAATGTTGTAGTTGTATAACTCTCTAGACAACTCTTTTTTTTTCCCTTATCTGTTTTATATGAGGTAATCCTGTGTTATTTAAAGTCTGAGCTATTTGTGTTCTTTGTTTTTTTTTTGTTTTGTTTTGTTTTGTTTTTGTTGCCGTTTTGATGATGTCTTGTTATTTTTGTATTATAATGAAAATGCAATAAATATAATTACAGGTGCTGGTCATATAATTAGAATATCTTCAAAAAGTTGATTTATTTCACTAATTCCATTCAAGAAGTGAAACTTGTATAATGTATATATTCATTCCACACAGACTGATATATTTCAAGTGTTTATTTCTTTTAATTTTAATGATTATAACTGACAACTAACGAAAACCCCAAATTCAGTATCTCAGAAAATTAGAATATTACTTAAGACCAATACAAAGAAAGGATTTTTAGAAATCTTGGCCAACTGAAAAGTATGAGCATGTACAGCACTCAATACTTAGTTGGGGCTCCTTTTGCCTGAATTACTGCAGCAATGCGGCGTGGCATGGAGTCGATCAGTCTGTGGCACTGCTCAGGTGTTATGAGAGCCCAGGTTGCTCTGATAGTGGCCTTCAGCTCTTCTGCATTGTTGGGTTTGGCATATCGCATCTTCCTCTTCACAGTACCCCATAGATTTTCTATGGGGTTAAGGTCAGGCGAGTTTGCTGGCCAATTAAGAACAGGGATACCACGGTCCTTAAACCAGGTACTGGTAGCTTTGGCTCTGTTTGCAGGTGCCAAGTCCTGTTGGAAAATGAAATCTGCATCTCCAAAAAGTTGGTCAGCAGCAGGAAGCATGAAGTGCTATAAAACGTCCTGGTATACAGCTGTGTTGACCTTGGACCTCAGAAAACACAGTGGACCAACACCAGCAGATGACACGGCACCTCAAACCATCACTGACTGTGGAAACTTTACACTGGACCTCAAGCAACGTGGATTCTGTGCCTCTCCTCTCTTCCTCCAGACTCTGGGACCCTGATTTCCAAAGGAAATGCAAAATTTACTTTCATCAGAGAACATAACTTTGGACCAATCAGCAGCAGTCCAGTCCTTTTTGTCTTTAGCCCAGGCGAGACGCTTCTGACGCCGTCTGTTGTTCAAGAGTGGCTTGATACAAGGAATGCGACAGCTGAAACCCATGTCTTGCATACGTCTGTGTGTAGTGGTTCTTGAAGCACTGACTCCAGCTGCAGTCCACTCTTTGTGAATCTCCCCCACATTTTTGAATGGGGTTTGTTTCACAATTCTCTCCAGGGTGCAGTTATCCCTATTGCTTGTACACTTTCTTCTTCCACGTCTTTTCCTTCCCTTCGTCCTCTCTATTAATGTGCTTGGACACAGAGCTCTGTGAACAGCCAGCTTCTTTTGCAATGACCTTTTGTGTCTTGCCCTCCTTGTGCAAGGTGTCAATGCTCGTCTTTTGGACAACTGTCAAATCAGCAGTCTTCCCCATGATTGTGTAGCCTACAGAACTAGACCGAGAGACCATTTAAAGGCCTTTGCAGGTGTTTTTAGTTCATTAGATGATTAGAGTGTGGCACCAGGTGTCTTCAGTACTGAACCCTTTCACAATATTCTAATTTTCTGAGATACTGAATTTGGGGTTTTCATTAGTTGTCAGTTATAATCATCAAAATTAAAAGAAATAAACACTTGAAATATATCAGTCTGTGTGGAATGAATGTATACATTATACAAGTTTCACTTCTTGAATGTAATTAGTGAAATAAATCAACTTTTTGAAGATATTCTAATTATATGACCAGCACCTGTATATAAAAAAAGTTACAAATGACTAAATCAAACGTATTAACTAATAAACATAATTTAAGTTCTTTTACAGGTTATCAGGAAGAAATGCCACAACGCAGTGGCGCATTTGTTTGACAACAGTAGTTCTACAGACAAAGTCTGGAATGAAGAGTTCTATTGTATGATATAAATACTGTGCGTATGTGCGAAAAACTACATAACATACAACTGTTTAGGCTCTTGAGAAATGCGATATCGCCTCCCAGTGGCCGATTTCTTTTAAATTTCTCTTTTTTGTTTTTATCCCCCTCTTCATCCAGTGGCCAGGCTCTGTGATTTTTTTATTTATTTATTACATTTTTGAGTAAAATAAATTTGGTAAACATAACTTGATGGTCCTTTGACATTTTGTTCTACAATGCAAATTACACACATTCATACCAAAAAAAAAATTGAAGCAGTAACTGGATAATAACATTTGGGGTGTGGGTTTTATTACTCATTCCACGGAGGTCAGATGGGAGAACAACATCCAAAACAACAGCACCACCAAGTTACTAGGAATATGAATACCCTGGAGTGTCAAATAGCTGATCTGGTACAAATGTATCTGCACCTGTATGATCACTTGCAATGAAACCTTAAAGATTTGGAGAAGGCATTTAAATCCTAAAAATAAATTGCAATTAAGCACAAGTTATGCAAAGCAACGTGGAGAAACACTGGAGACAAGTTTTCCAAAACCTTGAAAAAATTAAATGAAAAGAATGAAAGGAAAGAGTGGACATAAGGTGGTGAGTAACAAATACATTTGTATCAAATAAATGTTGTTGCACCATAATGCTGCTGCTGTTTTTTTTTTCAGTACGCAAATTTAAAATGTATACAATAAATGAACGGCAAAAGAACATACTGTAGTGGACAGCACATTCCAGGGCCCAGTTTATGGCGGGCCCCTCCCTGACCACAATAGTGGAAAAAGGTTTGCTACATTTTGATTGGATCTTGGTGAACTAACATAAGCAAACTGTCCATTGCCATCAGATAAAGATGCTAGGACAACAGACAGACATCTCTTAGAGCGCAAGAAGAAGACCTTTGGTACAAAGCCCGGGAAGTACAGAACTTCCTATTAGTCAAAATGCAATTTCCGCCTCAGCTGTTAATGGACAAATTAATGCATGCACGACAGCTCAATCTTTCCCCATCATGTTTAGACTTAATGTGTTTGTAACATTACCAAATGCATTCTCTGGTAGAAATGCGACATTAAACCTTCAGTGAGACTTTTCTAGCTTTGTGTTTGGACTATGTAAATACATTTCACAGGAGGAAAGAAGGGTGGGCAACCACATGTCCCCCCACTCTGATGGAACCAGCCAATCACAGCACGAAAATGTAGAAGTGCCAAACTGCAATCTCCTCCTCATCAGAAAGGGATAAAGGTACTTTTCCAAAAGACACTCCTTGTTCTGAGTCTCAGTCTGTTAAGGGAAGAGACTGTAACATATCAACAACGTTCTGAGTCTGAGCCCTGCAAGGGTGAGAAAATAGCAGAAACACACCCTGTTCTAAGTCTCCCATCCAGAGAGACAAAAGCAGATACATTCGTTCTGAGTCTGCAGCCTGTAACAGGGAAGGCAGCAACAGAAACAAATGGTTCCATAGAGGAAAGACACAAACAGAGCAACAAAGTTCTGAGTCTCCCATCCAGTGAGATGACAGCAGATCAACCTCAGAGTCCCATGAGGGGAGGGACAATAACAGCTATACCAGCTCTGAGTCTGTGACCCGCAAAGGTGAGACAACAACAGATACCAAGTCCGAGTCTCCAGCTTTTGAGGCAGCAACAGATATTCAATTAAATTCAATTGAAATTTATTTGTATAGCGCTTTTCACGATACATCGTTGCAAAGCAGCTTTACACAAAATTGACATTTTTACAATATATGTAGTAGTAGCTTGATGTACATATGGCAGAGATGTGTGGTAAAGATCAATTAACGATGTAATCAAACAGACAAAGAACACTATAAATTAGTAGCAGAATTCGGTGCTGTATGTTTTCAGGGTTGGTATCATCTGAAGTCCTCTGTGGGGTTGGCATCATCTCTTCTTAAGTGTTCTGGATCCACACTGGAGCTTGTGAATTCCTCGTTACCATGGGATGTCAATCCCATGGCAAAAACAGAGAACGAATAGGAACATAATTAGCGTAGCTGCTGTTCAAACTAAGAAAAGGAAGGTTTGTTAAACCAGAGCTAAAAGATTAATAATGAGCATTTGATCAGATATAACTGCAGGAAAAGTTTATGAGATGCATTATTTGAATGCTTGGCTAAAAATATGTGTCTTTAATCTAGATTTAAACAGAGAGAGTGTGTCTGAACCCCGAACGTTATCAGGAAGGCTGTTCCAGAGTTTGGGAGCCAAATGTGAAAAAGCTCTACCTCCTTTAGTGGACTTTGCTATCCTAGGTACTACCAACAGTCCAGAGTTTTGTGACCTTAGGGAGCGTGATGGATTGTAGCGTGGTAGAAGACTAGTTAGGTACGCAGGAGCTAAACCGTTAAGTGCCTTATAGGTAAGAAGTGCTATTTTGTAGCTGATGCGGAACCTAATAGGTAGCCAGTGCAGAGACTTTAAAATTGGGGTAATATGATCATATTTTCTTGACCTGGTAAGGACTCTAGCAGCTGCATTTTGGACTATCTGTAGCTTGTTTATTGAAGATGCAGGACAACCACCTAATAGTGCATTACAATAGTCCAGTCTAGAGGTCATGAATGTGTGAACTAGCTTTTCTGCATCAGAAACAGGTAACATGTTTCGCAGCTTGGCAATGTTTCTAAGATGGAAGAATGCTGTTTTTGTAACATGAGAAATATGATTTTCAAAAGACAAGTTGCTGTCTAATATAACACCCAGGCTTTTGACTGTAGTGGAAGTAACAGTACATCCGTCTAGTTGTAAATTGTAAGTCAAAAGATTCTGTGTATTGTTTTTAGGTCCAATAAGTAATATCTCTGTCTTATCTGAATTTAATAGCAGAAAATTATTGGTCATCCAATCTTTTACATTTTTAACACACTCTGTTAACTTTGATAATTCAGAAGTTTCATCTGGTCTTGTTGAGATATATAGTTGAGTATCGTCAGCATAACAATGGAAACTAATCCCGTGTTTTCTAATAATATTACCAAGAGGCAGCATGTATATTGAAAATAGCAGAGGACCTAGAACAGATCCTTGTGGCACTCCATACTTTACTGGTGATAACTGAGATGACTCCCCATTCAAATAAACAAAGTGGTAGCGATCAGACAGGTAGGATCTAAACCATTTTAAAGCCTGCCCTTGGATACCTGCATAATTTTGTAGTCGATCTATTAGTATGTCATGATCTATAGTGTCGAACGCAGCACTAAGATCAAGTAAAACTAGCAATGAGATGCAGCCTTGGTCTGACGCAAGAAGCAAGTCATTAGTGATTTTAACAAGTGCAGTTTCTGTGCTGTGATGGGGCCTGAAGCCTGACTGAAATTCTTCATAGATATCATTTTTTTGCAAGAATGAGCACAGTTGAGCAGATATAACTTTCTCTAAAATTTTAGACATAAATGGAAGATTAGAAATGGGTCTATAATTTGCCAGTTCACTAGGGTCTAGTTGTGGTTTCTTAATAAGAGGCTTAATAACCGCCAGCTTGAATGGTTTAGGGACGTGACCTAAAGATAACGATGAGTTGATAATATTGAGAAGCGGTTCTTCTGCCACAGGTAACAATTCTTTTAGTAATTTAGTGGGTACGGGATCTAATAGGCATGTTGTTGGTTTAGACACAGTGATGAGTTTATTTAACTCTTCCTGTCCTATAGCGGTAAAGTACTGCAGTTTTTCTTTGGGTGCGACAAAAGAAGTTGACATATTAAGATGCGGTATAATCTACATTGGTTATTGCATTTCTGATGTCATCTATTTTATCAGTGAAGAAATTCATAAAGTCATTGCTATTAAACTGTAAAGGAATATTTAGATCAGGTGGCGTCTGGTTATTTGTTAATCTAGCCACTGTGCTAAATAAAAACCTTGGATTGTTTTGATTATTTTCTATGAGTTTGCGGAAATGCTCAGCCCTGGCAGCTTTTAAAGCCTGTCTGTATCTGGACATACAGTTTTTCCATGCAATTCTAAAAACTTCCAAGCTAGTTTTTCTCCATTTGCGCTCAAGATTGCGAGTTTCTTTCTTGAGGGAATGGGTATTACTGTTGTACCATGGTGCAATACGTTTTTCTCTAACTTTTTTCAGTTTGATGGGGGCAACAGCTTCTAACGTATCGGAGAAGATGGTGCCCATATTGCTAGTCATTTTGTCTAGATCCTGTGTATTAAGGGGTACACAGAGCAGTTGAGATAAATCAGGCAGGTTATTTGTAAATCTATCTTTGGTGGCTGGAACAATAGTTCTGCCAAGACGATAACGCGGAGCCATACAGTTAATATCAGTGATACGCAGCATGCACGATACAAGGAAATGGTTAGAAACATCATCGCTTTGAGGTATGATATCTATATCAGTAAGATCAATTCCATGCGATATAATTAAATCTAGCGTATGATTAAAAAGATGAGTGGGCCCGGTGACATTTTGCTCGACTCCAAAAGAGTTTATTAGGTCAGTAAATGCAAGTCCTAATGCATCATTTGTATTATCAACGTGAATGTTAAAATCTCCGACAATTAGCACTTTATCAAAATTAACCAATAGTTCTGAAAGGAATTCTGCAAATTCTTTTAGGAAATCTGTATATGGTCCTGGCGGTCTATACACAGTAGCTAAAACAAGAGATAGGAGAGATTTCTTTTGCATATCTGGCAGAGTAACATTAAGCAAAAGTATTTCAAATGAATTAAACCTGTATCCTGTTTTCTGAGTAACACTGAGAATATCACTATATATTGTTGCAACACCACCACCACGACCACTCTGACGGGGCTCATGCTTATAATAGTAGTTTGGTGGAGTAGACCCATTTAGACCAATATAATCATTAGGTTTTAGCCAGGTTTCAGTTAAGCAGAGAACATCAAAACTATTATCTGTGATCATTTCATTCACAATAACTGCTTTGGGTGCAAGTGATCTAATGTTTAGGAGCCCAAGCTTTAAAAATGGTTTCTGTTCGTGTATTTTGATTTTTTCTGGTTTAATTATGATCAGATTTTTTCTAGATCCTGCATTAAATTTATGTTTTGATCTCACTATTCGAGGAACAGTCTTTATAGATTGGACAGCGCAAGAACTATCATTTAAGCATTCAGAACAAAAGCCATCGTAGCAATCATTTGAGAATGTACTTACTAGTCAAATGGAGCGTAGCATCCTGGAGATGTTGTCCGACAGCAGCTCCGCTCCGACTCTGCTGGGGTGCAGGCCATCAGCACGGAAAAGCCTAGGACGTTCCCAGAAAAGATTCCAATTATTAACAAAGAGCAGTTTCTGTTCTTTACACCATGTCAATAACCATTCATTTAGAGCAAGAAGTCTACTGAACCTTTCGTGCCCACGTCGATACGTGGGAAGCGGTCCTGACACGACGATCCTCGTCGCGGGCGACGTGCTGCGAACCGTCTCGATCAGGCTGCTGAAGTCCCTCTTCAGAACCTCCGTCTGCCGCAGCCTGGTGTCGTTCACCCCCGCGTGCAGGACGATCGCGCCGACGCTCTCGCCGTCCTTCAGGATTGCGGGTATCTGCGCAGAAACATCGAGAACGCGAGCACCAGGAAAACAGTGGGTGTGGACTTTACCTTTAGCTAAAGTAGCACGTACGTACCGGACAATGGAGTCTCCGACGATCACAGCGTCGCGTTCCGTCTCGCGGAGGGGAGCGAAGCGGTTCCGGGTGGAGATCTCGAAGACCGGAGGGGCGGAGGGGGCGAGGTCCTCGGCCAGGGCCTGGCTCGCGTCTTCCGCTGCTGCTGCACCCAGGGTCCGTGGTGTCCCGGCGCCGGAGTGAAGGACATCTGGGAAGATCGCGTCCAGGGTGCACGGGAGCTGTGCAGAGAAGCACACGGAGTAGAGGTGGTCAGAGTGTTAGTATCGCGCTGTATAATGTTACTTACCCGGGAGGATTCCAGAGCGGCTCTCCGCTCTCTCAGCTCCGCCTGCCTCACCAACAGCTCCTGGATCTGCTTCTCCACGGCCTCCAGCTCGAGCTGCAACGAGTGCAGCTCGAATGTGTCCTCACCTGCACTCAAAGGTGGACACAAATTCGCCATTAAAGCAAGTAACAGTGAGTAAACAATGGAAATGTGTGTAAATAGTGTGTAAACAATGCAAGTAAGATTAGCGGCAACCACGCTGGTGCTGCTAACGGGCTATAAGCTAGCAACTCGGGAAATCAAAACAAAACTAGTGATAAAGCAATTCGAATGTTTTAGTTGTAGAATACAATAGGGGGTATATTCACACGTTATAAGAAACGAGAATGATGGTGTATAAAATTGATTTTGAATTGAAAAACAGACAATAAGAAATTAACAGTTTGTATTTCCATAGCATAAATGTACAATATTATTTATTTATATTTAGGAAAGAACCCCTTCAGTTTCTACTGCTGCGTTCAAGTTCCCCTTCTAGGGAACACATGCTGTGTCCTCTAGTGGACACTTTGGGGACCGCCGCCAACAGGACTGGTGTCTGAAGCATGTGTGAAAAACTCCAATCCTACTGGATCACGTAGCCCGTAACATCATAAACAAGTGTCCAGTAGTGTAAAAGTGTGCCTGCCGAACACCTCACCAACTTTTATTGTCTTCAGGAGCCATTTGTCTGACAGTGGCAAAGGTGTGATGCAGAAACCAAGGCATGTGAGATTTTTCAAAGATGTTTGCCTCCATGTCTGAAATTTCTGACACTCGAGGATACACAAGATCTGTGCGTTATGTGTCTTGGAGGGGAGCTTGCGCGTTTGGTGCCCAAGGGCTCTGAATGCACTCATCGTATTTCCAATGATAAAGGTCTGTTCGCCTTTGACCCTCTTCTCGAGGAATGAGGGACAAGTGGCTCACAATGTGGGGTTCGCAGGTCGAGCGTGCAGCAAAGTTGGAGAAGGGTAGAGACAGCACTCGGTGGGTTCCAGGCACTCTTTTGGGTCATCAGATTCTGTTGATAATGCTATAGTGCAGGGGTTCTCAACTCTGGCCCACAAGATCCATTTTCCTGCAGAGTTTAGCTCCAACCTTGATCAAACTTACTTACTTGACACTGATGAACTTTTTCAGGTGTGTTTGATTAGGGTTGGAGCTGAACTCTGCAGCTGAGAACCCCTGATATAATGAGTCGAGCAGCACTTTAAGGAATGTGTGCCTACATGTTTGGATTCTAACACTTGAGAGCATACTCTGAATTTTGCCTTGTCTCGGTGAACAGCATGCGCATTCAGTGCTACAGTACATGCTCATTGTAATGTGTCACAATGTCAATTCTCCACTCATGTTTGTTTCTTTTTCATGAGGGATGTGGGACAAAGTGTCTCATTGCCACTGCATTGAGAGCTTATGTCAGCTCATGGTGATTGCTTTGATCTGTGGGATCCGCATATCCTCTTCGAGCGGGTTGTCAGATGCCACAGGTTGTATTTGGGTTGTTATGACAATGAAGTGTGAGCACTGAGTTGTTTCAGCCCCAAATCTGCAAGATGGTGGGCGGAGGTATATTCAGCCCAGATGTGCCTCTCTGATATGCCTATTACTAAGTGTGGAGAGTCTCACTGGCACAGCTGTATTCCCAGCTGATTATGGAGAATGTCTCTTCCTGTGTTAAACAAGCTCAGTTTAGGAGTGGTTTGTCTCTCCAGTCTTCTGGGTATTTTTAAGTTGGCTGTCCCCCTGAATCTCACTTATCAAGTCTAGGCTGAGTAGACCGTTGCCCCTCTTTAGGGCTTTAAGTGAACAGCCGATACTCAGAGTGTAATTGTCTGTGGACACTTATGCTCCAGCTCAAACTTGGGTGGGTCTAGTCTGGCTTCTATGACTAGGTTAAATTTCCTATGGCACTCTTTCAAATAAGCGCAGAATCCTTGCCTGCTATTCGAGTATAGCGGTGTTCCAGCTCGGTGACTGCTCCCCTTATTAGGGTATTAAAGTAGTGGTGTCCTGAGCCCCTTGCCTAAGTAGATAACCCCACTCTCTGTGGTCTTGTATATCTTCAATTAGGACCCTGGGAAAGGTCCAACCTGAAGACTAGTGCTCTTACTAAGATATTTAAGTTGTGGTCTTCTTGAGCCTTTGTCTAGACAGTGCTGTCTCTCCTGTTAGGGTTTCTAAGCACTGCCCACTGTTGGTGGTCCTGGCAAATTACAGTGAGTTTCCCTTCCCAAGAACATGGCTATCTGAGAAGAGCTATGTGCCAGCTCAATGACTGGTCCCATTTAGGGATTTTTAGGAGCAGTCTCCTTGAGTCTTTGCCTAGGCAGTGCTATCTTCCCTACTAGGGTTGTAAGCAGATAGTACACTTTCTGTGGTCTGGGCAGTTTAGTAGGAAGAAATTTGTAGATAGCTCTCATAGCATTGCTATCTGAGGATAGCTGTGTTCCTAATTTGGTCTGGATGTCCCTCTTTCATCTGAAATTGGGTTTCCCCATTTCTGCCAACCTATGTAAATGGTCCTGGGCATCAATGGCTTGGCAACTTTCTGAGGAAAGGTTAGGTGTATGTCTGTCTCTTCCTTGGTTCTATCACCAAGTGGACTGGCATTTGCCATGACATGGCACTAGAGCAGTGGTTTTCAAACCGGTCTTACAAGCACCCCCAATGCTGCACATTTTGTAGGTCTCTCATATCTGACAAACCCATTTCAGGTCTTGCTGTCTTTACTAATTAGCTGATGAGTTGAATCAGGTGTGATAGATGAGGGAGATAAAAAAAAAAAAACACGTAGTGTTGGGGGTCCTTGCAGGACCGGTTTGAAAACCCCTGCACTACAGGAACACAGTGCAAGTTTCCTAGAAGGAGAACATGTTGGGATACACATGTAACCATGTAACTAAATTGGTGACATGTTAACCAGGTGCCCTTTTACACTACCAGGCACTCGCTCATGACGTTATGAAAGATTTTATGAAAGATTCATAAAAAAACATAATACTCACTTCTGCTGTAAGTGAAGCTGGATCACGAATGATTCGTGTGAACATAGACGGATATATGTAGATCAGGAGGCGCATTCCCTTCACAAACAAATGTAATCCACTGGATCTTCAGCGGCTCAGATGTCAGGAGTAAATGACGGCCACTATGTTCATTATTACATTCAGAAACACCTCAATCGCTCAATTCTTGTCTAACTTACATCCCTGCTCCGGAATCATAACATGGAGGTCGGACTGTTACAGCTGATCTGAGGTAAAACGCTCATGTCAATCAACTATCGTGGGAGTGTCCTCTGTGGGTGTGACGCAACAACAGGCATCTGAGAATGGGTCGATTTGAAAAGGGGGATATTATTTTTACAGCTTAATTAAAAACCACTGCATGGATTTTTACCATTACAGGGTGGATTTGAACATACATTGCCAACACAAATTAATGTTCAAACAGCATATAAAAGTGAACTTAGCATCCACTGACTACTTTAAGAACACAGATAAACCATATATTGTTGCAGTCTAGTATTTATTGTCTTTGTTTCAAAACTTTCTGTATCATTTTTTTACTCAGCTATAGTGATAGCTGGATACTTTTGTCCTTATGAGGGATTTCCTGGAATGTTTTTGTATTTCTTCTGTGATGCATATGTGGAGTGCACAAGGACACCCTCCAGCTTACAGTATTAACCAAGCACACATTACATGTGTTTGTAATGCTCAATAATGGCAAATCCATCCTATTTTTGGTAAAAATAAGAAAAATAACTCAAAAGACAAAATAAATTTGAAGTAGACACATGATAATTCATGTTTAGGCACTGGTACTATTTTAATAGTATTGATTTGGCAACATATTGTAAAAAAAAAAAAAAAACCCAAACGATACCCAGCCCTGTCCAAGATTAGCCATAATTAAGTCTAGACTGAAAATGTTTACTTGTGCATTTTCTCACTAAAGATGCATCAAATAATTCAGTTCACCATTTTATTTATAATTATTTAATTACATTGTGGCATTTTACTGTAAGACAGAAATGTAATATTCTGGTTCCAAGTTGTCAGAATATGGAATGGCACAATGTCTACATACAATCAAAATGAAAGAGTGTCTACTGCAATATTTCCAGAATGATCTTGAATGGCATTTCAGAAACACGCAGAAACAGGTAAAAGGACTCTCTCCAGTGTGAACTCCTTTGTGAGTGTTCAGATTTTCTTTGACTGTGAAACACTTTACAAAGTGATAGCATATAAAAACAGTTCTCCCCTGAGTGAAATATAGACATATTTCATGTGAATCTTAAGTTTTCTATTTGTGAGAAGCTCTTCCCACAGGCTTCCTGTGTTTTTTCATGTGAACATTGAGGCTAACTTTATGACCGAAAGTCTTTCCGCACTGATGACATTTCCAGCGTTTCTCTGCTGAATGAGTCTTCATGTGGTAATTAAGGCTTACCTTATATATGAAACGCCTTCCACACTGATCACATTTGAAGGGTTTCTTTCCAGTGTGAATGCTCATGTGACACTTAAGGCTAAATTCTGTTGCAAGGCTCTTCCCACAATGATCACATGTGTACAGTTGCTGTCCAGTGTGAATTCTCATGTGGTAATTACGAGTGTATGTATGTGTGAAACTCTTCCCACAATACTTGCAAGAGTAAGGCTTTTCTTTAGTGTGAACTCTCATGTGGACTGTAAGGCTTTGTTTTATAGGGAAACTCTTTCCACATTGTTCGCAAGTATAAGGCTTCTCTCCAGTGTGAATGGTCATGTGGGATTGAAGGGTGCCTTTCTGTGTAAAACTCCTTCCACATTGACGGCAAGTGTAAGGCTTTTCTCCTGAGTGAGTTCTCATGTGTCTTTGAAGGTGTACTTTTTGTACGAAACTGTTTCCACACTGTTGGCAGGTGTAAGGCTTCTCTCCTGAGTGAGTTCTCATGTGATTTTTAAGGTGTCCTTTTTGAGTGAAACCATTTCCACACTGTTGGCAGGTGTAAGGCTTCTCTCCTGAGTGGGTTCTCATGTGCCTTTTAAGGGCTCCTTGTTGAGTGAAGCTCTTTCCACATTGTTGGCAGGGGTACGGCCTCTCTCCAGTGTGAACTCTCATGTGCATTTCAAGTTTTTGTTTTTCACTGAAACTCCTCCCACAATAATGACAGGTGAAAGAGCTGTTAGATTTGGTTTTCTGAGCTCTTTTTATAGAAGTCGTTTTACTCTGTGTGGCTTTTTCACCATAATAGGGTTTCTCATACTGATCTGTCAGTCCCATTTCATACGGATCTTGATTCTCCTCTTTCAGCACCAGATCTAAAGTGGAAAAAAAAAATAATGACCACCGTTTAAAGCCACAAAGCAAAAGATGTGAAAACCAACATTAAAGTATTTAAAGCCAGGACACACCAAGCTGACTTCTTGTAGCGACGAAAGCCGACGATGCTGTTCGCATTGGCAAACTAACCCGACAGATGATCACCGATCACTGACCATCGGCTTGATGTGTTCCGGACCTTAGGCATCAAAACCAACAGCATGCATACTAGATCTTATAAACACTAAGCTACTAAAACAGTGTTGCATGTAATCTCAGAACCACTCAATATTTTTTAACTTGGCGCTTTCATTAGGACACTTCTAAGCTACTTAGCAAACCCCTTATAGGTTGACCTAAGATAACTGGTTTATCATAAACCAATCCTAAATGTGCTATTCATGTCTAAAATATTAGAAAAATGTCCTCTCAACTATCTTCATTTTGACAGATAATCTATTTCATTTACGATTTAAGCCCTGTCTAAGTTCAGAAACTAGGCTTATTACAGTTACATTTCTCGTTATACTATTAGACCACAACATTCTCTTGGAGAGCTTGAGATTTATGTTTGCGTTTGTAGACAAGCATCAGCATGATTTCTATCATGCCGCTACCACTTTTTGAGTAAACAAAGATGCATCTCACCGTGCACTGATTTAGGTCCTCTGCTTTTCTCTTTGTACATTTGCAGTGAGAAAAATTATGCTTAGTTGTTATGCTGATGGGTCCATGTAGGTTTTAATAATTTGTTTTTCAATTTGAAATGAAATAAGCAGAAACGAGAAAATGGCTCCTTTATTTGTTTTTTCAAAAGACAAAATTTTGGCTCAGTTTATTAGCCTATATTTCATTGTAATTTATGTTATTGTCCTTGTTCGTTGTTCTAAAGACTGCAATTAAAAAAAAGAATAAAAAAGATTATTATTATATTATTATTTTGTTGAACGGAACAGAGGAACAACTGACGACGTCACCAGTCCAGATTTGGTTGACCAATCGGTGGAAAGGGGCGTCTCGTGACCGCCCACATGTGGAAAAGGAATTTTGAAGTCTGTTTATCTGTTTTCTACCAGTGATCCAAAAAAACGAAAAATCAAGCTGAAATCTAATTTTCATTTTTCTGAAGAAATGAAAAAAATGAATAGCCGTTCAAAGGAGCCATTCTCTAATTTCTACTTATTTCATTTCAAATTGAAAAACAAATGATCAAAACGTACATGGACCCTGATGATACTCATGTTTTCTATTTTTAAGTTTCATATTTACTCACAATTTAAAACTACAAAAAAATCATAATATCTTGATAACATACTTATTGAATCAATATTGAAAATAATAAACAATGGTGATCCATGAATTTCAAAGAATCTGTGGAACAAGGCAGCACATGTCTCCAAAATATATTTTAAAGAGTGCATACTCTGAATAGCGTGTACAAATGTCTGATAAAAATCTTTAAAAAATTGTCATGGAGACGAATATACCAACATATAAATCCACACATTTTACAAATAATACATGCACAGGTTCACATACACTAGAATATGTATGTCCATTAGTTTATGAATTTTTTAAGGTATCACGTTCATGCAACCCAATACATTATACATGAATCACATCAGATGTAGGCTAATTGAGACTTGTCACAGCACTTGAATATTATTGCTCTTCTTTTGGTTTTGATTGGTGCTATTGTCCTCATTTGTAAGTTGCTTTGGACAAAAGCGTCTGCTAAATTCCTAAATGTAACGTAATGAAATCTACTGGCTACCTCAAGGGTAACCGCTTCCACAATCCACACTGTTTCTCCTGCACATGGAAATGCACCCGTACATTTACATTTATGTATTTAGCAGATGCTTTTACAGAGGTGTAAAGTCCAGGGGTCAGAAAGTAAAAGTCCTGACATATGTTTATTCCACCCATGAACTGATTTCAGCTGATTTCACCAGAGCTGGAAACAAGTCATTCCTTTCAAGTCACAAGCAAGTCTCAAGTCAAATCCCAAGTCCTTAAAGAATTAAAGTTAATGAGATAATTAAGTGACTAATTAAATGATGATTGTGCATTAGTGATGAACACCTGCTGTTTCACGAGTTCGCCTGCCCATTCAGTCCTGCTAGATAATGGTAAACAAACTTGGCTTGTTGTCCTCGAACCCAAAGCTCAGCTCAAGCTCTGAGTAAGAACCATTACATTCATAATTATTAGAGCAACGCTTTGCTTGCATGCTATAGTTTTACAGGGTTAGTAATGCAAAACTTAAACAAATGAAAAAAAAGAAAAAAAAAAGTTTTGTGAATATAGTCAGACCAGCTCATAATGACTCATCATACAGCTAATAAATACAGCTAGTGTCTCCCCACTATACAGCACTGACCTCACTGCTTCACAACACCACATACACTGTTACAGATGAGATCTAAGGCAAGAAGTCAAGGGTCAAGAGCCCAACTAAAACAAACATTGATCTCCATGATGGTGACATCATTTTAACCAGTAAAACATCGGATCCTCTGTAATTCTCAATAACAGCAGGTGTTCATCAATAATGCACAATGATCATTTAATGAGTCACTTAATTATCTCATTAACTTGAGATTTGACTTTAGCCTTGCTTGTGACTTAAAAGGAATGACTTGTTTCCAGCTCTGGTGAAATCAGCTGGCTGAGTTCATGGGTGGAATAAACATATGTCAGGACTTTTACTTTCTGACCCCTGGACTTCACATCTCTTCTTTTTTATCCAAAGAAAGCTCAAAATAAGCAATAAGTAAATGAATAAATAAATAAATCAGGGTTCGTACAATCATGAAAAACCTGGAAAAGTCATGGCATAACAAATAAACCCAGAAAGTTTTGGAAAAGTCATGGAAATCTATTCCACAAATCTCTGTATAATAGAATTGTTTAATTAGGTCCTGAATTTCAGTGTGGGATTAGGCATGTGGCTATATCGCATAGTTCTACTCATTCCCACAGCTTTTGACTTTACAATTATGGATATTCACACATTTATGCAATAGCATGTAGGTTTGATGAGTAAATACATCCACACAAAATATCAGATCAAATCAGTAACTTGAAAACAGCGTGAGTGATTCAGTTGTACCGCGTGCGTCTTCTCTCTTTGAATGTCTCTTAAAACAGCTTCACATCGGTGCATCTCTTCTGCTTTAATGCGATATACAACACCTTCGCTCATGTTTCGGTACGTCTACAGTAGACAGAATTGTCACTTGCCTAATGGGGTCACTGTTGCATCGTCACAAAAATGTGTTCACATCCAAAGAGCGCATGTACAGGTGCTGGTCATATAATTAGAATATCTTCAAAAAGTTGATTTATTTCACTAATTCCATTTAAGAATGAAACTTGTATAATGCATACAAGTTTCACTTCCACACAGAATTATATATTTCAAGTGTTTATTTCTTTTAATTTTGATGATTATAACTGACAACTAATGAAAACCCCAAATTCAGTATCTCAAAAAATTGGAATATTGTGAAAAAGTTCAGTACTGAAGACACCTGGTGCCACACTCTAATCATCTAATGAACTAAAAACACCTGCAAAGGCCTTTAAATGGTCTCTCGGTCTAGTTCTGTAGGCTACACAATCATGGGGAAGACTGCTGATTTGACAGTTGTCCAAAAGATGACCATTGACATCTTGCACAAGGAGGGCAAGACACAAAAGGTCATTGCAAAAGAGGCTGGCTGTTCACAGAGCTCTGTGTCCAAGCACATTAATAGAGAGGACGAAGGGAAGGAAAAGACGTGGAAGAAGAAAGTGTACAAGCAATAGGGATAACTGCACCCTGGAGAGAATTGTGAAACAAACCCCATTCAAAAATGTAAGGGGGGTTCACAAAGAGTGGACTGCAGCTGGAGTCAGTGCTTCAAGAACCACTACACACAGACGTATGCAAGACATGGGTTTCAGCTGTCGCATTCCTTGTATCAAGCCACTCTTGAACAACAGACGGCGTCAGAAGCGTCTCGCCTGGGCTAAAGACAAAAAGGACTGGACTGCTGCTGAGTGGTCCAAAGTTATGTTCTCTGATAGATTTTGCGTTTCCTTTGGAAATCAGGGTCCCAGAGTCTGGAGGAAGAGAGGAGAGGCACAGAATCCATGTTGCTTGAGGTCCAGTGTAAAGTTTCCACAGTCAGTGATGGTTTGGGGTGCCATGTCATCTGCTGGTGTTGGTCCACTGTGTTTTCTGAGGTCCAAGGTCAACGCAGAAAATCTATGGGGTATTGTGAAGAGGAAGATGCGATATGCCAGACCCAACAATGCAGAAGAGCTGAAGGCCACTATCAGAGCAACCTGGGCTCTCATAACACCTGAGCAGTGCCACAGACTGATCGACTCCATGCCACGCCGCATTGCTGCAGTAATTCAGGCAAAAGGAGCCCCAACTAAGTATTGAGTGCTGTACATGCTCATACTTTTCAGTTGGCCAAGATTTCTAAAAATCCTTTCTTTGTATTGGTCTTAAGTAATATTCTAATTTTCTGAGATGCTGAATTTGGGGTTTTCATTAGTTGTCAGTTATAATCATCAAAATTAAAAGAAATAAACACTTGAAATATATCAGTCTGTGTGGAATGAATGTATACTGTCACGGGTGCGGAGCAAAGCGACAGACACAGTGGGTGTGACGTCAGGCCTCGGAGAGGCTTTTATTAAACAATAACAGAAAGTGTCCAAAAAGGAGGAAAAAGTGTCCAAAATAAAAGGGGGGTCTGGTGTCCTCGACGTGAACGAATCCGTGAAGGAGGGGCAGTGTTCAGAAGGGAAGGGTCCAGGTAAGGGGCGGAGTCCGGTGGCCGCAATTGCTCCCCGCGGGGGTCCGCGGCAACGTGGCGGGTAGCGGCTTCCTTTAGCGGCTTCATCCATTTCTTAGTGGCGGCACTTCCTCAGGCGGGTGAGAAGGCCTGGCATCCTGGCCCGCAGCCATTTCCATGCGGCTCGCACTCGGACCCACGGGTCCGGCAGCTCGTCCATCACATCGGCGGCGCTCGTCCCTCAACGCACCCTTCCTGGACCCACGAGGACACCAGCGTGCATGCACGGGGAAGAGACCGGTCTCCTGAGGAGAGGCGCGCTCGGCATTTTAACAGCGGCAGTGATGAGGCTTCATTCACATCAGGTGTGCCTCATCACACGCCGCCAGACCTGGATGTTTCGGCGCCCCTCCTCCTCCCACACGCCCACTCCCGTCGGGAGCCTGGTGAAGGGCGGCGATTACCGACGGGGTGAAGCTAACAATTAGGGGGGAGGCAGCCGACTCGTCACAATACATTATACAAGTTTCACTTCTTGAATGTGAAATAAATCAACTTTTTTGAAGATATTCTAATTATATGACCAGCACCTGTATAAACCCAACTTGCGAAAATCAAATTGAGTTTGGTACCGAACAAGCTTAGTAGAACTCTGCATGGGCCTCAAACATATGCCCTAGTCCAGCCCTTGTCCGGCAGATTATCAGAATTACCGGCCCGAGTCCGACTGGAGCCTGTGTCTTTTTCCTCTTTTCTCTTCCAATACACAGCTGCTGTCAAGACATTGAATAGCCTATTTGAGTTTTGTTTTTAATGGCAAAGTGGTTATATTTATGTTCATTTGTTTATTTAGTTCATTTAGAAATATGTTTGGAACTTTTTTTGTTTGTTTGTTAAATTTCAAATTATGTTTTAAAGTAGCCTCACGACCAAGCGGCAGACAGTGAGTTATGTTTGATCAATTTAGCCTTATAAAAACTCAAATAAAATCTATATATAAAATGCTTTATAAGCATATTACGTTTAAATGTTTAACCTAGACAAAAGTGTGCTGTTTAAGCGCGTATCCAATCATTTGTACCGAGAGTGGAACTAAAGCGCGCTTTACAGGACGAGGCGCCAGCATGATCGCTTGCATCTTTTTCTTATAATAGTGGAAACAACTGTCATTTTTTGCTTATAAAAGTAAGAGCAATTCATCATTCGAGACTGTTAAGGGTCTACTTTTATTTGTGTGCACTCACAATATCAGCATACATTGTGCTGTTTTTAGAAAACGGGATGCGCTTTCTGCCGCCTCGGATTTGAGCAGAAGCGCTTCACAAAAATGAGCCGAAACTCAGCGGATATTCTATTTCCCCTGGCTCCGACACATTCATCATTGTAATTACTTGCTGGGGTTTTGCGGCAAGCTTTATTGCGTGCACATTAACACGAAACCCTTCCAGCATTCGCTGCTGTGGGCAGGATATGAAACACTGTCAGAGCCACTCGACAGTCACAGTAGTTTTCATGACCATAATAATTGATGGATATCTAAAACATAAAAATAAGGAGGAAGTCTAAAACAATACCGGTGCCCAGCCCATGGGCCGAAATGCAAGGCATAGCTGCTTGTTTTTAAGCTGCAAAAATAACCTACACATAAAATGACGTTAAAATGACCATCCTGACATGGATTTTCATAAGCAATGTTGGGTTTTTCTTAAGTGAATGTAAACAGTTGCAAAAGAGAAAAGTTTCCAAAACAAAATTCAGGTGATTAACGCAGTTAAATAAATGATAATATTCAGTGATGTGATATGTTCTCTGAGTGAAGTAACGTCTGGCGCAGTTGCAGCTTGTACTTATTACTAAAACATAAAAGCATACAACAGCATTGATAGTCATCAAGTTAACATATGCTATGATAATATTGACTGTTTTTATTATTATTATTATTATTATTATTATTATTGTAAAATAATGGAACATTAGGTCATGAATTTTGTTTCAAAAGTCATGGAAAAGTCATGGAAATGTATTGGTAAAAATGTGTATGAACCCTGATTAATGTACATATGAAAGTGGGCAAATGCTGCCTGGTTCCTTGAAAAATGAACTCACAGCAATTCATGGTTGCAGCATACTGTGTAAAAACTCCACTGAAAGATAAGAAAAATAAGTTGATCCTCAAGCTATATACACATAGTTTTTGCCCAGCTCTATTCTTTTTTCTTCATCTTCTTAATCTATGACAGATCAGCACAAAACAATTTGGACACTATCATTGCAATTTCTTCCAGAACAAAAATTTGCAGATAATTCACTCACCTTCTTGTCATCCAAGATGTTCATGTCTCTTTCTTTCTTCAGTCATAAAGAAATTATGTTTTTTGAGGAAAACATTTCAGCATTTTTCTCCATATAATGGACTGATATGGTGCCCCCAAGTTTAAACTTCCAAAATGTAGTTTAAATGCGGCTTCAAAAGCTCTAAACGATCCCAGCTGAGAAAAAAAGGGTCTTATCTAGCGAAACAATTTTTTTTTTTTTAGAAAAAGTATAGTTTCTATACTTTTTAACCTCAAGCACTCGTCTTGTCTAGGTCTGCATTAACAAACTGAACATGCAAAGAAGATCAAACATCTTTCACAAAAAAAAAGATAAAACAACAATGTAGGGCAATTTTGAAATTGGAGGAGAAAATGCGATTGGAGTTTTTAGACGCACCTCACTAACATGACTGGAGAAAAAAAAAGTTTACAAGACGAGCATTTGCAGTTAAAAAGACTATAAATTGTAATTTCTATTTTTTTTTTTTTTTGAAAAAGCTACATAATTTCGCCAGATAAGACCCTTCTTCCTTAGCTGGGATCATTTAGAGCTTTTTGAAAGGAAAGGAAAGGAAAGGAAAGGAAAGGAAAGAAAGTGTGGCCAAGTACGGTGACCCTTACTCGGAATTTGTGCTCTGCATTTAACCCATCCAAGTGCACACACACACCCGGAGCAGTGGGCAGCCATATTGCCATCTACATTTTGGAAGTTCAAAATCAGGGCACCATATCAGTCCACTATATGGAGAGAAATCCTGAAATGTTTTCCTCAAAAAACATAATTTCTTTATGACTGAAGAAAGAAAGACATGGACATCTTGGATGACAAGGGGGTGAGTACATTATCTGTAAATCTTTTGTTTTGGAAGTGGACTTCTCCTTTAAAGCCTTAAATCTACTCTTTGAATATTTTTTTTATTTTGTTTATTTTTTATTGTTTTTTGTTTATTATTGTATTTGATGTAATGTATGTTATTGCCATGACATGTTCACAATTAAATACAAATACTTTAATAATTACCATTTCCTTTAGTGTGACGCAATGTCCTATGGTGTGTGACATAAAAAACCCACAGATGTGTTTATCTTAAAATATCTTTAAAAAAAAAAAAAAGAAATTATACATATATATATATATATATATATATATATATATACACACATCTTAAAAAAAATGAAAAAAATAATAACCTTGTACCTTGAAAGTACATTTCTGTATCTTACATCTACTAAGCTACTGAGCTATGCTTTGATACAACCTCCTAAATTTTCTCTTTATCAAAATGTCCTTTTTATCTTGCCATCACTTGTTTTGCCATCAAGCAATCTAAATGTTTTTAACATTTCAAAACACATTCTCATGTTAGCAGTCAGATTACATTTTCACATGTGACCAACAATTCCTCAACAAAGATGAAATATCATAATCAAATATTATCAAAATATTCATGTGACAGAGGTGACAGACCTGATGTTGGTGACACATCTGACGGTGGTGACGAAAACCTGAATTTGTAGTCATTTTAACTATCAAACACATTGAATTAATCAATTACTGCATTTAAACAAACACAACAAACAGTATGTTATTGTTTATAAAGCTTTTATTCAAGATTCACATTTAGGTTTTTGATATATCATTGGAGCACAAATGATCTATTTTCTCTCATCTCAGAACAGTGTCTGCTGTGCATCTGCTATGGTAACAAGGTGACTTTGAAAAACAATTAAATGAACAAATAAAACAATTAGTTTCCTCTACCCATTCACCAGGATCTTTCACATTTAAACATCTTAAATTATCTAAAAATGATCAGAACATATATGATTAGAACACAAACAAACTAGATATGTTTTATCCAGGGTTAAATGTTCCCTCAGCCTTATGTTATCTGGATCTTATGTTCCCTCAACCCTAATTCTGCTAGAAGTGATGACTACCAATCCACTAAAGCAGGTGTGCCCAACCCTGTTCCTGGAGATCGACTTTCCTGCAGAGTTTAGTTCCAACCCTGATCAAACCTGTCTGTAATGATCAAGTGCTCCTTCAGATCCTAATTAGCTGGTTCAGGTGTGTTTGGTCAGGGTTGGAGCTGAACTCTGCAGGAAAGTCGATCTCCAGGACCAGAGTTGAGCACCCCTGATCTAAAGCAATATATGCTGTAGATTTAATATTTATACATTATTAGAAAAACAAACAAACAAAAAACACTATTTTATATTTAATTAAAAATGACCTGAAAACCCCCAAAACATGACGACCTCATGCTGAACGTGAACTCTGTCACTGGCCCGTCACCACCGTCAGGTGACATCGGATGGCGATGACAAATTTGGCATTTCTTTCAATAAACAAATGGAGTTCATGTAGTAGCCATTTTGTTTTCTCTGTTGATGCTAGGTGCTAACAGAACCTGCTTCAGGAGAATAAAATCATCTGAACATTTTAAATCATTTCCTCAGAAATTTGAAGATGGTGTTGACATATCATGGTTGTGACAGGAAATATTAACATTGGGATTTAACATATTCTCAAACTGTGAAACTTACCAGAGCCTGTCTGACACTGATGTGCTCTACAGAGGTGGAATGTGGTAAGGGGATATTCCCCGATTTTACTACATTTTAATGAATGTCTGACGGTGTTGACAAAAAGTGGGAACACAACTTTAAAACCGCATGTGTTTGATGTGAGATATTAAGTCACACTTTTGATAAAACAAGCATAGCTATGCCAGGAAACACTGGCATCTAACAATGCTTTTAGAAAATAAACTTTTAATCTTAATAAATCAAACACATAAATTCAAATAGGAAATTGAAGAGTTACTGAACAACTATATGCAGTAAGCAAGTTGCCTGAAACATTGGTGTCTCATATTTTAGAGCAGTCAATGCAATTTTGGAAACAAATCAATCATATTGGTATGTATGTGAAAATATTCAGATGTAACCCCCTTTGTAATTGTTAACATTTTCATAAGTAACAAATGTAAAGACAACGTAATTACGTAATTACATTACATGTAACCAGTGTTGGGGGTAACGCATTACAGGTAAAGCGAGTTATGCAATCAGATTACTTTTTTCAAGTAACTAGTAAAGTAACACATTACTTTTTAATTTACAATCAAAGATATTTTCAAATAAGTAACACCGGTTACTTTGTTTTCCCATTTATTGACTGACAAGTGTCCTGTCCCCATGCTGACAGAAACTGGAAATACAGATGTGTTGTGTGTGTTGTGTAAACATGACGTTACTGTAGTTCTAGATAATGTGAACACGCATTAATTAACCTCACTCACAAAAAAAAACTGATTCGGTACTCATCAAAATTAATTAAAACTGTCAAATGCAAACCTGCAACAATATGTTAAATAACACAAATTTCCTTTATGTATTTAATGCCATTTTAATAACCGATGTCTTTGTTACTGACCTGTGATGATCCAGTTCAAACATACTAATAAGCAAAATGATTCTTCCTTTAGCCTGAGGCTTATTTATTTCACTTTCTGGTGTGAAAGCCAGGGCTTTTACGCTTGCTAAAAATAGTATAGTATATAGTATATATTTTTTTTTAAAGAAACAACAAGCAAGCACTGCCCAGATTTAAAAAGTAATGCAAAAGTAACCCAACAGTAATGTAACACTTTTTACATCTACTAAGCTGCAGAGCTAAGACGTAATACTTTGGGTTCACCTGAAGGCAGCATTTACATTTAGTATTAGTCTGGTCATGTGATGATGAGGCGACCCGCTCCATGTCAAATAAAAACACTTTAATTAGGACACTCATATCACATTCTTCAAAAAATCTGTCATTTCTCTTGAGCTGGACATTTTAATAAGGATCAGATGAGTGAGTCGAGCACTGAGATTGAAAACCAACCTGTTTGTTCCTCAGTATCTTCTTGTTTCAGACTGAACACTTCTTCAATCCTGATGTCTTCACTCTCCTCTTTAATACACGACATCTTCATTAAGAGTGCGTCACGTGGATCAGCAGGAGTTTTTCTGTGTGTTTGGACACTTTATCCTGTTTAAGATGAAGAGAAGAATAAACGGAAATCAAAATGAACCCAAACTAAACGTCTGGGTGCGTCTCAATCAGCTCCTAGTTCAGTAGTCAGCACACCAGTAAGGGAGTTAAATCACCGGATTAGACAAAAACACTCAAAACCAGCACTGCAAATTCATAAAAGAGCACAAATTACACACACATTTCATATTGTTGTGATGTATATATGTGACCCTGGACCACAAAACCAGTCTTGAGTCGCTGGGGTATATTTGTAGCAATAGCCAAAAATACATTATATGGGTCAAAATGATCGATTTTTCTTTTACACCAAAAATCATTAGTAAATGAAGATCATGTTCCATGAAGATATTTTGTACATTTACTACTGTAAATATATCAAAACTTAATTTTTGATTAGTAATATGCATTGCAAAGACCTTCATTTGGACAACTTTAAAGGTGATTTTCTCAATATTCTGATTTTTTTGCACCCTCAGATTCCAGATTTTCAAATAGTTGTATCTCGGCCAAATATTCTTCTATCCTAACAAACCATACATCAATGGAAAGCTTATTTATTCAGCTTTCAGATGATCTATAAAGCTCAATTTTGAAAAATTGACACTTATGACTGGTTTTGTGGTCCAGGGCCACATATGGTTATTCAGAATTTGTAGATTATATACAGTACAGTTGCATGAAAACACGTCCAGCTGTAGTGTTTCAGTGTGTAGTTGTCATCGCACATGTTTGTGTTTGTTGCTGCATTTACACTGTAATGAGCAGCAGCAGGTGGAGTGTCAAACAGCGCTGTTTCTCCGTCACTGTTCGGAAGAGACTGAATTGGTGTTCGTGATGAACTGAGTCAGGACACAGCAGCGACACGACACGCGCCTCTTCTGTTACTCCAGCGCAGATGCGCTTTACTCACACCAAACGACGTCTATTAACGTTAGATAAAGCCTTACAATGTTACATTCAATGGCAAATAAATAACCTTGCATCGCGAAAAAACTATAGAATCGTTTGAACGGTTTCTATCAGTTTACATACTTCAAAACACAAACCTTTCTTCAGCAGAATCACAACAGATGCGGGAGCGCGGCGCAGCCTTATGACGTCACGTCACCAGAGCAAAATTGAAGTCAGCTAATATAAAGCTACAAAGACTGTTAGAATTTGCTCTACATTTAAGGTCTTTTTATTAAATAATGTCCCTTTATTATTTACATATTTATTTGTTCCTCTGTTTTATTTTTGTTGTTGCCTTTTAAAGTGTCACTACTGCTGATAATTTGTATTTTGTACTGTTTTGTATGTTCAATGAACATCTTCGTATAGAGCTCTCATTGGCCGGCTGTTCAGAGAAACCCTGCAGCTGTTCTTACTGTACAGTGAAACATTCAAGATGAAATATAAATGAGGGGCTACATGATAAACTGCATATTATGCGTAGCTTGTCAGTGATTTATTAATTGCCTCTCCAGCTGAACCCATACTAATCAAAGTACGGGTTTACTGACTAGAAGCGCCTGACAATCACTTGCGATTTATCGTGCAGCCCTATATAACTAATCGTAACTATACATAACTTGTATAGCCTAATTATCAGTGTTATTTAAATGTAAATGATATAAATTGAACCTAAAACAGATTTGCTAGACACACTCTCACCAGGGGCCCGTTCTTCATACGTCACTGACTCAGTTAGCTCGACTGGATTGTTGACGATTTGGTGTGATCTTGGATTGTTTGGTTCTTCAAAGCTCATCCCTCTACTTCATTACAAGAGTACTACTCATCCAGGGACAATGATTTAAAATAAAATGTAAAAATTATTTTGAAAATGGTATAATATTATGTAGTCTATAATAGACACATCCAGGTTTACTCATTAAAAGATTACTTTACGAATGTATTCGAGTCTAACACAGATAATGTAGAGTCGTGTGTTAATTTGAGTGATGACAGCTATTATGGGAGTGGCTTGATGGAACACGTAACGTGATCTTAACCCTTAAGAAACTTTAATGCTGTCACGTAACAAATCTGTTTCAAAGATAAAATTAAATGATTTGGGATTGGAAGGAAAGATCGGGAAGGAATGGAAGGCTCACTTGAGCTGGAGGATTATGATCAGACGACTCTGCGGTGCCACCTTCTTAGCCTGCTTCAGTGGCAGGTCCAACCTTGTGTGTTTCATAACCTCTAACAGCTCATCATACACAGGGCAGGTGAATTGAAAGGGTTCAGATTCAGCTTCCTCCTCCTCATCCAACATTTCCTGCTCTTCCTGGCTGGAGGCCCAGCAGAGCACTGGCTGCCAGATGAGACGACGTGAGGGAAATCGCATCGTCATTCAGCAGCTTGCTCTCGCCCCCGACCGATGTGTGTGAAAGGGAAAGACGTGTTCTACCAGCGCCCTTTTATACTGTGGTCGAGTATACGGCGACGAGTAATGCTGGAAGTGACGTCATAGGCTGTTTTTAGCCGATGTTATTGTCGTTTTGAATGCAGGCTTCAGACGACTGTTAATGAACGAGGCGCAGGTTTGCAGGGGGAGTTCATAGCTGTCTTGACAATTAAATGCCGCCTACCAGCAAATATTAGAATTAGATTGTAAATTAGAATTTTTTGTTTCCGGGTAAATTACGTCCCAGTCACGTTCGTCACTCGGTAACAGGGACGCGCACACGCGGGATGAGGCAAGCGGTGGAATCGTCGATCGCGTGGCTGTCGCTTTCTGTAGCAGTGGAGATTTGTGCACTTGAGGCGGTGGTCGCGTCGCGGTCACGGAGCGGACGTTGCCATTTGTATTTACCAAGAACTAACAAAATAAATGCAGTAGGCAACCCATTCTTCAGTTTTTTCCCTTCATTTTATGATTCCTGGATGAAATCACTTGCCTGTGATCAAAGATAGTGAGAGCTGATGTTGGGGAATATAGCCAAATTCACAGTAGCAGTATTAACATTAAGTGACATGACATCTGACGCACAGAAGCCATTGGCACATGCCACTGCTCAGTGACACATCGAGTGACACTTCCGGTTTTCAGTGACATGTGTCACCGCAGAGTGGCATGTGACAGTGACACTTGTGACATGTGCCGATGGATTGTGTCAGTGTCACTGCCACTCAGCTGGAGTTTAATGTAAACCGTGTAACACGCACTTAACTGCTGAACTAGATTTATGACACGCTTCTATCAAACATAGCATTCCTTTCATTGCAGAATTAATTTGTATTTGCTTGTGTAATGTGTCGATAGAATGTTTCAGTGTCACTGACATCGGTCGCAGAATGTCACTCTGCGTTGCGGCTCCTCCAGTGACACTGCCGCTGACAGCCGGAGTAAAACGTAGACTGAAAGGTATTTAATTGATGACAGCATAATAATTACATGGCGGAGTTCATTTGTATTACGGTGTAGGCTTCTTCATGTGTTTAATATTTGTCTTTTGTCCCTTATTTGTTTGCCTGAATGTTTTGTCAAAGATGTTAATAAAACATCACACTGTCATAAAATTGTTTCATTTCTTATTGCATAATTCTATACATTTTTTTTTTTTTTAAATATTAAAGCCATAGATGAGATAGATTGCACTGGCCGACTATATTAATAGATGTCGGTACCAAAATCAAAGTTTACAGTAACAGATGCGACTGTAAATGCGGCTTTCATAGTGACCCATGATAGACTAATTCCGTGTGTTTCCCAGAATAGACAGTTTTCAGTGACACAATCCATCGGCACATGTCATAAATGTCAGTGGCTCCAGTTTTCACTGACATGTGCCGATGGATTGTGTCAGTGTCACCACAACTCTCGCGGAACATGTCACTGCTGTGGCACCTCAAGTGACACTGTCAGCTGGAGTTTAACGTAGACCGTGTAACACACACACTTAACGGCTGAACTATAGGCCTATTTATGATACATTTCTATCAAACATAGGATTAATTACATTAATTTGTACAACCATTAGGCTTGTTCATGTGTTTAATATTTGTCTTGTGTATTTACGTTTATTATACGTTTTGTTTTATATAGCCAACTTTTTTTTTTTTACAATCTATTTAAATATATATTTGTTTTGACAGTGTGGCACATTTTCCCCCTCTTTGCACAGAATTTACAGTTCCGCTGTGTCATTTGGAATTACAAAAGATAGATAGGTGACCATAACTAAATGTAATGTTAAATTGGTACCAACCTGCAGAAGGTATGTGCTATCACTAATTGACACTTACCAGTCAGACATTTCATATAATTGTAAAGTAGTATGAAAATTCCACAAACTATTATAAAGTGACACCTACCATTCAGAAAAGCTTTATGACAACTAGCACCAACCATTCAGAAGCGTGCTGGAACTTGACACTGGCAAATCACAATGCAGAGTAATGTGGGTCTGTAGATACTGTATGAAACTGGATCTGTAGTGTAATGTGGCTACAGAAAGTCAGATACTTTAACAAAACATTCAGGCATCTCCACAACAAATTAATTTTCACATTGTCAGTAAATAAATTATAGAATTATGCAAAAAGAAATGAAACAGTTTTTTTAAATATTAAAGCCATGTTTGGGAACCTCTTATGACATATATTATTAAATCATATCTATATTTTAGTTGAATTTGTAGTTGTTATCGTAAACTAATAAAATCCCAATGTAAGTCAATGGTAGCATATAAAATGTACTGTATTTACCTTTTTCAGCAAGCCCAGACAGAAAAGAGATTCAACAAGTGTGTTAGTTAAAGCAATGGCGATTTTCTTTAATAGGCAGCTGCATTTGCAAGCTCAATTCAGTGAAACTTAACCATGCCAGAGGCCATTAAAACTTCAACTGTGAAGCGGCAAGTCTTTTTTTTTCAGTCTTTGTAAAACAAGTATGGTCACCTTAAAAAAAAGAAAAGAAAAGATGTTTACCACCAAACATTCAATAACAACAATCGACATTCATCAATAAAGACAATTACCACAAACCTCTGGAAGCATAACATCAAAGATGTAGTTTAGGTTTTCAAAATCTTCATCTGCATCCACTGTTCTCTTTATTTTCTCAGCAAGTTTGATGAACTATTAAACATGAGAATATTAATTAATTTAGGATAATAAGGAACAGTTCTGGTGATAATGTAACTCAAAATATACAGTAAAACGTGAAACGCTTGCTTCTTACGTCACTTTCACTGAAATGGCACTGTTGTGGCTTTAAATGCTGCTTGAATTTCATCGATGTCTCGGGATGTTTCCACATGTAAAATCAGCAGGATTTGAGAGCTTCATTGTGAAAAGCTTTGTGTATGTATGGGGGAATAGAAGTCTGTTAAAAACGTTTTTAAACATTAAGGTTTTAATGTTTTTTTAAAGAATTTTCTTCTGCTCGCCAAACCTGCATTTATTTGATCCAAAGTACAGCAAAAACAGTAAAATTTTAAAATAGCCTATTTGAAATAACTGTTTTTTTATTTGAATTTATTTTAAAATTATTTAATTATTATTTAATAATTATTCCTGTGATCAAACTTACATTTTTAGCATCATTACTCCAGTCACATGATCCTTCAGAAATCATTCTCTAATATGCTGATTTGCTGCTCAAAAACAATTATTATTATTATTATTGTTATTATCAATATTTAAAACAGCTGAGTACATTTTTTCAGGATTCTTTGAATAGAAAGATCCAAAGATCAGCATTTATCTGAAATTAAAAGCTTTTGTAATATTATACACTACAACACAGAAGTGAATACTTGTATTTATCGAGGATGCTTTAAATTGATCAAAAGTGATGATAAAGACATTTATAATGCTATAAAAGATTTCTGTTTCAGATAAATGCTGTTCTTCTGAACTTTCTATTCATCAAAGAAACCTGAAAAAAGTCTACTCAGCTGTGTTTAACAATAATAATAATAAATGTTTTTTGAGTAAAAATTCAGCTTTGAAATCACAGGAATAAATAGCATTTTAAAATATATTTAAATAGAAAACAATTATTTTAAATAGTAAAAATATTTCAAAATGTACTTGTTTTTGCTGTACTTCAAATAAATGCAGGCTTGGTGAACAGAATAGACTTATTTAAAAAAAAAATAAAAAAAACCATTAAAAATCTTAATGTTCTGTGTGTGGTGTGTGTGTGTGTGTGCACCTGGTATTCATCACGTTATGGGGACCAAATGTCCCCACAAGGATAGTAATTCCAGTAAATTTTGACCTTGTGGGGACATTTGTGAGGTCCCCATGAGGAAACAGGCTTATAAATCATGCAGAATGAGTTTTTTTTGAGAAAGTAAAAGTGTGCACAGTCTCCTGTGAGGGCTAGGTTTAGGTGTAGGGTAGGTGTAGGGCGATAGAAAATACAGTTTGTACAGTATAAAAACCATTACGCCTATGGAATGTCCCCATAAAACATGTAAACCCAACATGCGTGTGTGTGTGTGTGTGTGTGTGTGTGAAAAAATGTTTGTGATTTGATATTCACTTGTATGTCCTCACCCGAGATTATGTTCTCAGTTCCAAGTCTCAAAGCCTTCTGAGTGCTACAAACAAACAATTATGTAAATTTGATCAACATCAGGTTATGACATAGCAAAGAACAAAAAAAACATGGCATAGAACAAAGACTACAGAACACCCAAGACGTGTCACTCCTAAAGTTTTGAATGGGGAAAAATGCAAAGCTCAGTATGGCCAATCTGAATAAAAGAGCCAATTGCTAATAATCATTGCATCACTGCAGCTGCCTTTAGAAGTCTCGATTGCTAGAGAAACGCTTTTTTAACGGTATTTGGTATAAGGAAACAACATTTATGAGACGGTGGTGTCAGATTTCATTGGTGATTTCAAATATGAAATTTAATCGTAAGCTTGGTAAACAGTTTTGGAGAATTTCAAATTTCCCTATTCAAAGAGACAGGAGCGGCACTTGCATGCCTAGGCATTTCAAAGATCCCCTAGGCACTGAGTGAAATTACTTGCTCTAAAGGGATTTTGGTATAGAATAGTTGCTGATCATCTTAAGGGAAAATGACAATGAGCCAGGGGCACCACAAACGGCTGTTAATAAGTGGTTCACTGAATCAAAGTTTACAGTGGGTACGGAAAGTATTCAGACCCCTTTAAATTTTTCACTCTTTGTTATATTGCAGCCATTTGCTAAAATCATTTAAGTTCCTTTTTTTTCCTCATTAATATACACACAGCACCCCATATTGACAGAAAAACACAGAATTGTTGACATTTTTGAAGATTTATTAAAAAAGAAAAACTGAAATATCACATGGTCCCAAGTATTCAGACCCTTTGCTCAGTATTTAGTAGAAGCACCCTTTTGATCTAATACAGCCATGAGTCTTTTTGGGAAAGATGCAACAAGTTTTTCACACCTGGATTTGGGGATCCTCTGCCATTCCTCCTTGCAGATCCTCTCCAGTTCTGTCAGGTTGGATGGTAAACGTTGGTGGACAGCCATTTTTAGGTCTCTCCAGAGATGCTCAATTGGGTTTAAGTCAGGGCTCTGGCTGGGCCATTCAAGAACAGTCACGGAGTTGTTGTGAAGCCACTTATTTTACGTTATTTTAGCTGTGTGCTTAGGGTCATTGTCTTGTTGGAAGGTAAACCTTCGGCCCAGTCTGAGGTCCTGAGCACTCTGGAGAAGGTTTTCGTCCAGGATATCCCCGTACTTGGCCGCATTCATCTTTCCCTCGATTGCAACCAGTCCCTGCAGCTGAAAAACACCCCCACAGCATGATGCTGCCACCACCATGCTTCACTGTTGGGACTGTATTGGACAGGTGATGAGCAGTGCCTGGTTTTCTCCACACATACCGCTTAGAATTAAGGCCAAAAAGTTCTATCTTGGTCTCATCAGACCAGAGAATCTTATTTCTCACCATCTTGGAGTCCTTCAGGTGTTTTTTAGCAAACTCCATGCGGGCTTTCATGTGTCTTGCACTGAGGAGAGGCTTCCGTCGGGCCACTCTGCCATAAAGCCCCGACTGGTGGAGGGCTGCAGTGATGGTTGACTTTCTACAACTTTCTCCCATCTCCCGACTGCATCTCTGGAGCTCAGCCACAGTGATCTTTGGGTTCTTCTTTACCTCTCTCACCAAGGCTCTTCTCCCCCGATAGCTCAGTTTGGCCGGACGGCCAGCTCTAGGAAGGGTTCTGGTCGTCCCAAACGTCTTCCATTTAAGGATTATGGAGGCCACTGTGCTCTTAGGAACCTTAAGTGCAGCAGAATTTTTTTGTAACCTTGGCCAGATCTGTGCCTTGCCACAATTCTGTCTCTGAGCTCTTCAGGCAGTTCCTTTGACCTCATGATTCTCATTTGCTCTGACATGCACTGTGAGCTGTAAGGTCTTATATAGACAGGTGTGTGGCTTTCCTTATCAAGTCCAGTCAGTATAATCAAACACAGCTGGACTCAAATGAAGGTGTAGAAACATCTCAAGGATGATCAGAAGAAATGGACAGCACCTGAGTTAAATATATGAGTGTCACAGCAAAGGGTCTGAATACTTAGGACCATGTGATATTTCAGTTTTTCTTTTTAATAAATCTGCAAAAATGTCAACAATTCTGTGTTTTTCTGTCAATATGGGGTGCTGTGTTTACATTAAGGAGGAAAAAAAATGAACTTAAATGATTTTAGCAAATGGCTGCAATATAACAAAGAGAAAATTTAGGGGGTCTGAATACTTTCCGTACCCACTGTATGTAACATTATACTGAATTATATGATCTGAATTGAAGTACTATATTATTAATGTTGTGTATCTTTTTTCGGATTTTTTTTCCAGCATGGTCTTTAGGTGAAAATAAAAATAAATATGTAATCCTGGGCTAGACCATGATCCAACTCCATGTTTCTTAATGATTGGATGAAATAAATAATCTTTCCAACTTAAACTTACCTATCAAAAGTGTATGACTGTGTCAAATCACATCCACATTTAAAAGATACACATTGAATAATACGTGTATTATCTAAGATTATATAAAGAAAAACACACAAAGCAAGAAGGCCTACACACGCGAGTCACCAGCCATGCATTGCATTGGTTTTTCAGTTTTTTTTTTCATTGAGTCCTATAATGAAAAACAATAGTATTACTAATGTTCTGTTCCTGTCAATTAGTAGTCTCAAACATTTCCAAGTTAAAAAAAAGGCAATCTCCACAAATAGGACAATTAACCTCTACAACAACATCTTTTACTAAGACTGTTGCATGCTATTCTCGTAGATATTGTGTTTGTGACAGACCAGTGTTCTCTTTGGTCAGAGTGTACCCCTTCAGCTCCATCTCTGCCATCTGTTTAAGGTGAACAAAAATGAAAGATGACATGTTAGTGGTGTATTAATCGGTGTGTCTTTAACATCGTACCACTCAACTGATGAAATAAAAACAATTTTGTAAAAAGAGAGCTTATAGTACAAGTTTGTTATTACAAGCATAAAACATCATATTTATTAGATTCTTACAGTGCATACAAACACTCCACAGTTGTTTACATCAATCTGGCTCTGAAGCCACTGTGGTGGATACGAGATTGTCCAATCAGCAAGATTCCATGTGTTACTGAAGGCATGACTAATGAAAAAAAAGATGCATAGAGACAGAAAAAAAACATGTGGACTGGAACAGTATTAGACACTGCAGATCTGAATGAAATCAAATGCGTTCTAGCAGACTGCTCATTTATATTGAATGTCAATTCAAATTACCCTGCCTTTATAGTAATGTGAAATATACTGTACACTATGTAATAGACGAGTCAAAGATAAATAATAGATGTCACAGATGGTTACAGTATCTAACAGTACACAAAAATACTTTGAAGACTTTTAATTTAATACACATTGGCTGTATAGTCAGTGTGCTTTATACAGGTCCTTTTCAAAAAATTAGCATATTGTGATAAAGTTCATTATTTTCTGTAATGTACTGATAAACATTAGACTTTCGTATATTTTAGATTCATTACACACAACTGAAGTAGTTTCAAGCCTTTTATTGTTTTAATATTGATGATTTTGGCATACAGCTCATGAAAACCCAAAATTCCTATCTCAAAAAATTAGCATATCATGAAAAGGTTCTCTAAACGAGCTATTAACCTAATCATCTGAATCAACTAATTAACTCTAAACACCTGCAAAAGATTCCTGAGGCTTTTAAAAACTCCCAGCCTGGTTCATTACTCAAAACCGCAATCATGGGTAAGACTGCCGACCTGACTGCTGTCCAGAAGGCCATCATTGACACCCTCAAGCAAGAGGGTAAGACACAGAAAGAAATTTCTGAACGAATAGGCTGTTCCCAGAGTGCTGTATCAAGGCACCTCAGTGGGAAGTCTGTGGGAAGGAAAAAGTGTGGCAGAAAACGCTGCACAACGAGAAGAGGTGACCGGACCCTGAGGAAGATTGTGGAGAAGGACCGATTCCAGACCTTGGGGGACCTGCGGAAGCAGTGGACTGAGTCTGGAGTAGAAACATCCAGAGCCACCGTGTACAGGCGTGTGCAGGAAATGGGCTACAGGTGCCGCATTCCCCAGGTCAAGCCACTTTTGAACCAGAAACAGCGGCAGAAGCGCCTGACCTGGGCTACAGAGAAGCAGCACTGGACTGTTGCTCAGTGGTCCAAAGTACTTTTTTCGGATGAAAGCAAATTTTGCATGTCATTCGGAAATCAAGGTGCCAGAGTCTGGAGGAAGACTGGGGAGAGGGAAATGCCAAAATGCCTGAAGTCCAGTGTCAAGTACCCACAGTCAGTGATGGTCTGGGGTGCCATGTCAGCTGCGGTCAATGCAGCTAGCTATCAGGAGATTTTGGAGCACTTCATGCTTCCATCTGCTGAAAAGCTTTATGGAGATGAAGATTTCATTTTTCAGCACGACCTGGCACCTGCTCACAGTGCCAAAACCACTGGTAAATGGTTTACTGACCATGGTATTACTGTGCTCAATTGGCCTGCCAACTCTCCTGACCTGAACCCCATAGAGAATCTGTGGGATATTGTGAAGAGAAAGTTGAGAGACGCAAGACCCAACACTCTGGATGAGCTTAAGGCCGCTATCGAAGCATCCTGGGCCTCCATAACACCTCAGCAGTGCCACAGGCTGATTGCCTCCATGCCACGCCGCATTGAAGCAGTCATTTCTGCAAAAGGATTCCCGACCAAGTATTGAGTGCATAACTGAACATAATTATTTGAAGGTTGACTTTTTTTGTATTAAAAACACTTTTCTTTTATTGGTCGGATGAAATATGCTAATTTTTTGAGATAGGAATTTTGGGTTTTCATGAGCTGTATGCCAAAATCATCAATATTAAAACAATAAAAGGCTTGAAACTACTTCAGTTGTGTGTAATGAATCTAAAATATATGAAAGTCTAATGTTTATCAGTACATTACAGAAAATAATGAACTTTATCACAATATGCTAATTTTTTGAAAAGGACCTGTATATGCCTATTTATGCTGCAGCACAGAAACTTTAAAAAGAAGGAGGCCAAACACATTACCAAGTATTTCCTTATGTCGCTTTGGTATGTCTTTGTAAAGCCCCATGGAATCGAACACCTGGAGCTCATGACTTTGACCACAGAACACCTTTGAAAATATGAAAAAGGAAAATAAATACACAGAAAATAGTTCATGTTAAAAGCTATTTGGAGGATCACAATATTTCAGCTAACCCACATAATGTCTGTCTTTAAGCTGACACAGGAAAAATCGAGAATTGGCGAGTTCTTCATGGTTTTTACCTATTGTAAATTCACAACATTCCTTGGCTGAGGCCTTGGCCACATTTTCAGCAGTGGCCTCACAGAGTCGGCCATCAAAAGGCCCGAAAAATGCCTGTCGAGTTCTGTTGTTTGCGTGTCTTGCAACGCGTCCAGACACATCTGAAATGTATATAGTTGGTGGAGTTTTTAAACTCAGAAGTGCATCGACATGGTCTCTTGCTGACTCTTGCCACCAAAGAGGGGAACAACAATACAAACAGCATGTGGGCAGCCGACATGAAGAACACCACCTAAAAAAGAATTAACAAAAGCTGAAACATTTCTCCTTCCATGTACAATATAAAAAATGACATAGTTGCCATACCTCCAGTTTTCTGTAGTTTAATAAACATTTTAGGATAAACATCTTTGTAAAGAAGTAGCTCCTCTAAGCGATTAATAATGTCAGAGGCAGATATTTCAAGCTGTGCGCATGCTGCCAGCAGCTCATTTTTGGAAGGCTTGAAGAAGAAATGTAACTATTTTTTCTTTTTACTTCAAAATTATGTGTTTATAAGAAATAAATATGGCAGAAAATACCTTTTTGATTCAGTCAGTTTTAGTACTGGCTTCAACAGCATATGAATCTACAGAAGGGGACTTGTTACTTAGACGGTCTGAAAACCCTTTGAGGATCTCTGTTTTTGGAACAACTGTTCCAGCTCTGCAGGATGATCCAAGCCAGGGGGCCACAGATGAATAGGATAGGTCACCGGAGAAAGGGTTTCTCTCCTTTGTTTCTATGATGTAGGGCGAAGGGCCAAATTATTTATCTTAGCAATTCTGTAGTATTTTAATGACAATTAATTTGATCATAACATAAACTATAAATCAGTGTTTTTTTTTTTTTACCGTAACAGAAACCAACACAAATCTAATGAAGACCATCTCTCATCAACATTGACACTGAGGTCACTTTGTACAAGGTCTCTTCAGGAGATTGACTAGTAATAAAAAAATATATACAAGTTTGAAAATTGGCTATCATTAGTTCTCTAATTAATTCTAATGTACTTATTGATATTAGAATGTAATTTCAATAAATAACTCACCAGGTAGATCAAAAGCCACCTTTCAGTTGCTGTCTGCAATTAAAATTGTGGCATTCGCCACAACGAATGCAAGAAAAGTCATAAGTAAGTCTGGTCATTGCCCAGAAATGAAAAAAGGCTTTCCTCAGGGTGTTGTGGTGAATTGTTACTGCAAGGAGGTCCTCCAGCATTGACAGAAATCATCCAATGGCTGTGTTTGCCTTCAAAGTGTGGTATTTTTTTTAAAAAAGAGACATCTTAACTGTTAAAACTGAAAATCTTTTCAAGATACTGTAAATAACTGCAAAATTTAAAAAATTTTAAAATCAGTTTTAATAAATAATATTTTAATTAATAATTGTATACATTTTAATAACTATTACTTTTAATTAAGAAATTTAAACATTTTAAAACATAAAGAAAATGAATCCATCCAAGCATTACAATGCATCAGGTAACATTTGTTAAAGTCTGTGTAAATATCAGATAGATACACTTTATTTTAAGGGTCAACAGAACAAGGTTACCTTTCGGTGGCAATGGATTATAAACATACTTATTATAAAAACACTCAAGAGGACTTGAACACAGATTAACCATATATTGTTGCAGTTGAATATTTATTGTCTTTGTTTAAAAACATTTTCTAACTTTTTTTTTTTTACTCAGCTACAGCCATTTGTTTGTCAAATCTGACGTCCCATTAATGTAATACCGGAATCCCAGATATCCAGAAAATGAAAATATAAATAAAGATAAATTAATATAAAAATAATTTGTGTTTGGGACGCTGTGAGCACGGAAACTGTAGTGTACACCGTAAATTTGAAAACGTTTAGCTTAAATGTTTAATATGAATAAACAGTGTTCATAAACAGCTGCTGAGATAGTATTCTCAAGTGAAATGAGTTGGGGCTTGGACTCGGAAACAGCATTCGTTGGTGCGTGATATGTCATCGCCTAACAAGCCCATTGCTGGATGCTTTTGCCCATCTGAAGGATTTCCTGGAGTGTCATGAGTTCTATTTCTTCTGTGATGCATATGTGGAGTTTCTGCACGAGGGCGCCCTCCAGCTTACAGTATGAATGAAACAGGCATTACATGTGTTTATAGCACTCAATAGTGGCCAATCCATCCTATCTTGGGTAAAAATACAAAAAAATGACACTTCTCTCAAATAAAGTCTAGACTGAAAACATCAAAATAATCAAAAATTTCAGTGTAGTGTTCGTTACTCCATGCAGTTCATTCTTCATGCAATCATTTACTTGTTACATTGTGGCATTTCACTGTAAGACAGAATTTTAATATTTTGGTTCCAAGCATGATGTCTACATACAATCATACTGTCTACTGCAATATTTGAAATCATACCAGAGGAGACAGTCAGGTGTGGATACAGGATATCATATATTTAAAAAAGCCTCAAAACAAGAATAAAAAAAAAAATAATACAAGCAAAAGATGTGGTTATGAGCGTAGTCTTAATGTCAAACAGATATCTGTTTTCTGGTGCTATTTTAAAGGGTTAGTTCACCCAAAAATGATAATTAGCCCATTACTCACTCACCCTCAAGGCATCCTAGGTCTATATGACTTCCTTCTTTCAGTCAAATGCAATCAGAGTTATATTAAGTTTTATAATGACAATAGACGGATGGGTGTTTCTCCTTAACAACCCAAAACAAGTCCAATAAAGCACATCCATCCATAATAAAAGTGCTTTGCACAACTCTGGGGAGTGAATAAAGGCATGTAGTGAATCAATGTTTTTGTAAGAAAAATATCCATATTTAAATCCTAATAAACAGTTGTATACGGAAGCCGCTCCAGAGGGATGACGTAGGACATACGCGTAGTGCATGCGCACCAACATTTGTATACAGGAGTAAAGGAAGCAAAGTTTCCTTACTGAAGGATCCTTAGATGCTTCCATGCAAATTATTGTGTTGAATTATTGTGTTGTGTTTAAATGTTATGTTTGTTTTCAATTTTATTTATAATCACTTATTTACATAATTATTTATAATCATTTTATAATCATTAGTCATTCACATAATTCATATTTAATTATTTATTTGATTATTTAAGTATTTATCATTTATTCATATATATTATTCATTTATATGTTTTTATATTTTATATTTCTTACTATTTTTCCTTGCTTATGCATTTTCATTATTGTTCAGTTCCAGTTTTAGCAAAAGAAAACCAGTCTCTCTTGGCTTAAACTGAAATCCTCCAACATTTTTCTTTACAAACCCTCATTTTATCCCTCTAACTCGTGACTGTTGTTTTGCTCTCTCTGCACGTCTGGGTTCGTCACTTCTGAGCAATGCACGCGCAACGCCTACATCTTCTGCCCGAAGCGGCTTCTGTGTACAAAAATGCATTGATTCGCAACAAGAGGCCTTAGGGTTAGGGTTTACCCCTCGGAGCTGTGTGAAGGCACATTTATATTATGGATGGATGCTCTTTATTGGACTTGTTTTGGACTGTTGAAGACAAACACCCACTCATTGCTAATATAAAGCTTGAAGGAACAGAACAATTTTTAATATAACTCCGACTGCATACGTCTGAAAGAAGGTGAGTAAATAACTCATTTTCATTTTGGGGTGAGCTAACCCTTTAAATTCCAGGGCCATTTAAAGCTTTCTTCACAATGCACAAAAATACTGTCTCACTTTCATGACTTCTTAGGTGTTTCTATCAGGTGAGATGTCAAAAATGTATTATACTGATCACAGTTAATGGGCCTTCCTCCAGACTGAATGTGCTGGTGACCTATAAAATAGCTTCATTTGGTAAACCTTGTCACAGTCACACTTTATTTCCAGAATGATGTTGAATGGCGTTGGTGTGTGAACTCCTTTGTGAGTGTTCAGGTTTCCTATAAAACAGTTCTCCCCTGAGTGCAAGGTCATGTGGGTTTCTTCACATGATTCTACACATATTTCATGTGGATCTTAAGATTTTCTATTTGTGAGAAGCTCTTGCCACAGGCCTTCTGTGTTTTTTCATGTGAGCATTGAGGCTACCTTTATGACTTAAACCCTTTCCACACAGAGGACATTTACAGCATTTCTCTGCTAAATGAGTCTTCATGTGGTAATTAAGGCTTACTTTACGTATGAAACGCTTTCCACACTGATCACATTTAAATGGTTTCTTTCCAGTGTGACGGATCTTGTGACACTTAAGGCTAAATTCTGTTGTGAGGCACTTTCCACAACGATCACATGTGTACAGTTTCGGTCCAGTGTGAATTCTCATGTGGTAATTACGGGTATATATATGTGTGAAACTCTTCCCACAATACTTGCAGGTGTAAGGCTTCTCTCCAGAGTGAACTCTCATGTGGACTTTAAGGCTCTGTTTTACAGGGAAACTCCTTCCACACTGTTCACATGTGTAAGGCTTCTCTCCAGTGTGAATGGTCATGTGGGATTTAAGGGTGTTTTTCTGTGTAAAACTCTTTCCACACTGCTGGCAGGTAAAAGGCCTCTCTCCTGAGTGAGTTCTCATGTGTCTTTGAAGGTGCACTTTTTGCGCAAAACTACTTCCACACTGTTGGCAGGTAAAAGGCTTCTCTCCTGAGTGAGTTCTCATGTGATTTTTAAGGTGTCCTTTTTGAGTGAAACCATTTCCACACTGTTGGCAGGTGTAAGGCTTCTCTCCTGAGTGGGTTCTCATGTGTCTTTTAAGAGCTCCTTGTTGAGTGAAGCTCTTTCCACACTGTTGGCAGGGGTACGGCCTCTCTCCAGTGTGAACTCTCACGTGCAATTTAAGTTTTTGTTTTTCACCAAATCTCCTCCCACAATGACGGCAGGTAAAAGAGCTGTTAGATTTGGTTTTCTGAGCTCTTTTTTGTATAGAAGTCATTTTAGTCTTTTTGACTTTTTCACCAGTTATGAAATCATGACATTCCTCATACTGATCTGTCTGTTCCATTTCATACGGATCTTGATTCTCCTCTTTCAGCATCAGCAGGTCTAAAGTGAAAATACAAAAAACAAATACGGGTTAACCACAGTTTAAAGCCTCAAAGCAAAAGATGTGAAAACCAACATGAAAGCACTTAAAGCTGGGACACCAAGCCGACCAAAGAACTAGCAGCGACGAAAGCAGATGGTGTTGTCGCTTTGCGTTGGGAGTGTCTAGACCAAAAAGCTGTGCTTGAACACACCGCTCAGACTTCAACCGACTGCAAATGAACATGTGCATTCTATGCAAGAGGAATTAGCCGTCTATATCAGCAGCTACCAATAGTATATATTCGTCATTCAAAAGGAGAAACTGAAACAAGGATATAAACAAAGCAGCTCTTGCTTACCATTGTGTTTCGTTAATAACTTTATTTTAAGCAGCTCATGTTGTTTACATATTGGAATGCTTGGGTAAGGTCACGTAACATTACAGCAACCTTCTGTCTGTCACATTCATTTACTTGCCTGTTTTCGGAATTCTCATGTGGTAATTACACTGTAAAAAATAAAAGACGCAGCTTAAAATAATTTGTTACCCTGCTGCCTTTAAATTTTAAGTTTAGTCAACTAAAATAAGTTTAGTCAACTAGAAATGTTCAGTTGTACTAAGTAACAACTTACATATTTGTGTTTGCTAAACTTAACAGATGGGTAAGTAACCCAGCTGCCTTAAAATTTTAAGTTGATTCAACTCAAATATCTAAGTTGTCAGTATAATTTAACATTTCAAGTTGACTAAACTTCTTTTTTTTTAGTTGACTGAACTTAAAAAGGCAGCCAGGTTACAAATTATTTTAAGTTGTCTCAACAAATTTTTTTTTTTTTTTCAGTGTACTCTTTTGTTAAACTGAGCATCCAATCAGAGTTCTGAAAACGTGTTGAATCGGGCGAATGTGAAACACCAAACAAACTATCTCCACAGATGCTCACAGATCGCTGGCCATAAGCTTGGTGTGTCCCAGGCCTAAAAACCAACAACTTGTATGGGCACTTCTCCTGGAAAAGCGGGCACACGCGTCAACCAGAGCTAGCGCGATAATTCTTCTTTCAGCAGTGCTGCACAGGACTTCCTTAAGAAGAAAGACTCTTTGGAGACATGAAGGATGCAATACTACTCCATAGGGACTCAAGATTAACATGAGATTGAGTGAAAATGTGTGTTATTTCTCCTTTGATCATAATCCAGATTTCTAAATTCAGCCAAGTTAGCTCTAGTGTGGTTTGAACTCTCCATGTTCAACAAAAAATATAAAACGCAAATTCCAACTGTTATTTCACACCTCCATTTGGAGAATGCTTATCTTGGTCTGCGTACCTAAGGAAGAAGTGCAAAAGGCTCAGAATGATTCTGTAGCCAGATATATGCTTCATACTAGCAGTGGGGAAAAAAAGGGCCAAAAAAAACCCATAAACAAATAAAAAACAGAATCAATAATTGTAGATATTGAATTGTTTTACATGAGTTCTTGTTTACAAAAAAAAATCATGCACACATCACGGCTAAGCTACAAGTAAACGTCAGCTGCGCGGACGCCAGGGCTGGGTTGACAACATCAATTTCTCATTTTTATCAACTTTCATTTTGATAAACCAAGATTCTTTTGTCTATGCTGTTTTCAGTCTGTGCATGAACATTAAAAACTAAAAGAAAAATCATTTGTATCGTGTCTATCATCTAATAATCACAATGAGACTTTTTCGAATTCAGTCGTTTTTATAAATGTGTAAACAATAAATGTTGTTTGACGTTCTTTGATGTGGGATGACTATGATCACTATAGCCACCTCAGTTCACACAGAAGTGTGGATCAAGTGCACACCAGTGGTTTCTAAGGTCCAGACCTCTACATTTTTCTGAGGTGGGAATAATAAAGGTTCTGAAATAATTGCCTAATATTAACTCTTTTTTGGTGCTGCATTGATGTTGCACAATGCCAAAGAGAACTGGCGTCAATGGTCTCTCCTCGCTCATCAATGTCAAAATGTTTGAGATAACCGCCCGGTTAGACAACTGTGCCAAACCATGCCGATAGAGTGCGCTAGGCGGAAGCGCGCTATTTGATCTAACAGAGTAAGGTTAAGCTGTTTCATAAGCAACTGTAGGAAACTAAACATAACTACTATTTAAAGAATGGCAAGCACAGTATTAGTCATCAACACTTGCTAATGACCAGACTGGTGAGATCAGTGCTAACGGCTGATCCAAGACTTTGTGCAAAACAGGGCCCGTATTCACGAAACATCTTAACGCTAAAGTAGCTAATGACTTGTCAAATTTTTGCTCTTATTTCACAAAGCCTTTTAGCGCTAAAAACAGCTCCTAAATCTGTAAAAATGTAAAAGTTGTGAAGAGGACTTGGTCACTAAGACCAAATCCCAAAATATCCTAAAATGGCTGTTGGCAGCAATCTGCCTAAAGTGTAAACATTTTAGAAACGTTTGAAACATTAATGAGCATTTAAAAAGATATCAACTTAATCGCGGGGGTATTATGACTGTTGTAGAACTTGTCAGGGACAGTTTCTTTGATTATATAGAAGGTGACCAATTACCAGTAGAGACCAACAGCCCCATTACAGCTACCATTAAACCAGTACAATTCCCATTATTACCAGTAAAAACATAGGAAATTCTGTGATGGTTTTTATTGTTTTTTTGTTTTGTTTTTTCAGCAGGGCTAAAACGGCTGTTGCTGGCAATCTGCTTCATAATGCAAACATTTTAGAAACATGCCACATTTATTTGCACACGTATGTCTTCTTACGCAATTTTTTTGGTTTTGGAGGTTATCATATGTTATCAACAGGTTATCAACATGTGTGCTGTATGTGAAGTAAATTTTCTGTTGATAACATGAAGTAATCAAAAGCAAGGTAGCCTTTTTCTTAGCCTGTGACAGTTTTGAAATTGTTGTTTTGAATTTGAAGTAATGCTCGCTCAAGTTTAATCAAATCCCTAAACAATTGTTTTATTCTACTCTGTGAGACCTTTCAAATGACATATGACTGTCTGAGTTGTATGATGTTTTATATTAGAGTACACAGTGCACACACACACACACACACAAACAAAACATATTTTCGAAATTATGAAAACATTTTTCTATTTATCAGCAAATAATTCAGCACTACTTAGAAATTGAGTAACACCAGAGTGCAGTCTGGACAATGGGGCGGGGCGACACGTGTCACTCCACCCAAGGTAAATTCTCCCCGCCTTTGAAATTTTCCTCCGCCACAGCAGGGGGCAGTTTGCACTGAAACAAGCAAAACGGTAATGGCAGCAGCATTCATTTACCACGATGGCTGCATGAGGTGAGTAAAATTGTTCTGTAAATTTATAGAAATATTAGGGCTGGGTAGAATATTGATTCTTCAATGTTAATCGATCTTCAATTAAACGGAACGATATTGATTTGAGAAATCCAGAATATTTACTTTAAGGAAAGCACAAAGCGAAACTGAACGGCAAATCACAGTCGAGAGCAGCGCCCGCAATAGTTCAGCAGCTTCACTTTAATGTGTCCATTGCTGTTTTATTTATACTGAGTGCTAATTTGTATCAATTGTAATGTCTGCGTGCCAAGTAGGTGAATACTGTCTGTATTGTTTGCCTTATGATAAGAGAATGGCTGTTATACTCTCATGCTGATGGAAGTAGCCGATTAGCAATGCACAGCTCGTCTTACTGGCTTGATTCAAAGCACTCCTGAGTGTTTATATATCTTTTGATTCGAAATGCTGATATTTATCTGCTGTATATCGCGTTTATTATTAGATGTGTGGGTTATTAGTGCCATGATGCTGCGTTCGCATTAGTGGCACCCTCTTGTGTACACAAAGAGCATAACAGCTTGTTGTAAACTAACATTACTAATACAGGTTAGGGTTTCCAACCTCGGTCAATTGCACCTGAATCTGTTAATCAAGGTGTTCAGGGTTGCATGACAATTAAAGAGAGGTGTGTTGGAGCTGAAGTCTCCAGGAGCAGAGTTAGAGATCTCTGTACTAATATGTTGCTGTTATTGCCTTTATAGTTATAAAATTCAATTAAAATGAATTTACCCTTTAATGCAAGTTTATTAGTTGCCATCTTTATGCACATATCAGTAAGTTTATTTCCTCTTGTATTTGTATCAGAAGCACACATCTGCCCATCATCCTTCAGTAAAAAAAGATTTGTCTAATCTCTGCAGTGTCTCTCTTCACTTGTGACCGACTGCGTGCTGTTTCGCAGCCATCTAAATTAATATACACCTAATCATCTCGGTTTCAAAATGTGTATTTCAGTCATGTAGCTAAGAATGAGGTTTTCAGTTACCAGCATTTATATTAAAATATATGGATTCCATCTCTGCAAAACAAACATTTTAAGTGAAATATTGAAAACTAATTAATATCGAATCGAATCCATTTAAATAAGAATCATATCTAATCGCCAACTTGGTCGTAATACCCAGTCCTAATAATTTACGTTTAACGTGTTGTACAAGAATCGAACATGACTTGATCACTTAAGCATATCCTAGTGCCATCCAAATAATAAAATTAATCTGTACTTTGTTTTTTCCACTTTAGATAAATCTATTATTTCTGTTCCTGTTCCACCAAAGCACCACACCATTTTAAATAAAGGAGAAGATGACGTTTTTATTAAGTCTTGTTTAAAACAGTGCCCATTTTGTGACTCAAATTCTAATTCTGTCTCTCACATGGTACAAATCCATGTGCGTAGACACTTGGATGCTGCCAGAAAGTACAAAGTTTTGTTTCTCCATATTGATGATTTGTTGTAATTAATTTATATTCACTTGTAGCTATATTCATTTTGCTTCTTAGTAATTTATGCATCGTTTTCAGATTTCATCACTGTCAAATGTAGCAGCCAGTGCAGAGAGAGGGCCCACTGTCACTGCTGTGACTGTGAGAACACCGTTATTAATCGGTCACAGTTAACAACTCACATATTAAGCCACCCTGCTTCTACTTATGACATGCATATTGTGAATAAAGACTCCATCCACCTGGTTATAGAGGGAGAGGCAAACGAGGCGAACTGCTGTGCTTTTATGCCGGAGATTTGTGTGCAGGGTCCACTTGACCATTGTTTGTGTTATATTGCCATGTAAACTTAAAAAAAAAAAAAAAATATCACAGATTTATCTCAGTTGTTTTTTGGGGTTTTTTTGGCCATAATGCACCACTCTTCGTACTTCCGTGTTCCAAGCCTGCCCAAAGCGTCATACTTCTCTAAACCAATAAGTGTCGCCCCGCCCCATCATCCAGACTGCACTCTGGAGCAGTTGTAGAAATTAATCAAAGTGATTTTTTTTTCCTTCGCTAGGGGGCGCAAACCACTCAGGTTTAGAGGAACTACACAGCACTCGTTAGGAGTTGATAAAAATGGTTGGATGCACTGAAAAGCGGGATTTCTAAGCTTTAAAATGGTACCCAATAATATTTAAAAAATAGACAAAATAGACATTCTAGGTTTGACATTCTGTTGCCAACTGATTTACGAGCTAAAACGCCACATGACAGCAACCTCTGATTTTTTCATTTTAATTTTATATATTTTTTGCTAAGCTACATGTCCTGTTCTTTTTGTATGTTCTAGCTCTAGGAGGAATATCTTTAGCTCTAAATGATTATGGGGAGAATTTTCTGCAAATAATGATGTGCCATGTGATGTGACGTGCTTCTCAACTACTCAGCGTTGATCGAATAATGACATCGTTAAAAGCTGAGTTTGTAAGCTTTTCAATAATACTTATTTTTCGTTATTCCATTCAGTGGTTGCTTATGAACTGTTTAATGTTTAACAGGGTTAAGTAATAGAAATTAATGGTTTTTGTTATTTCCAATTAAGCAGATATTGGGTTTATTGTAACGCAAAATAATTGTTATTTCTCCTAATTTATTGGGTGACGTCAAAATAACAAACGTCCAACACTGAAGTGGATTTTCTCAGGTGCACTTCGTACAGTGGCTATAAAAAGTTTACACACCCCTGTTAAAATTCCAGATTTCTGTGAAAAAAAAAAAAAAAGGAGACTAAGATAAATAATTTCAGAACTTTTCCACCTTTAATGTGACCTACAACCTGTAAGTAAAGATAAAAACTAAGATAATGTGGTTGCATAAGTAGACAGCGTGTAGACTTTTTTACATCCACTGTATGTGTGTTCATAGGACCATGAGGCGACCAGATCTACGTCAAATAAAACCACTTTAATTAGGACACTCGTATCACATTCTTCAGAAACATCATTCATTTCTGTAGAGCTGGACATTTTAAGAAACAAACGAGAGAGTCGAACTTTGAGAATAAAAACCAACCTGTTTGTTCCTCAGTATCTCTCAGACTGAACACTTCTTCAATCCTGATGTCTTCACTCTCCTCTTTAATAAACGCCATCTTCAGTAACACATGGATCTCAGTCGCCTCAGCAGGAGTTTCTCTGTGTGTTTGGTCACTTTGTCCTGTTTAAGATGAACATAATAATGCACAGAAAGCAAAATAAAGCCAGAATAAATATCTGTTTGCATATCAGTGAGCTCCCTAGTTCAGAGTGAAATCACCTGATTAGACAAAAACAATTAAAACTAGCACTACAAACCCATAAAAGAGCACAAATTATACAGGCATTTAATATTTAGTTGATGTACATATGGGGAAATAAAATTAATAAATACACTTGCAGGAAAGCATTTCCAACTGGTTTGTAATAGTTGTGTTTGTGTTTGTCAGCGTGTGTTGATTCGAGCGATCTGAATCACTGAATCTAAGAAACATTTCATTTAATTTTAAAAAGCGCCGTTTCTCCGTCTCTTCTTCCTAATTCGTGTTTATGAACTGATTCACAACACGGAGCAAAAACAGAAGCACCTCTTCTGTTCCTCACACAGAATAACGTTTATTAATGTTAGATGACAAATTCCAATGTCACATTCAAGAGCAAGCAATTAATCTTGCATCGCTTAAAAACTATTAAACTGATTCAACGGTTTCTATTAGTTTAAGCATTTTATATTTTTTAGACACACAGACCTGTCTTCAGCAGAATCACAACAGATGCGGAGCGCGGCGCAGCCTTGTGACGTCACGTCGCCAGAACAAAATTAAAGTCCTCTGTGCTCTTCTGAGAACCAGCTCACAATGAACAGCTTTCACACAAACCCACATTACAGAGCTGGAGCTATAACGCAGCTGTTCTTGCTGTATGATCAGACATTTATTTTACATTAAGATGACCAGATTTTTAAAATAAAAACGGGGGGCATTTCCTAGTTCAATAGTAAAAATATAATTGAAATCTCACGTTTTATTATCCATGCATTAATATATTATCCATGTTTTAGGCTTTCTAATTCAACTAATGAACTGAATTACTGTATTTCTAATTCATTCATTGTTCAGCAGTGCACAGATGATAATAAGTGACACAGTTCCTTTAAAGTTACTACTTCAGCAGATTTCATAGCATCATAAACATGGAATAGAAAGAGTAATATAAAATGTATTTGAAACATATTTGAATCATATTTACCCTTCTAAACAAGTGGTAAGGAAACTAGTCCACAGATTTCTCAGATTTCTCACTGTGCTCCATCTCTGACAAAATGGTGTTTCATTTTTTTTTCTTTAATTTTTCAAGTGATTTGCCCTTTTAGAACTCTTGCAAGGAAGTGACCTCATCAAGCAGTGCATCACATTGGTCACATTAGGGCATTTCTCCTGCAGTGTGGCTGCTGCCTTCTGACTTTTTTTGTTCAACAGTGCACAGATGACATTAAGTGGCACCAAAGTTACTACTTCAGCTGATTTCATAGCATCGTGAACATGGAATAGAAGGAATAATGTAAAATGAATTTAAAACATATTTACACAACATAAAATGCTCAGTATGTTGTGATAAGTTCACTTCACTGGTTGTCTTTTGCCCTACCAAACAAGTGGTAAGGAAACTAGTCCACATATTTCTCAGATGAATGTATTTTCCTGAGGTTTGCTCTGTCTTTGAACAGCTTCTCCATGAACTCCTGGAAGGAGAGGTTGAAATTCGTTCTCGCAATAAGCATACATTTGATAGTAGAAACAGTAAACCTATTTCTTGATGCTGTTCATGCATCATTCATCTGAGAGAACACCCTCACAACCGGTGCGTTCCTCCCTGGCAAGCACATGATAACTGATGACAGTTTAGAGAGGTTGGTGTGTTGGATGTCATTGTCTTGAAAGACGGTGAACACTGTGCTCCATTTCTGACAAAGTGCTGTATCTTTTTTTTTTTCCATTTTTCAAGTGATTCGCCTTTTAAGAACCCTTGCAGGCAAGTGACTTCATCAAACGGTGCATCCTCATTGATGGCCACATTAGGGCATTTCTCCTGCCGTGTGGCTGCTGCCTTCTGAATTTCTTCACGTTGCAGGTCTTTGAGATCGTCTGTGTGCTTGCCCCATGCTTTTATGTATGTCACTGTAGTTGTGAAGAATGATTTCGATGTTTCAAGAAAAGACTCTCTAGAAATTGCTCCATTGTCCATGAGCAGTCCTCTTACCAAAACAGGAATTAAGTTTTCGTCACATCTTGCTGTCAGTTTTGTCTCAAAGTTCCTTAGAGCTGCGGCAGACTCAACAGCACAACGGTCCCTCAAGCATCTTAATTGTTTCATGGAATACAGTTCAGTTTTCGTGTACAAAAGCCAGCCAAAGTTCAGTCAGTGGATCTTCAAAGATTGTTCGCAGATACACAGGGCACTTGTCTTCTGAAAGGAAAAAAAAGATTTGAATGGCTCATACGTTTGCAGCACTTGTTTAATTGCAGAGAGCATAGACAGCCAGTGAACATTACTGTGACCAAGTATGTTATGGTATTCCTGACCAACAAACTCATAAAAGCCCTTTAGGCTTTCAACTCTCACTGTGTAAAAATACAAAATATCCCCAAAATTTTGTGAGCAGGTAGTCGACATCAAGGGGAATCATATCTAAAGCTGTTCTGGCTGTGTTATGAATGATGTGGGTCAATCACTTCACTAGATAAGACCCTTCTTCCTCGGCTGGGATCGTTTAGAGCCTTTGAAGCCACATTTAAAATACAGCTTAGAAGTTCAAAATCGGGGCACCAATGAAGTCCATTATATGGAAAAAATCCTGAAATGTTTTCCTCAAAAAACATAATTTTTTTACGACTGAAGACAGAAAGACATGAACATCTTGGATGACAAGGGGGTGAGTACATTATTTGTAAATTGTTGTTCTAGAAGTGGACTTTATTGTGTATTCTCAAAAATATACTATGCCATTTTACTCAATATGGTTGCCACGCAACCATTAGGACCGTCAGATTCATCATCTGCACCTGCACGATCCCAATCTCCAGCCTTCTAACCACTTGCACCTGCCGCTCATCATCATACTCTCTGCATAAAAGCTCTGGACTTTCATTCCCTCATTGTCTGTTCTACACGCTAGCTACTGGACTCAATCCCGTTCTTCTGTCACAAGCCTGTTATCAGTCTGCCAGTTTGATCATTTGAACCTGTTTTTCCCTTATCTAGCAAACATTCTGGTTGTCTGGTTAATTTCTGTTCACTGCCTACCCATCAAGATAAGTTTTGTTTATCTGTTTATTTCTCTTTTGTTCTTTTTTGTAATGATGTGTTGAGAAGTTCGCTGAACTGTGTTTTGTTGCAACTTTGTTGGTTTTTATTAAAACCTCGTTTTGTTTCCTAACCTCCTCTCATTCTGTCTGTTGGTCCCGTGACAGAAGAACAGACCGAAGAAAAGATTTCACACCATGTCTGTTCGCCCATCACCGGATCCATTACCCACACCGTCACCCAGCGTATCTGCCTCTGAGTCCCATGGCCTTACCTGCTCGTTATTCGGTCGAGGCGGCGAAGTGCGGTGGCTTCCTCCGGCAGTGTCAACTCTATCTAGAAATGCAGCCGCAGCGGTTCACATCCAATCGAGCACGGGTAGCGTTCATTACCAGTCTGTTGACGGATCGAGCGTTGGAATGGGCTGACGCGCTGTGGCTCGCAGAAAGTCCAATCATCAACAATCTTACTGCCTTCATCAAACACTTCAGAGAGGTATTTAGTGCATCTTCTGGTAAATTATCTACATCCGATGAATTGTTTCGTTTGCGCCAGGGATCCTCTTCGGTTGGGGAATATACATTGACCTTCCGCACTCTAGCGGCCACCAGCGGCTGGAATGAGACTGCACTCTGTTCCGCCTATCGGCAAGGTCTCAACACTGATATCCGTCAACAGCTGGTGATTTTCGACGATTCCATTGGTCTGGAGAACTTGTTACAGAAGACAGTGCAAATTGCTCAGCGCTTGTCAGCATGCCAGCCGCGAATACTATCCACCGCCATCTCGCCCACTGCCGTATTGATCTCTCCAGCACCTGAACCTATGGATACTAACAACTACCATCTCTCGGCCGCAGAACGACATCGACGGATTTCCCAAGGGCTCTGTCTCTACTGTGGAGGTGAAGGTCACTTGCTACCCAGCTGTCCCGTTCGTCCATCCAGAGCGGTGGTGAGTTCACACAGTCTAACACCTGAGGTCTCATCATTATCCAGACTATCTGTAACTTTATCAAACAGAAATTCCTGTGTTCCAGCTCAAGCCCTCCTTGACTCGGGCGCGTCTGGCAATTTCATCTGCCGTGACCTTCTCAAACAATTAGGTCTTCGGGCACATCCTCAGAGTCCCCATTATATCATCCGTACTATTCGTGGAGAGCTCTTGGGACCTGGACACATCACTCACCGATCTCCCAACATTTGTATGAAAATAGGAAATTTCCACGAAGAGGAGCTGTCCTTTCTGGTGTTGGAGGGATCTACCGTGGACATCGTCCTGGGACGCCCGTGGCTGGCCAAACACTCCCCGACGATTGACTGGAATAAATGTGATGTTCTCCCCACTGGAGTGCTGGATGCTTTGACTCATGTCTGAAGAACTTACCTGTCCCTCTTCAATGCTTCGAACCTTCCCTGAACCTTCATTCGACCCTTGTGGAGAGTCCTGAATCCGGGTCGAGTCCTTCCATCCCTCATGAGTACCGGGCGTTCCAGGACGTCTTTAGCAAGCAGGCAGCTACCAAACTTCCACCACACCGGCCATGGGACTGCGCCATAGACTTGCTACCTGGGGCAAAACTCCCTAAGGGTAAGATATACCCTCTGTCCATCCCGGAACAGAAGGCCATGGAGGATTACATCAAGGAGGCTCTCCAGCAAGGCTTCATCTGTCCTTCTACCTCTCCAGCCGCCTCCAGCTTCTTCTTCGTAGAGAAGAAGGATGGAGGCCTGCGACCTTGCATTGATTACCGGACCCTCAATTCCCAAACCGTCAAGTTTCCCTATCCTCTGCCACTCGTCCCTACAGCACTCGAGGAACTGCGAGGAGCTCACATCTTCTCGAAGCTGGACCTGCGGAGTGCATACAACCTCATTCGGGTACGTCGGGGAGACGAATGGAAGACGGCGTTCATCACCCCAGCTGGCCACTATCAGTACCGGGTCATGTCCTATGGCCTGGTCAACGCTCCGTCTGTCTTTCAGAGCTTTATGAATTAGGTGTTCCGGGAGTTTCTCCATCGTTTTGTCATCGTCTATATTGACGACATCCTCATCTACTCCCGGAACCGGGCCGAACACCGCCAGCACGTCACACAGGTCCTGGAGAAACTGAGGAAACACCATCTCTACCTCAAAGCCGAGAAGTGTGAGTTCCACCGGACCAGCATCCAGTTCCTCGGGTATGTCATCAGCCCTGCAGGGATCCACATGGACACCAGCAAGGTCGCAGCCATCAGGGACTGGCCCACACCCTCTACCATCAAAGAACTCCAAAGATTCCTCGGCTTTGCAAACTTCTACCGTCGCTTCATTAACAATTTCAGTCGCCTGTCTGCTCCCCTCACCAACCTGCTCCGTAATCAGCCCAAGGTACTCACTTGAAACCCTTCAGCCTTGCAAGCCTTCAACGCCCTCAAGGACGCCTTCAGTATGGCCCCGGTCCTCGTTCTGCCCGATCCTACCAAACCGTTCATCGTGGAAGTAGACGCCTCCACAGTTGGGCCGGAGCCATACTCTCCCAGTATTCTGGAGAGCCTCCTAAACTTCACCCATGTGCCTTCTTCTCTCGGAAGTTTTCCTCGGCGGAACAAAACTACGACATCGGTAACCGGGAGTTATTGGCTATTAAACTAGCTCTGGAGGAGTGGAGACAATGGCTCGAGGGAGCCCGCCATCCTTTTCAAGTAATCACGGATCACCGGAACCTAGAATACATCAGAGAAGCAAGACGTCTTAACCCCAGACAAGCCCGCTGGGCGCTGTTTTTCTCCCGATTCAAGTTTACCATCTCTTACCGCCCAGGTCACAAAAATGTCAAAGCTGATGCCCTTTCTCGTCTTCACCAACCTGACCAGTTGTCCTCTCCTGAAACCATCCTTCCTCCAGAGCTAGTACTCAACCCTCTTATCTGGGACATCGATGAGCAAATCCGAGACATTAACTCCCGGGAGCCAGTTCCGCCAGAAGGTCCGGAAGGGAGATCTTATGTTCCACCCACACTCCGTTCCACCCTTCTGGACTCTGTCCATACTTCTCCGGGCTCTGGACACCCAGGTAGCAAGCGGACCCTCTCGCTACTACGATCCAAGTACTGGTGGCCCAACATGGCCCGTGAGGTATCCCGTCACATCCGGTCCTGCTCAGTCTGTGCCACAGTCAACACACCCCGTCATCTGCCACAAGGAAAGCTGCTCCCTCTTCCAATACCCACTAGACCATGGTCCCATCTTGGCATCGATTTCGTCACTGACCTGCCTTCTTCAGATTCCTTCACATGTATCCTTGTGGTAGTCGACAGATTCTCCAAAGCATGCAAGTTCATCCCTCTCAAAGGTTTACCCACGGCTATGGAAACAGCAGAGGCCCTATTTCAACATGTATTCAGAAATTTTGGTCTACCCGAGGAGATAGTCTCAGACCGGGGTCCCCAATTTACCTCTCGTGTTTGGCATGCCTTCTTCCGTCTCTTACAGATTTCAGTTAACTTGTCTTCCGGATACCACCCTCAAACCAATGGCCAGACTGAGCGGAAGATACAAGAGCTCGGACGCTACCTCCGGGCCTACTGCTCCGCTGCCCAGCACGACTGGAATCGCTACCTCCCATGGGCCGAATACGCCCAAAATTCGCTGCGCCAGTCCACCACCGGCCTCACCCCGTTCCAGTGCGTGCTGGGCTATCAGTCACCCTTATTCCCCTGGACCGAAGAGGACACACACATTCCTGCCGTGGACTATTGGTTCAGGGAGAGCGAGAGGGTCTGGGATTCGGCCCATGTTCATCTTCAGCAGGCAGTCCGGAGACACAAATTCTTTGCGGACGTCCGTCGAGAACCTGCTCCCACCTACCAACCAGGAGATCTCGTATGGCTCTCTACCCGGGATATTCATCTCCGGCTGCCCTGCAAAAAACTCAGTCCCCGTTACATTGTTTCCCATTCAGAGGCAGATCAACCCCGTCACCTACCAGCTTCAGTTACCAAGTCACTATCGCATTCACCCTACATTTCATGTTTCCCTTCTCAAGCCTGCCACTAACACCTCTCTCCCTCCCTCCTCAGAGTCTGACGGTCCCGACTTGCCCCCTCCTCCTGAGGTCGTCGAAGATCCCACAGTCTACAGGGTCCGTGAAATCATGGATTCTCGTCGACGAGGGGGCCTCCTCGAGTACCTTATTGACTGGGAGGGGTACGGCCCTGAGAAACGTTCGTGGGTCCCACGCAAGGACATCCTAGATCCCACTCTCCTGTCCGAGTTCCATCTTAGCCATCCTGACAAGCCCGCACCCAGACCCCGGGGTCGCCCTCGTCGCCGCATCCGGGCATCGGGAGCTGCCCGTGGAGGAGGGGGTACTGTCACGCAACCATTAGGACCGTCAGATTCATCATCTGCACCTGCACGATCCCAATCTCTGCATAAAAGCTCTGGACTTTCATTCCCTCATTGTCTGTTCTACACGCTAGCTACTGGACTCAATCCCTTTCTTCTGTTACAAGCCTGTTATCAGTCTGCCAGTTTGATCATTTGAACCTGTTTTTCCCTTATCTAGCAAACATTCTGGTTGTTTGGTTAATTTCTGTTCACCGCCTACCCATCAAGATAAGTTTTGTTTATCTGTTTATTTCTCTTTTGTTCTTTTTTTGTAATGATGTGTTGAGAAGTTCGCTGAACTGTGTTTTGTTGCAACTTTGTTGGTTTTTATTAAAACCTCGTTTTGTTTCCTAACCTCCTCTCATTCTCTCTGTTGGTCCCGTGACAATGGTACTATTTTATGATGTGTGGTCATAACAGTAATCAATAGACTGATCAATATGCTGATTGTTACAATATTGGATGTCTTAACACAGATTGAGAGTCTTATGTGTATACTGTTGGGCAGCACCAGGGATTTCCACTGGACCATACCAGTGAACTTATGCGAACTAATGAACTTTGGGTATGTATGATATATAACAGGTGCATGTAAACAGGTTTGATGTATGTCCCATGTGACCACCTCCAACCAATTGGAGATGGCAGAATAAAAGTTATTTTTAAAAATGGCTGATCTAGCCAATTTCCACCATTAAAAATGGGCCAGGTGGGCTAGTAATTAATTGTGGCAAACCAGACAGGCATAACCAACAAAAAACCAGGATTACCAGTTTTGGTGAGCATGGATAGGTATAAGAATGGATACCCGGACAGACGGAGACTAGATGCGGTAACCGTTGTCTCGGCTTTGTTGCTTTGTTCAGTAAAGTCTTATTTTGACATCTGGATCTCTGCTTCTCGAGCTTCATTGACTTCATTGAGAAAGTTCATCAACTTTGCTCCACAACAACTTCTCCTTTAATACTCAGTCTGAATGATGGATGACTGATTGTCACCTTAAAAATAAAGTTCTGACGTGATGATGGAAGTCCTGGAAGTAATGCAGTAATAGGTATTGGACACAAACACACACACATACATACCTATATATACTGTTTATTGTTGTTTTGTTGTGTTTGTTAAAATGCATGGTTAAAACTAATGTTCTTAAAGAGAATAGATTTTAAAGTATTTTTGGACTGCAGAAACTGGCCACTGAATCCACTCTTAATTTTGGTAGAACCTGGCTTTTTTTGGAATTAAAAAACTGCCTTTGGGACAAACACACACACACTACTTATTTGTTGTTCTTCATTTGTTTATATTATGTGCATTTTACCTTGGTTTGTAATGAATTAAATAAAATGAGCAAAACACTCCTTGGTGAAAAGTGCATTGTAATAAAATGACTTAATTTTGACGCCTATTACTGAGCAATTTTAACATTCACAACATCTTAACATCATTAAAACTATTAAAGTTATTAAAAACAATCAACATGTAATACAAAACACAACAAGAAAGTTGGATGAACACAAAGGTAGAGTGAAGTATCTGCATTTTGATGGTTAAAGGTCACATAAGTGATCATGGATTTTATCTCTAAAAATAATTCTTCCTCAGAAGGCATTACATGAATGCATTACCACTAATCTACCCTCAACCTGTTTGACTGGCTGTTGTAAAAAATTTAAAGCCATTTTTCTCAGTTTTAGTGTTGGAGTTGTTACTGCAGAGACCAAGAGAGTGGGCTATCTACTTACAACCCTAGCAGTGGAGATGGCACTGTCTAGGCAAGGGCTCAAGGGGACCGCTACTTAAAAAACATAAAAACGGGAGCAGTCACTGAGCCAGCACACAGCTATCCTCAGATAGCTATATACCTAGGAAGGGGCACCAGCAGCAGCCCTGGTCACATGTTTTCCAGTTTGCAGTTCCTGATTTTGAAAGTGAAACCAGGAGCTGAACAACTGCACATGTTGTTTGCTTAGTCAATAGAAGGGGGTGCAAGTCAGAGACAGGGAATAACCAGAGACACACTGAGAGAACAGGGACGTCCCCTGACTCACTTTCGACCAATCAGCATTAAGAGTCTGGACCTAAAGGTGTGTCCAAGAAATATGGGAAGAATATCAGGAAGCTACAACATATACAAAGCTCAGATTGCAGTTAGACTGAAGTTAACTACAGCAAAAAGGTAAGGGACATTCCTTCATTCAGTTCATTTATAGCACTTGTACTGCTCTCATAACTGCAAACAATACAATGTCCAGTGTTTTACAGTCAGCATCAGCACATCAGCAGATTGTTCATGTTTGTTTTTACTCCTGCGTAATGATAATGAACTACACATGGTTGAGATTTCATGATGGTGATTACCATCGCTGTCGACTACCACAAATGCTTTCTGTGAGGGTTATGTTTGGGGCTGAGGTTAAGGTTACGGGAGAGAAAATATGATTAACTTAAAATATAATGGTAGCTGGGCAGTTACAATATTTTAAAGCTTACAATATCAGTATTTTATTTTATGTGTCTTATTCAGCCTGCTTGTGTAATTTGTTGTGAAAGTGTGTTTGATGTGGTTATATACAGCAGAGTGTTTGTAGATGTGTGTCTCTAGTCACATATTTCTGTGTTGCTATGAGAAACAAACTTCCCCCCACAAAAGGACAAAGAGGAAATGCCGCTCATGTGGGGAATTTCTGCACTTTCTAATTTTGGATTACTGGAGGGTCATTCCGCGTTAACTCAACCAGAGGTCCCCGGCTCAAATTTTTGATTTTGCTAATATTTATTCTGAAGAAGGATAGACATGTACATTGAGCCAATGTATTAAATGTCATGGATGGATATTTACTGAGTATTTTGTAGAGGGAGGTCAAAATGACAGTTTTCACCTTAGATTCAGGGTCAAGTTACAGGGGGGTAAAAATGACTTCAGAAAGATGGCAGCATCATTATCTTATTTTTACTCAGAGATTGTTAGCTCTGTTAGTAAAATCTGTTGACTTTCGCAATCTTTGTTGCATTATGTGCCAATGGTGACCGTTCAGAAATGGGGAAACAGCACTTTTCAAATTTTTCTCCAAAGTTTGCATTACTGTAACTCATGAAATATAATAAGAAAAGATATTGTAATGCCCTTTCAGATATTGAGTAATAACAAACTTTCCTTTTAGCATCTTTATTTTCAATGCCCTATGAGATTCAGTTACAGAGATTTTGGATTTTTAATACGGGTCCAGGAGTAAATCGTTAAAATGTCCACATTTTCAGTGGTCAAAAACCAAATGTGGGTCAGCTTGAAAAAATATTTGACTTCTTTTCTTTTAAAGAGGAATGTCCAAAGAACAAATAATGTTAAAACTAGAGATGTATCACAACTGCACTAAACATACCTGTCTGAGTGCCATAAATATTATTTTTCCAAAGTTTGCGTGCCTGTAATTCAAGACGCATTAAAGATATTGCAATATGATTTTAGATTCTAGTAGTTAATAAACTTTTCTTTTGAAATTTCCAAGGCCCTACATCGTTCAGTCCCTGAGATATGGGGATCTCAAAGAGGCTTCATGTCCAGATTGCTGAATGTTTTCAACCATTTTCAGTGGTCGAAAACCAAATGTTGGTCATTCTGTATACAGCTGGTACTTATTTTATTTAAAGAACAATGTATATAGAAGAAATAATGTTGTAATGAGAAATTAATGTATTGTGTTTCCCTCTATCAAAACAATTGCATAGAATATACCTGTTACTGTTATTTTTGGCATTTTTGCATTGTAAACAGTAATGACCTGATAAACACAAAACTACATTTGGTTTTTGACCACTAAAAATGGGTTAGGATAGTAAATTTGGATCTCGATATCTTAATTAAACCATTCAGGGCCTTAAAAATGAAGATTCCAAAAGAAAAGGTTTTTTTGAGAAACACATTTTTTGAGACGTGAACAGAGTGTACAGACTGAATTTCAGTGAAAACACTAATAGCACTCATAAATGTCATCTTTTCTGCATTTATTCATGAGAAAGAGCATGTTCAACCCAATCACTGCGCTGTAGAATGCATAAAAAAATATCTGCTGTATTATGCATAAGATAAACCAGAATCTAAAATCATATTAAGATAACTTTAATACTACTTGAGTTACAGGCACACAAATTTTGGAAAAATAATATTTATGAGACTCAAACAGGTATGTTCTATGCAATTGTTTTGATAAAGGGAAACAAGATGCAATTATAATTTCAACATTATTTGGTGACGCTTTAGATTACAACCCGCAAAGAACTACGTAAGTAAACTGAATTTACGGTGTATGTTTCTGTAATTATAGTGTACCTATAAAGAACGTACATGTAGGTATAAGGGAACAATATGTTATATTTGGGTAATAAGGGGATAACAAACCAGATATTCAACCTGCAAAGAACTATATAAGTATACTGAATTTACGGTGTATGTTTCTGTAATTATAGTGTACATATTAGTACGTATGTGTAGGTATAAGAGAACAATAGGTTATGTTACGTTTTGGTAATTCGGGGGTAACAACCAGATATACAACCTGCAAAGAACTGCGCAAGTAAACTTAAGTTACAGTGTATGTTTCGTATTTATATTGTACCTACGTGTAAGTATAAGGGAGCAATATGTTACGTTTGGGTAATAACGGGGTAGAAAACAGATACACAAATAATTTATAATGGAATTACTTAAAAACTTAACAGGTACCTGTTCTATTAAATCGTACGTTTGGTGTATCTATACGTAAGCTTTTTAAAATTACTGGGAAAATATACTCTTGTTCCATGTAGTTACAGGGTAATTGTGCCCTCTGCGGGCTGTAAATTAAAGTGGTGATTGTTCCCCTCTTGTTCAACGAAGTTACAGGGTAGGTACAATACATAAACACACAATCTGAAAATATATCTAAAAATATTTTTTATAGTCGCTAATCCCACTTCTACCTCTAAACGTTAACTATGACTGAACAGTAATAAAAATATAAAAAACAGGAAAGTGCAATCACAATCATTTATTTATTGCAAAAATGTCGTTTGCAGCCGCAGTCCTCTCTGGTGGAATACAGTAGGTTTGAGGTGCAGTAGGATGAGAGCAGAATTTAAATTGTTAATCGCTGAAAATATTATCCAGATTATTGTCTTGATCCACTCCTCGAAGGCGCCCGCGCGTCATTCCAACACATCTCACCAGAAACACGGCATGTCGTAATCTGTGACGAATGCAGACGAGAGCCAATGAACGTCTGATTTTCCTGTCGCAAAATGCACTTCAGCACGGGTTTATGGCTGTTGCTGCTGGACTCGCTGCTAGAGATGGAGATGAAGATCGCCGGACAAAGTCTTGAATTTGGTTCTGGTCCTCGCAAATCGTATGGATTCTGAAGATCTGGGTTACAGCACACAAATAAAATTGTTAAATTTGTAATTATGATGCGTGTTCGGTGTATTTTATGGTTCTATTGTTAGTCACAGCATGTTAGAGAAAACGCCTTTATGTTCCACCACGGCAAACAAAGTTAATATTACATGTATGATTAAACGATTGCAGAAATATTATTTATTTTAAGGGTTTAACGTGTAGTCATAATAACATTATGTAGACCTATTCTTGGAAACGAGCTGGCAACAGAAATCACACAGAACAGAATGAAATGTTATAATTTCATATGAAGTAAACGTTAAATGTTTATATGGTGTAAATATGTCAGTATTGTACATTTAGTGTCTGTAAAAATGTAAATAAATGTACATTTTGTAGAACCACATTTTACATCGCGTTGTTATATGTATTGAACCTACCCTGTAACTTCGTTGAAGGGGAACAATCGCCACTTTAATTTACAGCCCGCAGAGGGCACAATTACCCTGTAATTACATGGAACAAGAGTATATTTTCCCAGTAATTTTAAAAAGCTTACGTATAGATACACCAAACGTACGATTTAATAGAATAGGTACCTGTTAAGTTTTTTAAATTAATCCATTATAAATTATTTGTAGGATATCTGTTTGCTACCACCTTATTACCCAAATGTAACCTATTGTTCCCTTATACTTACACGTAGGTACAATATAAATACGAATCATTCACCGTAACTTTAGTTTACTTACGCAGTTCTTTGCAGGTTGTATATCTGGTTGTTACTCTCTATTACCAAAATGTAACATATTGTTCCCGTATACCTACACATACGTACTAATAGGTACACTATAATTACAGATACGTACACCGTAAATTCAGTTTACTTATGTAGTTCTTTGCAGGTTGAATATCTGGTTTGTTATCGCCTTATTACCCAAATATAACATATTGTTCCCTTATACCTACATGTACGTTCTTTATAGGTACACTATAATTACAGAAACATACACCGTAAATTCAGTTTACTTACGTAGTTCTTTGCGGGTTGTAATCTAAAGCGTTACCCATTATTTGTTCTTTGGACATTGTTCAATAAGTATCAGCTGTACACAAAGTGACCAACATTTGGTTCTCCAACAACTGAAAATAGGTAATATCCAACAATCTGGACATGGAGCCTCATTGAGATCCCCATATCTCAGGGACTGAATAATATAGGGCCTTGAAAATTAAGATTTCAAAAGAAAAGTTCATGAAAAACTAGAATCTAAGATTATATTGTGATATCTTTAAAAGAGAAGTCCACTTCCAAAACAAAGATTCACATATAATGTACTCACCCCCTTGTCATCCAAGATGTTCATGTCTTTCTTTCTTCAGTCATAAAGAAATTATGTTCTTTGAGGAAAACATTTCAGCATTTTTCTCCATATAATGGACTGATATGGTGCCCCGATTTTGAACTTCCAAAATGTAGTTTAAATGCAGCTTCAAACGATCACAAATGCGGTTGTAAACGATCCCAGCCGAGGAAGAAGGGTCTTATCTAGCGAAATGATCCGTTATTTTCATTTAAAAAATACAATTATAATTTCACTAAAAAATGAAATTATAATTTCATTTAAAAAAAAAAAAAAAAAAACACTATATGTGAATCTTTGTTTTGGAAGTAGACTTCTCCTTTAATATTTCTTGAATTATAGTCACACAAACATTGGAAAAACAATATTTATGGCACTCAGACTGGTATGTTCAATGCAGTTGTCTTGACAGAAAGAAACGAGATACATCTCTAGTTTTAACATTATTTGTTCCTCAGAAATTCCTCTTTAAAAGAAAATAAGTATTGTATTTTTTCAAACTGATCCACATTTGGTTTTTGACCACTGAATATGTGTACATTTTAACAATTTACTCCTGGAGCCATATTGAAATTCCAATATCTTTGGAGCCAAACCACACAGGGCCTTAAAAATGAAGATGTCAAAAGGAAAGTTTGTTAAGACCCAATATCTAAAAGGACATTAAAATATCTTTAAAACTTCTTGAGTTACAGAAAAGCAAAATTTTAAGGAAAAACTTGAAAAGTGCTGTTTTCCTATTTTTGAATGGTCACCATTGGCACATAATGCAACAAATATTGCTAAAGTCATCTCTGTGTGGAAATAAGATAATGATGCTGCCATCTTTTTGAGGTCAATTTTACCCCCCTGTAACTTGAATCTGAATCTAAGGTTAAATGGCCATTTTGACCTCCCTCTACAAAATAGAGGATTACTCAGTATATAATCATTCATGACATTTAATATTTTGGCTTTCATTATTATACGTCTATCTTTCTTTAGAAAAAATATTAGCAAAATCAAATTTGAGCCGGGGAAGTTTTTGAAATTTGGTTGATTTGACACAAAATGAACCTGGAGTATTTCTCAACTCTAGTGCACTGCAGTTAAAGGTGGTCAAGTGTGTTTCAATGTGTTGGACAGCTCCATCTCCAGTGGCCATGGACAATCCAGTGTGCTTGATTGACACGGCCAATGGGAAGCTGTTTGTCCAGCAGTCAGCGTTGCAGGTTCTGGAGCAGATCCAGCAGCCAGTGGTGGTGGTGGCCGTGGTGGGTCTCTACCGCACCGGGAAGTCCTACCTGATGAATCGACTGGCAGGGAAACAAACAGGTTAGACCAACACAAACAGCACAGATGCTATCCAAATGCTTTAGAGCAGCGTTTCTCAATTCCAGTCCTCGCGCCCCACCACTCTGTATATTTTGTATGTATGTTGTGGGATTACAAATTTTAGAATCTGTTTAAAATATGCTGATGTTATGTTCTGATATAGCATCACGTGATGCTATACATTGTAGGTGCAGTACATTGTATTTAGCATTTAAGGTAAATATGATGACAGACAAATGATTCTCTCAAGCAAAGTTTGTAGCAAGAGGTTCCTGCCAGTTCCTGTTCTCTTATTGTAAGTGAAATGAGCCAGATTACTCAGATGTTCTCCTTTTGTTTGTAATGGCTCTTGGTACCTCTGCCCAGTCTTTGAGTAGTTATGTTGATTGGATTAGGACTGGTGTAAATGGTGCAGGCTGCTATACCTGAATACTTCATTTGCATGCTTTGTTTGGGGTTGTCACCCAGGTGCCTTGTCTCCAGATCTAAGCACTGCCCACTAAATGTATATAAATTACAACGTATCACTGCCTTAGTTAGACGACTTTTGATGACTGCAGCACTAAGCAGCGAGTATCTGAATAAAGAGAAACTTCTGCTTCAAGATATCCAAAACATCTCCTGGTCTCTAAGAAAAAAAATCAAGTCTTCTCACGTACGACATTTGTTCTATTGGAACGTAAGTGCCCTGCGAAGTGGACATCACAGGATTTTCCACCATGATTCCATTTATCAGTCATTACAGTGTGTGAGACATAAATTTAAATTATTTATATGTATTTATCATCTGTAATTATTTACATATGCATTTATGTCACACTTCACACTTCTCTAGTAAGATTTGGCTGTGTGTGAAGACGCTGCAGGCAGCGGTGAATAAATGTTCAGAAGTGTAGTAAACTTCAATGGACTTCACCTGCTCAGGGAGTAGGAAACAACGGATACTGTGTAGGGACCATGTCAATCAGAACACAGTTTATACATGACGCTCAATTCTGATGAGCTGGTTATCAGAATCAGGTGCGTTTAACTAAGTGTTACATCCACGCCAGGCTCCACCTTCACTCCCTCACTATGATCACAATCACCGGAATACTGAGCACCTACCACTACCACCTGACATCACTCAAGACCTCATCAGCACACCACATAAAACCACACACCACCTCACCATCAGTGTCCGAGCTCGTTTTTGAGAAGTGGACTTCTAGATCTCACTCTGAGCGATTTTTAGCATTACTTACCTTTCTCCATTTGTCTCCTAGATCCCTCTGTGTCTTCCAGTTCCTAAGGATTCCTTCTACGTTCTCCAGGATTGTGGTGTGTGGTTGTGGTTGTCTTCGTCACTCCATTGTCTGTGTCCGTTGATCGTCAGTATCCATCTTCAAACAAGATTACGACATTATCGCCAAGTTATCCTTCTCTATTTCTACCAAGTATTTACTTACCTGCATTCTCTCCTGTGGATCCTGCTGTCTGGAACTCATTGTCAAAATAAACTGATTTGTTTTTACTTACCATCTGTCTCCAGTCCGCTTTGTAACAGAAGCTCGGACCACCACTGATAATGAGTTCTCCCGATCCCTTTCAGGAGTTGGTGGACAGACTTCGCCAAACTCTCCTCACCACGCCACAACCACAAGCACCTCCACCGGCACCCGCCCCACCATCATCCACTGCAGTAAACTTTACCATCTGTGGCAAGGCTCAGCAAGCGTACAGGAGTATTCTGTAAAATTTCGCATGTTAGCAGCCTCAAGTGGATGGAATGAACAAGCTCTTCTGACGACCTTCAGACAAGGTTTGGAACCCAATATTCGCCTTATGCTTGCTTCTCATGATGATTCCATAGGATTGGAACGATTTATACAGCTGGCTATCCGCTGTTCAGCCCGGGTCCACTCCTACACGACTCCTTCTTCGAGCACTGTAGTTACATTCCCCTATCCGCTTAGGGACCACAGCCCTCCAGAACCCATTCCAGAACCCATGTCAATTGACACACGTCGCCTCACTCAGACTGAACGTCAACGCCGTATGAACCAAGGACTCTGTTTGTACTGTGGCAAATCAGGGCATGGTATCCGGGACTGCCCTACCAGACCTCCGCGTCCCGTGGTGAGTACCATAATGCCCATGAGTGAGAAATTGAATCCCTTAACCACGGTAGTCACACTGCGGAAAATTTCTCAATTTCAGTGGCAGCCCTCATTGATTCTGGGTCGGCGGGCAACTTCATTGCCGGACACACCGCACGACAACTCCGGGTCAAAACCACACGCCTCCAAGTGATGTATCAGATTCAATCGGTGACAGGACAGCCTCTCTCCAAAAAGAGTGTCACCCACCAAACAGCACCCATCCGTCTCCAAACAGGTCTGTGCCATGAAGAGGAAATTCAACTGTTGGTTCTGGAGGGCTCCACCATCGACGTGGTCCTAGGGCGCCCGTGGCTGGCGAGGCACGAGCCCATCCTCTCTTGGGGCACGGGAGAAGTCCTCAAATGGGGCCCTCATTGTTGGCCCAAATGTTTTCCACAGTTACCTCTTCAAGCTCCAGCGTCTATTCCTCTGTGCTCTACCTCCATCGAAAGCCCCATTGAAAAGCAATCTATGGAAATTCCTCCGTGTTATAAGGAGTTCAACGATGTGTTCTGCCCCAAGAGAGCTGCCCGCCTGCCACCTCATCGACCATGGGACTGTGCTATCGATCTGCTCCCGGCTGCCCCAGTGTCCCATGGTAAGATATACCCACTATCCATCCCGGAAACTAAAGCTATGGAGGACTATATCCAGGAAGCATTGGCACAAGGTTACATCCGTCCTTCTACATCCCCTGCTGCTTCGAGCTTCTTCTTCGTCACCAAGAAGGATGGTGGCCTATGCCTCTGTATTGATTATAGAGCCCTAAATCAAGTCACAGTTCAGTTCAAATACCCTCTACCACTCGTCCCCGCAGCTCTAGAAAAGTTACGTGGGGCAAAAATTTTCACCAAACTAGACCTACGTAGTGCCTATAATTTAATTCAAATTCGCGACGGGGACGAGTGGAAGACGGCTTTTATCACCCCTACAGGCCATTATGAGTATTTGGTTATGCCGTATGGTTTAGTTAACGTCCCCTCCATTTTTCAAAATTTTATGCATGAAATTTTCCATGATTATCTCCATCAGTTTCTTCTAGTTTACATCGATGACATCTTTATATACTCCTTCACTCTCCAAGAACACCATCAACAAGTCAAGAAAGTCCTCCAACGACTCCGGGAACACCATCTATTCTTAAAAGCAGAAAAATGTTTGTTTCACCAATCCTCAGTTCAGTTCTTAGGTTATCATATCGACCACACTGGAGTGAAGATGGATGACGGTAAAGTAGAGGCAATTACTAACTGGCCCACACCATCAACCGTTACAGATCTTTAGAGGTTTCTGGGTTTTGCAAATTTTTACCGCCGTTTTATTAACAATTATAGTCTCATAACCTGTCCCCTCACTTCCTTGTTAAAAGGCAAACCCAAACGCCTAACCTGGACTACCGCGGCCGAACATGCTTTCCAGAACCTCAAAACTGCCTTCACCACAGCACCCATTCTCTGTCATCCAGATCCCGAGTTGCCCTTCCTGGTCGAAGTAGACACCTCCACCACCGGCGTAGGAGCCGTATTGTCGCAGCAGCAGGGGAATCCACCTCAACTCCGACCTTGTGCCTACTTCTCCAAGAAACTCAGTGCTGCCGAAAGAAATTATGACATCAGGAACAGGGAGTTATTGGCCATCAAACTGGCATTGGAGGAATGGTGTCATTGGCTGGAGGGATCTCTTCATCCTTTTCAGGTAATCACGGACCACAAAAATCTTCAATATCTCTGAGAGGCAAAGAGGTTGAACCCCAGACAAGCCCGCTGGGCTCTATTCTTCACCAGATTCAAATTCTCCATTTCTTACAGACCAGGTGCCAAAAACATTCGAGCTGACGCTCTCTCCCGACTTCATGCTTTTGATGACCAACCTGAAAGCCATGAACCCATTCTTCCAGAAAGTCTCTTTGTGAATCCCATCCAGTGGGTAACCCCTCCAGCCACCAATGAACCCGCTCCGGAAGTTACATCAGAATGTCCTCCTCACCGTCGTTTCATCCCACCTCAAGAACGCATTCCTCTGATCCACTCAACTCATACCTCAGTGGGCACTGGGCATCCTGGGATCAACAGAACCCTCTCACTTCTTCAAGATCGGTTTTGGTGGCCTGCGATGGACAACGATGTGCAGAGGTATGTGAGAGGGTGTCGGGAATGTGCAATTGCTAAGAGTCCACGTCATCTTCCTGCAGGAAAGCTCCATCCACTTCCCGTGCCTAACCGCCCCTGGTCACACCTAGGAGTTGACTTTATTGCCGATCTTCCACCTTCAGAAGGTAATACCTGTGTTTGTGTCATCGTTGATAGATTCTCCAAGATCTGCCGACTAATACCTCTGAAAGGTCTTCCCACAGCCTGGCAAACCGGTACTTTGCTCTTCGATCATGTGTTCCGATCCTTTGGACTTCCTGAGGATATCGTGTCCGATAGAGGAACACAGTTTACCTCCAGGGTTTGGAAAGCCTTCTTCAAACTCCTAGGTGTGGCCATCAACCTCTCCTCAGGCTATCATCCTCAAACCAACGGGCAGACCGAACGTAAGATCCAGGAAGTGGGCCGGTTCCTCCGTACCTTCTGCCACGGCCACCAAGACACCTGGAACCAGTATTTGGGCTGGGCCAAGTATGCTCAGAATTCCCTCCGTCAAGCCACCACCGGACTCACTCCCTTTCAATGTGTACTCGGTTTCCAGCCCCCACTCTTCCCCTGGAATGGCGACCCATCTGATGTACCATCTGTCGATTACTGGTTCTGGGAGAGTGAGAGGGTCTGGGACGAAGCGCATCAACATCTGCAAAGGGCAGTGCGTAGGCAGACTACCACAGCCGACCAACGTTGTTTCCAAGCTCCAGAGTATCAGGTGGGCCAAAAAGTATGGCTTTCGACAAGGGACATTCGCCTATGCCTGCCCTGTAAAAAATCCCAGGTTTGTTGGTCCCTTCACAGTCGTGGAGCAGATCAATCCAGTCACTTATAAACTCCAATTACCGGCACAATACAAGATTCATCCAACTTTCCATGTCTCCTTATTGAAACCATTTCACGAACCCCTCTCTGTCTCCACAGAGCCTGGCCGTGAAGAGGAACCCCCCCCTCCTATGGTGGTAGATGAAGGGGTTATCTACTCTGTCAAGGAGATTCTGGATTCCCGGCGTCGTGGTGGTAAACTTCAGTACCTCGTGGACTGGGAGGGCTACGGCCCAGAAGAAAGATCATGGGTGGCTCGAGAGGATGTATTAGATCTCACACTCCTGAATGAATTCCACCTCACTCATCCAGACCGTCCAACACCCCGAAGTAGAGGCCGACCACCACGACGTCGGAGGGGCCCTGCGTTGGGAGGGGGCCCTGGAGGGGGGGGTAATGTTACATCCACGCCAGGCTCCACCTTCACTCCCTCACTACGATCACAATCACCGGAATACTAAGCACCTACCACTACCACCTGACATCACTCAAGACCTCATCAGCACACCACATAAAACCACACACCACCTCACCATCAGTGTCCGAGCTCGTTTTTGAGAAGTGGACTTCTAGATCTCACTCTGAGCGATTTCTAGCATTACTTACCTTTCTCCATTTGTCTCCTAGATCCCTCTGTGTCTTCCAGTTCCTAAGGATTCCCTCTACGTTCTCCAGGATTGTGGTGTGTGGTTGTGGTTGTCTTCGTCACTCCATTGTCTGTGTCCGTTGATTGTCAGTATCCATCTTCAAACAAGATTACGACATTATCGCCAAGTTATCCTTCTCTATTTCTACCAAGTATTTACTTACCTGCATTCTCTCCTGTGGATCCTCCTGTCTGGAACTCATTGTCAAAATAAACTGATTTGTTTTTACTTACCATCTGTCTCCAGTCTGCTTCGTAACACTAAGAGAGACATGCAAAATATGCAGAGCGGTGGGGCGTGAGGACTGGAATTAAGAACCACATGCAGTTAAAATGAATGAGCTCAAATGCACGTAGGTCATTGTGGTGTTTCTGGTGTGTTGTTATCAGGGTTTGCACTGGGCAGCACAATTGAGTCCAAGACTAAGGGCATCTGGATGTGGTGTGTACCTCACCCCACTAAAACAGGAACCACTCTGGTGCTGCTGGACACCGAGGGACTCGGGGACGTGGATAAGGTGACAAATTAAAGATAATGAAGTTCCATCATATATTATCTAAATGTCTTTCTGTCTGATGGTTGGTCTGTGGTCTGTATGTTTGCTCTCATGCTTGTTTTCTTTTTGTAGTGACTGAACCAAACCAAACACATATCACACTGTACACCAATTTCGCAATCACAGATCATTGTTAAAATATCAGGAATTGTGTGTCTTTGATGGGCTGTGGTCTCATCCTGTCTCTACCGTCTGTCTCAGGGTGATACAAAGCATGACACCAGGATCTTCTCTTTGGCTGTCCTTCTGAGCAGCACTCTAGTCTTGAACAGTCGAGGAACTATTGACAACAGGGCTATAGAGGAACTGCAGTATCCCTCTGATCAAAATGTAAATTTCATTTCCATTTTGTCATTTTAAAGCACTATAGGAATATTCCTGTTTAGTTGTCTTATGCATCCGCCGATCCACACTCTGTTGTCAGGATTGGGCAATAAGTGTAATCACAATTTTTCTATGCTTGTTTATTTTTAAAGTATTTTTCAAATAGGTTTTCATCCAAGAAATTACAAAGACTACATGTAAAGCAACCTCCAAATTATAGATGTCTTTTGTCCAGCTAGAATTGCTCTGGTACAGCTCTTCTCAGATTATATGATTGCTTTTATAAATTGTAGTGAATGTTCAACAGTTCCTTGACTCACACTAAACAGATATGTCACTGAGCTGACAGAGTACATCAAGATCAAATCACCTGATGAAGTTGTAGATGATGCAGAGTTTGTAAAGTTCTTCCCTAGTTTCATCTGGGCTGTGAGAGACTTCACTCTGCAGCTAAAGATCGATGGTAAAGATGCAACAGAGGATGAATACCTGGAGTTTGCTCTGAAGCTAAAACTAGGTAATATTTAAACTTGAAAGTCCCTGCTTTGTCAGACTGTCAATATGTGCTTTGTCATTGTGTTAGCAAACAAAGTCTTTATAGCCACTTCCAGTAAATGTTTAAGCGTTCTGTGTTATTAAGTTCATTTATTATTAACATGTTAACAGTTTGTTTGTTGTTGGCATTTTCGTTTTGTGCACTGTGTGTATTTTGACTGAAGGGCAGCTTTGTGTTCTCTCCAAGGTAACTCAACTCAAGTGAACAATTACAACCTTCCAAGAGAGTGCATTCGCAAATATTTCCCATCTCGGAAATGTTTCACCTTCCCATTCCCAACCAGTCCAGACAATGTCTCTTTTCTGGAGACGCTGGACCCGGCTGAGATTTCCAAAAAATTTTTGGAGGTCACAAATCGTTTCTGCCAGTTTATCTTTGACCAGAGCCAAGTGAAAAATCTGAAAGATGGACACACGGTCACCGGCAGAGGTAAATCATAGGTTTGTGCAGACAGTGGCTAATTCAAGAGATCAAATCAAGGGAAGTCAAATTTATCTGAATAGCATTTTCCACAATGCAAATACTGTAGTTGTTTCAAAGCTTTATGAAACGTTAAACATGGTATGTCTGTAATGCCTTAATGCTTTAACCTTGAGTTTTAGAGCAAGGTGACATGATTTATGTTGATGTAATAATTGATCCAGCATTTGAGATTTGGCCATATTGTATTTAGTACATTGTCTAGCATAGGGGTGCCCAAACTCAGTCCTGAAGGGGCAGAATTTAGCTCCAACTTGCCACCACCTGCCTGGAAGTTTCTAGCATGGCTTGTAAGAGCTTGCTCAGCTGGGTCAATAGCAACCAAAATTGTTTAACCCAAAACAGTCATCAAATGCTTGTTTTTCAAGTGAATTACTATTTCTGTCTCTCCATCTTTATTCAGTGTCAACTAAAAGACAAAGCTTGAAAAACATTGCTTTAAAACTGAAGCCTCTCTGTTCTGACAGGATTGCCTGTCATTTGCTACTGTGCAAACAGGGAGCATCCATTTATTTTTCACCTTTCTTTTGTTTGAATCCTCTTTTTTCTAAAAGTTCTGGGTCATCTTGCAAAAACGTATGTGGACACCATCTCCAGCGGGGCTGTGCCGTGTCTGGAGAATGCTGTGATCGCCATGGCAACGATTGAAAATGAGGCTGCATTTCAGGAGGGCATTGAGGTGTACCAGAGTGGAATGGAGAAGCTGAAGAACTCCTTCCCCCTGCAACTGAATGAAATGACCTTGGAACACCAATGCTTCAGTCTCATGGCAATTCAAACCTTCATGAAACGCTCCTTCCGGGACAGTGATGGGCAGTACTTGACATCTTTAGAGGTAGGTGGGGGTTGACATGTCAAATTACAACAATAGATGGTTTTAAGTCACTTTTTGGAAAACGACATAGGTGACAAAGTTAATTCATAGGAAGATTATTTAATAACAATCCAATGAATTTGAATCAACAAATGCACAAAATGGTTTTAAATGTCATGAGAGAAGTTAAAGAATGAGCAACAATGAGCGTTACCCAACATGATTTCAAATCATGACGAAACAAACTGATCAGGGATCAGGAAGACCAGAGGTGGGACCAAGTCATTGTTTTGCAAATCACAAGTAAGTTTCGAGTCTTTGCATTCAAGTCCCAAGTCAAGTCGGGTCTCTGTATTAATTACTACAGTGAATTTAAAATCAATAATAGTCTATAGTAAGTACAGTTATAAAGATCAAATAATTAGTGGTGTTTCATTGAAGAATGAATCATTGTGAAGAAATATAGGTCTAAGTGAATTAATAATTTATTTTAAGTCCACTGTTTCATTTGTTAATGATTCAGAGATTTTAATTAATCAACTTTCAGTCAATTATGATGTAGGTCTACAGAATTAGACATAGCTTTATTGACATGATTTACGGGTATTATTTATAATATTTACAAAACATTTATGGTACTTTAAGCTAAACTAAAACGTTCATACTGAACGTTAATTACTGGGCAAAGAGATACATGAAATAAAGCCGAAAAGTAAATATATAAATAAACAGTAATAATAAATGTTATATATATGTTAAGTAAAAAATAAGAAGCCATCAGTGAAAGAATTTAAAAGATGGATTGGATGTGATTTATTATAGTTCCATATTAATTTATGTTCTTATATAGGCTATTCCTTCAACAAATTTTGCTAATAACAAATTATTTAAATTTCATGCTGTCACGGAGACGCGCGCAATAATAATAGTTACAATCTATTTTAGTCTTTGCTATTCTTCATTCAAAACAATAGTGAGTCCCTCTCTGATTGTGCACTTGTGTTATGCACCTTTTTTATAAAGCAAAGTGACTTTGGACAAGACACTGAATCCCTTGATCCTAATGGTTGGGATAGCATACAGTGCATGATATTGCTTGAGCGTTGCTTTGTAAGCATCTTCTAAATAACTAGATAGATAGAAATAACATGTACAAAAAACATGAACAATGAGCATTAAGAATCCTTTCTGTTTTTTTGTGCTGTTTTAGGAAACCATCAGTAATCAGTTTGATAGGTATCTCTGGGACAACGAGAAGGCTTCTGAAGCAAAATGTGAAAGTCTCATATCAGTTCTCTCTGAAACAATGGCTGAGAGGATCAATGAGGGATTTTATGCCAGAGCTGGTGGTTATGATCTCTTCTGCCAGGACATGGAGGACATTGTGAATCAGTACAATACACTGGCCTATCAAGAAGTCAAGGTGATAAACACTACATTATTGACACAGAACAATGCTGTTATTATTATGATAATAATAGTAATGATGACATACAGGTATATATATTTGACATTCAACTGTTAATATTATTAACATCAGGTTTACGCTTTCTGTGTTTCTCTATAGATCGCTGAGGTGTTGGAGAAATTTCTACAGCAAAAGGTTGCAGTTACCACAGCCATTCTGCAGGCTGATGATAAACTAACCGAAAACGAAAGAAAGATTTGCGGTAAGAGCTTTGTGCTTTCAACAAAGTTGACACAGCAAGCACTAAACATGATAATAAGAATAGAATCAACCCAACTGTACAGTTGGGGTAAGGGTAAATGAAAGGGTAGTGTAGGGTAATTTAAAGTAAGGGGATGAATGCCAGTCAGTGGGCAAGAGAATCGGAGGCAGTCTCATTCCACATCTGCAACAGTTTTGAATGTTGCTGTTTTCGCTGGATCAAACGAGTGGGATGATGTTGTGGTCTATCTGTGTTAGATTTGTCTCCTTTATTGAACTCTTGTCTCTTCTCCTTTTATTCACCTGTCTCTTCAACCACTTCCTTTTTGTCTGACCAGAGGAGAGAGAGAGGGCAGTCCTTCTGGAACAAGAAATTATGGCCCAGGAAGAAAGGCAGCGTCAACTGGAGGAGAAGATGGCGACTGAACAACAGAATAATGAGGAGAGGGTGAGACAGGTCATACAGAGGATGGAAGAGGAGATGTCCTTCCAACAACAAGAGACAAAGCGCGCCATGGACAGTATGCTGAGGGAACAGGCTGCCCTGATGGAGAAGGGCTTTCAGGAGAAAGCTAACAAAATGGCCTGCGAGATAGAGGAGTTGAGGAGGAAGAATAAAGAGGCAGAGGATAGAAAGTCCAGAGAGTTTGCACAGATGATAGCAGATCAGGAGCAAAGAAATGCACAGAACATGGAAGTGCTGAGGCAGCAGCACAGACAGCAGATAGAAGCAATTAATAGCAGACCGAGACCTGCATCTCGATCTCGATGTTCTATACAGTGAAATGTGTAGAAAGTTGTAGTCCACTGCTTTTACAGAAGTCTGAATTCGTAACTACTATAATCTCTCAGAAGTCAAAGTGCCTTTGGATGCATTTTGTCATTATAGTTTCTAAGCTGTTTATTTTATATCATAGCTGTTTCAAGTTCTGCTGTATAGTAATGTGTGATAGCTGATCGCCCGTTGATCTAAATTATGCATCTGATAGCACTAACATTGTAATGACTAGTGTTGGGAAGTTTACTTTGGAAATGTAGCAGGTTACAGATTACAGATTACTTTATTTAAAATGTAATAAGTGGTGTAACTATTTCCCTTTTTTCTTAAAGGGGTCATCGGATGATAAGTTCACTTTTACATGCTGTTTGAACATTAATGTGTGTTGGCAGTGTATGTACAAATCTACCCTATAATGATAAAAATCCATGCAGTGGTTTTTAATTAATCTGTAAAAATAATATCCCCTTTTTCAAATCGAGCCATTCTCAGATGCCTGAGGCCGCTCCCACGATAGTTGATTGACATGAGCGTCTTACCTCAGATCAGCTGTAACAGTCCGACCTCCATTGTTTTGATGCCAGAGCAGGGATGTAAGTTAGACAAGAATATCTCCGATTGAGGTGTTGTGTTGCTGGATGTAATAATGAACATAGTGGTCGTCATTTACTCCCGACATCTGAGCCGCTGAAGATGCAGTGGATTATGTTTGTTTGTGAAGGGAATGCACCTCCCGATCTACATATATCCGTCTATGTCCGCGCGAATCATTCATGATCCAGCTTCAATTACAGCAGGAGTATAAGGGTTTTTTTTTTAATCTTTGTGAGCATCTTTACTAATAATGTGCTAGTTAGCAAGTTTAGCGGCTAAACGCAGCTAAAGTAAACATGCTCGTCACTCCACAGAGAGAAGAGAGGGGCGGGGCGAGCAGAGTTTATTTGCATTTACAGCAGCCTCGACCAGAATGAGTTGATTTTTGCAGAGCTGATTTTGACAAGGTAAAGAGTGTGTTGTTTTACAAAACCATTGAGAATTTTTAACCAAAGTATATAATAGGCTTTTCATTAAGACCCTAAAGTATCATATCAACTTGTGGAAAATGGGCATCCGATGACCCCTTTAATTTTTTATTTATATAGTGCTTTATACAATACAGATTGTGTCAAAGCAGCTTTACAGTGTTAAACAGGAAAGCAGTGTATGGATAATGGAAGAGGACAATTGTAAACAGTTTTTCAGTTTAACTCAGTTCATCATTGATTCAGTGATGTCATCGTCCAGCTCATTTCAATTCTCTTCAAACAGTGTCTGTGCAGTCAAGTCAAAAATATTGCCAGAAATTAAGTGTCACCAACTTAGCAAGCCAAAGTTGACAGTGGCAAGAAACTTCATCGGTGACAGAAATGGAGAAAAAACCTTGGGACCTATAACCTTTATTAATGTAACTGATTACATTTGATTACTTCTTGATTACTTTTCTAAATGTCTAATGAATGTTTTCAACTGTTAAGCATCTCGACCAGACAAGGTTAACCTCAGTAGTACTCAAAGTTGCTTTGGCCAGACGAGTCTGTTGGTGCCCTGAATTTCACAGCTCAATAACCTTGTGAGTCATTAATGAATACATGGTTACCAACCTTATTCAAGGTGGAAAAATATATTTTCTGTCAAAGGTTCATGAATAGAAGTGTGGCTGGTAGCAAACAAGCCAATTTCTTATGAATGGAGATTAACATTGTTAAACAACTAGACATGCACCAAGCAATACAGAGCTAAAATATGTCTTGAACACACATTAGTATCTGTGGCAGCAGGTGGAAAAATTTCTAGGTAGGGGACCACGTCCAACAATTTTAATATACATCCCGGTATGATTTATGCCAGTAGAAAGCCTTCTACACACTGCACGATTTTAGCAATCCTATAAGATCATTGCTGATCACACTGTGCGACATGGATCTAATAAACTTGTGTACGGCATGCATGCAAACTGTACGATGATGACACCTATTGACTCGTAGGCTACGACGCACGTTACTATAGAAGAATAAAATGTCATCAGCACGCTCTAGTGGAAAACAAAAAAGAGCATAATGAATTACACTTTGGCAGTTGTAGTTTTTATGTGTGCTGACAAAAAGTGGAAGTGGCAAATAAGAGGTTGAGGTAAGCAGTTTTACGCTTTAGCGCCGTGTCACATTGATTTCATGTGGCATTTTTATTGGCTGATCAGTAAACGTGGGTCGTGGCAGCAAACACACCATGCGATGATCAGGCTGAATTTCTGACACTGTTAGAAAATGATCGTAGGCTATGTTTGCTCACAAGACTGTGACAACAACCGTCTTTGAACCTCTCTCACTGTACGACAAAGGACCACAGATTAGGAGCCACGATCACAAAAATTGCCACGATTGATTCACGATACCAATCTTTTGTCTGAGACAGCCGAAAAATCGTGCAGTGTGTTTTGGGCTTAAGAAAAGGAAAATGATTAATACTTGAACCATTTTAAATAAAGAAGAAACATTCTTAATTTGTCAAATGTGGTATCTGAAGGCAGCTCAGTTTGAGCTGTGGATTTGCTATATTAATCCCTTTAAGACATAACTGACTGTGTTTAAATGAACTGTGCACTTTAACAGCATTTTGAGATTTGAAAAGTGGTCTGTATCTCCTGCGATTCATCAAAGCCACCCGCATTAAAGCTCACCAATGCGTAAAAACAAACGTTGACACCTTCAGGAAGAGATAGTAAAGCAAGCATATCTCATGTCTGCAGACTTGTGCAAACTTTGAAGAAAAAGTACCCCTAGTATGTGTACCAAACATATTAAATTCTAATAATAATTCTAAGAAAAGCACAACACACACCAAGATAAGATACATACAGGATCTATCGTCAGAGACACGGCACTAAGACATATCACCTGAAACATATAGGTCACACAAAAGAAAGTATGTAATCATGTCTTAAGCAAAAGTACTAGTCAAACCTAAGAACGACGATAAATCAAGGGCTACTGATGAATGTCATTTAAAAAAAGGACTAAGAAACTAAGAAAGCCATACAAATATATATATATATATATATATATATATATATTCATTATTTTAAAATTATAGTCCCACCCACAACTTGTTAATGGCCTCAAGACATAATAGTGTTGAATTTGAAAACAGCAAAACAAAAATCAATCAGATCAATTCTTTAAAAAGTATATATATTGAATATCCCAACCGAAACTAAGTCTAAGCGCAGAATCCAGACCATGTACAAATGAAGCCAGACCGCCTGCAGGTGATGATGGATTTATAGATTGGAAACTTCTGAACCAAGCATGTTTGAAGATTCATGTTAGCATAGGTACAGTGTTTGTGGTAAGAAACACATAAACGTTGTGCTAGATACTAAGTACTGGAGCTCTTGACCTCTAAAGTGCAACTCCATGCTGCATGAGCTACTGAGCAAACCTACCGAAAAAGAAAACACATACATATGTGTTACATACATACAACAACGTTCAAAAGTATCAGTTTTCAACTCTCGCAGTGTGTTAAAATAGTTTTAAAGTCGTAACATAATATTCTTCAAATAATTGTGTGAAAATTATGCTTTATTAATTGAAACTGTGGACCTGTAAATCAGACTTTGTGGGTAAAGGAATGAAAATTGAGTTTTACTGACTCTAATGTATATTTGAACTGGAAACTTCAGTGATTTTTATGTATAAGTAAGTTTTTTTAGTTTTGCAGAATTTAGAATTAATTTAGAGGCACATATTTCCAATGAGCTTGGGTAGCACATTCAACAGGCAAAAAGCTCAATGCGGGTGCTCAACCGCAAAATAAAATGGAAAAAGAAAGATGAAAGTTGGCACATCACAGCTCCAAAAGTAGAAAAAATATTTATGTTCTCACCACAGGTGAAGTTTTGAGCCTAAAAGCTCTTCATCAGACTCAAACTGATAAACTTTGTATCCTGGATGAGTTGGATGAGTTCACAGAGTACGGAAAGGTCACATTTTGGAGTATGATAAGTTAAAATCTCAGCCAAATATTGAGGAGCCAAACCATGCAGATCTGTATGTAAGCACAACAATCTTAAAATCAACATGGAACCTGAAAAGGAGGCGGAGCGAGGATTCCAGTACACAAAAGTACACAAAAGTATTGATCAGCTTTTGCTGAACTTCAACAATGCTGGTCAATAAATTTGTTTCAAAGGTCTGTTGAAACAAGAAAGTTAAATTTGAGCAGTATATTTACAGTATGACAGTTTGAAAATGTTATCTTTTTTTATTATCCAGCTTCTATAGTTCTACTCTGCAAAAAAAACTGACTTTAGAAGACTACAGCAGATAGTCTGGACTGCTGAGAGAATCATTGGTACTTCCCTTCCAAGACTTCAAGAACTGTACAATCACACTGTGTAATGCGTAAATACACAAACGCCAAAACTTGCTGCTCAGACCTGTAAATGCAATGAACACACAGGCCAACAGGGCTCTACAGTGAAAGAATTTCTGCATGTGACTGTAAAAAAATATTTAGGAGCAGCAGTGTGATTGACCCAATCAGGCCCAGTTCTGTGGGGGTGTTAGAGGGTGCTAAAACTGTAATAACATATCGGCAAAACAGATTTTGCAAATGTTTGCTTTCTGGAGAGCATCAAAGCTTCCTGTTTACGTGTTTTTCAGTGCTGAACGATGTAGCCAATCACAGACATATCTGACGATTTCTTGAATGCAATGGCCGATCAGAGGTGTTTAAGTTAGAATCCACTCACTGCTCCAAAAGCATTGAGTTTTTGTTCAACGCTGAGTTATACAAGCTTGTGAATCCTCTTACTTAAGAGATTTACTGTGCAGTGTGTGAGTATAATGAACTGAGATGAGTGACATCTTTATAGTGATTACAAAGGGAGTTTGCAAATGTGATATTGATTTTATACAACAGTTCCATAAACACGAATTTAATATTAAGTGACTTACATTATAGGAACACTGTTATTTTATGTTGCTCTATTTCATCAACAAAAATCATTCCAAACACTGTTTCACTTAAGACTGAATGTGCGTTTTTGAACAATAGCCATTTCAGCAAACAGTACAGTACAGTACAGGATGGCACACCCTAACCTGACTTGTGTTTCTACTTCCAACAGCACCATCGACATCATTCTTGCGCAAAGAAGAATGCATGACGTTTTCTGTGTGTATATGTGTAAAAATACAAAATTCTAAAATACACTGTTATATTTTTTTTGTTTGTGCATTTTGATGTGAACATATGTCTGAACATATGTCTGTACTTCATTTTTACTTTAATGATGACATTGTTCATTGACCTGTACTGTTCCTGACTTGATACCCAGAGAACTGTTGCCATCAAGATGAACCACAGCAGAAAAGAAAAGCACATAAAAAGGAATATAGGAATATAGTAAGAGGTAATTCCATAAAGGCATGATGATCAGAAAGATCTCAATCAAGAAAAATTAAGATACAAAAGACAAATTAGCAATAACAAGGTCTAATATGTGACCGTTGTTATGTGCAGAACAGTCAACATGTTGAAACAAATTAAAACTCTCAATAAAGACAGAAAGTTCTTTGACCTAACTAGTCGAACTAACCAAACTAGTTTTTCAATGTTAAAGTGCTCCAAAATAAAAGTTCTTAAAAATTCTAAATGAATTGCATTTTGCGTAAAACAAGTACAATTATCTTCCAGTGGGCTGAGAAAAGTAATATTGTTTTAAGAGCGTTTTATTTACCCCACTGGCCATTTTACTTGTTTTAAGTCAAATTCACTTCATCTAGACAAGATTAAATATCTTACGTCCCTTTGGTTATCTAGTAAATGTATCTTAAGAGAGACAAGACAAACATACTAAGAAAGATAAGCCTTTTTTTGCAGTGCGGGAGTAATCTGTGCTGCTTTTGTTAAGCACACATGGTCCAGTTCTTTTTCTGTGATAATGTCTGGTTCATTTTCAGTAACTGGTGTGCTGTGTCTCTTAGAGCCATGCTAGAGCAATCCTCGCCCTCAGTAACTTCACTGTAGCATAAATGCTCAGAACAACAGCTGGTTGGCTCCGCCAGAGGAAGTCCAAGGATAATAAAAACAGTCAGTAAATGAAGATGTGATCCCACATTGCAGCAGTTCAACTGTGTATGGGTTCCTAAAAATAAATCAGTAAACATTACATAAAACAAGAAAATGGTGAGTAGACTGGCAGGCAAATGTGCCCTTGTTTCCTATCAACCGGATGTCAATAGATTGTGAAGTCACACAAGTCACTATCATTGTGGGTTTTGGTTATTTTGCTGTTTTAGGCTGTAAGGACCTTTGAAATAACTGGATTTGGTGAAGTGATATGGACATGTAATGTGGTCAAGATCTGCCTGCAACTACTTTAAGCATGTGTTTCAGTGGCCATCAGTTTCAGTTTTTTTTTTAAATGCTTTTGATGCTTTCACATTCTACGGTACACAATTTATAATTAAAAGTGTTCCCTGGACTCTGAACTCTTGCATTGTTGGTGTCATGCACTGCCAATGGAGTCCTGAGTACACAAAAAAAATTCCCAGTTCTCTTCATAGTGTCTGATACGATGGAGGGAGAAGTTCTTGGGAATTTCCATTTCATCAGAAACAAGGTTTATCACAGGTTAAACATGACAATCTTCTCTGTTCTTGTTTCAGAAATCTTACTGTTCAGCTTTTGTTGTTCATAGCTCGGATTTACAAGACGTCATTCTGATCTGTGCACCACAAAAAGGAAATATATTTTTTTTTATGTGGCTGCACATTCTGTAAACAATTCAAGCTTGTATCTGCAGTCATGTGTTTTTCAGTTTGCAGCTGCTGATTTTGAAAGTGAAACCAAAAGTTAAACTCCACATTGTTGTTTGCTTAGTCAATAGAAGAAAGTCAGAGACAGGGAATAACCAGAGACACACTGAGAGAACAGGGACGTCCCCTGACTCACTCTCGACCAATCAGCATTAAGAGTCTGGACCTAAAGGTGTGTCTAAGAAATATGGGTAGAAAATCAGGAAGCTACAACATATACAAAGCTCAGATTGCAGTTAGACTGAAGTTAACTACAGCAAAAAGGTAAGGGACATTCCTTCATTCAGTTCATTTATAGCACTTGTACTGCTCTCATAACTGCAAACAATACAATGTCCAGTGTTTTACAGTCAGCATCAGCACATCAGCAGATTGTTCATGTTTGTTTTATTTTATTTCATTTTGTTTCATTTTATTACTCTGTGAGTGTGTGTGCGAATGAACGAATGACTGAGTGACTGTGTCCCAGCACTGGGTTTGCATGAGTTCACGCTCAGGACTGGGTTGCGGCAGGAAGGGCATCCGGCTGTGCGGATCACTCCATTGTGGCAACCCCTGATAAAGGGAGCAATCCGAAGCAGAGAGAGTGTGTGTGTGTACGTCTGTGTGTGAGTGTATTAACAAACTTTACAACCTGAATTGTCTTGACAGATCTGACTATAGGTTCTGACCATATTTTGATACCAGTTTCAAAGGACATTATTTACTTGTATTTTACCTCTCGAGTAGAAACCAGCATCAACTAAACCCGGTCCGGTTATGCCACAAACAAATGTTAAAGCATTTTTTATGTCTTATTCCACTTGCTTGTGTAATTTGTTGTGAATGCATTTTGTTAAAGCACTATGACAAACTCAACATTTTACACAAACTTCCCCAAAGAGAAAAAGGAAATGTTGCTCATGTGGGGAATTACTGTATTGTCTAATACAGGATTACTGGAGTATTTCTCAACTCTAGTGCACTGCAGTTAATCAAAGTTAAATGAAAGTTAATCAAAGTTAAATGTGTTTCATTGTGTTGGACAGCTCCATCTCCAGTGGTCATGGACAAACCAGTGTGCTTGATTGACACGGCCGACGGGAAGCTGTTTGTCCAGCAGTCAGCGTTGCAGGTTCTGGAGCAGATCCAGCAGCCAGTGGTGGTGGTGGCCGTGGTGGGTCTCTACCGCACCGGGAAGTCCTACCTGATGAATCGACTGGCAGGGAAACAAAAAGGTTAGACCCACACAAACAGCACAGATGCCATCCAAACACTTAAGAGAAACATGCAGTTAAAATGAATGAGCTCAAATGCATGTAGATCATTGTGGGGTTTCTGGTGTGTTGTTATCAGGGTTTGCACTGGGCAGCACAATTGAGTCCAAGACGAAGGGCATCTGGATGTGGTGTGTACCTCATCCCACTAAAACAGGAACCACTCTGGTGCTGCTGGACACCGAGGGACTCGGGGACGTGGACAAGGTGAAGTAACAAAATTACCAAATTACGAAATTACTTGTGCGCAAGGGCCCAATAATACTGTCACTTGAGCAGAGATAACCTTAATCCAATAACTGCAGGGGTTGGTTTGGGGCTCACACTGCACATAATGTCACCCATTAAAAACAACTATAAAAAAGTTAAATAAATAAATTAATTAATAATAGAAATAACAGTATTATCACACTATAAATTAAATAATAAAAAAAATAAATATTTATAATGTATAGTATAGTATAAACAAATATGTATAATAATATTACATTTAAAATAAAAAAGTATTAAATAATACTATAAAGTATTTTTTACTACACTTAAAAATACAATGTTAATGTTTGCATTTTCTTTTTTTATATATTTATTTTCATCATTTTCAAATCTAAAATCAGTAAGCTTTTATTCTGGTGGGTTTTAGCGCTGCTGTTTTGCTCTGAAATTGTTAGTGCATAATCTAGATTTTTGCTTTCAGTTCGAATGTCAATCTTATACAGTATTACAGTTAGTCTGCTAGTTTGCTGTAAAGTGGAGGTGGGGAATGTGCTGAATTAGCCCTGTTTAAATGGAGTGCTAAATGTTATGGCCTGTAGTTTTGTGAGTTCCTTTCATTGAGTTGAATGTGAATGCAAATTCAAGGTATTTCCAGTGTATTATTCTAACTTGATGAATGTGGATCTACATCTCAGGGGGACTCGAAGCATGACACCAACATCTTCTGTCTGGCTGTGTTACTGAGCAGCACTCTGGTGTACAACAGTCGAGGGACGATCGACAACAGGGCTATTGAGGAGCTGCAGTATCCTTCTGAACATTTATCTAAATTGATTGATATTTTTCTTTTATTTTACATTTTTATTTATTTTTATTTATTTGAAAGAGGAAGAGACAGAGAAAGGGGTAAGGGTTATTCAAAGTTTGACTTCCATTTTATACAGGAAAATTTCATACATGTGCAAAAGTTCTTTCTTAGGTCCCTTAATCATATCCCCACACCCCAAACATTAACATGTAAAAAGATGAAAAATTTACAGTAACAATACGTTTAATTACAATATACCATTATGTAGATATTTTTGGCATTTCTTTAAAATATACACAGTATAAACAAAAACATAATAGACAGGCAAGTGTAATCACAATAACAAAAGTATAACAAACTGTACAGAGTAATGTTGTATGATATACTGGTACTAAAAAGGTATTGCAATACCCTGTTGAAAGTTGCTGACAATTTAAGAGTGGATAAGAAACATGCATGAATCAGTAAATTAGGCGTGGGACATTCTTGATGTTACAAAGGATTATTAAGCACGATAAACCTCGAAAAAGACCTGAAGCACACACGGAAAGCCGCCTCTCTCAGACGCCTGAGATTGCGAATTCTGATCTCTTTCACTACTTATTGCACTTTAACAGTCAAATACACACAGAATTAAACAGCTGTAAAAGTTAAATGTGCATCAATAAATTGGATCTGTGTAGCTTTTAAAGTGAGCAGGCTACTATTCCTGCTGCTGTCTGTATCTATAATACTAATCAAACAACAAAAGAAATGAAAAACCACTCACTGATCTTGACTAAGTTATTATTAATTTATTATTAATTTTGTGGCATGTTAACTGTTTAACCATCTGAGTTTGACAGGGCAGTTGAGGTCAGTAATAACCTTCTAATTAGGGCCTGAGCACTGCAATGTAAACCTTTACATTTAGCAGACGCTTTTTATCCAAAACGACTTACAAAAGAGGACAATGGAAGCAATCAAAATCAACAAAAGGGCAATAACATGCAAGTGCTATGACAAGTCTCAGTTAGCCTAATGCAGTACACGTAGCAAGGTTTTTTTTAAATTATATAATAAACAAAAAGAAAACAGATAGAATAGAAAAAGAAAAAGCAAGCTAGTGTTAAAGGCCTTACAAAAAGAACAGAAAAGCTAGTGTTATTTTTATTTCATTTTTTAAGAAAACAAGCAGTAAGTAAATGAATAGAGTATAAGTCTAAAAGGGCAAGTTTTTTTTTAAAGAACAGAATTAGAATAGAGAGTGCTAGAGTTAAAGGGGCAAAATAAATAATGGAAGAGATGCATTTTTAGCTGATTCTTGAAGATGGCCAAGAACTCATCTGTTTGGTTTGAGTTGGGCAGGTCATTCCACCAGGAGGGAACATTTAATGTAAAAGTCCATAAAAGTGATTTTGTGGCTCTTTGGGATGAACAATAATGCGCCGTTCACTTGCAGAACACAAGTTTCTAGAGGGCACACAAGTCTAAAGTAATGAATATAGGGGTGCAGAGCCAGTGGTGGTTTTGTAGGCAAACATCAATGCCTTGAACTTTATGCAAGCAGCTATTGGTAGCCAGTGCAAATTGATGAGGAAAGACATATGTAAATTTCCAGAGAGCTTTCCTGGAACCAAAAGAGCACAGTGCCTGCATGCTGCCTGCATTTAAACAGGGATTGCTAATCCATCATACAGGCATCCAAGGATATGTCATTAATATTTTTCAAAAGTGACAAACCATTGACATTATAAGTAATGTGTGTATTTGGAAAACAAAAAGGTGACAAGACACAGCCCTGTGGGAACCCAGTATTATTTAATAGTATTGGATAAGTTCACTTTTTCATGTTGCTTAAACATTAATGTGTGTTGGCAGTGCATGTGCAAATCTACCCTATAATGATAAAAATCCATGCAGTGGTTTTTAATTAATCTGTAAAAATAATATCCCCTTTTTCAAATCGAGCCGTTCTCAGATGTCTGTCATTGCGGCGTCACACCAACAGAGGCCACTCCCACCATAGTTGATTGATATGAGCGTCTTACCTCAGATCAGCTGTCAGAGTCAGTCCTCTTTGTTTCAAATCCAGAGCAGGGATGTAAGTTAGACAAGAATATCTCCGATTGAGCGATTGAGGTGTTGTGCTGCTGGATGTAATAATGAACATAGTGGAGAATAATGAACTATGTTCACACGAATCATTTGTGATCCAGCTTCACTTACAGCAGAAGTGAGTATAAGGTTTTTTTTTTTTTAATGAATCTTTGTGATCACCTTTCCTAATAATGTGCTAGTTAGCAAGCTTAGCAGCTAAACGCGGCTAAATGTGGCTAATGTAAACAGGCTCGTCACTCCACAGAGAGAAGAGAGGGGCGGGGCGAGCAGAGCTCATTTGCATTTAAAGCAGCCTCGACCAGAATGAGATGATTTTTGCAGAGCTGATTTTGACAAGGTAAAAAGGGTGTTGTTTTACACAACCATTGAGAATTTTTAACCAAAGTATATTATAGGCTCTTCATTTAGACCCTGAAGAATCATATTTGAAATTTAAATTTGATTCTAACTTGTGGAAAATGGGGATCCAATGACCCCTTTAAGTAAATGACTCAAATATATTAAATGCAATTGAAAACATAATCTCATTAATCATAAATACGGCAGAGTAAATTCCATGAGACATACTTGGTGTTTTAGATACTATTAAATCAATATTATACATTTTTTGTGTATGCAAATATACATGGTACATGGTTGAACCACACTTTACAATACATACAAATACTAATGGAATCATGTTGGACAGTCACTTTGTGTTCATACCTAAACAAACTGTCAGATATGTTACAGAACTAACAGAGTGCATCAAGGTCAAATCATCAGACGAGGATGTTGATGACTCAAATGAGTTCGTGAAGTTCTTCCCTAGTTTCATCTGGGCTGTGAGGGACTTCACCCTGGAGCGAAAGATTGATGGCAAAGATGCAACAGAGAATGAATATCTAGAGTTTGCTCTGAAACTGAAACATGGTAAATTTAAATATGGTACAAAAGATTGTTTTAGTTATTTAGGATAACAGAATTAGCTCTTGTAATGAGTGTTTGCAAACTTAATGGTTTGCCAATAGATCTTACCTACACAAGTTTTGGGTGTACTGCAATTTGTTTCAAATGACTTTCAAATGACTTCTCTAAAAAAGTATCAGTTTCACATCAGTTTTTCTACTACTGAGAAGTTAGAGGTTGGTTAGTTATTGAGCCGGTGTTATGGAGCTGGAAAAATCAGTCTCATCACTATTTAGACAAATACATTTTGAAAGAAAGATTAGTGTGACTTACAAGTCAGCTCTACCTACCAGTGGTGGAGGCTACCGTGCAAGGTGCCAAAGCCCAACCATCAGAAGCAAGTGATGTTCAGTGTCTTGCCCAAGGACACTTCAGCAATTGGTAAGGTGAATCTGGGATTCAAGCTGGGAATCCTCAAACTCCCAGTCAACATATCTACTCCCTGAGCCAGTGTTGTTCATCCATAGTCGATCGTGTTCTCCCTGTTCCAACTCTAGATAATAGTATACATTTATAGTACACTGTGGATGAAAGGGTTTTAAAGTGGAGAAAAAAATGTCCAGTGATAACATGGCCCAGAAGAGCAGCTGAATCATCGAAGGACAGACACTCCTTTTTAACCTTACAAATCTCTAGAACTGAGAAATGCTACAGCATGTGTTCATCTCTTCTAGGCACTTCAAAAAAAGTGATGGAGTACAACCTACCCAGGGAGTGCATCCAAAAATTCTTCCCTTCCAGGACATGCTTTACTTTCCCATTTCCAACTGCCCCAGAGAATGTGTCTCTTCTGGAGAGCTTGGATCCTGCTGACCTTTCCTCTGAGTTCCTGAAGGTTACAGATCGTTTCTGCAAGTTCGTCTTTGACGAGAGTGATGTGAAGAAGCTGAAAGATGGATACACAGTCACTGGCAGAGGTGATTCAGAAGGACATTTGAAGAGTTTGCAGGTGTGTTTTTAGTGGAATATCTATTGCTCATTCATTTTGTTTGACTTCTTTCCTTCTTTGAAAGTTCTGGGTCATCTAGCAAAAACTTATGTAGACACCATCTCTAGCGGGGCTGTGCCGTGTCTGGAGAATGCTGTGATCGCCATGGCAATGATTGAGAACCAAGCTGCGGTGAAGGAGGGGCTTGAGGTGTACCAGAGTGGAATGGAGAAGCTAAAGAACTCCTTCCCTCTGGAACTGAAGGACGTATCATCAGAACACCAACGTCTTAGCAGCATGGCAACACAAACCTTCATGACTCGGTCTTTCAGGGACATTGACGGGAAGCACCTGAAATCTCTAGAGGTAGGCTGGATCTCTCAGACTGACCTCTCCAGGACTGATAGGGAGATGTTCTTTCAGAGTAGTACATGAGATCTGGACATACTCACTGATTCCATCTTCTCATATGTATAATTCTGTGCTGACAGTGTTATTCCAACTAAACAAGTCAGACGTTATCCAAATAGCAAGCCCTAAGTCACCAAAGAACTGAAACACTGCCTGTATGTTTTTTTAGGAAAAAGTTAATAAACTCTTTGATGGATACCTGTGCCAAAATGAGCAAGCTTCAAAGAAAAAATGTGAGGATCTCCTGTCATCCCTCTCAGCAACGATGACCGAAAAACTCAAACAAGGCATCTATGCTAAATCTGGTGGTTATGATCTCTTCTGCAAGGATCTGGAGGATGTTGTGAAGAAATACAACAGCCAGACCAATAAAGAAGTCAAGGTCTTGTCTATATTACACAATTTAATGATATTTTAAAGCAGTGAAAGTCTATGAGATGTCCTCACAGATGTAGTTTCTAATGTCTGTGTGTGTCAACAGGCTGAAGCGGTCTTAGAGGAGTTTCTGAAGCAGAGGTCTGTGGACTCTAAAGCTATTCTGCAGGCCGACAAAAAACTGACTGAGAAGGAAAAAAAGATTAAAGGTAAGAGTTCCATGCTCCTAGATTCTCACCAGGCTACTTGTAAAAGAGGTGCTCAAATGTTTAGTTACTTGTTTAGGTGATAAGCTTAAAATGCAGCTACAATTATCAATAAACGGTAGAAGAAGTTTCAAAAATAATTTTGCTTTTGGAGAACAGATAACAGAACAGTGTGATTAAGGTCAATACTTGCAAATCTTCAGGTTCTAAATCAGGTGTAACTTAGTTGTCAGGCCTAAACCTGAATGTCAAATTCAGTATGTTATTGACTTAAAAAAAGTGCACAGAAGTGTAATGAATATTGTAAAATATATTACCTTGCAACTTTTTATAACTGCCTTACAGTAAAATAGACTCTTAATCTCATGGTTTGAGATTTATTCTCTAAAGCATCTTTCTTCCTCCTCTTTTTGTGAATGACCAGAGGAAACAGAGAAAGCCGTACTTCTGGAGCAGGAAATAAAAGCTAAAGAGGAGACGCAGCGACAGCTAGAAGAGAAAATGGAAACAGAAAAACAGAGTAATGAAGAGAGGATGAGACAGATGAAGGAGAAGATGGATGAGGAGATGAGGCTTCAGAGAGAAGAGGCCCAACGTGCCATGGACAGCAAACTGAGGGAGCAGGCCGCTCTGCTGGAGAAGGGCTTTCAGGAGAAGGCTGACAGGATGAGCCAGGAGATGGAAGAGTTTAAGAGACAGAACGCTGAAGCTGAGAGTAATAGAGCTCGAGAGTTTGCAGAGCTGTTAGAGAACTCCAACAAGAGACATGAGGAGTCTATGGCTATGATGATGAAGCAGCACAGTGAGCAGATGAGGGCTTTACAGCAGCAGATGAGTGCACGCCGTTCAGGCGGATGTTGCATCTTGTGAAATGCATTAACTCTGTGATCATCAGAGGCATGTAGTTGTACAATGAAGTTACTTGCTGTAAAATGATTCAGTACCTACTTATAATGACATTAAATCAAATAATGAGCTAATTACACATTGCGATTCTCATTTTTCATTGTTCAACTTTTCACTGCATTTGCCATCTGTGTGGTCCACTGACCTATACAAATAAAAGTAATGACATTGATTTTGCAAGTGCAAAACTATCAGCCCTTCAGGCGCAAATTGTAGGAAAGAGGAGGGGGGCATGATTTCTCCAAGACAAGCAATGCATTCACAATGATTTACCAAAAGTTCCCTCCCGCTCCATAATATCTGCTCCATCCCCGGATCCATGCGTTCTGTGTGAGCAGAGCATTTTTATTTCACGCTGGGAGCGTGCCGTGCGGTGACCCACTACAGTGAATCCACTACAGAGCATCAGCACTGAACTTTCACGTTGTACTTTGCAGCCAGTGGCACACAAGAAAGGGGCGGAGAGTAATTGAGTTTTTAGATTAATTTTCAGTTCAAAACATCACGCGATTACATAGCTATTCACCTTTTTTGCAAGCTTCATGACTTCAAATTCATTAGCTGCTATCCACCTTTTTCCTAACAAGCCTACTACATTTTAAATGAGAGGCATTTCCAGTTTGAAGAAGTCTGAAGACTGAAACAAATCATCATCAGTTCATCAGTTTGACTGAACACGTTCAATGGTTGAAGGGTGAGTAGAATAATGTCTCAGTGTACCCAGTGAAAATGTTTATTATTACATTCATAGGTTGCATTTACACTGGCACAAGAAAAAAAAAAATTCCCTCACATCTGAGACAGATCGGAATTCGCAAGTTTTGGAAGTTTTAATCGGATTTTGATACAAATTGGATTTCAATGTGAATTTTAATCAGATTTTTATCCGATATCAGGACATCCGACCTACATCTAAACATTTTGGCCGCATCTGAAATAGGTCATACCATTGATATAACCTGAGAAGTTACAGAACATACGGTAGCCGAAGTGTTTAAAACTTATGAGCACAGTTCAGTTGTATGATGAAATTGAACCTTTATGCTGTTAAAGTTAAAAAGGGTTGGTTACTGTTATGTCCCCACCAATGTAACTTTTATTTGTAATAGTTTACTGTATATAGAAATTGGCTTTGATTTATCTAGATTAGAAAATGCTGGAAAATAATGTTAAACTTCAAACGTTTATTACAAAGTGATGCTATTTATGATAATTGGTCTAAATGATTACAAGAACAATGTCATCCAGCACATGACATATTGGAGTAAAATCATTTTCTCTTTCACAAGATTACCTCGTCTTTTTGGCCAGGTTACGATTCACTGTGTCGTAAACTCGAGGGGTAAGGCTTCTAAACTGGGCTGTTTTTAGGGGTGTGATATTCAAATGACGGTTGTTTCAGCTGCTATATTTATCAATGTACGATTATTTGTATGATGAGATTGGCGGCATATAAAGGTTTATGAATCACATGTGAATCCTGTCGTAAATTGATTTGTGTGCTTGGATCAGTGGGATCGGTGGGATGGATGGATAATCAACAACTTTTCTTAAATGCTGTACTTTTGTCATTCTCTTAGTCTTAATTCAAAATAAAATGTCAAATTTTAATTTATTAATATTTTTATTAACATGGCTATGAACAACAAGCCTGCATTACTAACAGATTATAGTAACTGTAAGATAATAACAATATAACAATGCAGGCTACATCTTTACAAACATGACTAATACTGATAAATCTGGGCATAATGGATTAAGAGCATACATGTTAAAAAACAAATGTATCGCTTATAATAATTATGAAAATAAAATAAATGTAACTATAACTTCTTATAATGCATTATAGGTCTAATTAAAGTGTCTTTATAAAGATATAGTAGGGGTAACACTTTATAATAACTTTTATTGAGAAATCATTATCAAACATTATATAATGCCTGTAAATGTTTACAGCTGCTCACTTCATGCGTTTTCTGTGATCGGATAGAAAAGACCAGATGTAAATGCCCTCTTAAACTATTTCGGATTTAAATTTTTATTTTTTTTTTTTCCAGTGAGTTAGCCAAGTTGCAACCAACCAAAAATGATGAAACTGAAGCAACATTTTTTTTATAGCATTCCTAAATAAATAAATAAATAAATAAATACAACTTAGTTGCAAACATGGTCAAGCTACCCATCCACCAAGCCAATACTAATCAAACTTTCAATTAGCACAATATCTAGCCTTGGCTAACAAAGCATAAACTTCCCTGTGTTATTGGTATTGGTGGAGCTTACCGTGATAGTGATGAGTTCTGCAAGTTTGCTGAGACCACAGGTCATCATTGATTTACTCAGTTACAAGATGTCATCATCAGACCATCATATGAATGTTGACCTTAAGTCGTCTGAAGACATAAATCAATGATGACCTGTGGTCAACGTTCATATGATGGTCTGAGGAAAACATTGAGAGAATAAATCAATGAGGACTTGAGGACCGCAGTCATATGATGGTCTGATGACAACGTCATGTAATAGAAAAAAATCAATGACAAAAGCAAACTTGCAGAATGTGTCACTATTACCCTCAATGCCCATTCACACCAAAAACAATAATGATAACTATAAAGATAAAGTTCTGAAACCCACAACTATAATGGCAATGATACAGAGCCACCACGTTGTTAGGACCACTTTCAGTATTATTATTATTAGTTTTATTAGTATTATTTATTTTTACTTTTATTTTTGCAAGTTATTAACAATAAAACACTGATAGAAAATCAGACTTCGTTCATATTTAAAGGGATTGTGTATTTAAAATGGACAACATGGTGGAGAAGCTCTGTACAGCAAACAGAGTAACATAAAATGACCTGAGGTATACAGCGATAGTTTGACAACATCAAATTGCCTCCCTGTACATGTTACTTTTGGGAGATATCATCAGGAAACATGGTGTTAGCTTTCACTGTTATGTTGATGAAAATCAGCTCTACATTTCTTCATGGTCCGATGAAACATACCAATTTGAAAAATGAATGGAATGCATGCTTGAAATAAAAAACCTGGATGACAAGTAATTTCTTTCTTCTAAATTCTGAAAAACAGAGGTGTTAATTATTATTATTATTATTAAAGGGGTGAAAGGGGTACATAAATGTGTGTGTGGATTATTTTTGTTTTTGAAGGAAATGCACCTGGTGATCTACATAAATGCGTCTGTGTTGGTGCAAATCATTCATGATGTAGCTTCTGTTGTGGAAACAAACAATGGTTTTCTCAAATTTGTCAATAAAGCTCAAGAAGCAGAGTTCCAGATGTCAAAATAAGACTTTATTGAACACAGCAACAAAGCCGAGATGACAGCCGCTGCATCTGAGTCTTTGTCTGTCCGGGCATCCGTACTTATACCCTGTTCTTATCAGTCTTTTAAACCAAAAAATGACGATTTGGCCTCTGATTGGTCTTGCTCCACTACTTTGAACCATTTTCCATTTCATCCTTGGTCTCACGCTCTCCCAAGATGCAGGTGTGGTCATGACCATTCATCATACTTGTTTGTGCCATCCTTGTCATATTCTTGGAAGTCACCCAAAGTTCACTGATTCACTCTAGTTCATTGGCGCCGCCCAATGGAAAGCACCGTACTACTACTATTAGAGGGCACCTAAGACTCACAGTCCATATTAAGACATTGAATAATGAAGCAATAATTGAAACAATCACCATATTGATCAATATATTGATTATGGTTAAAACCATACTTCATATTTTTGAACAAAATATCACAACACTTCAGCAGAAGTGAGTATAAGAGTTTTTATGCATCTTTGCAAATCGCCCTGTTTTGGTTTATTTGTTTTGGGATTTTTCTGCATTTTTCTGGATAGAACAGTGGAGATTTTGACAGGAAGCTAGTGGGAGAGAGAGAGGGTTGGGATCGGGACAGGTCCGCAAGGCAGGATTCGAACACGGGACACATATGTTGGCGCACTAACTACAAGGATATCGGCGCCGATGCCAGTCGCCTTTCTTAATAATGTGCTAGTTAGCAAGTTTCACGGCTAATTGCGGCTGAAATAAACAGAACGACTTGTCACCCCACAGAAGAGAGGAACGGGGTGAGCAGAGCTCATTAGCGTTTCAAGGAACATGCAATAGAACGGCTTGCTCTGAAAAGGGCTAATTTCAACAAGGTAAACAGGGTGTTTTTTAGACTAACACTGAGAAATTTTAACCAAAGTATGTATGTACATTAGTAGAGATGAGTTATTAGTACAAAGACAAAAATCAAGTCATTTTGAAAATCCAGTTTATTTTGTTAGACAATACAGTACAGAGGCACTTAAAATTAAGAAAATTGTAGAAACTAATTGGGACATCTTGATGAGTGATCCTCACTTTAGGGAAGTTCTATCTGAATCTCCTTCCATTGTTTAGAAGAGATCCAACCATTAAAGATAAACTGGTGAGAAGTCATCTTTCCTCCAGAAGGCCAAGCACTTGGTTAAGTTCAAACGTAGGAAATTACAGATGTGGTAATTCCAATCATTGTGAGAATATGGTCAAACATATCAGACAAACATATTTATTGATGTAACATCAGGCCGTGAGTTTAAAGTAAATTAATTTATTAAATGCAATACTTAATTTGTGGTGTGATTTGTGGTGGTTGGAGTGTCCATGTAGCTGTTTCTGTATAGGGATGACTAAAAGACAACTGAAGGAGAGATTAGCAGAACATAAGAATGCTATACGCAGTTGTAATCCTCAATATCCTATGGCTTTACATCATAGAAATAAAAATCATGGTAAACCCAATACATTGAAAATAGTAGGTATAGAGCATGTTCCACAGTCAACAAGGAGAGGAGACAGGACAAAAAGTTTACGATAGAGAGTCTTTTTGGATTTATACTTTAAAGGCAACTCAGCTTCCAGGTTTAAATGGAGAATTGGAATTTTTTCCTTTTTTGTAATTGCTATAGTGTTTGGAATTACAGTGTGTTGTTGTTGTTTTTGATACTTTAAATGAAGTTCCAAATGTAGGTTCAGCAGGAGCCTAATTATTTACTCCTGTCAATCATCATTACGAGCCTTTATAAGCAGCAGTTATTGCGCCATACAAGCATCAACTCCTCCGGCATCCCTCCACCTCCCCATCTCCTCCTCTATTTCTGTTGTTCTCCCTCTAGGCTGTACCACAATGGGGGGTTGAACTTGAAGCCTTGGGTTCGAGCCACCACTGAGGAGAGCAAGTCAAGTTCTTTTATCATTAACCATCAGGACTGGATAGGCAGGTGAACTCATGAAATGAATGCACTGAGTGACTGTAAAATAGTTATTTTCAAGATTTGTTATAACTTTTCTCAGATCTTTTGTCAAATCAGCTTAGATTCACACGTTATTCAGATAACATCACATTTTAAGTTTCTGATGTGTAATGTAATATCTTCAATAAATCGAATTTTAACTTAAATAATCTCAATTTTAAGGCAACCAACAAACCATTTTTACAGTGTGATAGTGTTTTTAATAGTTTTTTAGAGGGACAGAGTACAAATTTAGGGCCCCCTGAATAGGATCCCTGGCTTACACACTAAGAGTAGTAATTCATGTACCTACAGCGGAAGTGTTTTACAGCTGCTAAAGAGTTAAAATAGTTTTGAATAAAGTGTTTGTTATATTTTGATAAATATGACATTTTGCATGTTGTCTTTGTGTGTTTTGGGGTTTTGTGTGTAGAGTTTACAGAAAAGGAACCATAATTTCATAATTTTTGGTTTTGTTTTTTTTGTTTGTTGTCTTGTGTGCATTAATAATATTTTGTTGAAATAGACCATAGAGCACCACAGAACTAATCCGTTTGGGGCCCTGGTCATGTGTTTTTCAGTTTGCAGTTCCTGATTTTGAAAGTGAAACCAAAAGTTAAACTCCACATTGTTGTTTGCTTAGTCAATAGAAGAAAGTCAGAGACAGGGAATAACCAGAGACACACTGAGAGAACAGGGACGTCCCCTGACTCACTCTCGACCAATCAGCATTAAGAGTCTGGACCTAAAGGTGTGTCTAAGAAATATGGGAAGAATATCAGGAAGCTACAACATATACAAAGCTCAGATTGCAGTTAGACTGAAGTTAACTACAGCAAAAAGGTAAGAGACATTCCTTCATTCAGTTCATTTATAGCACTTGAACTGCTCTCATAACTGCAAACATTACAATGTCCAGTGTTTTACAGTCAGCATCAGCACATCAGCAGATTGTTCATGTTTGTTTTTACTCCTGCAGTTAATGTCTGACCATGTGTAGCTGAGATTTCATGTTGGTGATTTAACTTAAAATGTTCTGGCCATGTCAAATTGCAGTTTTGAAGTATCTTTTTTTTATAATACATTTATTACTTGTATTTTATCTCACCATTAGAAACCAGCATCAGCTAAACCCAGACAGGCAATAGACCACAGTTTGAATTGGGAATTAAATAGTAGCTGGGCACAAACAAAGCTTACAGCATTTTATTGAATGTGTCTCAGTCATCCTGCTTGTGTAATTTATTGAGAAAGTGTGTGCATGTGGTGTGTGTGTGTGTGTGTGTGTGTGTGTGTGTGTGTGTGTGTATGTGTGCATTATGCAAGTGTGGATGTCCCTGTGCGTTGAAAAGTGTATATGTGTGTTTGTTTGGGGTGGTTACATACAGTGGAGTGTTTGTACATGTGTACATATTTCTGTGTTGAAATGAGAAACACTTTTACACAAACTTCCCCCCACAAAAGGACAAAGAGGAAATGTTGCTCATGTGGGAAATTACTGTATTGTCTAATAGAGGATTACTGGAGTATTTCTCAACTCTAGTGCACTGAGGTTAAAGGATGTCAAATGTGTTTCATTGTGTTGGACAGCTCCATCTCCAGTGGTCATGGACAAACCAGTGTGCTTGATTGACACGGCCGACGGGAAGCTGTTTGTCCAGCAGTCAGCGTTGCAGGTTCTGGAGCAGATCCAGCAGCCAGTGGTGGTGGTGGCCGTGGTGGGTCTCTACCGCACCGGGAAGTCCTACCTGATGAATCGACTGGCAGGGAAACAAAAAGGTTAGACCCACACAAACAGCACAGATGCCATCCAAACACTTAAGAGAAACATGCAGTTAAAATGAATGAGCTCAAATGCATGTAGATCATTGTGGGGTTTCTGGTGTGTTGTTATCAGGGTTTGCACTGGGCAGCACAATTGAGTCCAAGACGAAGGGCATCTGGATGTGGTGTGTACCTCACCCCACTAAAACAGGAACCACTCTGGTGCTGCTGGACACCGAGGGACTCGGGGACGTGGACAAGGTGAAGGCTGAAAGTATAGTCTGAAAAAAATATAGGAATCACTGATGAGAAAATGTCTTCACACTTATTTTCTATTTGTCTATGGTGTATTTTTTTATATATACTTATATATATATATATATATATATATATCCAAATGATCAGAAATAAGTCCAGGCAATTAAACAGAAGAATTAACTTATACATTAACTTAGATATATAGAAAAGCTGAAGGTCCATTTGTTCATTCAAGGATAAAATGGCTTGAAAAGGGTAAACAAAATTAGCACTATTTCTATAAAAGAGTGATGTCATTTCATAATGCTTAACTAATGCACAGATAATCATAAATTAATGTATAATTCATGAAGAACAAAACCATTTATTTATGATTATTACATCAGCAACTAATGAACATTTGATATCATTATATTGTTATTTATATTACAATATATTATATTGTATTTGCCTCATAATATTGTGATGATACCTTTGAAAATCATTAGCTAATGATTAATTAAAGCCTGAACCAACTCAGAGAAAGGGTATGACGCTGGCAACTCGTAACCCACACCATACAGGATTTTAGAAAAGTGCGCAAGGTTCCTAGCATGCACTCTTACCACAATGCGGATTTTAGAAAGTGCACGGAAGCTCAGTGTATACACTTACCATAACATGGATTTAAGAAATAGTTACTTAAGGGGAGAGTCTAACGTAGGAGCTGCCTCGACAGGTCCTCTGTAGCAGATGCCCTGCTCAAGACGTATCATCAAGGATACATACGTAGAGTGTGGCCCAAGATAAAACCGGGGCCTGAACCAACTCAGAGAAAAGGTACAAGGCTGGCAGCGCGTGACCCATACCATATAGGATTTTAGAAAAGTGTGCAAGACACCTAGAGTGCACACTTACCACGATGTGGATTTTAGAAAGTGCACAGAAGCTTGGCGTGCGCACTTACCATAGCAAAACAAATATGAAACCTAATAAATACATGATTCTAATCACACAATAAGAATTCCCATTGGGTTCTATAACGGGAATGTTGTTGTTGTTGTTGCTGTTATTATTATTTTTAATTGTAATAATCTCCATCTGCTCCATGGGCACTGCAGTAAAAATGTGTTTGTTCACTTTCTGTGTGCCATACTGTGTGCCACACCATACTTGGCCACACATCATGTCACTCACTCACTTAGAAAACCCCAAAAAGGCTGATAATAGGTGATGGTGATATGTCCAAAACTACTGTTTTTTGGTCTATTTCAGTATTAAGGTTTCTTGTTTTCAACACTGATAACTGCATACAACTGGTATGCAAAGTAGTGACAGTACTAATTAGAATAGATATTAAATCTTTTGAACATTAAAACTTAAGATGGTATTTTTCACAGACAGGAGTTGAGCATTTTCAATTGTTAACCATTGATTAATCCAGAGAAGTATGGACTTCATATTCGCAGCTCAGTAATAGAACAGAAAATTAGGAAAGGCCAAACTACCCAAATGCCTTGGTATAACTTACTGAATCTTTGACGTCTTGCCATTGAGAAATGGAACTATCTAGTATAATAAACACTTAAGAGAATTAGAAGGTCAGTTATTGTCTTTAAGCTGTCAGGAATGTATGAATGTATGCATGTCATTCTTGCAATGTCCATTTTTGTCAAATAATTGTGTCTTATCTTTCTCAGGGGGACTCAAAGCATGATACCAAGATCTTTTCACTGTCTGTCCTTCTGAGTAGCACTCTAGTGCTGAACAGCCAAGGGACGATCGACAACAGAGCTATTGAGGAACTGCAGTATCCTTCCATTCCTAAAATGACACACACAGGTTTGTTTTTGTAAATTGTGGGGACATTTCATAGGTGTAATGGTTTTTATACTGTACCAACCATATTTTCTATCACCCTACACCAACCCTACACCTAAACCTAGCCCTCACAGGAAACTGTGTACATTTTTACTTAAAAAAAAAAAAACAAAATGAAAATCGGGACATGGGGTGATGTCCTCATAAGTCACCCTTTCCTTGTAATACCTATGTTTTACCCATGTCATTATACAAATTTTTGTCCTGATATGTCACAAAAACATGCGCAGACACACAAACAGTTTAGACTAGGGCTGCACACTACTGAAATCACAATATGTGAAGCTTATGACTCTGTTCTTTTCAGTGTTTTCAGCATCTCAAAGCGGCATGGTTCACAGTAAATGCTGTTCACACAAACTCCATCTCTGCATGTGCTGTAGGTTTGGGTTGCTTATGACGTGCATTTGGGAATGCAACACATGCTTTAAATTTATTCCACTAAATTTATTCTGTGCTAATAAGTTGAGACAGCAGTTTAAAACTACATTCTTCTCTTTATTGCAACATAGCCATTAGACTATTAATTTGACATTTTAATGGTTATAATATTTTTAATGTCTTACCATTAGTCTTTTGGTATTGCATTAGGTCTAGGTGGGGAATGGAAAAGTTTGAGAACCCATGTGTTACATAAACATGCTCAAATAAATGCACAGTAATTTGCATTTATATTCAAAATATATGTTTGATATGTATATGCTCTTGCATTTGTAATGATTTTTTTTGCAATAACTTGTAATGTTATTTTGTTAGTTTACTGACAAATATAAGCTGTTTGATCAGTTAAAGGCTACTCAAGGTGTTACGGAGTGAGAGATGCGACGTGAAGCGGGCGGATCCAATTGCAAACTTTTATTTAGGGACATCGACAAAGACGTGATCAAGACAGGCAGGGTCAGACAATGGCAAACAGGTATATGTGAGCAAGACAAAAGAGTAGTCCGTAACACAAGCGAGGGTCGATTCACGGCGAACGTTATCCAAGGGCGAGAAAATAGAGTAATCCAGAAAAACAGGCGAGAGTTTCAATAGGCTGGCAGCGAAACAGAGAAGACGATACAACAAGGCGTAGATTCAAGACTGGAATGATAAGGAACAGGATCAAGACTAAACTAGAAAACACTAACTGACGTGAGAGGCTCCGTACAGTTGCTAACACTCAACTAGTGCTAAATGCAAACCAATATTCGACGACTAGTGAAAGGAGGTCCGGGTTTAAATAGAGTCTCTGATTGGGAACAGGTGATAGCCTGATGGGGAACGTAGTCTGGGGTGTGGTGTAACAGTCAGTGTAATGTGAATGTCAAAGCGACCTCTGGTGGCAAGCAGACTGATGTTCAGGAACAGATTCTTGACCCAAGGAATAAATAATTATTGTGTGAAACTTAAGACACAGTGTTCCGTTAAATTTCCATTCCATTCACACCTGTAGCTGTCTATTTTCTCTATGGTATTAAAGGGGGCATAACACACACAGTTTCACCCAATCTCATGTTAATCTTGAGTACTCTATATGAGTAATCTATAGAGTAGTTCTGTATCCTTCATATCTCCAAAAAGTCTTATGAGAAAAGAAAGATACAGGTTTATGATTCTCTACGAAAACAGCCGAGCTCCTCGAAGCGTGCCGTGGGCGAAGCTAACGAAACAAAACATTTTATGCAGTTTCACTTACCACCTGCAGTTCTTAATCATGACTGGGATTTTTTACCACAAACAATGTGCAAATCCAGCATCGAATTGGGCCTTGTTTATAAAACATCCGTCACCAAAATGACGGGAACAATCAAATACGTTTGGGAAACTCTGTTGTTGTACCAGAAAAACAAACTGCATCCACTGTTCACGTAACGCTGGGTTCTTTGGGAAGCCGAACAAGATTATCTTTTCTTTACAACCAAAAAGACACTTCTTTGGAGACATTCTTCTCGAGCAAGTTGTGTTCTCTATTTGTTTAGTATCCAAACCTTAAACTAAATCTCCAGATATGTCACAGAGTTAACCGAGTACATCAAGATCAAATCATCTGATGAGGATGAAGAGGACTCAGAGTTTGTTAAGTTCTTCCCCAGTTTCATCTGGGCAGTGAGGGACTTCACTCTAGAACAAAAAATAAATGGCAAATACGTGACTGAGGACCAATACTTGGAATTTGCCTTGAAGCTGAAACCAGGTAATATTCAAATTTAGCTTTAAATGGTCTGACCATAAATGAGAATGGTATGCAAGAGGCACTGTATAGTCAACCAGTCATTTAATATTAATAATGAAATATAATTTCTGCTAAGTGTTGCAAGCATTTGGAAGCAACTGGGAATGTCAATTCAGAGCCAATACTGTATTTTGCTAATGTCTTTGACAAATGCATCTTTTAAAGGCTCTTCAAGAACAGTCAACGAGTTCAACCTTCCACGGCAGTGTATCCGGAATTATTTCCCAACCCGGAAGTGTTTTACTTTTCCTTTCCCAACCGCCCCAGAGAATGTGTCTCGTCTGGAAAGTTTGGATCCTGCTGACCTTTCCCCAGATTTCCAGGAGGTAACAGAACGTTTCTGCAAGTTTGTCTGTGACAAGAGTGAAGTAAAGAAGCTAAAGGACGGATACACAGTCACTGGCAGAGGTGATTCAACAGGATTTATGAAATGATGTATATACATTTGCAATAACTGCATATAATTCAAAATGTGCAATAAAAATATAAATATAACTTCAATAATTATAAAATAAGTAACCATAAAATATGACCAAATTTACCACATTCATTTACACAAGCAAATTTCTTAATTTGGCACAGCTGTCAGCTGTTATGAAGTAGTAATGAGACATGTCTTTTTTCTGTAGCTGCAAAGGAACTATGTTTCCGTTCAAAACTGTTGGAAAAAATTGTTATTGCTTATATACCCTGCCTGGCCAAAAAAAACCCTGGATCTTTATTGCAGAGGTTAACATGTTTCTGGCATGTTATATGTTTGTGAACAATTCTTTTAACCCTAACCTAACTGATGCAGTGTTTAGTTTTCTAATTTCTTAAACAACCATTTCCATATTCCAGGATGACAATGTCATAATTCATTGAACCCAAATTGTGAAATACTAGTTTCTTCTTTGTGATGTGCTGGAGTTGACCTGACAGAGTGGTTTGACTCTCCCATTGTCAATACAAGATCTCGTCCAAAAATGAATGCAACTCTTGATGGAAATAAATGTTGTGATGTTGCTCTGTCGAAACAATGCCACAACGAAAGCATAGTGTGATCAAAGCTAAAGGTGGTCCAAGAAAAATGTGCTGCTTTTTTTTTGGAGAGGCAGTGTAAAGTCGACACCAGCACATCCCAAAGACTTTCTGTGAGGTTCAGGACAGGACTCTGTGATATCCAGTTTTTCACAGTTCGTGCCTGATGAGTCCTGGCATTATCATCCTGGAATATGGACGTGTATGTCTTTTGTGATCAGTTAGGGTTATTTTTTAATAACTTAAATTTTTGCCAAACATACAACATGCAAGAAATGATTCACTGCTACAATGACTGATTTCTTAGATCTCAATTATTTGCTTATTTAAATCCAGATGGTGACTTTTTTGCCAAGGCAGTGTGGTTTCTAAATTGAATGTCATATATGATGTAAGCTAAATGCTGAATATTCCTGCTAATATACATTGCATAAATTAGGTATCAGATATAACCCTTTTTTCTGAACTGCATATTATTAAAATACAAATGCCAAGTTAACTTTTGTTTGACGCTTCTCCTTCCCTGAAGTCCTGGGTCTCTTTGCAAAGACATATGTAGACACGATTGCCAGCGGTAAAGTTCCATTTCTGGAGAATGCTGTGATCGCCTTGGCAATGATTGAGAATGAGGCTGCGGTGAAGGAGGGACTTGAGGTGTACCAGAGTGGAATGGAGAAGCTGAAGAACTCCTTCCCTCTGGAACTGAAGGACGTATCATCAGAACACCAGTGTCTCAGCAGAACTGCAACAGAGGTCTTAATGAAGCGTTCCTTTAAGGACAGCGAGGGGACATACCTGAAATCTCTAGAGGTGATGACCATTAAATAATTATGTACAATTTCAGTGAAATTGTTACTAAACTTTGTAAACTTTCAGGCAAAATTCATTAGTTAAAGTTGATTATAGTTCTGGTGTTCGAGGATACATTGAAACAACGTAATGTCAGTTGCTGAGTTTTTTTTTTTTTTGTCATGTTGGCTGTAATGAGCAGTATGTCTCTGACATTTGAATGATTTAAAGAAATGTAAAGGCACCATTACATTCAGCTTGTGATTCAGATTTTACTCGTTATAGCCTCTAAATGGTGTTTTAAGTTGTAACACTTTCTCTGATATTTCATGTGATGCTGCAGGAAGGCATTAATAAACTCTTTGATGGATACTTACGTCAAAATGAGGAGGCTTCAAAGAAAAGATGTGAGAATATTCTGTCATCCCTCTCTGAAACAATGACAGAGAAGCTCAAGAAGGGATTCTATACCAAACCTGGTGGTTATGATCTCTTCTCCCAGGACCTTGAAGATATTGTGAAGAAATATAAAATCCAAGCCAATAAAGGAGTCAAGGTGATTATCATTATTTGACACAGTTACTGCCACAACCTAGGCCTCCCGGATTTTAGATCATTTCATCTGTAAGAGGCTTGTGAATGTTTTCCTAGAATATGAGTTCACAGAATCTAGATTAAGGGTAGATAAATCAGCTGGGATTAATATTGTTCCTGGTTCAAATCCTTCTGGCCAAATATTAAAGTGGCTTTGAGCAAGACTATAAATACCAACTTGCCTCCTGTTGGCTGGGACATAGACACTTATATAGTAGTCTCCACCATTTGTTGATTTGTAGATGGTTTGGACAATAGCACCTAGAACTGCATGATGAAATTTCTTGTTCTGCTGCAATGTTGTCTGGGAAATTCTTAATGAAGATGCATTTACAGGATAAGCAAAATGACAGGGGAAAAATAAATAAATAAATAAATTAAGTGTGGTTTGCTGAAAATAAGTAAAATGTTCTGCCAGTGGGGTAAGCAAAATACTCTTGTTTTAAGAATATTGTACTTACCCCACTGGCAGATCATTTTACTTATTTCCAGGGGGGGAAAGCTAAATTAAGTGCATTTTGCTTAAAATAAGGCTAAATGTCTTCATTTGTTATTTGCTTATCTAGTAAATGCTTATCTTGTAATTGAAGAATTTTTAGATATTTTTACTAGAAACAACACAAAAATACAAAAGTAAAATAAGCCTTTTTTTGTAGTATTTGTTTTTTGCAGTGTTGTTCTACGGCTATATTCATGGCAGGAACCAGTTAGTACACAAGTCAATATACACACAAGTCTTGTCTTTACACACATCCGGGGACCAAGCCACTGTGGCCTTGCAGTGTGTCAGTTGTGATGTAAAACCAAATTCCATGACACTCATGCCCAATGTGTAGTTAGCCCTAGTATTAGTAATAGTTGTAATTGTTTGGTAGTACTTGTCATAGATATGTGGTTGTGACGATTCACATTATCATGTATGTGGTGTCCACAGGCAGAAGACACACTTGAAGAGTTTCTGAAGCAGAAGTCGGTGGAGTCTAATGCAATTCTGCAGGCTGACAATAAACTGACGGAGAAGGAGAAAAAAATAATGGGTGAGAGTCTTAAGCATGCCATCGTTATTTAGGTATCATCAGTATTAGTTATGAAAGAAAAATGCACAATATTCTTAATTGACCGTCCGCAAACATCTTGATTGACAGGTGATCTGACCAATCATAACGCCTGTGTCTGACAAACAAATCAGACAGGATGTGTCTTTAACTTTAAACTTTGTGTGTATTGATGTCTTTCCGCAGTTGAAATGAAATACGTTATGATGTGCATTCATGTGTTTTTTTGTTGCTTAAAGTAAAGAAGAAAAGCTGATTGGTTCATGTGTAGATAAATCAGCTTCTCAACAACATAAAACACTTAACAGGCAAAATCACAGGCATGTATTGTATAAATATTTATTTACAGGTATTTATTAACACTCCAGTATGTAATTTTATTATGTAATTTCCATCACGTCTGTGTATAACGCCAAAGGCTTCTCACTGAAAGCAATGTAGCACCCTGCACGTCGTAAAATGACGCTACAGGGGTACCCTGAGTGTTAAAAAGTGACGCTGGAAGGGATGCTGACCAAGTGTCAGTATGTGATGAGTTGGGAGTTGGCTCAAATCAGATTCTAAATTGCCTTTTGCTTAACTCTTAATGCATCATACAACGATTACTTCTAAAATGGTGACAGAAATTACGAAAGTATTCATACGGTATTCAAGTGAAGCTGAAGCCAGCAGTGACTACAGCACAGAACATCACAATATACATACCAGGCTCAAGATGGCTTGTCACTCAGTCAATATGCCATCACTCCTCCACATCTCAACAGGTCACTTTGAGAGCAAGATGATGAGTTTCCCTGCATGCATTTTGAAAGCCTAGACCAGCGAAAGACAATGTCGGTCCTGAGTTTAGCTCCAGCCCTGAAAAAAAACCTTAGTGCCTTAGTGATTATGATGACATTGATTAGCTTGTTCAGGTGTGTTAAACTCTGCAGGACAAATGTTGCTTATCCCTGGCCTAGACGCATGAAGATAGGTTGGTTACGTCTATGTGACACAAAAATCTGATTTGAGCACTTGCAATTAACAGTGTGGACAGTCTGCCTGAAAAGATCTGATCTGAGAGGAAATCGAATACCGCATTGAAATTTTGTGCTGTCTTGAGCTTGAATGGCTTAAAAAAAATGTTTCAACTGATATAAAACATAAAACATGTGGGAATGATTAAATGATTACTTTTCTTGAGGAGGCACTAGCCTGATTGTCAGACAGATGATTAGGTTTACCGCCCTGTTAACAGCAGGTAAGCTAATTGTATTTGCAGCTGATCATAAAATATGTTGCATACCATTACTGGTGAATGAGACAGTGAAATGCAAATATGTCTAAAAGGTCTGACATAATAACATGCCACATGAACGATATTGTATGAAGCGCTGTTGTTCACATCACGTTGGGATACCACGATCGAAACTTTGTCATGCAGACAGTTTGATGTTGGATATTCATTCAAATTATGGTGAAAACAAACAAACAAACAAACAAAAAAACATTTGTGTTAAAATAGCATTTGTGCGTTCAAAAAGTAAAGAAATGGTTATATTACTTCACTGGCCAACGGAGCAAACTAACCTTGTGACGTCACACGCTGTGGTGTTGCAAGATGGCAGCGCCCTTGCTCCAAAAGCTATAACAAAACATCCTTTTTTTCTTTAAAATGGTTAGATGAAGCATGTTTGTTATATGCTTTTGAAAAAAGTAAAGTGGAAATTACTAAATAATTTAAACTTCACTGACCTCTTCACTTCCACTTTTACTTCTTACAAATAATGTTTCTAGCACTTGATGTGATATGGAATGTTTGCATTTTCCCCAATTTTGTAACACATAAATAATACAGATTACTGCCAAATTAAGAAATTTGTGCTAACAATGCACACTCTAACATGACAATCATTAACATTTCCAATTTGACTGGTCTGGTCACAAAGTGTTTAATAGCACACTGTAAAATAAGTGCCCCGACACTTATACCATGTGGTTTTCATGTCTGAAGGAACTGGAGCTAAACTCTGCAGGGCTATGACCCTCCAGGAGCTGAGTTTTAATATTACACTTTGTACTAAGCTTTATTACATTTGCCTGATTGTCTTCTTCCAGAGGAAAGAGAGAAGGCCATTCTCCTGGCTCAAGAAATAAACACCAAGGAAGAGAAGCAGCGACAACTAGAAGAGAAGATGGAAGCAGAGAGAAGGGGTAATGAAGAGACGATGATACAGATGAAGAAAAAGATGGATGAGGAGATGAGGCATCAGAGAGAAGAGGCCCAACGTGCCACGGACAGCAAACTAAGGGAACAGGCTGCTTTGTTGGAGAAGGGCTTTAAGGAGAAGGCTGACAGGATGTCAGAAGAGATTGAGGACTTCAGGAGGAAGAATAAAAATGCAGAGAAGGAAAATGACAAACTGTTTAAAAAGATGATAACAAACATGAACAAAAGACACACTGAGACTATAAATCTGATGAAGAGGCAACACAGTGAGCAGATGGAGTTAATTAGGAGCATGCCAAAGCCTTCAGCTGATTATTTTCCCGGTCTAGTCTTACGTCTGCTAGTTGTTGGTATCAGCACCCTTACCGGTTGCCCTGTTAAAGCACCCATCTAGCCCTGTTGAAGCTAGCTGTCTGGCAGACACTTTTAGCCACAGAAATGTACATGTTAAATTAATGTACTAGTGATGGAGGCTGCCAATCAGAGTTCCATATCCCCATCGTCGGGAGCAAGTGGACTTCAGTGTCTTCCCCAAGGTTCCTTCAGCACATGGACTAGAGAAAACACGATTCTGAACCTTTTGATTCCAGGGGTGCTTCTCATTTCTTAAATTGTGCATCCTAATTTCCTTTCCTTTCTTCTTTCCTTGTGTCCTAACTAGGACATAAGAAAAGAATACAAGGGAAAAAAATCTTGCCTCATAATGCTGTTATTAGACGATTGATACATCCTTCATCACAACAGACTTTGTTTGGTGTATGGGTAACAGGCTTCAATACGGGAAATGGGGAATCAAGGAAAATGAGGAGGCATCAGAAGTAACTCAAGTCTATTTGTTTACCCCATGCCTCCATTCAAACCCTTCCAATCAGCTAATGGATGGCCACCAATTTTTCAAATGAAAAGTTTTGTAGTCCTGTAATTACTAATTAGTCCTGTTTACTTTTTGATCAAAATATTTACTTTTCTGTTTTATAAAGCCATATGGCAGTGGCAGTGATTTTATCTTCAGTGTGTCGAGACATTTTACACAAAATAAAAATTTCAATTACAGAAGGTTTAAGTACGTTTTTTTTTTTTTTCAAGGAAAGTTAACAAGTTACAGAATTATGTCATTGCTACAGAAAAATCTATTAAATTTGGTCAGTACATTGCAGTTTTCATCACTTAGCTTCTGAGTTTCACTGGCTACATTTACATCGGATTGGACACAAAAGTCTTCATGTAAACACCTAATTGTTCCGAATGAACTTGATCCAAATGAAATTTTGATTGATTGAAAGGGGTGGTTTATTTTTTTTCTAATCTGATCAAGATCGCATGTAAACACTTGATCAGATTAAAAACCTAAACTAAAAGGACTGCACATGTACATTGCCATAGAAATAGTGTAATGGCATATGATGCACAGAATGAGCTGTTCTTACCGTTGAATAAAGTGTTGCATAAACGAGTGTCCTGTTATTATAAAACTCTCTTTTCTCTCGTTGTCTGTGAAGTGGAGCAGGACAATGTCCCACCAGTCCTTGTTTCAGATTCTCATCCACAGATTACAGCTCGGTGGATGTAAGTGTCTGTAACGTAGTCATTGACTGATCCGGAGACCTGGGATCCATGTGCGACATACTTTATTAACAGAGCGGAGTACAACAGGCAAGGTTCAATCAACAGCAGACTGGGGTGGTGCAGATAATCCAAAGAGTAAACGAGAGTCCAGGCAAAGGGGTCAAAAGGCAGGCAGCAGAGGTTCAAACACACGAGAATAAACAGTCCGGGCGGCAACAGGTAGGCAATAAACAGGGAAAAAACGCTCAGGATTGATAGTCAGACTAAACAAAACTTCGCGAGGAACAAGCCAAAATGGCGATCTATAAATGGCCGACAGTGAGTTAAAAGTCCAGAGATGGTTCCAGTTTCTGAGTTTCTTGCAAGGCAGGCGTAGACGAAGGTCCCGGGTCGAGAGCCAAACCCACTGCCCGGGTTCGTAGGGAGGATTGGGTCGACGTTTGCGATTGGCCTGGGTCTGGGTGCGACGTACAGCTCTCTGAAGATGGACGTGGGCCTGATTCCAAACTTCCTCACTGTGTTGGAACCAGGAGTTGACTGCTGGAAGTTCTGAGGGCTCCCCGGACCAGGGGAACAGGGGTGGGTGGAAACCTAAGGTACACTGAAACGGGGTGAGGTTAGTGGTGGGTTTGTGTAATGAATTCTGTGCATACTCTGCCCAAAATAGGTAATGGCTCCAGTCCTCCTGGTGGTTCTGGCAGTATGAGCGTAGGAAGCGGGTCAACTCCTGATTCAGTCTTACAGCCTGACCGTTGGCCTGAGCGTGGTATCCCGAGGTGAGGCTTACGTTGACTCCTAGGAGGCGGAAGAAACTTGACCAAAGTCGAGAGGTAAACTGGGGTCCACGGTCCGATACGATGTCCTCTGGTAGGCTGTAAAATCCAGGGATGCAAACGGCGCTCCTTTTGGCGGATGCCGCCTTTTTCACGGCTTTGGGGGGGACATGTGTGAATCGTGCAGATCCGATTAGTTTTTTTTACGTTGGACTGTCAGATTATAATTTCATCATAGGAAATTCTGTATTAAAATTACTAAATAAGTAAACGCCATTACAGTTCATGAAACATAGGAAACTTATATGAAAAGAAAACAGTGAGTCAGAAAGCTGCGCACCTCAGCCAATTAGCTGTGCACTATTATCTGCTGCCTGCTGCTCTTCACTGCATTACATGGATTCCCATCAGTCCGAGATCCTGGAATTTTGTGCCGCGCCTGGTCTTTTTGCAAAAGAGGTAAGGTTAACCATGTTATTTGATATCTTCTAATCATATAATTTCTACCATTTGCATTGTGTAATGTTTAGGTAGTCCTAATGTGTCATTACGTTTTATAATAACTATGCCAGGTTCATCTGTAAGATAGTGCTAGCTAGCACATTTTAGATGACTGTAGCAAAAATACAGTCAGATTTTTTTTAACCTTGTTTGTTGCGTCAGGCAGTTTAATAGTATTCCAGATAGACTAGCACTATCTTGTCCGGCAATGCTTTAGTAGCAGCTTATATTTATAACTCTACCCCCTTTCCAATGTGTAGCCTAATGCTAACGTTCGGTTAGGACTTGTGCTAGTTTGAGGCTAGCAGCTTGTTGACGTCTGAACAGTAACAAGCCGCTGGTCTTGGCTTTTTCGCGAATGCTTTATTTTTGAATAATCCCCTAGGACATGCTGCCACCTACTGGTTAAAAATGCAAAAGCGTAATTATGAAAATTTGTCATATCACATTATCAAAAATGTACATCTAGTGTTTAATATCTTGTGCATCTTAATGTTATTTTGATTAATTGCTAAGAAGATTTGGACATTCTCCAATTCAGTGATGGTTTTTATGCCCTGCATGATGCTACCATCCATGTTTAAATACATCATATGGGACAAATATGAATATGTAATGTAATCACCCATTTCATGTCATGGACTGATTTGAACATTTATTTAATGGTGGTTAGATCAGAATCCTGATTTCATTTGGGAGAAAAGCAGTATTAAATCTTGTCATTGTACTGCAACAATGAAATTGCCGATATAAATGTGTGTTTTATATGTTATGTGTTGCAGGTAATCATGGATTTTATTGAAAATGTTACCAAGGCGTACATCAATTGTGGCAAGTACATGCAGGCCAAACTACCCCTGAAAAGTAAAACCCTGCAGGCCTTGTCCTCCATCGATCCTGTGGTGAGGGGCCATTCACAGGCTGTTATTCAGCTGAAGGAGTTGGCTATTATCATGAAACACTTGGTGCCCACAGAGAGTGACCCCAGCATGGAGATGGTACAATGTGGACCCCAACCTGGCCAACTATGAAGAAGGAGATGACATTGTGAAGTGGTGGGCCCATGTCATAAGTCTGGGAAAGTATCCAGCCCTCACGCAGGTCATCAGAGGTGCCCTCTCCATCTTCCATGGGCCACTAGTAGAGTCCTCCTTTAGCCTCATGGGTGATGTGATTGACAAGAAAAGTGCCAACATGAGGATCTCTACCTTTAATGCTGTGCAAACAGTTAAATACACCCTAAGATCAAGGCGGCGGACAGGAATCACCATGTTCAAGAGGGAAGATGTGAAACTTGGGCCAGTGGACAAAACTGTCTGCCGCAACATCAGGGCTGCAGGGAAAAAGGATAAATCCTTCAGAGAGAAGAGAATTGAGGAAAGGAAGAAGAGGCAGGCAGAGTATGGCTGTAGAGCTTCCTGCGGAAGTGCTGAGAGGGCCAAGACCACTGCTCAAGCAGAAGAAAGGCAGGCACGCCTGAGACATGTAGCAAAGCAGAAAAATGCAGCTAGACGCAAGGCCCTGGAGGCATTGGTGATAGCAAGGAAGAAGAAGAAACTGTAGAGAGCTGGAAGAAGTGCACTGTAATGAAGGGACTGGCACAATAGTCTAATAAGTTCTATTTTGGAATAAAATTTATGTTAAATTTTCCAGCATTGTCTCAGTGTTCTTTACTTTTAAGAATTTCCAAGGAACTGGGACTGTGTATTTTCATATAAAGAACTTTGTGTGTGTATAAGGTGAGCCCTGGATGGCAGAGGTTGGTGGCAATGTAATTATATGATATTTGCTGCGGGGGCATGGGCTTCGATAATCTCACTCCTTTTTGACCATACCTCTGTTTGCATCCCTGAAAATCTGAAGACCCAGTTGCACAGTAGTTCAGCCGTCTCCATAGCTGTTGGGAGCTTAGGAAGAGGGATGAAACGGCAGCCCTTGGAAAACCGGTCGACAACTGAGAGGATGGTAGTGTGTCCGTTGGAGGGAGGAAGATCAGTGATAAAGTCCACGGCAATGTGGGACCAAGGACGCTGAGGCACAGGCAGGGGCTGGAGAAGGCCGGCAGGAAAGCGACGAGAAACCTTGGTAGTGTTGCAAATGGAGCAGTTCTTGATGAAATTGATGGTATCTGGGCGTAGAGTAGGCCACCAGAACCGGTTGCTGAGCAGGTGAAGGGTAGCCTCAATTCCAGGATGACCTGAGCTGGGAACGGAATGGACCTTGGCCAGAACTCGTGGTCGTAGGTTGAGGGGAACATAGGTGAGGTTATCAGGACAATTGGCTGGAGTGGGGTCTTGGGTTTGAGCCTCAGAAATTTCTGTCATGATGTCTCAGGTCACCGGTGCAACAATCACGGAGGTGGGTAATATGGTTTACTTGGGAAAGCCAACATGTATTTAATTTTTTTTATGAACTATTATCATGATAATTGGCTCTACCTAGAGCTCTATTGTTTCACCAAATTTGGCTCAAACTAGTCTGACTCATTTCAGACTGGTATCTTTTTTTCTAACTGGTCGGACTTGGTTTCCCAAAAAATCCCATTGACTTGTGTTATCTGAGCAATAAAGGCCGTAATACTTAATGCTGTCCACTAGAGGGGAGGACAGGATAAGATTTTTTTCAGTCTGCTCTTTCTCTCTGTTTACATCAGTTTAAATGACAAATGTGAAAAAAATGAAAAACATGATTCTCCATGGACTGGGTGTTAAATCTGTAAATGGATTTCCAAAGTTGGGTGTCTGCATAAAGATGTGTAGGTCAATAAGTACAATGCAAAATGTAATAAAATTTATTATATCTTCACAACACATGCAAACAAAAATGTAGTTTCAGATCTTTAGGAGATGTATTTACTGAAAAACAAAACTCTTAGTGACTTCAAGAACATTAGACGGAACATGAGATGTTACATTAGATGTTGTGTCGGGGACTGCAAATAAACAGAACTACACAAAAATCTTAGTGACTTTAAGAACACTAGACAGGCCTGCAACCTCTGTGATGACAAAATCTTCCGATCTGCATTTAGGGCACTGCCTTGAGTTCTCCATCCATTGGTTAAGACAGACCTTGCATCCCACCACACTCCTGCAACATGAGGTGATCACAGGTTCTTCAATGATAGCTGGGGGAAAAAATGAAGAAAATATAAAAAACATTAACTGCAGCTGGTTCCAAACATACATGATCATGTTTCTGAAAACAATAAGTCAAATTGACATCAAGATATCAGCTGATATCATGGCTACACCTGAGAACTTTTGGTTACTTCAAGACCCAAATCTATAGGGGACACATGCTTGCAACTGAATATCCTGAATGGTCTTTGACCAGCAACATGACCAGCAAAAACCAGCAAAGGACCAGCTTAAACCAGCATCAAAACCTACCTAACCAGCATTCCAGCATCAAAACATACCTACCAGCATATGCTGTTTTTTTTCACCAGGGAATTCTGACTAAAATAAGACTAACATGCTCAGACTTTTAGTCGACTGAACTGGACTAAAAAGAGTATGAACGTGACTAAAACTAATAAAAACTAAAATGACAGCTTCACACAAAGACTAGACTAAAACTAAAATTAAACCAGGCCGCCAAAAACAACACTATTCATGACCCAACACTGGGCCCTGTGACAGGAACCAAGGATTTCTCCACGTCTAAGGAATGTAAGCATCGCCTTGTGATCTTGATCATGCGAAGCGGGTTGTCCCTCAGGGAAAACGCCTTTGGTCCTGGGGCACCAAAATCAAGTGGCCCGTCATGGACTTCTACGTTTATTTTGGACCACTTATACCCCTAATATAACCATGAGCATATATGTAGCAAATGTAGAAACAGATTGTAGAAATAGTCATGTGTCACCGCACAACCTGCACATCCCATAAATGATCTGTTATTAAGCATTCTCAAACTATATGTAAACGTATTTGGCATGACAGAAATCGAGCAAAAAGGTGCCCCCTAGTGGGTCATATCTCATGGAAAACGCTTGTGCTGTGTATTAGCACACATATTTCTTAACATTTGTTTACAATCACTACATTTGTATGCCCATAATGCATCCATGAAAACATATTAAGCATCACAAACACCATGATAAACCACAGCCCTTATATAGTCTGTTAATAAATTCACATAAATTACACCCATACATGTAATATATTCACATATGTCTAAAGTACTGTTAAATATTTAAAAAATAAACAAACATAAAACATAAAAAAAATTGCTCTTCATGTGTAAATATGTGTACGAAAAAAAATTATCAATGCCATACTACTTAATCAGCATTTTTTCAGTGTTATTTCTATAATATAAAGCTATATTACATTATATTAATTATTTAATAATAATAATAATAATATTTACGTAAATTCTGCGTGACATCTACTTGCTTTAATGCACGCGCTCTGAACATTCAAGTCTGGAGCAGAAGGAGTTACCATGGAAACGGGGCGGAAACTCAACTGTCGAGCAGCAAAACACGTCTCTCACTGTTGTTTTCACAAATTTCAGGTAAGTTTAGTCTCTAATATTACACATATAGTACATACATGTGTTCCTGACAATTTTTTTAATGTAAATTAAATATTTACTTTATAGAAATGGTTTAGTATCTTCGGGAAAAGTATGTTAGCATCTGAACCGTAATGCTAACTATAAGAGGTAAGTTAGGTTAACTATTGACTTGAGCTCTTGTTTATGAAAGATTGGGCTTTTAATGTCATCTTAAGTTATATTATAGATGAGCTGTTTTTTTTATAAAGGTTTTGCAGGCAATTGGATGAAAGGAAGTAAGCTCATTTATTTAACCTAGAAGTACGTTATGCAATGTACGGTTAATACATAATCTACATGGAGCGTGAAAATGGGCTGGAAGTACTTTAAACAAAGTACTTTGACCTTTCATGGTAAACAAATATTGATTCCTCTTGTCCTGTGACTTCAGAAGTGTCAGAAAAAAAAAATCCACTACACAGGAAAAGTTGCGGATTTTAAAATTTCTGAAGGGAGAAAACTCAGGTGATCTGAGAAAGCTTATTAAATAACTATATGTATCTTTCATAATATATTTAGCCTATATCATCATGCATCTGTAATTTTCTTTTGCAAAATTATATACATCTAGTTACATTCATGTTTGTTTGCTTGTTAGATATTTTAAAAGAACTTTAACATACAAACATAACTAACACTGTATATGAGCATTAAATAAGTAAACCTAAAAATGTAAATTCTGTAATTAAATTGCATTGTTTTGTATATTCTATATATTATTTATTTTTCTTTTCTGCATTTCACCTCTGCTATAGTTTGCTTCTAATAAACCTGACATCCTATAATAAATATTGTTGGCCCTGCGACAGATTGTTTATGTTCCTTCCTAGATTATTCTATGCTAATGGCCGTGCACCAGAGTTGGAGCATATCTCCTGTCAAAGAACATCTCTAGACATTATGAACCATATGACCAGTAAGTAATATCTTAAACATACACTACCATTCAAAAGTTTAAAGTGGTCATCGGATGCAATCTTCACTTTTTCATGTTGTTTGAACATTAATGTGTGTTGTCAGTGTATGTACAAATCTACCCTATAATGATAAAAATCCATGCAGTGGTTTTTAATTAATCTGTAAAAATAATATTCCCTTTTTCAAATCGAGCCGTTCTCAGATGCCTGTCGTTGTGGCGTCACACCCACAGAGGACACTCCCACAATAGTTGATTGACATGAGCGTCTTACCTCAGACCAGCTGTCACAGTCCAACCTCTTTTGTTTCAATGCCGGAGCAGTGATGTAAGTTAGACAAGAATATCTCAGATTGAGTGATTGAGGTGTTGTGTTGCTGGATGTAATAATGAACATAGTGGTCGTCATTTACTCCCGACATCTGAGCTAAAGATGCAGTAGATTACGTTTGTTTGTGAAGGGAATGCACCTCCTGATCTACATATATCCGTCTATGTTCACGCGAATCATCCGTGATCCAGCTTCACTTACTGCAGATTTGTGTATAAGGGTTTTTTTTACGAATCTTTGCGATCGCCTTTCCTTATAACGTGGTAGTTAGGAAGTTTAGCGGCTAAACGCGGCTACATGCAGCTAAAGTAAACAAGAAGGTCATTCCACAGAGAGAAGAGAGGGGTGGGGTGAGCAGAGCTCATTTGCATTTAAAGGAACAACCCCTTAGAATGAGATGATTTTTGCAGAGCTGATTTTGACAAGGTAAAAAGGGTGTTGTTTTACAAAACCATTGAGAATTTTTAATCAAAATATATTAGAGACTTTTCATTAAGACCCTAAAGAATCATATCAACTTGTGTAAAATGGGCATCTGATGACCCCTTTAAGGGTCAGATTTGTCATGTATTTGAAAAAAAGTCTATTATAGCAACAACTGCTGCATTTATTTGAATAAAATACAGTAAAACAGTAATATTGTGAAATTACCATTTTTAAATAACTATTTTCTATTTCATTATAGTGATCAAACCTGATTTTTCAGCATCATAATGCTTACACTGTGTCTACACTGGACGTAAACAGTGCAACGCGACAAAATACAGTAGAACCCATTATAATCATTGATGCTGTCTACACTGGATGCGCCGCGGCACGAATAAATCCCCGACAGTAAACTGCTACCGCACTCTATTTATGACGTGCTCACACACAGTTCAAATGATTTGCAACGGTCACTTTGTCGCCTCCAGTGTAGATGGACTTTAACTGTTGTGGCGCGGCACGGCACGGCAACTGTTGTGTCCAGTGTGGACACGGTGTTATCTTCAGTGTCACATGATCCTTCAGAAATCATGCTGAAATTCAGCTTTGCGAAAACAGGAATAAATTTTACAATATATTTGCATAGAAAACTGTTATTTTAAATTGTAATAATAAACATTACTGTTTTTATTTATGATCAAATAAATGCAGTTTTCTTGGTGAACATAAGAGACTTTATTTCAAAAACAAACCTGACCACAAACGTTAATAACTCAACATAAGGGATTCAAATATTAATCCATTTATTCTAATACAGTGCAAGAAGCTCTTAAAAATATTAACGTAAATAGAGTTTTTTTCCCTTCAGTGATTTGTATTGTATACCAAGAATGCAATGCACAATGTTTGTCTGTCTATGCTGGATGCAAACCAAAGCGACCGTTGAAAATCATTTGAACTTTGTGTCAGTACATGATAAATATAACGCAGCATCAGTTTGCGGTCGGGGATTTGTAGTGTTGTGCTGTGCCTCATCCAGTGTAGACAGCATCACTGATTATAATAGGTTCTATCGTATTTTGTCGTATTTTGTATGTATTTTGCTCAAGGTGTTTAAAACTATTATTAAATATTGTTGCATATGATGTATGTATGTATGATGCCATTCATAACTGATAGAACTTTTCTATTTCAGAGACTGAAAATCATCAATAAAACACAAGGTAATGATAACTTATTTTAAGAAGAATAATAAGACTAACAACAATAAATAAAAATGCATCTGTGACTTCATATTGCTTCTTATTTTTCAGTGGTTTAAAAGTTGTCATTAAACACATCACTTTCTTTGGGCATTTTCAGATGTTGAGCATATTTATATCTAGGGGTGCTCCGACTGATCGGCTCAAGAAAGGCCGATCGCATAAACCGATCTAAAGCTGATGATGCGCCTGCCGTGAGAGGTTTGGTACGACATGCAGCTGCATGGTCAGTCGCTTTTCGGCGCGGGTAAAACAATTATAATGCTGAGGTACAATTCATATTTCTTCATTAAATAACTTACAAAGTAATTTGAAAACCTTATGTGCGCCGTAATTTCACAAACAGCGTGAGCGAATGACCGCACGCTCTCTCTCTTTCTCTCTCGAATGTGCGCAGATGACTTCCAATCACAACATCGCGTCTGACAATAAGCAAGCAGCACAGTTGACACGGGAATTGTTACTTGCACAATAGAATCAGTGTCGCATCATCACTAAAGTTTGTAAACTGCATTTTGTCTGGAGCATGTGCGGAATTAAAGTGACAGCGCATTGTTTGTGGTTAATATGCTGAAAAGGTATTTTCAATAACAGTGTTTGGATTTGGAAACCAGAGTTGTCATCAATCATCAAGTCATCAATCTAGCAGTCATCCTGCCTCTCTGAATTGTCATGTTCAGAACATATTGCAGGAGATCTCAACATTGTCTCTCGAGGTCCACTTACATGCAGCGTTTTGCTCCAACCTAGTCCAGTGCGCCTGAACAAACTAATCAGGGTCTTCCTCAGTTTTAATAACTTTAAAGTTACCTACACTACGGGTGTGTATCTCTCAGGTCCCTTGCTCATTAGTCAGTGGTTAAGGGATGTCTTAATCACAAAATTTTTACTGTGCACTGAAATGTGTGCTCCCTAAATAGCTGTGAAAACCAGGAAGCATCAATGCTCACTACATTCCCTTATAGGAAGTTCTGAAGCTCAAAACTTAAGAGATAATTCACTACAAAATGACATGTGACCGATTTTAAAACACAAACCATTATCATATTTCAGCATAAACATACATCACTAGACAGGTATTGTCTAATCTAGCAAACATTTACAGTTTATTTATGGCTGAAATCTTGCACATTCATGTAACAAAGTATTTATCATAATGCACTGTAAATAGCATTAAAAGAGATATTCATTTTAATGCTGTGTGTAAATATCAGAAGTGATGCTGTACAGTGAGGATGGAAATAGTCACCAGTGTGTAGTGAGCCACTGTCCTTATCAATGTCTGAATTTGTGAACAATATATCAATTCACAACCTAGCAAACTATTAAGGTGATTGAGACGCACCCTCTGTATGACAGTGGACTTTGAGGCCAGAGTTGAGAAGAACCCCTGACACATTTTTCCCAGTTACCGGTCATTGGTCATGTCACCCGCCAATCATCATTAACTGCTGACATCACCCATCCTGCCGCCCAAATCGGACAAGACCCTCCCAGATAAAAGTGCACACCAGACCACCCGCAAGCCCCCATGTTGTTGTTGCTGTTTTGTGCTGTGTTTTTCTTGCCATCACGTATTATTATTAAGAAAATAGAGGGTTTTGGTTTTGTTATTTTCTTTGATTTAGCACCGCCTACGTCCCTTCTTCCCGTTCCCTTTGTCTTGTGTTTTGACTGTTCATGTAAATACTGTACATATATACCACTCTGTTTGATTCCACCACACCTTTGTAGTTTCTACCTTTAATAAATCACTTTTGGTTGCACAATATCTTTGTCCCGCACATTGCTTGTATGTATATGGTTTTTTTTTAATGTCTATATTTTAAATGTTTGACCCCAGAACCCCTAGACCACTTTGGGGTCGTAACACAATCAAAGCCAAATAAAACCAAAGGCCATTCAGCCACAGGTCACTGCAATTTTTGCTGTATAAGTACTTTTTTTTTGAAATGTCAAACACATTCTCAGTATTTTTATTTGTTTTGGGTTTTATAACCATTTTAGAGATCACTGTTTCAGTACGGTTCTTATGTACTGTCCATTTAACATTTCAGCAGCTGAATTTTTTTTTAGTACTTCCATAGTAATTTTAATTGTACCACATTGGTGATGCATATATAGGAAGTGGCATAAAAATTCTAGAAAATTGTTCTCGTGCTGTAAGTCAGTTTCCACTCTTTTGTTTGTTTGTTTTTAACATTTACATTTTGGTTCTTGTTTTCTTTCTCATTTTAGATGAAAAAGCTGCCAGGCTAAAGTATTTGAAGTGGAAACTTTTGTCGTGGCTCAATAATTCAGGATTGGGATGGTGGAAGGAGCAGAAGAAGCAGAAGACCAGAGATCAGGCAGAGATCTACTGATGCCCCTGAGGGAACCGTTTAACTAATGTGTTAGTTAAACCAAAAATTTTCAGCACTCACCTTCATGTCTTTCCAAACCTGTAAAACTTTTGGTCATCTTTGAAACATAAATGTAGATCTTTTTAATGAAATCTGACAAATTTCTGTCCCTCTATTTCACAGTTTATGCAACTACCACTTTCGAGCCTCAGAAAGGTAGTAAATACAGCATTAAAGTAATCCATGTGACTCCAGTTGTTTAACCTTAATTTTATGAAGTGATGTGAATGGTTTATATGCACAAAAAACATTGCATTTTTATTCACACAAGAAAAAATGTTCACAAGAGCATCATGATGCATCAGTGTTGTGTTGGCGTGAGAGCTGTCTGACCATCTTATGGTGCTTTTGTGAAAATGCGTTGGAGATACACAATTTGTGAATAAAGACAGAATTTTATTGTTGTTGTTGCTGTTTTTTGCATACACAAGGCATCTGTTAAAAATATCTTCATCTTGCACAAAAGTTTCTTATGGGTTTGGTGACATGAGGGTAAGTAATTAATGGCAAAATTAGCATTTTTTGGGTGAAATATGTTCTAATGTGGTTAGAATTGGTCATTGTCCTGTTTTAGAAACATTTTCAGTATTTCAAAGATTATTGTTTTGAAAAATCAGTTTCAAATAAATACTGCTTCTTTTGAAAGTTTATTTGAAGAAAACTGAAAATATGTTTTCCACAGAAAATATTGGGCAGCACAACTGTTTTCCACATTGATAATAATCTGAAATGTTTTTTGAGCAAATCATATCAAAATCTTTCTGAAGGATCATTTGACACTGAATACTGGAGTTTATGCTGCAATGTATTCATATAGAAAACATTGTTGTAGTTATATTTCATAATATTACTGTTTTTACAGTATTTTTAATCAAATGCAGGCTTAATCTGTGATCAGGAAAGTGTTTTTTTACGTGAAAGATGTATTTAATTTGTCAATAAATGTTTTAGTACTCTTTTGTGAATTGTCTTATTTTGAATATGAGATAAATATAATCATGAATTTACGGTTGAAATTCGGCCTGAAAAAGACGTCTTTTTAACTGTCACCTCACAACCACATTTAGAGATAATTTGGACGTGTTTTTATATAGTTTATAGATTTATAGATATAGTTTTCAACCAAATTTTCACGTTATTTAGACGTCTCTGGAACTGTATTACAGTGAGTAAAGTTGCTAAACACAACTTTTTTCCCCATTTATTGATTGACGTGTCTCCTGTCAGGAAATTGTGAGTAAACATGATGTTGCTTGGCCTAGCTTCACACTGTTCATGGCTGTAGGAATCAAGTCACACTAGCAGGAGACAAATGTGCATGTGGTTCTCTGTACTGGAGAAAGCACACTCTTCTTGGAGTTATGCTTTATCCCCAGCTCTTCCATGTGAGCGAGAATGACATCTTAAAGCCAAACCACCATCTGCTCTGATTTAGCTAATATGAACCAATCGTTAATGTAATTCAATACGTGGATGCCCTGGAGTCGCAGAGGAGCCAGAATTGCATCCATGCACTGGTAAAAGTGTGGGGTGACAGTGCAAGGCCGAAAAGAAGAACCCGAATGCTTTGCCCCCAAACACAAACCTTAGGAACTTTATGTGTTGTGGAAGCATGGATACATGGACTCTCTATGGTGACAAACCAATTCATGGATCTGATTTGAGTCACAACCTGTTTTAACATGAGCAACTTGAATGTGTGTCCCCATAGCCCCACAGCCATCGCCCCATAGCCCTGCTCATTCAGCACCAGCACTTTAGAAAAATTCGCAAGATAAGGGCTGAAGAGACAGACTGAAGATGGTTTACCCCATGATCTCAACATCTCTGTGTACAGATCAGGGAAAACCGGTAGGTCCTGATGTGGAGGTTGTGATGTAGCACACATGAAGTGTTCATCCAATTTATTCCTAGGACGAACATCTTGCTTCTCGGCCGGCCTGGTTAATAAATTGCGATTAACTTAATTTGTTTTAACATATTTAATTGTTGCAGGTTTGCATCATATTCTGAGTTTGCATTTCACTGTTTTTATTCATTTTGAGGAATACTAAATCTGTTTTTTGTGCATGAGATGAATTAATGCATGTTCACATTTAGTCTAGAATACAGTAACATCATGTTTACTCACAATTTCCTGACAGGAGACACGTCAATCAATAAATGGGGAAAAAAGTAACTGGCGTTACTTATTTGAAAAAAGCAACTCAGATATTTTCTTAGAAATTGAACAGTAATGCATTACTTTACTAGTTACTTGAAAAAAGTAATATTATTACGTAACTTGTGTTACTTGTAATGCGTTACCCCCAACACTGGTCTGGATGACATGTTGAATATACTTAATGAATATTGTCACGAATCTGGCTGGTGACCTTCGGTCGGCTCACCGCCAGATGTCGCCCTCTCACATTTACATTACACTGACAGTTGCACCACACCCCAGACTACGTTCCCCATCAGCCATTGCTCTGATCACCTGCGTCCAATCAGAGATTCTATTTAAACCCCGAACCTCCTCTCACTAGTCGCCGAGTATTGGATTGTGTTTAGCAACTTTACCGAGCCTCTTTGCCTTGTTATCCTGTCTCTAGTTTATTCTAAGTTATATCGTTTAGTCTGTCTCGCTGCCTGCCTTTTGGAACTTTAGCCTGTCTTTTGGAATTACCCCTTTGCCTAAACCCTTGGATTACGTTCGTCATTCTCTGACCCTCGCCTGCCTTACGGAGTACTCTTTTTGTCTTGCTCTCACATACCTGACTGCCGATGCCTGACCCTGCCTGTTTGACCATGTCTTTGTCGATGTCCCCTAATAAAAGTCTGCAGACGGATCCGCCCGTTTCACGTCTCCCTTGTTACGTTACAAATATAGTAAGTATGCAGTTAAAAAGAATCATGAGTAATAGCTTGCAAACACATTATCTGGTTTGTACATGGTCAAAAGAATGGGAATTTCCCATCTGCTCAAGGTTTCCCACGACATATTTTGTTGTTACCTCAATGTGAGATCCAACCCATTCGATTCTATATTACATAAGACTTTCTTCCCTCAAGAAGAAACACACTTAAAAGATGTGCACAGAGTGCTTGCTGGATAGCAGAAGCTAGTGTTGTTTTCATCGGATACACTTTTTTAAAGCTTCCTGGTCACTACGTCACCCTGCTCGTGATGTCTCGCCATTCTATCGGTCTGATTTCACATGTGCTTCAGGACGTTTTCAACGCAGTGTCTCATTCCCTTCTGGGGACCATGGTTACAGTTGTAATCTAAGAATGTTTAAATTATGAGAAAAGTGTTTTTAAAAATATTTTGCTCATGCATTTACATTAAATCATCCATTTTGTGCATGTCCGAGAAATCAATGTCAACTGTGTTACTTCCTATAAAACCACCTATAAATCAGCAATGGTTCGTTTCAAAGTCACATGTCCAACATCCCCTTGATGTAATTTCCTTTTTTGGAGGGAAATTTGAAGACAGTGTGGTAAATCAAAACTTCTCCTCTTCAATATTTTATCTATATTATTGCCTACACATAGAGTAGATTAATTGACTGTAAACTATCAACATGTTCTGGTAAACTTGCGTCACGTTACTGTCACGGTACGTAGTATGAGGATGCAGGAGACACAGGGATAAACTTAAACAGTCTTTAATAAAAGCAGACTCAACAGACAATGCAACTCAGGAGTAGGAAAACACACGTACATAACTTATAACAATGTAGACCAGACAGAGAACCAAAGAACAAACAGAAACTAACTTACACAGGATAATTACTAAACACAGGTGTAGGGAATTTAATCAAACTAAAAATCGTCATAATATATCACCCTTCACTTGGAGTCAGACAGGTTTTAAATATTTGGGCGTGGTGATATCTCCTAACCTTAAGGATCTGTTTAGCAATAATTATCCTCTGTTAAATAAAAAATGAAGGATGATTTAGAATATGCTTTATTGCCCATCTCTCTCCTGGTGTTACGAGGAATGAGAGACGTGAGGCGAGCGGATCCACTTGCGATCCTTTATTTAATGGACGAGACAGATACATAGTCGAACAGGCAGGGTCAAACAGGAGCAAACAGGAGTGTCAGAGAGGCGAGACGAGAGAATAGTCCTTTTATGTCGAGCAATAATCCAAAGGCAGGCGGCTAGACAGTCGAAAAACGAGAAAACCAGGCAGGAGAACAAAAAACCAGGAACTTGGAACAAGAAACTAGGTAACGCTAACTAAGGGAATACAACAATACAACAATTCAACAATCCGTGACGTAAACTGGGGAAGTCCGGGGCTTTATAGGAAGCCTGATTGGTCACGGGGGCTGACGCAATCAGTGCGGTGGAGGATGGGAGATGCAGTCCGAAGTGCAACGTAACAGTCAGAGTGAAATGGAAAAGTGAGAGTGACATCTGGTGGTGAGCAGTCCGCAGAGCACCGACCAGATTCGTGACACCTGGAAAGAATCAATGTGGTTAAAATGAATGTACTGCCTCATTATAATTATCTTTTTCAGTCTCTACCATGCTATTTAAATATATAATCTTCTAAGACTTAAATAAGAAAATTATCCTTTATTTGGAATAACCATCCACCAAGTATTGCTTTTAAAACTTTATGCAAATTAAAAGAAAATGGGGGCTTAGGGCTCCCGGATTTTAAATTATACTATTGGGCACCACAGACAAAAAATATTATAAGTTGGGTACACCCTCGAGAAAATGCACAGTGGACTGATATTGAGAAACAAGCCATTTATCCAGTATCATTAAAATCACTACCATATATTAATAACATAAAAAAGTTAAATAACTGCATAAAGACATTTGTGATTTATAATATAATGAAAACCTGTCAGGAAATTAAAAAATTTTGCACCTTGCATTCAAAAATGTCTATCTTGTCACCTTTGTCCTATAATCCAGATTTACCATCCTCTATAGTCAGAACATCATTCATCAAATGGAAGGATCAAGGCATTGTCTCTTTTAAGCAAGTTCTTAAAGAGGGCACACTTAAATCTTTAAAATTGTGAAACGCCAACTGAGAACAACAATACAGTTGTTCATAAAATACATCCAAAGAGCCATTACACAAGAGACTTATGAATATAGTTGCTGGCAAACAAGTATGTGTTAATGGGATAATAACACGGACAGGCACTGCGGAGGAAACGTGCAAGGGGAGGGTATCTTCCCAGCTATAGCCACCACATTCTTAAAGATGGAGTGGGTCAACTCTGTGGCAACAGATCCTGCAGGAACTTCAGCACTGAACCAACTGGGCAGTGGACTGAGTCGAGCTGGTGATTGCCACACCAAGAAGTGAAAGGTGCCACTTCAAAGTGTGCAGTTTCCTCACTGAGGGAGCTCTTGGAATGGAGTACAGTTTTCGCAACCTCACTTTGCCCCCAAAGCATACCACAGGGACTTCCTACATTAAAGAAGAAAACTACTTCTCAGTAAACCCTCCTGCAAAGCTGGCCAGACCACAGAGAGTGGGCTACCTACTCATGACCCAGCAGGGGAGGTAGCACTGTCTAGGCAAAGCTCAGGGCAACCACTACTTAAAACCCTAAAAAGGGGGAGCGATCCGAAGCTAACACATAGGTATCCTCAGATAGCCATATGCCTGGAAGGCTACCAGAAGGGGGAATGGAGGTTACCTAGATTTCACAGAGTGGGCTGTCTACTTGGAACCCTAACAGGGCGCCCAACTGGATTCTGTAGCCTCCTACAGTGTGCAGGACCCATTGAGACACGTTGGGCAAAAGTTTACACGTTGCCAGATGGTCTACTAAGGGAATCAGTCTCTCGAGACTGACCTCCAGTGTACTTAGAGTGGCTAGCACGGTGCCCTGTAACGGATTACCGGCAGGGAATGGGCAAACTAGCTGCTCTAAAGACCCCCTTAGAGGTAGCAAGCTTTCCAGCACCACTACGTCCCCGGACGGATGCTGCAAGATGCGCTCACAGGAGACCACTGAGCCCTGAAGCACCGGAGGTGGCAGGGTTAACAGATCGAGCTCCTGAGGGCACTGAGGAGAGACGGGCACTGTATGATGAAGTGTACATTGCTCTTCCCCAGAGGGGCCTGCCTTCAGAAGTCCTGGACAACAGCCATTAGGTCCGGGAGAAAGTGTTTCAGTACCTGAAACATGGCCAGCATCTCCAGGCAATAAAGTGCCACATGAGATGGTGGCCACTCCACAGACTGAGCGGCCAATATCCATTGTTAACATACACAATGACAAGGAGTCCTCAGCACTGGGCCCTGAGACAGGAACCAAGGCTTCCTCAACATGTCTAAGGCACGTAAGCAGCGCCGCGTGACCTTGATCAAGTGAAATGGGTTGCCCCTCGGGGAAACCCCTTGGTCCTGAGCCACCACTGCAGGGGTCTTATGGACAGCAAAGGTACTACGCTGGACACAGCTGCCATCAGACCCAACGGTTTAAAACTGCCTCACAGTGAGTGACCGGCCTATTCAGAATCTCTTGACTGCTGTGAGCATCGACTCGATCCGAGCAGAAGACAGATGTCCCTGCATCATGGTCGAATCCCACACGACAGCCAGATAGGCGGTTCTCTATACTGGAGAAAGCACACCCTTCTTGACATTCAGTCGCAACTCCAGCTCTTTTATGTTGCCGAGAACGACATCTCGATGCTGAGCTTCTAACAGCTCAGAATGAGCTAATATTGATCAAATGTCAATCTGGTTCAGTATGCGGATGCCCTGGAGTCACAGAGGAGCCAGAGCAGCATTCACGCACTGGTGAAAGTGCGGGCTGAGAGTGCAGTAAATGGCCAAGCTCTACAGAGGCTGCTCTCGCCCAGCAGCCGGTAATGATGTGCCCACCCATCAGCCTCCTCAGAGGAAGAGAGGTGTAGCATCATGCCCTCAGACAGGGGGAGGAAACCACAGCATGCTTCCAAGAGAGCACTGTTAAATAAATATAGACTTCTAACCAGATGAGTAATATAAACTTAATTCCTCAGAAGGTGCACACATAAAGACATTTATGAACACAGCCAGCCCCCTCAAGAGCTGACTGTGCATGCTCATCTCCCAAACAAACCACACATAAACCGCGTTAAGCGAGCAATTTAAAATACAGTCTGCTAATATGCATACAACATCAATCTCCTCAGAGAAAGATAGCTGTAGCAGTGCAAGCTCTCACTCAACGCTAGATCTAGGGAGAGAGGCAGAGAAAGGGTGAGCCCGTCTCTAACCCGTCCCTAGATCCATGTGTGATCCCCACGACCACAGGCACCGCTCTGCCTTGGCAGAAACGGGGCTTGAGCCGTGAAAACACTCGCGGGGGCTCCCTCCTCGAAGAGAGCCCTCCGGGAGCAAAGCATACGCAGCAAGAGTGCGGGCAGTTAGCTTCCTCAAGAGCTGACTCTGCCTGCTTCACTGCAAGCTCTCACTCAAAGATGGAAGAATGTGCTGCGCGGGCTTCCGAGCCCCGAGAGAGAGCGCTAGATCTAGGGAGAGAAGGCAGAGAAAAAGGTGCTGAAAGACAGAAGCTGCCGGCTGCATTCACCGCACATGCTTTATAGCTTCCTGGTCTCTACGTCACCCTGCCCATGACATCTCTCTTCTCTATTGGACTGATTACACACATTTCAGAGCATGATTACGCTGAAAGCGAAGGGGAATTGCCTTTTATTGAACCATGGGGTTTTAGTGTGGTAAAACTGCCTTTTTTTGAACCACAAGGTTTTGGTGTGTTAAAACTGCCTTTTTTTTTTTGAAGCGCAGGGTTGTAGCATGTTAAAACTGCCTTTTATTGAACCACAGAGTTTTACAAAACCACAGGGTTTTACAGTGTTTCTAAAAAAGTGCCTTTTTTTTACCTCTGAATTATGAATTATTTTTTTAAAATAGCATTTTTTAGACATTGCCTATATTAATGACACTTGTAAAGGACTAGTGACTGCTATAAACAAAAATAGCGTTGCTTTGCATTGTTTATGGAAATAATTTGCAATGCACTAATAAAATGACTGTTTACATGCACACGATTCAAATTTCTACATATAGCAGCATTCTGAAGTACTGAAATGTGAACAGTGTTTTCTTGCCGTTCTTTCTAATTCTTTCTAATTCTTTCTTATGTTTTTGAGAGTATATGCGTGACAGAAACCCCACTACTGATGGAGCTGCAGGTTTTAAGAATAAGAGCGGGTAAACACGAATGCTGCTTTGGTGTCTGTCAGTGTTAGATGTGCATGTGAACACAGTCAATGTCACGCTGCAGCTCCAGAGTCTCACTGCATTTCCTGCTCTAAATGTCTCCTTGAGACCTTCTTGAGGTCCCTTTTTTTAAATATGTGGTTTTTTAAAAATTTTTTGTGGAGCTCTTCTTTGGCATTTCTGCCATTAAGCTCCTCACCTCTGGTCCGTGTGATGAACGGATCTGCTGCCTTCTTCCAGTCTAGGCCTTCATCCAGCGGTGCTCTTCCAGCTGCTCTAGAGTCAGCCGGTGAGCTGGATTATGGCTCAGGCAGCGGTAAATCAAGTCATGGCATGCTGCAAACAGTTCAGAGAGAGTAAAGGTTAGTCATCAAATAAGAACAGTCAACTTTTCTACTGGCTAGATCTGACAGATAATGTAGATCTGTTTGTGTCTGTGTGTTGTGTATTCACCTGTGGATAAGGTTGGATCCATCTTGACAGCCATGCTGAATTTCATCAAAACTTTCGAAGGGCAAATATCTAAGCATGATTTCAAAGAGCAAAATGCCCATTGCCCAGACATATGCCGCTTCGGCGTGAAATACGGACTGTCCGATTACTTCAGGTGGGGTGTACGTGTCCGATCCTAAATGAGAGAGACAGTTTTAGTGTTTCTGTACGTTTATCATCAACAACACAATGTACTATGATCATCAGTAAGACTACGCTAACAAAACAGGTCGACTCACCTTGGTATTCGCTGCTCTTAAAGCCCTCGCTGGTAATGAGACGGGCGCAGCGGAAGTCAATAAACTTGAGCTCCAGGCTGTGGAGAGTCACCAGGATGTTACCCGAGCGGATATCACCATGGTAAACTCCACGCTCACTGCAGTGTTTGACTGCTTGAACCGCCTGAAGCATGAACAAGCGTGCTTGTCCTTCACTAACAGGACCTGACAACAAGATTAAATCCACCAAGGTCCTGCACGGTTCGGGGTACTCCATGATGAGAGAGAAGCTGCTCTCGTCCTCAAGCCACTGGTGTAATGGGATGATGTTGGGGCATGAGGGAGCTTCTCCCAACCTGAGCATCAGAGCCACTTCAGCAAGCACAGGTTTGCAGTGACTGGCCTAGAGAGAGAAACACAACACAGTTAGTTTGCGGGAAGCAATTCTTGAGTCAGACGCTTTATTTCAGCTACAGGTTAAAAACCACCAAATATGAATTAGATTTTGATAACATACAATGTCCAGATAGCGGTCCACTCTGCGCTTGGGTATGCACTTGATGGCAACCTTCAACATTTCCTCATAGACCTTGCCGAAGTTTCCTGATGCAATTAAATGTCCAACTTCGAAAAAAGACACAATCAATCCTGAAAAACACACAGAGAAACAGACACGTATGAGACTGCAGATCCTTTGATTGTCTGATCTGATGCGGCATGAACATTCAGTTTCATATTATTTAACAAAATATAATTTAAATTCTGAGCCTGGTAATCCCAGGAGAGTACCTGTAGTGCTGCTGACAGCTAAACATTGTCATAAATGTTTAATCTAATGTTAACAAGATAGAGATGCTTCTCTTCAACGACATCTTAATAGTATTCTTGATACTCAATAACTTGCCTTCATAGTCATGAACACATTTTTAAAATCTTGTAATATTTTAAAGTCTTTATTATTCTTCAACTCTACAGTTGTGCTGTAAAATTCATTTCAAAGACTCACTTTTCATTCATAAAGATGACATGAAAAAAAGTGGAAAAAATGGAAAACAACAACTTTTTAAGATGAAAATGACATGAAATGACCCTTATAACCTGAAGATGTCAGTAAAGGATCACTCATTGGCTGCAGCTGCCATTTCAACTCCCATAGTTTCTGCTGTAGTTTTGTTACTCTTAATTTAGTCTGAATCATTTAAGACTAAGCTCTATTTTTGACATCGGCTTGTCAGATGTTAAGTTCGGTTATTACTGTCAATCATATCAAATGACTCGCGCATATTTAGCAGATTTACTCACAGTATTTTTTACACTTGCATTTGTCTTTTTTGAAACAGGATACATAAATGTTTGGTCCTCTTAGACAAACAAAACTTTTCTTTGAATTGTGAATGGATTATGTAGAGAAAATGAGCAAAGGCCACTCCTATTATGACACAGTACAGTTGACTGGAAATGACTGAGCTGGCTTATCTAAAACAAGGAAGTAATCTGTGCATATGCTCAATTGGAATATATGGAGTTGGAGAGGTGTAAGTGCAACTTTTGGTAATTAGTAGACAGTAAAAGAATGTATTTACACTATTTATAAAATACATTGACATGTATATGTAGTTATATAAGTGTTGTATTTACAATATACTCTAATATTTGAGGATTAATGTAGTCAACAATCGCTGCTTGCCTTGTTAACATATTTTAGGCTAAAGTAACTTTGGTTTAAGACTGTGTTTGCTGTGGTTTTGAAATGGTATTGTCTTGTTGGTATGTTGTCTTAGAAAATTAAAACTATAAGTGATATTATAATATATTATATATAAGATATTATAAGTAATATTTTAATATTAAATTAAGCGAAATTAATCTTGTTTAATGTTTTTGATTCTTGTTCACCCCATACTTTTTAATATATAAATATTTTCATAGTATATTAAACTTAAAACATAGTTTTTACACATTTAATCATATATTTTATGTATGTTGACTTTTGATATACACTTATTTACAACTGATTACAACTGACTTGTTCATTTATAATAAACGGAAAAGCATGTTGTCCTTGTAGTGTGCTGTGCTGCATGGGAATGCTCCAAAGTCACTCACAGAAAGCAGGATGAATGTATGGTTTCCCTACTGACATGGAGAGGAGAAAAAAATGATGCATTATTCCATTCACATTTATTTGTATATCACTTTTTATTATACACAGTGTTTCAAAGCAACTTTACAGAAAAGTAATGTTTCTACATTACAAATAAGAGTTACGTTAATGTGTAACTGTCAAAGTAATGTTCATATGACAGAAATGTTCTAAAATTAGGCATTATACAAATTATGCAGTTGGTTAACATGTATTCAGCAGAAACCATTAACACATTAAAGCAATGATCACATGTGATTATGTTGATTACAATGCAAAGAAAATTTGGCAGTTTTGTGAGTTGGCTTCATCTGAAGTCCTCTCAAGGCTTGGCATCATCTCTTCACAGGTGTTTTCATTACAGGGAATCTTCAGGTGGTTCTTGTTCTGAAAGCAAGACAGAGAAGGAGATCACATATCAGTCCTGTGGCATCGCTGCTCCTCCACACACAGTGGTTCTACAGTAGCTAAGAAGTGAATATAAAATACAGTAATAAAGTACAGATTTACTGTGATTACATTTATTAAAGTTGAAGTCAAAGTTTACATACACCTTCCAGAATCTGCACATTTTTAATTGTTTTACCAATATTAACACAGTATTAAGGATCAAGTGTATGTAAACTTTTGAACTGGGTCATTTTTATAAATGTAATTCAGGTCCATACTAAATAAACAATGTTGAAACATACTTATTTTGGTAAAACAATTTACATTTTGCAATGTCTGCAAGGTGTATGTAAACTTTTGACTTCAACTGTATACAGTAGTGGTACATATTTATATACATTACATATATTTCTGGTAATTTAGCCTAGTATGATTCTCAAATGAAAACTGCCAACCTCTTTTTCATTCTCACTTTGTAACAGTTGTGTGTAGAAGGAGGCACACAATGACGAAATGCAGTGACAAATCTTTTAATACCAACACTAGCTAAACCCACACATGGAGGGCTGGAAGACACACACACACGAACATAACCTTGTGATCGGACAATGAACGCTGAACTGAGACCAACTAATAAAGGAATGCTAATAATACAAGGACAGGTGTGGGTGATAAACTAATAAGGACTTAAGGAGGACAGGAAACAGGAACAACCAAATATGGGCAACAGAGGGAGAAACACAAACAGTCCAATGGGGGTGTGACACACTTAGTTCCATCAGCATCCTTTGCAATAAATGTAATCTTTCCACCAGAAAAAATAACTTTTAAAAGCCTTAATTGCACAACAATGAATGAAACTGCATAAGGGGAATAAATAGGAATAATCTAATAATAATCTATGTTAATGCATAAGGTAGTATGATTAGCTGCTCTGACAATATACAGTTTTGCACAAAGACACCTTACAAAACTGATTTAATTACTATAACACTGTTTTATTATTATAGCACATGCAGTGAGGTTGTCCACTGCTGTCATGAAATTTGAATACTAAAGCAGAAAAATTGAGATCCTAAAAGCAAAAATGTGGTAAAATTAGTGGAAATTAAAAGAATTGATAAAAAGAGTAAGTTTTAAGAAAACCAGAATAATTGTATATAATATTTAATGTGATAAATTATAAGACCTCAATATATAACCCATAGATACGTATTGAGCACTATAATTCACAATTCGCTCAGTTTTTAAATTCATATTGACTTGTGTTATATAATAATATAATTTTCCAGTCACTGTTTTACAGTGTCTCGTGTTAGTTTGTAATATGACCTGACTCTGCCTGAATACAGAAAAAAAGAAATCTTTGACCTCTGTAAAATCACTGACTCCACCCAACACTCGCTGCTTTCATGAAGAAGAACAATAACTTTAAACGCAGGAAACTTTACAGGTAATGTTAAAAAGACCCTTTTAATGTAACTTCGCTATATAAACATCAGTATAAGATACAACAAACTAAATAAACCATTTGGTATAATCTTGAGTGTATTTAACAACTGCGTAAGCTGTAGTAACCACTTAGTTTCACTTAACAGAATTGTCTCAAAAACATCATCACTGTCAATTATGTTAAGTATTAACAAGTAAAATATTGTCTTCAGATTATAGCACTTCAGAATTAAGGCCATATTTTAAAATCTATATTTTACTCATGATGTAGAAAAGCAAACAGTGCTACAGAAAGAAAACCTCAGACATAAATTAACAGTGATTTCAGCAAAGGCGAAGCTTTGTAGACATATGAAAGTAATAAAGTCAAACTGGTCTATAATAAGTGAAGCTGCTAATGCTGTTTGTGGAGTTGTTTATCATCCTCTGGTCAGATCTTGAGAGATTTAAAGCTAGGGTAGGTAATGTTTTTGCTCCATGAGGGAAACAGCAGGTATCTTTTATAGTTATTTTTATTTTTTATGGTTAGTTACAAACAGTGCATAAAAAAAGCTTACAAAACCACTGTAGGTTCTATTACTGTAATGTGCTTTGTGCTGTAATGTTGTCTCAGTGGTGAATGAGATGTGGTAATCTGAAAGTATTGCGTTCGACCCTCCACCAATGCCGTCTCTCCTAGCACTTCACAGACTCTGCCCTGGTTGTCTGTGTTCATGTGTTTTGGATGAGAAATGGCTGTGAGGAGAGCTCTGAAGGGAGACTGTTCTTTTATTTCAGTTGATTTCATCTGAAGCTGTGTGGCTGGAACTCAGTTGTAGCTCAACGCTTTTTCTGTTCTTCTTGTTCTTGCTTTCATTGATTCTGCTTGTTAACAGCAGGTTCATCACTGCTGTCACGGTTCACTCAATGTCTGAATTCGCTCACTTGTTGTTTTAAATCACTCTGTCAAGGAGAAACTACAAATATTGTTTTCAACAGTATATTACAGTTTTAATAGAAAATGGTATGTTACTATAGAATTTGGCCTTTTTAACAGCAGTGTTTGTTCGTAAAGGCACCTATTATGCCCCTATTTTACAAGATGTAATATTGGTCTGTGATAATGTGTCTGTGAAGTTTCAGTTCAAAATACCCCACAGATCATTTATTGTAAGATCTGGAAAATGTCAATTTTGGGGCGTCACTTTAAATCTACAGCAACTTGATGTTTCATCCCACTTTCGGTGTGTGAACTAATCTCACCAGCGTGACGCTGTTAAAATACTTCGATAACGTACGCACACAAATATGGTTAAAACATTAGCTAAGCACTACAATGACATGACCTTCACAAAGCAGTCTGGAGTGAAATTATTTGTGCAGACATAAATCTGTATTTATGTAATCCGTATTTTGAGGCACATTATCTTGAAATATAAAAGTAATCCACTGCATCCTCAGTGGCTCAGATGTAGGGAGAAAATGAAGACTCTCATGTTCAGTCTTACTTTTAGACACAGAACACCACAATTGCTTACGAGACATTGTTGATGTTACAACTGCTTCTTGTGTAATCTTGATCCAGAGTCGCTTTACATTTATTTTTCTCTTGCAACTACTCAAAATGAATCTGCTTCCAGAAACATTTAGAATCAGAATTAGCTTTATTCGCAAGGTGTGCATTTAAACACATTTATTCATGTAACTCTGTGAATAAAGAGATTTCCTTTTAACTGTAATAAAAGCATTATTCTATAAAATTACTTTATGTGGGGAAAAATTATGTACATAACATAATTTCCAAGCCTTAAGGTCCTGTTGTTAAAAATTAGACAACATGACAGGCAATGTGCTAATAGAATTATCACACAATATCAAAAAAATGTAAATGGTATTAAAAAAAACACAAATTGAGTGTGATTTAAATAAACAGTTTCTAAGCCATTTTATTTTAAATCTATAATTTAAAAAAATAATAATAATAAAATAAAAATTCTAAAAACTCAAATCCACCTTCAATTCTTGGTCCCTGGAGAACTTCCTTTCCTAAATGATGATGTTTGTGTCACAAATCTGGCCGGTGACCACCAGATGTCTCATTACATTCACATTACACAAACTGTTGCACCACACCCCAGACTACATTCCCCATCAGCCATTGCGCTGATCACCCGCATCCAATCAGAGACTCTATATAAGCCTTGGACTTTCTCTCACTATTCGCAGAGTATTGTATTATGTTAACATTCGTACGGAGCCTTTTGTTAGTTATCTTGCCTTGTTTTCTTAGTCCTATTTCCTAGCCTAGTTAGATCGTTAGATTGTCTTTCGGATTACCCTTTTTCCTTGTCGTTCGGACTCTGCTCGCCCCTTGCATGAACTCTATCCTGCCTATTTGGATGACCTGTTTTCCTCGTCCCCTTCAGTAACGTTCGCTGCTGATCGACCCTGTGATGTAACCAATTATTGAAGGTCTTTTGAGCTTGGTCAGTGATCTTTGTGACCATTAACACCAGTTTATTTAAAAGCAAAAGTTATATTTTGATTTAAGAATAAAATTTTGTTTATCCCAAAATAAACAAAATAATCATCATCATCATCATTTGTAACAAAGTAAAAAATAGTGTATGGTCTTTATAATAAATCGTCTCTTTACTTAGTTTGAATGTAAATTATTGTTTTGGGGAAAATGAATACTTTTGATTAATATCAAATCAAGATTCAAGGTTTCAACCAAATCATAAATATCATGTGAGAAAAACTACAAAAAATTGGCTGTAATAAATTGGAGTAGTTGTTGGTCTAAAGTTTCATTTTTTTCAGTGTGGAACTACTTAGCCTGTGTAGTTTTTGTGATTGTTTGTCTCTTCCATCTAGAGCCAGTGGTGGAGATTAAACTGTTCAGATCTATCATGGATGAAACTCAAACATCTGTAAATGAAGATTTTTTTCCAGGATGCAGGTACATAGAGTATAGAATTATATAATATAATATATTATATGCATTTTTTGTTTTGGGTAAAAAGTCTCTTTTTTTGTGTTCTGTAAACAAAAAAAGGGAATATATAAAGGATTAAATCTGTTGTGTTTTAGTCCAGTTCATCAGAAGAGATCAGAAGCAGAGCCCAGCTGTGTGTCTATGAAGAGTGACAGGTCTTTAAATCGGCCAATACAGTTTAACAGTGGAGATTCACAGCCTGGTCTCAGGTGTAACATTTGAAAATATGATTATAGCATGATTTATATTGTCATGAATCTGGTCGATGTTCCGCCGTCCGCTCACCACCAGAGGTCACTCTCACCTTATCACACACTGACTGTCGCATTACACCCCGGACTACATCTCCCAGTATCCTTCACGCTGAGTGCGTCAACACATGTGACCAATCAGCGTCACTATAAAAGCCCCGGTCTTTCCCCATGCAAGCCACGGAGTATTATTGTTGTGTTTATTGTCGTTAGCGTGTTCCTAGTTCCTAGTTCCCTCGCCTGGCTTCCCCGTTTTGAGTGTTCGCCGCCTGCCTTCTGGACTCTGCTCATTTTTATTGGATTATTCTCTATGTCTTGCCTGTGATACACCTGTCTGCTCCTGTTTTCACCCTGCTCGTACGACCATGTCTTTGTCTCGTCCTATTAATAAAAGCTCGCAAGTGGATCCGCTCGCCTCTCGCCTCTCACTCCACGTGTACAGAATACACTACAGAATACAGACATGGACACTGACAGAATTCTTTTCAGGATCAAACAAGGACCACGCACACTAGAACAGTATATCCGTGAGTTTCTGGCCATTGCCAATTATTCCACCCTCCCGGACTGTACTATCATAGAGATCTTTTGCGATGGCGTAAACCAGCCTTTAAGGGCGAGGCTGAGACGCGAGGGTCCGCGTTCATCACTCGCGGAGTTTATGGACTTTGCACTATTGTGTGTGGGCTCTCCGTTTACCGTGGGTGTCGCGGATGGGGAGCGCGACGCCACGGAACCTCTGACCGCCTGGATCGCGCAGGAAATGGCGGCTGTGGCGGAGCGCGCTCGAGCAATGGCGGCGACAGCGGTGCCCGTTCACAAAATGGCGGCCGCGCCGGAGCGCGTTCATACCTTGACGGCGACAACAGAGCCCGTGCGCAAAATGGCGGCAACTGCGGTGCCCGTTCGCAAGACGGCGGCGGCGCCGGTGTGCGCTCACGAGATGGCGGTGACGGCGGAGCCCGTTCGCAAGATGGCGGCGAAAACAGACCTTCGTCACGTCACAGCTGCTATATCAGAGCCATACAAAGTTACAGCTGCATTTCCTGAGTCAAGTCAAGTTTCCAAGTCAAGTCAAGTTGCAGCTGTGTTTCCCGAGTCAAGTCAAGTTCCTGAGTCAAGTCCATTTGCAGCTGCATTCCCCGAGTTAAGTCAAGTTTCCAAGTCAAGTCAAGTTGCAGCTGTGTTTCCTGAGTCAAGTCAAGTTACCAAGCCAAGTCAAGCTACAACTGCTGTCCCGGAGTCAAGTCAAGCTACGGCTGCTGTTCCAGTGTCAAGTCAAGCTACGGTTCTTGTTCCTGTGTCAAGTCAGGTTAAAGCTGTGTTTCCTGTGTCAAGTCAAGTCAGAACAATCGCCCCTATCTCAAGTCAAGTTACAGCCATCTTTCCTGAGCCAAGCACTGTCAAGATGGCTGCCACGCCAGAGCCACTGCACAAGATGGCCGCCGTCTCCAAGCCACTCCACAAGATGGCTGCCATTCCTGAACCTGTGGTCAGCACCCGGACGCCACCTGTGGTCATGATGGCCCACGTGCTGGACTCACCCCTAATGACGGTATGGGCAGCTAAAATGGCGCTCCTTCATGCCGCGGCGGCTACCCCTGGGTCAAGTCAAGACACAGAGTCAAGTCAAGACACAGCTGCCGTTCTCCATGAGTCAAGCCAAGACACAGCCGTCGTTCTCCATGAGTCAAGCCATGTTGTTCCTGAGTCAAGTCACGTTACAGCTGTTGTTCCTGAGCCAAGCCATGTTGTTCATGAGTCAAGTCCCGTTACAGCGGATCTCCATGAGCCAAGGCAGGTTACAGCAGATCCTCATGAGCCAAGTCAAACTGCTGCTGTTATTCCAGAGCCAAGTCAAGCTTCAGCCGCTGCTCCAGAGTCAAGTCAGGCTACAGCTGTAGCTTCCAAGTCCAGTCAAGCCTCCAAGTCCAGTCAAGCTTTCAAGTCCAGTCAAGCTTCCAAGTCCAGCAACGTCAAGGCTGTCGTTCCTGAGCCAAGTAAAGTCATGGTTAATCTTCACAAGCCAAGTGAAGTCAGGGCCGCTCCTCCTGAGTCAAGCAAGGTCACAGCCGTGGTTCCTGAGTCAAATAAGGTCATTGATCTTTACGAAACAAGTCAAATCACAGCCAATCTCCACGAACCAGGTCAAGCCACAGCTGATCTTCACGAGCCAAGTCAAGTCACAGTAGATCTCCATGAGCCTAGTCAAGTCACAGTTGATGTTCACAAGCCAAGTCAGGCCTCAGCCAGTCACCACGAACCAGGTCAAGTCACCGTTGATCTTCATAGGCCAAGTCAAATCATCGCTGGACTTCACGTGTCAGGTCAAGTCACAGCAGCACGTATTGAGCCAAGTCAAGGTATTGCTGTTGTTTCAGAGTCAAGTCACGTCCCGCCTGATGGCCTAGAGTCAAGTCACGTCCCGCCCGACGGCCCAGAGCCCCATCACGTCTCGTCTATCTGTCCAGAGCCTCACCATGTCTCGTCTGACCGCCCAGAATCAAGTCACGTCTCATCTGACCGCCAGAGCCAAGTCACGTCTCGTCTGACCTTCCAGAGCCCCGTCACGTCTCGTCTATCTGTCCAGAGCCTCACCATGTCTCGTCTGACCGCCCAGAGTCAAGTCACGTCTCGTTTGACCGCCCAGAGTCAAGTCACATGATGTCTGCCAGTGTGATGGCGATCACCATTCTCAGTATGTGGGCCGCACACTACACTCCAGAGGTCACGTCTGTTCACAAGTCTGCCCCGGAGGTCACGTCGGTTCACAAGTCCGCCCCAGAGGTCATGTCTGTTCACAAGCCTGCTCCAGAGCTCCCGTCTGATCTCAAGTCTCTGCTCCTGAGGTCATGTCTGATCTCAAGCCTGCTCCAGAGCTCCCGTCTGATCTCAAGTCTCAAGCTCTCTGGTCTTCAGAGGTCCCGTCTGGTCTCAAGTCTGCTTCTCCCGTCTGGTCTCAAGTCTGCTCTAGGGCCTTCCCCGTCAGAGAAGCTGCGCCAATGCCTCCAGAGGTGTTAGCATGGACTGTAGAACCTCCTATGGAGGCGGTGTTATCCTTTGGTCTCTCTGCTTCTCTCCCTATTCTCTCTGCCTTCTCTGTCCCTGCTCTCCCCAGGTCCCAGCCCATGACGCGGGTTCCTGCTCTGCATTGGAGGGTCCCTGCGTCTCCTGTTCCGCCCTGGAGGGCTTCGGCTCCGCCCTGGAGGGCTCTGGCGCCTCTTGCTCCATCTCCGGCTCCGCCCTGGAGGGCTCCGGCACCTCCTGCTCTGCCTCCGGCTCAGCCCTGGAGGGCTCCTACGCCTCCTGCTCCGCCTCCGACTCTGCCCTGGAGTGCTCCGGCGCCTCTGGCTCCGCCCTGGAGGGCTCCTGCGCCCCCTGCTCCGCCTCCTGTTCCGCCCTGAAGGGCTCCTGCGCCTCCTGCGCAAAAAAATTTTTTGCACGGGCTTGCGTTTCCGGTCTGATGCATTCGCATGCGTATGAATGGAATTCAACAGAACGAAAAGCGCAGTGTGACTGCGGCTTAACAGTATTTTTTAGACCCGTGTATGTTCGGTGTTAAAGAGACAGCAGCCTAATAAATGTGCTGCCTGCCATTAATGTTAATCCAAGAACAAAAAATTATTCACTGATCTTGACTAAATATCTTTTGTAACTTTAATAAGGATTAATTTATTTTAATTACAAGAAAACAAAGCAGTGTTTTTAAACTTTTTATTTAAATGTCTGTACCTGGAATTTATTTATGCTATTTTTAATTTATTTGTTTGTTCCTATTTTATTACTGACTATTTACTTGTCTTTAACAATTTAATGTTTGAAATTTATGTAAGTCTAATTGTGGTATTGTTTTGTTAAAATCATAAGAAAAAGTTCCTCCTAGGCCTAAGTGTTCTGGCTGCTGATTTTTGCTCATGTTATTCAACTGCAACAGAAAACTTTGTAAAAAAAACTGAAATAAAAATGTTTGACTTAACTTTTAATTTACTTTTTTTTATGTTATTGGAATCAAAACTAGTAATCGTTAAGAACTGGAATCCAGTGGTGGGCAGTAACGAAGTAGTTGTACTTCGTTACTGTACTTAAGTACATTTTTCAAGTATCTGTACTTTACTGGAGTACTTTTATTTTGAGGAACTTTCACTTTTACTTCACTACATTCCAAAGTGTAAGATCGTACCTTTTACTTCACTACATTTTATAAAACATATCGTTACTCCTTTGCTACGTGCTCTGAGACGCAGAAGCGGTGTCTGATTCATGAACAAATTGATTCTTTTCAATGAACCTGTTAAATTGATTCGCCAATCGCACCAAACGACTCATTCACGAATTAGAATGATCCGATTGCAGCTCTTCTGGAGTCGAAAACCCATTGATTCAAATGATCCGTTTAGAGCGAGTCTCCAGTCAACTGAATTCACAAGTAAGAATCGGGAGATCTTGTGCGCGCGCGCGCGACTGATGCTGCGAAAAGTAAGTTACTAATGTCGAATTTTAGGATTAATTATTGTAACTGAAAATCATATTTACGTCAAAGCTGTCCGTTGTTTGTCAGTTACATCTGCTGTAAAGGGTGATCTGTTTCTGAAATGCTTGAATTCAGACACATCAACATCAGTGTCACTGTTTTAGGTCAAAAACGAAAAATGTAAATAACAGATTAAATAAAATAACTCATGCACGTTCATATTCCCCGCTGCTGTAATGTTAGCAGTTTTATTAAAATGCTGCATGTAACCCTACGTGACGTCTGTTTTTTTATATTGTTTAGCAACAGTATACATTTTTATATTGTTTGGATCAACTAGAATAGACGGATACGAATGTTTATTCATAACCATACTGAAAATAAGTAAATGTTGTTAGCTGATGCTAACTGTCTAGCTAACAAGCTAGCTGGTGGTAAGTTAAGGTAGTTTTTAGATATAAAGTCCAAATATTTTTATTCAACAACCTAGATAGATTACATCCGAGGGAAAAAGAAAGGATGTGATGTTCAGAACATGGTAACTACAGTAATTATTGAAGTGGGAAGTGATGGCCTCTGGGGGCATTTGGCCAGGGGTGTTTTTACACAGACAATGTTTGAAAGGAAAAAATCATTATGAAAATATAATTATATTTTCCTTAAAATGTTCTTGCTAACTTCAGGCCTTATTCTCATGTCATATATAACTGTGACGTTATGCAAACAACAAGCTTTAAAACACTTTTTTCTTATTGGTGAAAATTAGATGGTCAAATCTGTTTTCTCTCAGGTACATTGCAGTGTAAGCTTCACACTGAATATTGCTACATCACTCTCATCAACATAGTCCATATCAACAACAAAAATGTATTTTTACTCCATATAGTGGTTATTTTGGGAAAATCCCAGGTATTTTGAGCAGTAGGATTATTAAAAAATATGTGCTATTATAAAATTCAATTAAGTAGCCTATATAAAATTGCAAAATAAACCTATCAGTACTTTTTTACTTAAGTACATAAAAAATGGGATACTTTTGTACTTTCACTCGAGTAAAATTGAAAGAGGAGCACTTTTACTTTTACTGGAGTAATATTTTATTATACGTATCTGTACTTTTACTCAAGTACTTGACTTGTGTACTTCGTCCACCACTGCTGGAATCGATAAACAGAATTGGAATCGATAAAATTGAAACAATACCCAACCCTAGTTATTAGACGTTGTTTGGATCCATAACACTTTGACAAGTCTATACAATCAGGGGTAGTTATAGGACCAAACTATGACACCTCCTTCCCCAATATTTATATATGAAGAGTTGAGATGCCTCTTAATTATGTCTGAGGTTTTTTTTTTTTACACTCACCATGTATTCCTTCACCAGAGTTCTCTCATCCTCACAAAGGCAGATACAAAGAGCTCTGACGATGGCCTCTCTCCTTATATGGACATCACTTACCTGTAAACATTACATATTGATTATTAGTCCAATCTATAAACACCTGGCAGGAAAAAATTGAAGAACTCACTACAAATGAACTTCCTTAATTATACTGCCCTGTCAAGTTACTGTTTGGATTTAAATAGTCACTTTAAATACTTAAGTCTCTACAACTGGAACATTATTGCAGTGTTTATTATGTTTCTAACATGTTACTTGTTTGGCAACAGTTTTTCTAACCCTAACTGATGTAAGCAGGGATAGCTGCAGACAAGACATCTCCAAAATGGAACATGAAACACACAAAGACTTTCACCATGGGCTCTGGCTTCAGCCAACTGATATTGAGTAACATTTCAAAATAAACGTTTCTAATTGATCTATTATAAAACATTATAAATTAAAATTAACTAATTATATAATTTTTTTTTTTTTGTTCCCACTGTGAACCTGAGACATGACTGGAAACTCCCTTTCGCGTCAGGGAAAATGTATTTGTGAAGTAACTTAATATTTTCTAACTGAATTTAATTAATTCACATGGCTTGGATTTAAAACATATACTTCACATAAAACCAATTAATATTTATTAATTAAAATAAAAAACTAAATTAAAATGATTTAAACTTGCAAAATTAAATTATGCTTATAGGGGCCATAATCATTTTTTTCAGTGTTTGACATATTTGCGTGTGTGTTTGGACACACACTCGAAGGCCAAAGTGTAATTTGCTTGTCCGTTTGGGAGTGCGCACACACAGTTCAGCCAGGGGAACAGCGTCTCTAACATGAATGACTGTGCCTTCAACGTTTTATCAAACATATCCCGCAATTTATCAACAGTGCAAATTGCATTTTACAACAATCACTGTGGTACTTACGGGCTGTTTTACATCCGTCAGTTTTTCTACAGTGACCACATGTAAAAGGCTTCTCTCCGGTGTGAACTCTCATGTGCCTGTTAAGAGTCCCTTTTAGGTTTAAACTTTTTCCACACTGTTGGCATGTGAAAGGTTTCTCTCCAGCGTGAATTCTTATGTGGTCTTTGAAGTGTCGTTTTTGGCTGAAATTCTTTCCACGCTGAGGACATGTGTAGGATTTCTCTTGAGAGTGAAGTATAAGGCATGTATAAGGCTACTCTCCATTGTGTATTCTCATGTGTCTGGTTAAGCCCTACTTTTTGAGCAAAAGTCTTTCCACATTGAGAGCATATGTAAGGCTTCTCTCCAGTGTGAATTGTCATGGCTTTCTTTTGGAGTGACACTTTTTTCACACTGAGTGCATGTGTAAGGATTCTCTCCAGTGTGAACTCTCATGTGCTTTTTAAGGATTCCTTTAAGAGTGAATGCGTTTCCACACTGTTGGCAGATGAAAGGGCACTCTCCAGTGTGAATTCTCATGTGGACTTTAAGGCTTAAGGCTTGAGAAAACCGATTTCCACAGTGTTGGAAGGTGAAATTACTTCTAGTTTCTGTCTTTTTAGCCCTTTTTTGTAAGGAAGTCTTTTCAGCTTGTGAGCAACTAAAAGTTGTTTTTCCTGTTATGAAATCATGATTCTTATATTGATCTTTTTCTTCACTCTCCTTTTTTTTTAGCACCATCAGGTCTAAGGCAAAAAGAGACAAATGCAAATTAACACCAGTTTAATGGCACAAAGAAACAGACAACAAAACATTTAGAGATGTAAAGCATCTAGATCCTATACCCAGGGATAAAAAGGAGTTAGAGTTCATAAGGCCTAGACTTGGGGGGACATCGACGTCCTGTCTATAACAATGGCCTATGAAATACTGAATGCAGAGCCCCTTCTTTTTACCCCTGAGCGAAGATTAAAAAAGAACTTCACTCTGATCAAACTACATCAGACTTTGATGACTTAAGCACCACACAGCATCTTCTTAAATAATCCTGTGCCAAAGAAATAAAAGGTGAACTATCTGTACTAGGGATGTGCCCAAATAATTAGCTGCTTGCCAGCGCTAGCCTGTTAAATTACAGCACATACAATTTTACTTACTACATAAGGAGATATGACTGATAGTCCACTAACAAACATCTAATCTTATAAAATGTGTGGTAAGTACTGCTGCTCCGTGGTATACACAGAGTACAAGTGATCGCAAACCTTTAAAGTGAAAGTAACAAGCGAACATGCATTCAAAATCAATTTCAATGCCCCACATAATAATTGAAGCTCCCTGATGCCTGCAATTCATATTGTAATTACCCAACGATATAATTACAAAAGAAAGTATTGAAATATATATTTTCTCCTATTTATTCCCCTTAGAGGTTCCACAGTACACATTTCCTTTCTGGTACAGTATACGGATTCAAGGCACATCCCTAATCTATACCATTTTTAATTTTTCTTCCATTGCATCGTATCGCATTGAATCGAAATCGTATCGTCGTATGGCATCAGTAGCTGCTTCATATGTATCTTGAACGTATTGTATCATTGGCTCTGCACTGAGATGCGTATCGCATCGGCCACAGTTATGGATATGCAAAATCCCTATTAGGGACTACAGGTGGAAAGACACATCTGATTATAATGTGACGAAAAGCATCTTCTGGTTCTTATCAAATAAGGATTTGGTGCACTGGTACACCATCCCTATCAAATAAACCACAACTAATATTTTTATATATCAGGGACACTGTGAGGGAAAAAAATTATTTGATCCCCTGCTGATTACATTTGCCCACTGACAAAGAAATGATCAATCTATAGTTTTAATAGTAGGTTTATTTGAGCAGTGAGAGACAGAACTAAAAATCCAAAAAACACATTTTAAAAAAGTTTTAAATTGATTTGCATGTTAATGAGTGAAATAATTTCAACTTAGAATCACTGCTTACATACTGTTCTCATTTTTATCATTTTATTCATCTGTTCTTCACTATTACATATTGCCTTTGCACACTTGATATCATCTGCTTGTTTCAACTCATTTGTTAATGCAATTACACTTTTTACACATCATTTTTTAATTCCTCCCCTTCTCAATTTATTGATTCCTTTTCACTGTCACCAGCATTACTTACTGTCTTACCATATTTGTCTCTCTTTGGTAGTTTTCCCTAGTCTTACTCACATTTATATGTAGATTGAAGAAACATATTTTATTAATTTGATCACAACATGTGAAAGATCCCATGCATTTACCCTTGCCTTGACAAAATGGGGAGAGAAGTGGTTGAAAGTGGACAAAAGAGACAGTCTATTTGTGATCTGAACAACCAAAACACAGCCCAAATCTGCTACTCAGGTATTCTGAATTATATCAGGGGTGCTTCTGTGAACCTCAAGATTGTCTTGTTTCTGCAAGTCTTTCCACAGTGATGGCACAGTTAAAGCTCCTCTCTGGTGTCATTACATGACTCACGTTCTCTCATTTGTGAAACCTCATGTGGTATTTAAGTGCTGCTTTATTAATGAAACTCTTTCCGCAGTGACCACATATAAACGGCTTCTTTCCAGTGTGATGGTTCATGTGCCTGTCAAGGTTTCTTTTTTGGTTGAAACTTCTTCCACACTGTTGGCATGTGAAAGGCTTCTCTCCTGTGTGAATTCTTTTGTGGTCTTCAAAGTGTCGTTTATGATTAAACCTCTTTCCGCACTGAGGGCACGTGTAGGATTGCTCTCCAGAGTGAATTCTCATGTGGTCTTCAAAGTGTCGTTTTTGACAGTAACTTTTTCCACACTCTGAGCATGTGTAGGGTTTCTCTCTATGAATTCTCATGTGGACTTGAAGGTTTCCATCTTGATCAAAACTCTTTCCACACTGATCACACATGAAAGGCTGCTCTCCATTGTGAGTTCTCATGTGTCTGATAAAGCTTTCTTTTTGAGTAAAACTTATTCCACACTGTTGGCAGGTGAAAAGGCTCTCTCCGGTGTGAACCGTCATGTGGCAGTGAAGGTTTTCTTTCTGGTTGAAACTTCTTCCACACTGTTGGCAGGTGTAAGGCTTTTCTCCAGCGTGAACACTCATGTGCCTGTCAAGGTTTCCTTTTTGATTGAAACTTCTTCCACACTGTTGGCATGTGAAAGGCTTCTCTCCTGTGTGAATTCTTATGTGGTCTTCAAAGCGTCGTTTATGATTAAACCTCTTTCCGCACTGAGGGCATGTATAGGGTTGCTTTCCAGAGTGAATTCTCATATGGACTTCAATGTTTTGGTTTTGATGACAACTGTTTCTACACTGAGGGCATGTGTACAGTTTCTCTCTATGAGTTCTCACATGGACTTCAAGGTTTTCGTGTTGATCAAAACTATTTCCACACCGACAGCAGGTGTAAGGCTTCTGTCCAGTGTGGACTCTCATGTGTCTGTTAAAACTTCCTTTTTGAGTAAAATTTATTCCACACTTTTGGCAGGTGAAATAATGTCTTCTTCCTGTCTTGTGAGCCATTTTTCTTGAGGAAGTCTTTTCAGTCTGTGAAGAACTAAAATATTTTCCTCCACTTATGAAATCATGATCTTTATCTTCCATGTCATTCAGTACTTCACTCTCCTCTTTCAGTGTCATCACGTCTTAAGTGAAAAAAGACAAGTAAATGTTAACCCCAGTTTAATAACACAAAAACAACAGACATCAAAACATTTAAACACGTAAAGTGTCAAAACAGACATGCAACTACATTCTATATCCACATAAGTTTATGTAATCTGAGAAACTCTTCCCAATATTGCTAACTCTTCACTTATTTAGGACGTCTCAAAAACTATCAAGCTTGCATTGAAACCCTCTATTAAAAAAATATATATATCATAGAAATAATAAAATAAAAAAAATGACCCTGTAGATCTAATTAAAGGGGAAGTCCACTTCCAGAGCAAAAACAGAAATATATTGTACTCACCTCTTGTCAACAAAAATGTTCATGTCTTTGTTTCTTTAGCCATGAAGAAATTATGTTTTTTGAGGAAAACATTTTTCTCCATATAATGGACTGATATGTTTTGAACTTCCAAAATGCAGTTTAAATGGGATTTTTTGAATCATTTAAACTGTATTTTGGAAGTTCAAAATCGGGGCACCATATCAGTCCATTATATGGAGAAAAATCCTGAAATGTTTTCCTCAAAAAACATAATTTCTTTACGACTGAAGACAGAAAGACATGAACATCTTGGATGACAAGGGAGTGAGTACATTACACGTGAATCTTTGTTTTGGAAGTGGACTTCTCCTTTAACACACGTGTCATAAAAAAATGCCTCACAGATTGGCACAATAAATGTGTATTCTCCTGGTGGGCTGTTTTTATTCATGGAAATAAGGTGAATACATATATTTTATATGGTAGCACATAAAAAGCTATAAAATGCATAAAAAAATTATATTTATGGCTGTTTGTTATGCCTCATGTCTTTTTAAACTGTAGCAGCTCCTGCTCTTTTCACTCTGGTCAAAATGTCCAGCAGGGCATGCAGATTCTGTCTGTTTTTTTGGCCATGCAGGAAAAAACTGCAAAGAGGCTAAATGTAAATGTAACTCTCTGTAAATCCACTCTCTGGCAGTAGGTGGCGCTTATGAAACAGCAGAATTACAGTTGTTTCCCGTAAGAAATGTTTTCTGAAAACAGAACCTTCAGAGGTACATTCATATACAGTAATTAATTCATTCATTAATTTGTGTAGTTTTCTTTTCCACCATATTTTCACAAAAACGAAAGTACTAAGTCTACTATGTGCAGAAACAATAAAATAGTGGTCATTCGATTTAAATATTAAAGGTGAACCGATTCATTGGTTTTGCAGATTAATTGGCACAGATAGTTGATTGCTGGAACCAATACTGTTTCTAAGCATAGGCAAGCTAGGCGGTTGCCTGGGGTGCCAACCGCTGGAGAGGGTGCCAATGAGCACACATACTGGCACGACAGTTTAGCAAGGTTGCAATAAAGAATGGAACAGACACCCTGAAATATGACTGCTGCCCCCACTGGATCCCCTAACATCACTGGGCCAGAGAACTGTCAATCTGACGATGCCTGCAGGCCATTGGATCAATTGGATCAATTGCTGCCTGATTGTTGCATGCAAAGTTTGCATTTGGAGCACTTAACAACACCACAGGGCTCTGTCAGTGCTTTGGCAAGGTTTTTTGCCATGCAATTAAGCTGAGGTTAAAATGCCAATTTATAACACTGTGCACAAAACCTGTATTTTGTTTAAGTTTTGTTTCATTTTTGTGGCAGTTTAGCACTCAAAACTCATGCTGTGAAATTGGTCCAAAAGGTGTGTTTTTGTGCCAATGCATTGTTAAAGGATCAGTGACTTCCCCTCTAAAACTTTAACAGCCAATAAAAAATATTGTTATAGTAATAATAATAATAATCATAATAATATGTATAGCTAATTCATGAGATCAGTGCAGTGTTTCCCATACATTGATCTATTTTTGGCGACCCACCACAATATCAAAACTGACTGCCACAAAAAGATTTTTTAAAAGGCTTTGACTTTGTTGAATTAACAAATAAACTGCACGTTTCAAAATCAAAATGTGGTGCTATAGTGTTATTGTATTAGTGTATATCTTAAGGAAACCGACTGTCTTCAGAAATTTTTCATGCCTGTAATGCCTGATAAAGCCAAGTATAGGTCTCTGCAGCAAAGTAATGGGAGTTACCAGATCAGGGCATTTTCAGACCATATTACCTGATTGGTTGACGCCATAGTGACGGTATGTTTAGGGGTGGGGTTAGGTCAGGGGGATCATTTTGACTGCATGATTTAGAAACACCCAGCAGTTTGAAAATGCCCGGAAATTCAAAAACGCCCAATTTTGCTCTGCAGAGATCTTAGTCTTTATAAAGCAGCATTTGTGAGCACAGTGCTGCTTTGTGTACAGCCATTACTACTATTTTTGCCTCTCCAAAGCAGCGCCTAGTGGCAAAGAATGAATTTGCATTTTTATTCACACCAACGCAGAAATCAACTGATGGTTTTACACAGCAAACACGCAAAACGGTGTATATGTTCCACAGGGTAAGCCCGTGTAGAGTGTACATCTGTGGGAAACACTGCAATACATTCTTTATTAAACTTTATTAAACTTACGGAAATGTTGAAACGCTGAATCAATTCATACATTCATACAATTCATACAAGGGAACACCATCATACACACAGAGGGCAGAGCGTTGCATTACTTAAAGGGGAAGTTCACGCATCAATGAGTAACAAAGGAATAAGTAGCTGCATTCTGATTCTGACTTTTATGCCACTGATCCGGCTTTTATATTTAGTTTGGGGTTAACAAAGGGTTTTATAGGTTTGACTGAAATAATAATGCAATAACTGACACTTTAAATCAGTGTTTCAAACAACAACAAAACAATTGAACAAAAAAGATAAAGACAAAAAATAGCCATTGATAATACCCAAACATGTATCCAAATTCAAATGTAATGAATCATTTTATGTGTGATTACAATTTCTTAGCAACTAGGGATTTTTACATAGGGATATACAGGCATTTAGTGGCTGCCCAATGGTATTACAGATAATAAATTGTGCAAAATTTACCAACAGTGCGTTCAGATTTGTAGAACTCACAATGTGCGTAAATTTCCACAAATTAGTGGTGTTACTATGACAACCAAATTGAATGTGACAAGAAACTGGTGTCTGAAAAGAAATGTGTGTATGTGTGTGTATATATATATATATATATATATATATATAAGCTGTCTGTTTTCCGGGTTGTGTCCATTGCTGGAGCGTCTGAGAAGGGTCCGCTGTAATTATACAATTGGGGATTGTATAATTACAGAAACTCCTGCTGCGCCACAACGTGCCATTCACATAGTTTTACATTATATTTGTCCCAAATCATTGTTAATGTATGTAATGGCCTCACCCTAGGATGTAAAATTGTGTATTGTACATTTTTCAGTGAAAAGTTTGTCTTTCTCATGGATCTAATAAAGTATGTTTCTCATTTTTTGAGCTATACTATAGATTGCGCTTTCTCTTTCCGTTTGCTGTTTTTTTTTAAACTTCTAACTTCAAACTTATTTATGCCACATTGTTTATTCTTGAAGTAAACTTTTGCACATTTGCTGCTTAAATAAACTGTTTTAGACCACTTCTTGAATTGAACGTGATGTGTCCGGTCCGTGTGATACCTGTAGACGCAGCTCTGTGCTTTTCGTGGCTGACATATTTTATTTTGATTAGATAACCATTAAGTGTTCTAAAACAGAAACAAACAAAGTGTGAGAGTATACAGTTAATATCCATCTGTATGTAATTTTAATGTTATGGCCTTATTTAGATGCTGAATGATGGCCATCTTTAAATCTGGGACCTGGGCACATTTTGGCAAAACCAAGCTTTAAATTTTGAGCCTGAATTTGAGTCAGACACTTATTTACATGCTTCACTTACAAATGATAAGCCATATGTAAGGCTGATGAATGATAGGCAAATGTTTTCATTTCCTGCATAAGAACCAGTTATTAATGACCTGTTTGTCATAAACAAACTATTTTTCTGACCAACTAAATACAATTTTAGTCAACTAAGCCTCTTCTCGATGACTAACATTCAGTAAACTATTCAGGGGGCAGCCCTAGCCGAGTGAACTTTATTTTGCACACGTCATCATTACATCAGAGCAAGTTGCACCACTTGCACACAACTTTTATTTACCCATTTCATATGAAAAATGTCACTCAATCTTAGCAGCGAACATTAACATTTAAGTATTAAATGAGACACAATTCTTTAAATGCTGTTTTTAATCAGCACTATAAGACTAGAAAATGGCCTTCAAGAGAACTTCAAGAAAAAAAAAATGAAGTTGAAATCCTTTCAAAAATGAAAGCTGCAGGAGGGCAGACAGTGTAGAAAAACACCTGACAAAGGAAAATGAATTGAGAAAATGTACAGGACAGTTCATTGGAGAGTCCTGCTTTGAGAATGAAAACCAACCTGTTTGTTCTTCAGTATCTTCATGTTTGACTCTGAAGGTTTCTTCAATCTTCACGTCTTCACTCTCCTCTTTAACAAATGCCATCTTTATAACAGTGTGTCACGTGGATCTCAGTTGGATGTGGGTTTTTTTCCCGGTGTTTGGAAGCTTTGTCCTGTTTAAGATGACAGTGATTAACAGAAATAAAAAAGGAAAAAGAAAAAAAATAAATCTCTGGGTGCGTCTCAATCAGCCCTGGTTCAGTAGTCAGTGCACAGGTAAGGGAATCAGAGTGACAGTTCATGGACTTAAGTGATCTAATGTGATCTAATTAGACAAACACTCAAAACTAACTTATTCAGTTTTGATTAATGTAAATATTTAATGATTAGTATGTTACATTTAATCGATTTTAAAAATTGCTATTGTATTTTAAGGTTGTCATGACAACAACAACAACAACAACAACAACAACAACAACAACAACAACAAACTTTGCAATTGTTTTTAAAAGTTAAAAGTCATTAAGTTTGTATTTGTTCTCATAGCATTTGCTGTGTTTCGAGCAGCAGGTCTCGTCAGCGAGCGGCGATTCAAAAGAGTGAATCATTTTCCGAAGCAACTGATTCTATTGACTAGGAGTTTCGAATTCGTGTTTAGGACAATCTGAATCACTACACAGGGTGCGAAATCAGACGCGGTGTAGATACACTTTACTCACTATAAACAACGTTCAATATTGGATAAAATATTACAATGTTGCATACAATAATTATTACATTTACATCGCCTGTAAACCATATAAAAGAGACTTAACGCGTTGTATGAATTTAAACACTGTAAATTAAGACTACAAACCTTTCTTCAGCTGAAACGCAGATGCAGGAGCGCGGCGCAGCCTTATGACGTCACACAGCCAGATCAAAATAAAAGTCCTGTTCTCATGCTGTTGCGTCTACAATCCAAAAAGTTCATAGATATTTACAGGTAAACGCATATTAATAATAAATCTTATGTCAGTGGTATATGGAGTTTTATTCTTGGCTAAATAGATATTGAAATATATACAAGGAAATTAGAAAAATGTTGTATTATTATGTGTTGAGTTCTAGAAGATATAAGTGTTGTTTCTGTTGCCATTATGTTTTTAGAAAGCTATGACTGCTCTTTTGTTTGTATTTGAGACCAAGTAAAGTCTGTGTTTCTAAGTTATCTTAGCGTCCTGGTTTACCTTACCTTCAGCACATGGGTTTACCACACTGCAAAAAGTCCTCAGTTCTTATGATGTGAGAGATTCTGATGCGAGTATTATTTTTGCAATTCTCAATGTGTGTGTAACCTTTACATGAGTTTTTAAAGAATGAATGAAGTTGCTATAATACACATAAATGTAAATCAGCTGTTCAGTTTAAACATTTACAGCGTGCAGGCCACTAATACATGCAGTAAACACGCATTGCAGGTTTCTTGGATTTCCTTTTTTATTCAACAGTTCAAAAATCATAGCTATACCTTTATATTAAGCTCTTGTAAAAGTAAGAAAAACTTGCCTGCCAGGTAAAGAAGCAATTACACAAACAACAAAAAATGCAAGGTGCAATAATGGACTTTGAAAGGTAGGTCAATTTTTGGAGTTACAAAACTACATATTTTTATTTTTATTGTTTTTTTTTTTAAGGATTAGTTATTAGTTAAGGATTAGATATTACAGGATTAGTTCACCCAAAAATGAAAATTGTCATTACTTACTTACCCTCATGTTGTTCTAAACACGCAAGACCTTCGTTCATCTTCAGACACAAATTAAGATATTTTTGATGAAATCCAAGAGCTCTCTGACCCTCCATAGAAAGCAAGGGTCCTTCCACATAGACAAATTATTGAATAAAGTCATTTTTTTTCCGCACAAGAAGTATTCTCATACCTTCATAAAATTACAGTTGAACCACATGGAGTATTTTGTCGTTGTTCATGGTACCTTTCTGGGCCTTGATCGTGGTAGGACCCTTGCTGTCTATGGAGGGTCAGGGAGCAGTTGGATTTCATCAAAAATATCTTAATTTGTGTCTGAAGATGAACAGGTGTTACGGGTTTGAAACAACATGGGGCGAGTAATTATTGACAGAATTTTCATTTTTGGATGAACTAAACCTTTAATATTATGGCTGTCAAAATATTTATTTATTTATTTAATCAAATGAATTGCACGACGTGTCAATCATCAGAAAGACATTTTTTTTGTGCTCAGTTACAAAGCAGACATCGCTGCAAGTTTTAACACCCATTTGTATAGGTGATGGGTGAGCTGTGTCGGATCTTGGATAAGGGCAACAGCAAATTCATGGATAAATTGAAGAAAAGATGGGAAGACTTCTGTGCCAAGGTGCAGTTTTACGCTGTTTGGAGGAAAGTGATGAAACCACCCATGACCCTGGATGGAGGTAAGTCATGTGTGTGTAGTAGATTGTGGCAATCATTTTCTCAGGACCTCAAGTAAATTGTGTTATTTTCTTTTCTTTTGTTGTCTATTGAAAATCGTGGGAGAATCCTGATCACTGTTTGTTGTTTTTGTTGTTGTTTTTTTTAGTATGATTCTTAATTCATCCAGAATTGTGCTGCTCTGCATGGTAACAAATATGTTTGACCTGATAATTATATTGTGTAGGAAGAATAATTCTGAAGTAAGAGTTTGTTGTTGTGTTGTAGTGGAATATGCCATAGCGCTATTCAGGGCACTCCCCACACTCTTTCCTTCACGGACAACGCCTCCTAAGAAGCTAGGACATGCCAGTGAGGCATTGCTTTATGTTCTTCAGGTGACAGTTTGTTATTTCAGCAATCAGAAGATCCCACAATCTACCTTCAGAAGAGATCTCTCTCCAGCCCTGTTTTGCTCTTTGATGGTTCCAACTGTCTTATCACTATTGGAAAAGGTCCTGTCACCACATTTGCCAAGGAAGACCTCTGTGAACGCCTGCTTTATCTGATGGGTTACTACTACACCCTTCAGCTCACATACCCCAAGTGTGTGGCAACCCTCCTTTCTGTCATTCAGACAGAAATATTAGAGGACTGCATTCATGAGGGATACCACTGCTTCATACAAAAAAGCCATGGCAGAGTGGAAAGATTTCACTGGGAAGTAGAGGTAATTTACTGGGTATTAGTGGGACATAGTAGGAGTACCAGAAGAAAAACAATGGCACCATTATCAGTGCCCTGGTGAACATCTAGAGGGGTTGGAAGGTCTCAGGTTCTGTGTTCAAGGAATTTAAGAAAGTAAATGTTCATGATGTGAGATTATTCTTTCTTATTTCAAGAAATCTTATCAAGTGTAATTATCCTACTGCATTGGCAGATCATTTGACTTAAATCATGCATTTATTTCTTATATTTAGACCACTATTTTTTGCAGTGCACAAGCAGTCTTCCCCAGTAGACCAGAGGTAGAGAAGCGGTATTCTCTGACTGATAGACCCAAATTCAGCACCTATTCTGTATTCTTACATCATTCTGTTCTGACAACACCATAGCATACCTGACCATACATCCCTCTTTACTCTAGATTGTAATAAAACCGTCTACTGTGGCTTTCAGATTTCGACACTGCCAATAGCTGTGTACAGCACTGCACCAACAAGCAACACCATTAATATTCAGACTGAGAGTTAAAGACATGTCATTTTGCAGAATCTACATATTCTATTAAACTAACTAGGAAAGCCACATTGAATCGGTAACAAAATCTTTCAATATCACCAATCTTTCAAGTACAATGGAAACTATGTATATGGATATATGGATATACTATATGGATAATCCGGAAATTAAAGAATTTCTCTTTACTGCAGGACCTTTAACTCTTAAATACACCCCTGAAAAAGAGATAACCCCCTTTCTAAAGGAAACTAAATTGAGCAGCAACAGAAATCCCATGAACACATTGACAGTGACGAATAACTGTGTGCTGCAACTTATGATCATTTGGCCTTTCCTCCACCATCTCTTCCACAGTTAACAAAAAAAATGCATACTCCACAAACAACACAGAAACAGCACATAACATCAGAGTGTCCAGAACCAGATAAACTGCATAAACCTTTAGACTCCACTGCTGTCCCACCAGCTCTTCCAATATACAAACCCAAGAAACAGAATACTCCACCATCAACGCAAAAAACAAAAGACAACATCCGAATACCCAACAAAAGACAAAATGGAAAAATCCTCAAATACAGCAGCCTTCTCTCCTGCAAATGTTGCAGACACCTCTGAGGACTTACAGGATATTTCAGAACTCTTGCCGGATTAACATATGGTCTAGGCGGGGCTGAAGCCCCAGGGCCTGTGGACGGATGAGGCCCATTTTTGGCTGTGGAGAAAAGGAAAAGTAGACCTTGAAACTTTTCCTGGTAGGCCGATCACCAAAAGCCCACCATGTCCACACATATTAAGCGCTGCTGTAAAACCTTTGGTTTTTGCGGGTAGATTATAGCTCTCAACATGCTCTCAACACAAGTGACTGACGTCACTTCCCGTTTGTTGTGGTCGCACGCTTAGAGTTTGAGCTCCGTCAAGTTAATTTCTTATTGTCTGTTTTTCAATCTAAAATCAACTTTATACACCATCATTCTCGTTTCTTATAACGTGTGAATATACCCCCTATTGTATTCTACAACTAAAACATTCGAATTGCTTTATCACTAGTTTTGTTTTGATTTCCCGAGTTGCTAGCTTATAGCCCGTTAGCAGCACCAGCGTGGTTGCCGCTAATCTTACTTGCATTGTTTACACACTATTTACACACATTTCCATTGTTTACTCACTGTTACTTGCTTTAATGGCGAATTTGTGTCCACCTTTGAGTGCAGGTGAGGACACATTCGAGCTGCACTCGTTGCAGCTCGAGCTGGAGGCCGTGGAGAAGCAGATCCAGGAGCTGTTGGTGAGGCAGGCGGAGCTGAGAGAGCGGAGGGCCGCTCTGGAATCCTCCCGGGTGAGTATACAGCGCGATACTAACACTCTGACCACCTCTACTCCGTGTGCTTCTCTGCACAGCTCCCGTGCACCCTGGACGCGATCTTCCCAGATGTCCTTCACTCCGGCGCCGGGACACCACGGACCCTGGGTGCAGCAGCAGCGGAAGACGCGAGCCAGGCCCCGGCCGAGGACCTCGCCCCCTCCGCCGCCTCCGGTCTTCGAGATCTCCACCCGGAACCGCTTCGCTCCCCTCCGCGAGACGGAACGCGACGCTGTGATCGTCGGAGACTCCATTGTCCGGTACGTACGTGCTACTTTAGCTAAAGGTAAAGTCCACACCCACTGTTTTCCTGGTGCTCGCGTTCTCGATGTTTCTGCGCAGATACCCGCAATCCTGAAGGACGGCGAGAGCGTCGGCGCGATCATCCTGCACGCGGGGGTGAACGACACCAGGCTGCGGCAGACGGAGGTTCTGAAGAGGGACTTCAGCAGCCTGATCGAGACGGTTCACAGCATGTCGCCCGCGACGAGGATCGTCGTGTCAGGACCGCTTCCCACGTATCGACGTGGGCACGAAAGGTTCAGTAGACTTCTTGCTCTAAATGAATGGTTATTGACATGGTGTAAAGAACAGAAACTGCTCTTTGTTAATAATTGGAATCTTTTCTGGGAACGTCCTAGGCTTTTCCGTGCTGATGGCCTGCACCCCAGCAGAGTCGGAGCGGAGCTGCTGTCGGACAACATCTCCAGGATGCTACGCTCCATTTGACTAGTAAGTACATTCTCAAATGATTGCTACGATGGCTTTTGTTCTGAATGCTTAAATGATAGTTCTTGCGCTGTCCAATCTATAAAGACTGTTCCTCGAATAGTGAGATCAAAACATAAATTTAATGCAGGATCTAGACAAAATCTGATCGTAATTAAACCAGAAAAAAGCAAAATACACGAACAGAAACCATTTTTAAAGCTTGGGCTCCTAAACATTAGATCACTTGCACCCAAAGCAGTTATTGTGAATGAAATGATCACAGATAATAGTTTTGATGTTCTCTGCTTAACTGAAACCTGGCTAAAACCTAATGATTATATTGGTCTAAATGGGTCTACTCCACCAAACTACTATTATAAGCATGAGCCCCGTCAGAGTGGTCGTGGTGGTGGTGTTGCAACAATATATAGTGATATTCTCAATGTTACTCAGAAAACAGGATACAGGTTTAATTCATTTGAAATACTTTTGCTTAATGTTACTCTGCCAGATATGCAAAAGAAATCTCTCCTATCTCTTGTTTTAGCTACTGTGTATAGACCGCCAGGACCATATACAGATTTCCTAAAAGAATTTGCAGAATTCCTTTCAGAACTATTGGTTAATTTTGATAAAGTGCTAATTGTCGGAGATTTTAACATTCACGTTGATAATACAAATGATGCATTAGGACTTGCGTTTACTGACCTAATAAACTCTTTTGGAGTTGTTGGAAACTCCGAAGCGAAGACCAGGAGACTCTTGGGTATCTTCAGCAGAATTCTTTATTGAGAAATGCGCTGCGTAGCTCTGCAGTCCTCAAAAGTCTGACAATATCTCAGCACAGCAAAGTATATAGGTTTGAAGGAGGCGGAGTACATAGAGGTGGAATCAATCTAAACAAAGCATGCAAATGTGGTACAGGAAATCAGCCCAGTAAAAGATTTTTCCCAGCCTTGATCTATTTAGCATACAAGTGTCATTCAAATGCAAAGGTGCTAAACAAAAGGCACAGTTGTACCTTGAGCTTAGACTTCACACTTAACTTGGGAAACCTGCCAGATGCTCAGGAAATGTATAAAGACAAAAGGTTACTGTCTCAGGGCTTGGGCTGTCTGCTAAATCACAATATACATAACCTTTTAGAAATTTGTAATCCAACAATTCCTCCTTTGAGAGTTCTAAAAAAAACTCTCATAAAATACAAATTTAGACACTTAAAAGGTTCTGTGTTGATTGTTTGTAGTGATAAAAAGCATGCTGACACAGAAACAAACATGCTTCTAGGGTCCGTGAAGTTCTTACGGGTAATAGTCTTTTCTGGTTGGAACTGTTGTTTCCTCATGATGGTCGTGAGTCATTTGTTGAATGAAACACTTGATACTGTGGACGCATAGATAGTATACCAGTAGGAAGAATAACAGCAGAATTGCTATTTCCTTGATCCACAGCCAGGGTTTACCTAACAGTTCTCCGAACCATGAAGAATTATCTTCAGTCATTTGGTGTAATTTTTCTGAAAGATCAAGAATGTCTCGTTGGATTTTGTTCAAGTTCTCTGTTGGATCCATTAACCCGGTGCAGCATTCAGGGCCAATAATGGTGCAGGCTCCCCCTTGTGTTGCAAGAATGTAATCCAAGGCCACTCTGTTCTGTAAGATCATTATCTTGTGCGAAGCAAGAGTGTCTGTGATGTTACCTAGGGCCAAAGCTGTGTCATTAGCTAGTTTCTGTACAGAATTTGATAAGCTTCTGACTTGATCCAGGGCCTGTATGACACCATAAGACGGGATTAAGGCTCCAAGAGTTCTTGACCACCATGTTTGTGCACAAGTGAGTCCAGGGATGCAGCCATCTTCTTTGTCTGTGGTAGGAGCTGAGCTTAGTAAATGTGGAGAGCTTGGGGAGGAGTGTGTATTTTCTCTGATAGCCGGTAAAACATAAACCAAGGTGCACCTGCCGTTGAATTGGCTAGGTAGGATGTTGTAGACAGAAGTTCCACATAACCAGAAGGTGCCAGTCGGTGGAGGAATCATGCACCACTGATTTACTGAGAAGAATTTTGGGAGAGATGCTGTCCTGTGGAGACAAACTTCTAAGTCCTTTTCCTCTCTTCCTGATGATGGAGTAATGTCCACATGGGAATTTGTTCTCATCTTGATCACAAAGCTGCAACGTTCATGAGGAATTTCACCCAGTGGAGTCGAGGCTGGAGCATCATTTTCCATGCACCAAGGAAAAGTAATTGGCAGGAGTAGATCTGTCATAATGGGAGTAGCTGAAGTTAGGTTGCAGGATGGTAATCCAGGAATGCAACACGGAGAAGCTGGAGGAGTTGTGATGTGGTGGCATGTACCTCTGTTGAATATTCCACTCGTTTGAACACCGAACAAGGTGCACGTGTCACAGTGGGAGATGGGGTGTGCCACCCATGGTATCCCTGCTTTTACTGAAGGTGGGTGTGGCATGCAAACGTTCTTTCCAGCAAACAAGGCATTTCTTGACATATTCATCAGTTCTAAGAATATGTTGTTTCTGGAGTCTATAGCTTGTGCGATGTTCATGATGATTACTAGAACGGCAATCTTGATCATGTTGATGGATGACTGAAGTCCTTTAATTTAATTCTCTGCGTTGTGTTTTTTTTTTTTTTAAGTTCTGTCTTCCGTGACAGTTGGCTCGGCAGTGGGTCTAGTTGTCCTTTAAAGTTTGTAGCTTCATACACAGGTGAGGGGGTCGATGTGTATGGGTCTCGGGACAGCCATCAAGGGGTATCTGCACAGAGTAAGAAAGAAAACAAAAGACGACAGAGCAGTATTTGTTGTAAAAGGCTGCAAACAATAGAGTTGTAGCCTCTGTTCAATCTGAGTCTAGTCTTGTTGTTCCTTCTTTCCCTAGTTCTTAATTCCTGTGACACCTAAAGAACAGTGAGGTAAGGATGGACTAGTGGATGGGGAAGGCCTATGAGGAAGTCTTCACCTCAGGGTTGGCCCCCGAAGCCTGTTGCATTCGGTTCTTCCCTGGGCTCCTCACTGCTCTGTGTGTCCTATCCTATCCCTGTAGGTGGGGGAACAACTTTACAGTGTGACACATGAGTCCAGGTTTTCCTTCCCTGACACAAAACTGCAGCTGCTGTAATCAACATCACTTGATGTGGTCCGTGCCACTTAGGCTCTAATGGTTTGTTTTTGAATGACTTTATCATAACCCACTGACCTGGGATGATTGTGTGTCCACCTTCTGGTGGATTCTGCCAACATGACTCAACTCTTTCTCTGGAGCTCTGTACTGCCTTTGTAAGGTTTTCACAATAAGTGATCAGGGCATCTGAGGCAATGTGCACATCAGCATTTCTAAGATCAATCACACCTGGCATCTGCATTGGGCGTCCTGTAATAATCTCATGAGGGCTTAGACCTACTGATCTGTTAGGTGATGCTCTCAGACTACACAGTACCGCTGGCAGCGCTTCGACCCATACTACTCCTTCCTGATGCATTTTGCTTAGCCTGGTTTTGATTGATCTGTTTGCACGTTCGACTTGCGCCGATGCTTGTGGTCTATGAGGACAGTGAAGATTCCACTTAATTTTCAACATTTTAGACACTTCCTTGACTACCTGTCCTGTGAAGTGGGTTCCTTGATCTGAGTCAATGCTATCTGGTAATCCCCATCTGGGAATGAAATCAGTGACAAGACATTTAGCAGTATGTGCAGCTGTGGCACGCCCTGTTGGATAAGCTTCTATCCATCTTGAGAACTTGTCTATTACTATCAAAACGTCAGTTTTTCCCTTACAAGGAGGCAATGATATGTAATCAACTTGTAGGTGACGAAACGGTCCTGGTGGAGCTGGGGTATGTGTTGCTGGTGTAGTTGCTGCTGGCACATCATTATTTTTTTGACATGTAACGCATCTCTTGACTGTTTCAGTGGCTACATTTCTGAATTTTGGATTCCACCATTGATTTGAGAACCTGTGATTCATTGTTGCTGGACCACTGTGACCCAAATTGTGTATTTGTTGAGCCAAATATGGCAGCAGTGATTCGGGAGCAACATATTTTCCTCCTTTGGTCCAGCAACCAGATGAATCCACTGTGGCTCCTTTGTCTAACCATGTCCATGCTTCATATAAAGGAACGTCTTTGTACAGATCAATGATTGATTCAGGAGGCAGAATTGTCTTCTGTGCTGTACTACCTGAACACACCTGTACATTTGCATATGAACAAGCCTGTTTAGCAGCTACATCAGCAAGAGCATTACCTTTAGCTTCCGTAGTATTAGTTGTGAGATGTGCTTTCACTTTGATCACAGCTAATTTCTTTGGAAGTTTCATGGCAAACATTAGATCTTTCACTAATCCAGCATACTTAATGGGTGATCCAGCAGAAGTTAAAAACTGTCTACTTTGCCAAATGATACCAAAATCATGAATTACCCCAAAAGCATACCTGGAATCAGTGTAGATATTTGCAGTTGATCCTGACGCTAGCGTGCATGCTCTAGTTAAGGCTACTAGTTCTGCAGCTTGAGCTGAAAAATGATCTGGAAGACGACCTGAAGCTACGACTTCAGTGGTAGAAGTTACTGCATAACCTGCTCGTCTGTTACCTTCAATAACTTGAGCTGAACCATCAACATACAACTCCAATTCGGCATTATCTATGGGAGTTTCTGTTATTTCACTTGTAGGTGTGTATGTAAGCGTAACACAATCATGAGCCATTTCTCCTTCATCCTCTAAGACAACTTCAGTCATTGCAGACATCATACATGAGGATGGGTTTGTGACTGGTGCACGCTGTAAAACAATGTTCGGGGCTGTGAGGGTTGTTAACCAATTTCCCCAACGAGAGGATGTGACAGAAGTGACTTTTGCTTGATTCATTAGTGCAGACACTGCATGAGGGCATCTTACATTTACAGTCTGTCCTAACACCATTCCTGATGAGGCCTGAAGAGCTAGATGAACTGCCTGTACTGCTCTGAGACATGGGCCCATACCTTGAGCGACTATGTCAAGTTTGCCAGAATAGTAATGAATTGGGCGTAAATTGCCCCCATGATCTTGCATTAGACATGCAGTCATAAAGCCTAAGTGTTCATGAACATAAAGCACAAAGGGCCTATCAGATTGGGCAATTCCTAATGCTGGCGCTTGACATAGTGCTCTCTTCAAATCATTGAAAGCTTTGAGGTGAATTTCTTCCATACAAACTGTATCGGAATCTCTAACCTGACCTTTCAACAAGTCATAGAGTGGCTGAGCAATCGAGGCATAGTCTTCAATCCAAGGTCTACAGTAACCTGCTGTTCCTAAAAATGATCTTAGTGTTTTAATGTTAGTAGGCGGAGGTATTGCTTTGACTGAAGCGGCTCGATCCTGTGTAATGGATCTATTTCCTGTACCAATTGTTTGACCCAGAAATGTAACTTGATTTTTAGCAATTTGAGCTTTGTGAAAGCTACATTTATGTCCTTTTTTCTGCAAATAGTCCAACAATGCTGTCAATTCAGTTTGATGTACCTCATGATCTGTTGAGGCAAATAAAATATCATCGATATATTGAATCATAGTGGACTGTTTGACTGGACATTCTGGGTCACACAAATCACGTCTGAGAGCCTGATGGTATATGGTTGGGGAATTTTGAAATCCCTGGGGCAAACGTGTCCACTGATATTGTTCATAGTCAACTGTGAAAGCTAACCATGGCTGGCTGTCAGCGTGCAAGGGTACAGAAAAGAATCCATTAGACATATCAATTACTGAAAAAACCTTACAATCTAATGGTAAGCCATTACAAATTGTAGATGGATCGGCTACTAGGGGGGTGATTTTTTCAGTATGCTTATTGGCTACTCTGTAGTCTATTGTGAGTCTCCATGACCCATTGGCTTTCTTGATGGGCCATATGGGTGAATTACAGGGACTGTTGGTTTTAACGAGCACTCCTTGCTTCAGCAATTTTTCTACAATAGGTTTGACTCCCTGTATAGCTTCCTTACTGATCGGGTATTGTTTGGTAACAGGAGGGGCGGTTCCTGTTAATTTGGCTGGTTCTACACCAGTGAGAAACCCGCAATCATCTTTGTCTTTAGCCCAAATTGGATGATTTTGTAAGAAAGCATACTCAGGAGTGATTGCATTACTGGTAGAAACTTGTGCTGAAGCAATTTTTATGCTAGCAGATTCTGAGGACATGTCTAAAGTTAAATGTACTTGTCTCAGTAGATCCATGCCTAGAATTGCACCTGTATTTAATGGAGCACATAACAATTTTGTAGTCAGTGTTTTCGGGCCTAATTGTACCTCTATGGGTGGAGTTTCATACAAAACAGAATCTTCACCTACTACACCAGTTAAACAAAGTTTAGTTTTCTTGTACGGAATGTTTAAATCTTTAGCCAATTTTGTAGGAACTACTGTGATTTCTGCACCTGTATCAAGCAAAAAGTCAATCTCTTTCTCTTGTATGCTACCTTTCACAAAAATTCTTTTGTCATTGTGATGTATTACAGGGGAAAGGTAGCTACTCACAGCCCCAACAATTAGTTTTTTTCCTGCTCTTTTTGTGCTCTTAGAAGAGCCTGAGCAAGCTGTCCTAACGTTTCACTGGTCATTGGTGGAACTACTTCAGGGTTGTAGGCGGGCTGAGAAGGAGCAGAATTATGCATAGCATTTCTTTTATTATCTTGCAACTTCTTCCTACACTCTTTCTCCCAATGTCCTAGTTTTCCACAATAATTGCATTTCCCTTCTTTTTTAGACCATCTCTTGTCTCGATTTGTTGTGCTAAACGTAGCTGCTGCTACTCTTACTTTTGCCTTAACATCAGAATCTCTTTCCCAAGTAGCTAACGTGTCTAAGTTACTTCTGAGAGTTTTGTTAGACCAAGTTAGATCTAGGAATGGCAAGGCTTTTCTGTACTCAGCTACAAGGCCATCTGACCAGATGCGGACTAGGGGTCCCTTGTCATCTAGCACACTTTCAGGATCATCAACTATTCCACTGTAAGTTACGGCTGACTGGCAAAACTTCTCAGTGTATTCACTTACAGTTTCCTCTTTCTTTTGTACACAGTTAGTGATTCTGGACCAGTCTATTTTGGGTCCCATAATATTCTTTATAATTTTCAAAACACCTTCTCTCAAATCCGCTTTACTGGCATGTCGTAGTTCAGAAGTAACAGCAGACTCAAAACTGTTGAATTCAGATTCAGTTAGAATTTGTGACATCAGCTGTGTGACTTCTACTAACGACATGTCGTAGAGACGCATTTTGCTAATCAGTGCTCTTCTAAATTCACAAAAATTTGTGCGTGCTGAGGGTAAGCCCTGGGACAATCTCTCTATATCTTTAGGTTCCAGCATTTTTGCAATTGCTTGAACCCGGACAACAGCAGAGTTGGGAGGAACACTTTCAATTCCCTCAATTCCCTGAGATCTTCTCCTAGCACCACAAACCTTCACTGAATCTACAGGCACATCAGTTACTGATTGGATGGCTACATCTGTTTCAAAGAAAGCTTGTAGGTCAGGATAAATGTTATCAGGCTGACTAACTTCCATATCAGTTTTTTCTAAAGCTTTGTTGCGGTTCAATTTCTTAGTCAAAGCGGATATTCTAGCCCGGAGCTCTTTGTTCTGTTCCTCTAGCTCTGAGTTACGCTGAGACTGTTGTGTAGCTAGCGCTAAACCAAATTCTCTGTGGCAGCAGATAATGCCTTTCACATTGTTCTTACGAATACATGCTCCAAGTACTTTTTTACACTCATCTACAGACCAAGTCTTGTCTGGATGGATCTCATATTTCTTAGTCAATTCTTGTCTAACTTTTTCAGTTACTATTAGGTTCATTTGCACTCCTAACAGTGATTTGAATTCGCTATCTGACCACAAAGGAGTTGCGAGACCACCTTTTTCAGTTGTGGGGATCAGCCTAGCGTTCTTTCTAACCATTTTGTGAGTTTCTTTGTTACCACACAATCACAACACTAAAACTTCTCTGATCAACAGAGGGTACGCTTGTTAACACAGATCAACTATAGTTAACCTTTCCTGAATTAACAGAAGACAACACAAACTACTAGCACTTTACACTAGTCTTCTCTGCCTAAACAGAGGGTAACAGATATTAGCACTTTACGCTAAACTTCTCTCCCTGAAGAGAGGATCAACAATTCTTCTCTGCCAAAACAAAGGATAACAGATATTAGCACGTAATGCTAATCTTCTCTACCTGAAATAGAGGATAACTGATATTAGCACGTAATGCTAATCTTCTCTACCTGAAATAGAGGATAACTGATATTAGCACGTAATGCTAATCTTCTCTACCTGAAATAGAGGATAACTTGTCTGTTAAACAAACCCTGCAGCTGTTTGTTAACACTTCTCTGGCGGCGCAGAGGATAACCACATGTACTGGCTTCTAATGGTTCTTTTGGATAGAGTGATACTCACCAACCCTTGGTACAGAAAGATTCAGTCTGGAACGAAGTCAGATCTTTGTTGAGCTTGTTGAGCTTCAATCTGGATTCAGGTGAGGAGCTCTATCCGGGTCACGGCACCAAAACTGTTGGAAACTCAGAAGCGAAGACCAGGAGACTCTTGGGTATCTTCAGCAGAATTCTTTATTGAGAAATGCGCTGCGTAGCTCTGCAGTCCTCAAAAGTCTGACAATATCTCAGCACAGCAAAGTATATAGGTTTGAAGGAGGCGGAGTACATAGAGGTGGAATCAATCTAAACAAAGCATGCAAATGTGGTACAGGAAATCAGCCCAGTAAAAGATTTTTCCCAGCCTTGATCTATTTAGCATACAAGTGTCATTCAAATGCAAAGGTGCTAAACAAAAGGCACAGTTGTACCTTGAGCTTAGACTTCACACTTAACTTGGGAAACCTGCCAGATGCTCAGGAAATGTATAAAGACAAAAGGTTACTGTCTCAGGGCTTGGGCTGTCTGCTAAATCACAATATACATAACCTTTTAGAAATTTGTAATCCAACAGAGTCAAGCAAAATGTCACCGGGCCCACTCATCGTTTTAATCATACGCTAGATTTAATTATATCGCATGGAATTGATCTTACTGATATAGATATCGTACCTCAAAGCGATGATGTTTCTGACCATTTCCTTGTATCGTGCATGCTGCGTATCACTGATATTAACTATATGGCTCCGCGTTATCGTCTTGGCAGAACTATTGTTCCAGCCACCAAAGATAGATTTACAAATAACCTGCCTGATTTATCTCAACTGCTCTGTGTACCCCTTAATACACAGGATCTAGACAAAATGACTAGCAATATGGGCACCATCTTCTCCGATACGTTAGAAGCTGTTGCCCCCATCAAATTGAAAAAAGTTAGAGAAAAACGTATTGCACCATGGTACAACAGTAATACCCATTCCCTCAAGAAAGAAACTCGCAATCTTGAGCGCAAATGGAGAAAAACTAACTTGGAAGTTTTTAGAATTGCATGGAAAAACTGTATGTCCAGATACAGACAGGCTTTAAAAGCTGCCAGGGCTGAGCATTTCCGCAAACTCATAGAAAATAACCAAAACAATCCAAGGTTTTTATTTAGCACAGTGGCTAGATTAACAAATAACCAGACACCACCTGATCTAAATATTCCTTTACAGTTTAATAGCAATGACTTTATGAATTTCTTCACTGATAAAATAGATAACATCAGAAATGCAATAACCAATGTAGATTATACTGCATCTAATATGTCAACTTCTTTCGTCGCACCCAAAGAAAAACTGCAGTACTTTACCGCTATAGGACAGGAAGAGTTAAATAAACTCATCACTGTGTCTAAACCAACAACATGCCTATTAGATCCCGTACCCACTAAATTACTAAAAGAATTGTTACCTGTGGCAGAAGAACCGCTTCTCAATATTATCAACTCATCGTTATCTTTAGGTCACGTCCCTAAACCATTCAAGCTGGCGGTTATTAAGCCTCTTATTAAGAAACCACAACTAGACCCTAGTGAACTGGCAAATTATAGACCCATTTCTAATCTTCCATTTATGTCTAAAATTTTAGAGAAAGTTATATCTGCTCAACTGTGCTCATTCTTGCAAAAAAATGATATCTATGAAGAATTTCAGTCAGGCTTCAGGCCCCATCACAGCACAGAAACTGCACTTGTTAAAATCACTAATGACTTGCTTCTTGCGTCAGACCAAGGCTGCATCTCATTGCTAGTTTTACTTGATCTTAGTGCTGCGTTCGACACTATAGATCATGACATACTAATAGATCGACTACAAAATTATGCAGGTATCCAAGGGCAGGCTTTAAAATGGTTTAGATCCTACCTGTCTGATCGCTACCACTTTGTTTATTTAAATGGGGAGTCATCTCAGTTATCACCAGTAAAGTATGGAGTGCCACAAGGATCTGTTCTAGGTCCTCTGCTATTTTCAATATACATGCTGCCCCTTGGTAATATTATTAGAAAACACGGGATTAGTTTCCATTGTTATGCTGATGATACTCAACTATATATCTCAACAAGACCAGATGAAACTTCTGAATTATCAAAGTTAACAGAGTGCGTTAAAAATGTAAAAGATTGGATGACCAATAATTTTCTGCTATTAAATTCAGATAAGACAGAGATATTACTTATTGGACCTAAAAACAATACACAGAATCTTTTGACTTACAATCTACAACTAGACGGATGTACTGTTACTTCCACTACAGTCAAAAGCCTGGGTGTTATATTAGACAGCAACTTGTCTTTTGAAAATCATATTTCTCATGTTACATTAGGTGGTTGTCCTGCATCTTCAATAAACAAGCTACAGATAGTCCAAAATGCAGCTGCTAGAGTCCTTACCAGGTCAAGAAAATATGATCATATTACCCCAATTTTAAAGTCTCTGCACTGGCTACCTATTAGCTTCCGCATCAGCTACAAAATAGCACTTCTTACCTATAAGGCACTTAACGGTTTAGCTCCTGCGTACATAACTAGTCTTCTACCACGCTACAATCCATCATGCTCCCTAAGGTCACAAAACTCTGGACTGTTGGTAGTACCTAGGATAGCAAAGTCCACTAAAGGAGGTAGAGCTTTTTCACATTTGGCTCCCAAACTCTGGAACAGCCTTCATGATAACGTTCGGGGTTCAGACACACTCTCTCTGTTTAAATCTAGATTAAAGACACATCTTTTTAGCCAAGCATTTGAATAATGCATCTCATAAACTTTTCCTGCAGTTATATCTGATCAAATGCTCATTATTAATCTTTTAGCTCTGGTTTAACAAATCTTCCTTTTCTTAGTTTGAACAGCAGCTACGCTAATTATGTTCCTATTCGTTCTCTCTTTCTGCCATGGGATTGACATCCTGTGGTAACGAGGAATTCACAAGCTCCAGTGTGGATCCAGAACACTTAAGAAGAGATGATGTCAATCCCTCAGAGGACTTCAGATGATGCCAACCCTGAAAACATACAGCACCGAATTCTGCTACTAATTTATAGTGTTCTTTGTCTGTTTGATTACGTCATTAATTGATCTTTACCACACATCTCTGCCATATGTACATCAAGCTACTACTACATATATTGTAAAAATGTCAATTTGGTGTAAAGCTGCTTTGCAACGATATGTATCGTGAAAAGCGCTATACAAATAAATTTGAATTGAATTAAATTGAAAAATATATAATGGCATTAGCTGATAAAACCACTGCGAGAGAACAGTTGGGCCAGACTGGTGTTTCCCAGCCAGTGATGACCAACCAGCCTGTAACTTGTGCCGCTCTGTTGAAGTGATAACAAGCACTTGACCCATTTGAATTCAACACATGACACATAACATTATGGGCCCTATCATACACCCGGAACAATGCGGTGCCAGGTGGACGCAGGTGATTTTTGCTAGTTTTAGTTATCATTTTCACATCTTGCGCCACGTGTTAAATAGCAAAGCTTGCCGATGCCGCCCTGTGCACCTAGCCAATTATGATTAAGCAAAACAAAGACAGATATTTTATTTTTGTTTTTGCAAAGCAGTAACATCCTTTGCTGCACAGAGATAGGGTGCTCAGAATGCAGAGTACATGGACCTCAACATTCTGAACAGCTTGGGACAAGGCCAGGCCAGTTCATATCTTGAACACAGGGAGAGACAGACAAGGCAGCACACAGAGTGATTACTGAACAGTCAGCCTGTGTGCAGCACTTGCAAAGAGCATCACTGAACAATATCCAGAGAGTTCTGAGGACTGTTGAAGAATGTTTATCTGTCAAGTGATGAAGGAGAACAATTGAGCAATGGACATTTCACCTTGTGTTCACCTGCGCAAAAAGCAAAGCAAACCAAAAACGCTTCCTGTAATGGTGGAGAAAAGTAAGCCAGCATCATCAAGAAAATGCGCAAAAGCTGATAAGCTATTGCTGTATAAACTGGCATCCAAGTGAACACTACACATTTTTCTGACAGTTGGCTCAGGTTTGGAGCAATTAAATCAAAAAATTCAGATGGTATTGACATCACATGCTTAATCTGGCACCTAGATTCACCGTAGTAGCCTTAATGATTTTCTCTTTGCCATTTGTTGTCTAATTAACATTAATGGCACAGTCGTCAGCTGGTTTCTAACAGCTATCACTTTAAGACCAATGCAGATCTAAAAAACGGATTCATATTTTCTCACTATATGTGTCCATTCAAGTGAATACTCTCCAAGCCAGTTATTTTGACATATGGTTGTGTGTATTTGGAATGTGACCAGTTATTAATCTCATACATCTTTTTAATAATCCTTGGAAGCTAAAAAAAAAAGAAAAGATAAATATCACTGCCCTTAAAGACACAATATGTAAAATCTTTTGATTCAAATATCCAAAAACCACTAGAATAGTGTTATATATTTTGCTGACTTGTGTACTTACATTATCCCAAATAAAATATTCCTTCATTCGCAATCGCTCCAGCGTCTTTGTTTCGGGTTTCAGCCCCACCCTGCTTCAAACTACAGTGACCTTAATAAGTCTTTAATACTTCAGCTCATCCATGAACATTATTTCTGCCCGAGTCCTGACAGATTTCATCTGCTGTGGTGGTGAAGACAACAACTCCCATGATTTCACACTAGATCACAGCGTCATCAGACTACGCCTTTGTTTCTTTGTTTGTTTTCAATATGCCTCCTCTAGCAGTGAAAACTTACATAATGTGTCTTTAAGTGTAAGTGCAGATGTTTAAATGTTTAGTTCTCTCTGCTATCTTCACTAAAGAAGCAGGGGCTTTCGTGTCGTGTGCACTGTAGCTTTATGTGAGAGAGCTCTCTCTCTTCTGGATTAGGTATAGCAAAAATGTAATGGTTTAATGGTTTAATATTATAGCATATAGAAATGACATTCGAAATAGAATTTGCATGATAATACCTACAGTCTTAAGGGGAAAAGGCAAACTACCCTTCCAAGACATGAAGATTTGTGACATAATTAGAGCCAAGTTATCACTCATTTTTATGGTTATTAAAAGACAAAATAGTTTGCACTGTGGAATATTGTTCTGGTCCCAATGTACAGTATTTTAAATAAATAAATGTGACTTCACACTGTCATCTGGTGATGAGTGGCCTGCCATCATTGTCATAAGCTTGTTTTATAATACTCATTGTTAATTTAAATCTCTGCACAATGTAATTTAACTTAGTAAATAATTACTAGATGAGTGAAAAGAAGTATTTGTGCCATTAATATTGTAACATCAGTCTGAAAGACATCAGCAAAACTCCACTATTGCACACAGAGCCCAAAATTGACGCTCACCAAGCACCAAATGTGAGTAATGATCAGCGTCTGTGACACTGGGCAGCCAATAACAGTGTTGAGTACAATGTAATGCTGCACCCAATTCATTGACTGGCTCAGCACCTTACTCACTAGAAAAAAGAAATCACAATGAGAAGAAAAAAATTAGAAGAAAAGTATTGTGTTAAAGCTGACATGATGAAAATCAGACTTTTTCATGTTTAAGTGCTATAATCAGGTCCCCAATGCATCTGCTGACCCAGAAAACGTGAAAAAGGACAACCCAAGTATCTTTGTTTCGGTAAGCCTTTTTCTGCAACGTTGTAAAAAAACAAGGCGCTCAAATTTCGCTCCCCTCGTGACGTATAAGAGGATCTTGTTATAATATTAGTGCCCCTTAATCTGCACGTTTCCACTCATGGCACCATAGTTTTGTTTCGCAAGCAACAACTGTGTAACAGTTTCTAACGTCATGGCAAAAGTTCAAGCAAAGCACGCTAACTGTCTTTGGCTGCACAGATGAGCACAGAACACTATTTAGAGTCCCAGCCTCAGAGGAGACAAGAGAGCAGAGGATTTATTGATTAATTTACTCTATATTACACTGGAAGGGCATTTATTTTCAATAAAAAATGAAGGTAATAATCAAAAAGTTGAAAATAAAGTATCGGGTAGGTGTAGGGAGGGCTTTATTGTCGCAATAAAGTGGAATCCATGTAATAATTTGAATAAAAATTATAATTTAAACTCGATACGTTATTATTGCATACTGTTTTATAATACTACAATACTGAGGTGCAGATAATTGCCACTATTTCCAATAAATAGTATAAATAGCAGAAAATGCTGCTGTTTTAACACAGTATATAGCATCTATTGCTAAGAAAATGTTTTTTTTACTTAGTGTAAATAGCCTCTATCACTGTTTACACTTACTGCAAATATCCACTGCCTATAATAAATGATCTGTGGCCTATCATTTGTCTGACTCGTGTCCTTTTTTCCCTTGGTTTTTTGATTTGCAGATGATGGTGAAGTAAAGATGGTGACACAGTTTCACCTATTTGTGTAAATATTCTATTTAAAATAAATGGCTATAGTTCTTTTTTTTTTTTTTTGCGTTAGTATATGAAAATATATAACGTATGTATTAATTTAAATTAAATGTAATTATAATATATTTAAATTTTCATTTAAAGGCAGTAACTGGAATTACTAACACAGTGATCTCTTCACTAATTCTAAAAGATTTGAGTTAAAATTATGTTTTTTTTAGTAGTTTTGATTAATTTAGTTAATTTTAAAGTATTTTGTGGCCAATTTAAGGCAGTCCATTTGAATGCAGAAATAAAGTTAGTTTTAATTTAGTGCATAATAGTAACATACTTTAAAGTAGGTAATGCACTGTAAAATTACTACATTCCAATTCTAAATACAGTACAAAAAATACAAGTAAAAAGAAACGGTACAATTTAGGTGAAGCTTCTGGCAGTTAATTATTGCACATTTACACTGAAAAGTTTTACAATGTAGAGCTTGGGTAAAAAGGCAGTGCACAGTGATTAATTAGACTGGAACTGTACTTGCTTGGTTGGAGAAAAAAAAAAGCCATCAAGTGAACTGACATGCTTCAGAAGGGACTTTGCTGCAGGTGCTTTTATATACACTATAAACTGTAGAAATTGTGCCTTCGATCAAGAACTTTCATGTGTATTCTTTTTCTCTATGTTTTAGGATGTCAGCAGGACAGACAACCACCTGCCGTCGACCCTCACCAATCAATGAAATCTAACCTTTAAATCAATCTAAAGCAGCCTCTTTTGTAGTGGAGTGAAAACATTTAAATGAGGTCATACACAAACAAAACTGTCAGTGTTCTTACTGATGGCAGTAGCTTTTTCTTGGCACTGGCCCCTCTGGCTCCTCCACTGGATCTTACGGAGGAGGCTGTAAACAAGGCGAAGGCAGCCTTCTTTAGAGATGACTGGTACCAAGGAGGATGTGTCGATGAAGGGAGGGTGCATGACCTTAAAGGTTTAGATAGAAAAAGTGAATTTGAACATGTTGCATTTAAATAAAATACTGCTGAAGGTGCGTGACTGAGTCCCGCTCAGCTGAGATGGAATCACTGGATTGCACAGGTTTTGTTGTCACAAGCCAGCACGTCATCCTGGTCTTCAGGCCCTCTACAATGGCAAAGTCTTTTAGTTCACTCTTGCGCTGGTTTTCTTGTCATTTTATTGTGAGATGCCTGTAACTGGACTGAAACAGGTGGCAGCTGGTGGAGTGTAGTAACAAGCCACCAGCTCAGGTAGCCAGTCTTTGTGGATGAACTATTGTGCCGCCTTTAAAAGTGTTGTCATGTAGTCCACATCTGGTAAGACCCGAACCACGGCACAGTCTTTTGTTTTTTGTTGTTTTGTTGCTTTAATTTTGAAAAGGAGCACCTCAACATGTATGCAAGACTTTCCTATGCCGGCAATGCACTGCAGTGCGCAGATTCCACTTGGCCACTGAAGCTTAAGGCTAGTTCACACTACAGGATTGTAAGCGCAATTTGCAAGTTACTGAGCGGGCCGACAGGTCTGGCTGTGATCGGGAGAAAATCAGCGGGTGATCAAATCTGTAACGATTAGTCCAACTGAAGGCGAGTCGTTGATGAACCCAAGTGGAGTTTATTTACAGTGAAGACAGAACATAATCCAAAATCCAAACCCAACCCAAACAATGAACAAAGACTTGACTTGGCACAGACTTGACAGAAACAGACTTAGCTTGGTATGGAAGAGGAAGAGGAAGAGGAAGAGGAAGAGGAACAGGAACAGGAACAGGAACTCACCAACAGCAGGTTACACACTTCAATACACGACAAGGGACACTGGCTACATAAGGGCTACTTATAGCAAACAATAAGGGTCACATGACAAGAACAACCAATGAGAACATGACTCATAGAACAAAGGAACCAATGGCAGGAATACAAGAGGGCAAGGGAAACAAGACTAGACAAAAAACATGGCTAAACTTGAAAATAAAACACATGACAACATGAACATGAAACAAAACACAAATCCCACATTACATGCACTCGTCAGTCTTTATGAGTGAACTACTCAAAGACGCATTAAAGAGGATCGCCGACATCTCGCCAATGCCAAACATATCTAGCATGCCAAAAATCTACCAGTCAGCCGACTTGACATCACATGGTGCCAGGTGTCATGATGAGCTACAGCCAATGAGAGAGAAAGGCATAGGTTGAGGTCACCGGAAGAAAATGTTCATTTTCCCTGTTGAAAAAACCAGCATATGCTGGTTAGGTAGGTTTTAGCTGGTCCTTAGCTGGTTTTTGCTGGCTCTTTGCTGGTTTAAGCTGGTCCTGGACCAGCACATGACCAGCTAAGGTAAACCAGCTAAAACCAGCATCCCAGCTTCAAAACCTACCTAACCAGCATATGCTGGTTTTTTCAACAGGGCTCAAAGAAATTACTCTTGTGTCACATGTTGTTTTGCATCAATCCCCTTTCACATCTTGCGTTTTTTTTTTTCGCCAGGGTCAAGTGAGTTGTCATCTGTGAACTCTCGGTCAAGCCAGTTGCAACCTGGATTCAAATGCTCATCTTCCAAAAAGTCACTTTTTGGAAGCTTTATGTGTCACAACACCATAATTTAACAAACAGATGTGCAGCAAATCCAGGTGGCGGCTGGCTTGACGGAGTGCTTACAGATGACGGCTCATTCGAATGCGGTGTGTTTTCGCGACAAAACGTGGTTTGGGGACCGTGTAGAGACATTGGGCGACTGAGTAGTTGTCAGCTCGTGTAGTGTGTAACCCCCGGTTGTGGATCATTTACTTAGTGTCGCGTAGCCACAACAACTTAAAGACAGACAAGCAAGTCATGTAGTCTGAAAAGCACAGCGATCTGCCGACATTTAAAGTCGTGTAGTGTGAACTTGGCTTGAGATCACCTATGGCATGAGAATGCAAAACCTAAGATATAAATAATATTGAAGTAAATATAAAATGAATAATAACAAAAGAGTGTGGAACTGAGAAAAATTACTTTAAAGATTTTTTTTTATTTGTCCAGCCTTATTGGTAAGACACTGGAAATCTGGCAACTACATGTTTTAGTAATGAAAACAATCTAGATAAAAAAAGCCTTTATTTTTATCCTTATTTTTAAGTTATCATACTCTGCCTTTACAAAAAGTGAGAAGTCACACCAAGGCAAAAGACAGTAAGCTTACTGGTAGGATATTGGTAGGAAAAGGTAGGATATGGACTTTATTGTGAACTGTTACTACTAATTTTATGTGTGATCATGCAACATGCTACACAGTCACAGCTTAGCATGCACTGGACGTCAACAGAATGTCAGGTTGATGCTGGACCCCTACGTGAGAGAGACGCTGCATTTTGGATGAGAATAAAAATTGGTTTGACATCAGTATATGACATCAGTTTATCATTGGCATAACATTGGATTTTGGTTACTTTACAACACCACCTAAAACCAACAAAATATCAATGTCAGCTAATGTCAGCATTAGACATCAAATTAACTGACATTGGATTTTGGTCACACAATGTTGCAACCAAAATGTAACCAAATATCAACGTCTTACAATGTTGTCTGCCTGGTGGGGGCATTTGAGTCCACGCATGCAGAAGTGTGCAGCCCCAGACTCGCACTGAGTGAATAATCTGCATTATGAAAAGAAAAAGTAAATATTATGTATAATTACTTATTGCTGCCAGGTTATCTAGTCTTTGCTTGTTTATAGTGCTTTGGTATAGGGAGTAGTTTGGTAGATTGTGATCTAATTTGTCTTATGAAGTGCTTCAGTGACATATGTATGAAAGTGTAGAGGTTACACCATAATTTAAATGTAGCAAACTAATGTATGTAAATGTGCATCGTCAAACACAGCTGTTAAGAAAAGAGCTGAGGTGGGTTTTTTGTGCTTTTTTTTGTTTGTTTGTTTGTTTGTTCTTGTTTTTTTTTGGTAAAAATGAGAATCTTTACCCTGGTGCACATTTATCTTAATGGAAAATTACTGCTTCACAACATGGAGACATTGTCTTATCTCTTACTCATTAAGACAAATACCTTCCATTAAGCAACTGACTTTAACACAGGCAGGGTAGGCTTTATTTTGGGCAAAAACATGCTATGACAAGAATCTATAAATTAATAAATTCTCTGAATGCATAAGGGGGAACAGACTGTTTTTCAGTAAATGTTTTATGGCGTTTGCTTTTCATCTTTTCTCTATGTAAAGGCTAATAAAATAGTGTTTATAAGTGTAGCAGTGGTGGACGAAGTACACAAATTACTAGTCATAAAATATTATCCTAATAAAATATTGCTCCAGTAATTACTCCACTGTCAAATTGTACATACTTAAGTATTAAAAGTAAAAAGTACTAATTAATGAAATGTTTATTTTGTAATTTTATCTTATTTATTTTCATGTTCAGTAATTTTATTTTATGTATTTTATATAAGCCTTATGCTTAAAATGCCTGGGGGAGTTGGGCTTGTCATAAAAAAATCATCAAAACATTAAATATATTAAAATATCTATTTAGGTTACTAATATTTGTGTGCAAACAACTGGAAAACAAATATAACATGGTAGTAAAAAATGAGAAAAAAATGTGTCTTGACAAACAATATACAGTACAAAAAAGACGTTGCACAAGGCAAAATGTGTAAAATTAAGCAGAATGTTATGCAAACATACTAACTGTGGAAATGCATCATGGTATGCACATAATAGACAGCAGTGTGTGAACTGGGACTTTTATTTTGTGCTGGTGGTGTGACGTCATAACGCTGCGCCGTGCTCTGCTCTGTGTTGTGATTCACCTGAAGAACGGTTTGTGGTTGTAAGTGTTGAAATAAATGCAAATCGTTTTGTCAATTTAAACGGTTTCACAAGCGATGTAAAATAAATTAATCATTCATAAATATAACGTTGTAATGCTTTGTTTAACGCTTTTGTGCGAGTAATGCGCATCCACACATGACTAACAGAATTTGTGCGTCTCATTCGCTCTCTATATGGTGAATTAGTACATCGTTCAAGTACCGGAAAGAAGTAATGAGTGATTTTTGAAAATCCGAGTCAACTGAACCAAATCATTCGTAAAATGATTCAGTGATTCGAATCAGCGCACGCTGTAAATGCAACGAGAAAAACAAACACAACGCGTGTAATGAAAACTTTTACAAACTAACTGCAAATGTTTTCATGAAAGTGGAACCTCTTACACATGATGTACAAATAATTGAATACCAAATATAAACAATAAATACCTATGTATGACCTTTCTGTATATTTTAATGAGATGATTTAAGGACAATAACTTTAACTCTGAATGAGTCCCTTACCAGTAGAGTTGCCTTTAGAAAAGGTAAATAAGAACAGAATAAGGGCCACTCAAAAATGTGTTCTGTTCCACATAGTGTGTCATTTTGTGCCTTAGCTGAATAAAAGGAATATGGGACAAATTGTGTTCTGTATAGCTTTGTAACAGAACGCTTCTCTGATGCCTTAAATATGGGACAATTCCATATTATAAGTAACGCGGTTGGCAACCCTACTTACAAGTGTGCTTATTACTGAACTGGGAAGCTGTTTGAGACACTCCCAGAGATTTAGTTTGCATTTATTTTTCTTTCTATTAATCGTTCTCAACCTAAACACACAGAAAAACTCCTGGTGAACCGCCTGAGATGAGACACACTATTATAAAGATGGCGTTTATTAAAGAAGAGAGTGAAGACATGAAGATTGAAAAAGCATTCAGAGTCAAACATGAAGATACTGAGGAAAAAACAAAGATGACGTTAATTAAAGAGGAGAGTGAAGACATGAAGATTGAAGAAACATTCAGAGTTAAACATGAAGATACTGAGGAAGAAACAGGTCAGTTTTCATTCTCAAAGCTGAACTCACTCATTTGATCCTTATTAAAGGGGTCATCAGGTTCACTTTTTCATGTTGTTTGAACATTAATGTGTGTTGTCAGTGTATGTACAAATCTACCCTATGATGATAAAAATCCATGCAGTGGTTTTTAATTAATCTGTAAAAATAATATCCCCGTTTTCAAATCGAGCCGTTCTCAGATGTCTGTCGTTGTGCCGTCACACCCACAGAGGACACTCCCACAATAGTTGATTGACATGAGCGTCTTACCTCAGACCAGCTGTCACAGTCCAACCTCTTTTGTTTCAATGCCGGAGCAGTGATGTAAGTTAGACAAGAATATCTCCGATTGAGTGATTGAGGTGTTGTGTTGCTGGATGTAATAATGAACATAGTGGTCGTCATTTACTCCCGACATCTGAGCCGCTAAAGATGCAGTGGATTATGTTTGTTTGTGAAGGGAATGTGCCTCCTGATCTACATATATCCGTCTATGTTCGCGCGAATCATTCATGATCCAGCTTCACTTACAGCAGAAGTGAGTATAAGTGTTTTTTATGAATCTCTGCACTCTGTATGAATCACTTTTCCTAATAATGTGCTAGTTAGCAAGTTTACCGGCTAAATGCGGCTTAAGTAAACAGGCTCGTCACTCCACAGAGAGAAGAGAGGGGCGGGGCGAGCAGAGCTCATTTGCATTTAAAGAAACAATCCATTAGAATGAGATGATTTTTGCAGAGCTGATTTTGACAAGGTAAAAAAGGTGTTGTTTTACACAACCATTGAGAATTTTTAACCAAAGTATATAATAGGCTTCTCATTAAGACCCTAAAGAATCATATCAACTTGTGGAAAATGGGCATCCGATGACCCCTTTAAAAACAAAATGTTTTCATTTTTTTCTTTTTTCTTGCTTGCAGAAAATATAGTTTTGTGGGAATCATCCTCAATCTTGAAATTAGTAAAACAATCATCTTTATATAAAAAATTATTTATTGTCCACAAATACCTACATAATTCTCAAGCTATCCAAGAGAATGTTGTGGTATATGTTGTTGAAGACCGAATAGCTCTAAGAGAGAGATGTATCTTTTAGTAAGCACAGTTTCTGTGTTACAGTGGGGCTTAAATTCTGACTGATATTGTTCAGAAATAGTTTTTCTGCAAAACTAAACATTGCTAAAAAGACAGTATGTTCTAATATTGTAGACCAGGGATGCCAATCTCAGTTCCTGGAGTTCCACAGCCCTTCTCTAGAGTTTAGCTTCAAGTCTAACTGAACACACCTGAATCAAGGTCTTAATTACCTGAAAACTAAAGGTAGGTGTGTTGGATCTAAATTTTGCAAGACTGTAACCCTTCACAAGCTGAGTTTGACATCCCTGTTTTAGATGTGAATGGCAGATTTGGGCCATTGTTACTTTCTGTTCTGCTGTTGCTTTTTAATGGGGGCTAACTTGCATTTGTCTCTTTTCACGTAGACCTGATGACACTGAAAGAAGAGACTGAAGAACTGAATGAAATGCAAGATGAAGATCAGTGTAAGAAATTCGAGGATTCCATAACTGGACAAACATCATCTAGTTGCTCACAGACGGAAAAGACTTGCTCATGTAAAAGAGCTCGAAAGACTGGTACTAGAAGTCATTTCACCTGCCAACAGTGTGGAAAGAGTTGCGATCTAAAGGGAAACCTTAAAGCCCACAAGAGGACTCACACCAGGGAAAAGCCTTTCATCTGCAAGTCGTGTGGGAATAGTTTCGGTCAAAAAGGAAGCCTTCGAAGGCACATGAGAATTCACACTGGAGAGAAACCTTATACATGCCCTCAATGTGGAAAGAGTTTTCCTCATAAACATACTTTTAATACCCACATAAAAATTCACACTGGAGAAAAGCCTTTCGCCTGCCAACAGTGTGGAAAGCGTTTCAATCGAGAAGTAACTCTTGAAAGACACGTTAGAATTCACAGTGGAGAGAAGCCATACACGTGCCAACAGTGTGGAAGGAGTTTCGCCCAACTTGGAAACCTTGGAGTCCACATGAGTGTTCACACTGGAGAAAAGCCTTACACCTGCCAACAGTGTGGAAAAAGTTTCAACCGGAAAGGAAACCTTAATTCCCACATGACGGTTCACACCGGAGAGAGCCTTTTCACCTGCCAGCAATGTGGAATAACTTTTACTCAAAAAGAAAGCTTTATCAGACACATGAGAACTCACAATGGAGAGCAGCCTTTCATGTGTGATCAGTGTGGAAAGAGTTTTGATCAACATAAAAACCTTAAAGTCCACATGAGAATTCATAGAGGAAAATCTTACATGTGCCCTCAGTGTGGAAAGAGTTTTCGTCAAAAACGAAACTTTGAAGGCCACATGAGAATTCACTCTGGAGAGCAACCCTACACATGCCCTCAGTGCGGAAAGAGTTTCAATTATAAACAACACCTCGCAGAGCACATACGAATTCACACAGGAGAGAAGCCTTTCACATGCCAACAATGCGGAAAAAGTTTCAACCGAAAAGGTAGCCTTAACACGCACATGAGAACTCACACTGGAGAGAAGCCGTTTATATGTGGTCAATGTGGAAAGAGTTTCTGCTATAAAGCAGCCCTTAATCACCATATGAGTTTTCACATTTAAGAAAATTGTTTTTATGTCATCAGCTTGGAATTGTGGAACGTTTCACAGACAGGAAACATCTTCAGAATCATGTAAGAACACCAGAGACAAACCTTTAATGTGCCATTGCAATAGAAAGACTTACAGAAACAAGGCAATCTTGAGGTTCACAGAAGTGCTCCCGATATAGCATCAGACTTGGGCCTTCTTTACACCTGGGTTTAGAATGTTTTGGTCAAATCTCAAATAGACTGTTTATTTTTTCAAGGGTGGGGAGTCAGTGGGTGGGTAAATGCAAGTTTTGTATTTTTTTTTTCAGACCTTTTTAACAAATAGATAAAATGCATTCACACAATTTACATATAAACATAAAATGAGATGATAGAAAAATAGAAGGAGAGCAGCAGCTTTCGTTTCTGCTCTGATAGCTGCGAAACCACACCAAATGCTGTAGACGCATGTTAGAAGTGTGGATTGGCAGAGAACATTGTGCTTGGTATATTTTTCATCAAACCGATCTTACAATTTAAGATGCCAAAGTTTATGTCCCACCTGGAAAGATGCTTTAGATCAGTAGGTGGACAGAAGGTGGAAGTGAATATTCCAGTAAATTTTTATAACATGCATGTTTACAGTACGAAAGAAATCCAGTCAAATGAGTTTTTGACTACCTCTGGAAGTGGTTAAAAGAGGACAAGCTCAAAACATCTGCACCTGTATTTCTAATTGGAACAACAAAAACACGTTAATGCCACATGTAAACTTGATTAATATGTATATACGTGCTGCTTGTTAACAAAATAAATGTGGTAACAAAACAGCATTATGAAAGCATCTGATCATAGCGATGTCAATGTTGTAAGTGTTAACAGTGTTACCTTGATTTTGTTCATGAGGTGTTTTTACTACACATCTTTAAAGGGTGCTTGTGTGTCTTATTCTCAGGTGTAATATCAGCTAGATTCATGCAAGAAAAAAGTCAATATCATATATATAGAAAAGGCTAATTAATTAAGAAAAAACACGGTATAGAATAGACTGAAGGATTGATAATAAAAACTGCTAGAATGGGAGAAACAGGTAAAATCAGAGGTTGCGTTAACCGAAAATTGTCCGTCATTGACAGAATTTTTTTTTTATCAGTGACGGAAAAATCTGAAGGCCCTCCGTCATTTTGACAAATTACACTGAGGGTGATCTATTGTAACTTCTAACTGTAATTCCCGCCCCTGTTCAGTTGGTGGTGAGAGCGCTGCAGTGTAACAGAAGAGCGCTGGATCCAGAACAAAAACGAAACTGCCGCAAATGTTTTCCTATGCGTTTGATTACGCACAGACGAGCACACAGAAGCTACAGCGATCTATCACACCACATAAAGAACGCCAAAACGGTATTTATTGATTGAATTTCCTAATGAAGTGGACAGAATTAGAAATCTGAGACTTTGTTTCATATCGAAAGTAACACAAAGCCAGGCCTATTGCTATTTATTGGAAGGAAGACACACTATGTACTGTTCATTTATCAACTGAAAACAGCGTAGACCAAAAGATTGATTTGTGATTTAAGAATCGATATTGGTTTATTAAAATGAGAATCTATTAAAATTGAGAAATCTATGTTTTTAAACACTGCACTGTCGTCCTGTAGGTTCATGATAAAAAATTAAAATGTGAACAAAAATAAAAGCTATTAAATGTGTAAATGATGGAATTTTTACGACACTGTCCGTCAAAATGACGGACAATGTTAAAGTCCAGTGCAACCTCTGGGTAAAATGTATAATTAGTTGTAACAATTTTTATATCAAAGGACATTTAGTGCAGGTGGGTTCAAGTCAGCCATATGCATTCAATGCTGAAAATGTTACACCACAGGAAGTGTAATTAGTCCCTTAATTTAATGATTAGTGACACGTTTGAAAATGTAGGCCTTGGTATAGGATATGCATTATGTGCAGATGATGGCACTATATGGAAAAGGGGTCAAAACTTTTTGCAAGTCATTTATTGCCTGCAGGCAGCCATTAAAAATGTGGAACATTGAACTGTAGACTGGTTTAAAATGTCAACAAGTAAAAATCATATTGTATATTATACACATATAAGACGGGGTTGCCGCAAGGCATTGAAAAGCATTAAAAGTCATTAATTGGATTTAGCATTTTTGAAAAAAATGCAAGTTTTAAAGTTGAAGTTTTAAAAAAGTTTTAGTAAGTTTTCTAACCTTTTTCTGGGACACTTAAAATTTAGCTTAGGAACATTCATATAGCTTGTAGATGTTACTGCATTTCGAGTAGAGTTAAATTGGCAAATTCATTTGAAAGAGTATGATTTGGACAGGCACACAATGGCGGGGACTGAAGGAATATTGAGTCTTAATGAAAACATAGAGCATTCACAGAAACTCAGACTGGGCAGAAGGTTCACCCTCAAACAGGATAATAACCCTAAGCACTCAGCAAGAGTGGCTTATAGACAATTCTGTGAATGTCCTTCCTTGAGTGGCTCATCAACAGCCTGTGCTTGAACCCAATCAAATATTTCTGGAGAAACCTGAAAATGTCTGCCAGCCCCCATCCAAGCTAACAGAGCTTATGAGGTGAGGAGAAGAATGGCAGATAATTGCCAAATGCAGATGTGTGAAGCTTGTCACATAATACTCAAAAAGGCTATAAAGGTGCTTTAACTAAGTACCACGTTAAGGGTATGAATATGCAATGTACTTATTTTTTAAATTTGCGAAGTTGTCACTCAGTGATCTATTTTTGCTTTGTCATTATGATGTATGGAGTGTAGATTGATGTGGGGAAAAAAGTATTTTAAAACAGTTTAACATAAGGCTGCAGCATAAAACATGGGAAAAAAATGTAGGGGTTTGAATACTTTTGCAATGCACTGTAAATTAACTATTTACACTATAAGTCAGTGTAGGACTTATGACATAGGTCAATAAAAGAAGCATGCTAAGAAGGTCAGCAATGTGTTATTGTATTCAAGCTTTACAATACTGTGTGAGGCTTACATTAAAGTAATAAGGTCAATGAGTGACCTTTAACATCAGCAAAATAAATATTAACAATGACTACGAATAAAAAAAAAATCAGTGCCAACTTGCCATCATGCTGTACTGCCAAAAAACACTTTTGGCCCACAGAGTGGGCAGTTGTAATAAGAGCAACAGCTCTGGCATCTCTGAAGAGCAATCAGCCCATTTATGGACAACATTAAATGAAATATGATTTACATTTAATACATGTAAATCAAGTTAGCGATGACTATCCTGGGGTGCATTTCCCAAAAGCAACTATGGTCGCAACAAATACAGTTCAGTGGAACTTAGGACCATAATTAGCTAACAATGTTTTTGGAAAACGCACATCTGGCTAGTAGGTAGCGTGTTAGCAAGCTAACTAGGCAGCTACCTGGCTGACAACAGTCCACATGTTAGCTCACCCTAGCTATAAACATCTGAACATAGTTCCCAGGAACGCCACGCTCATTTTCCAACTCCCCTAGAGTTAAACAGTTGAGTTTTAGCGTTTTCGAATCCATTCAGCCGATCTCTGGGTCTGGCGGTAGCACTTTTAGCGTAGCTTAGCATAGATCATTGAATCTGATTAGACCGTTAGCGTCTCACTCAAAAATGACCAAAAAGTTTCGATATTTTTCCTATTTAAAACTTGACTCTTCTGTAGTTACATCAAGCACTAAGACTGATGGAAAATGAAAAGTTGTGATTTTCTAGGCTAATATGGCTAGGAACTATACTCTTATTCCGGCAAAATAATCAAGGAACTTTGCTGCTGTACCATGGGTGCAGCAGACGCAATGATATTACGCAGCGCCTCAAAATAGTCTCCCTGTGCAAGCAGGTGGTCTGGACTGCTGTCCATAGTCTCTAATCTTGATCTCTATGTGTTTCCCTTATCTGTTGTCCATTCTTTTCACATTGGATAGTCTGTGCAGTTCTCTAAAGTCTATCCATGCCATGGTGAATCTCCGGATTTCCAGATTTTTTAGGCTGGGAGTTCTGGATTTTGCAGGTCTGGAAATCTCTTGGTCATGGTGATCACCCTGTTCTTTACAAAGTCCATTTTCTTGTGGAAGTCCTCTGGCTCCACTGGTTCTGCTGGCCTTCTTGTTCTTTGGATGACCGGATCATTTGTCTCCAGGAGATTACATCTTTCCAACAAACATTTCAATGCTTATACCTGAAACAAGATCAAAAAGAAGAGGTTGGGTTTTTAAATTGCAGGATCTTCTTAAGCAAATCATGATAACCCATCTTTCTTTTGTGTGGAAAGTGACCCATCCTTCCACAAGCAAAACAAACAACTTCCTGATCTTTCCTACCTTTCACCAAACAATGCCTTGCTATGTGACCAGCTTTTCCACCTGCATGACTGACAAACCTTTAATGAGGTCTCTCACGGTCTTGACAATGTCTAGCAATGTGACCAGCTTTTCCACATGCATATCGGAGAGTAATACCTTCTGAATTTACTCTTTCAAATCTCCTTGGTCTCTGATGGAAACCACCAGATCATCTAGAACATTCTCTTCTGCCAAAGGCAGCAACTGGATGTCTAGATTCTGCAGCTTTCCTTTGACTATTTGCTTTGAAATACTGTCATTTTGGAAATGATTTGCTCGTATTAGGGTTTCTACAGATATAAACAAGTGAAATGTAAGACGTTTTAAGATTTTTTTTTTAAAAAAAATGTAAGAGCACTGTCATAAATTATATTTATTAATATGATATAAGGTGAACTTTTCATATCAGCAGATAAAAATCCACACAAAATCCCCCCATAAAAGTACCACATCACTGAGATTTTTGGTGGTGTAAACTATTTATTCTGAAGCAATATTTTCATCGGAGTTTTATCAGCTTTTACATACTTAAATCTGCATATATTTATTTACTTTTATAAAGGCCTATTTTTTTTTACCTTTGAATTGTATGCATCACCTTTTATGTCAAATTATTAATTTGTCAGTAAATTCTATAGGGCTGTTATCAGTCAGATGAAATGTTGGGGGGAAATGCATACTTTTAAACATACTAAACTACCAGTAGATGGCAGTAAGTCACTTAAAGAGTGTAAGTGAGTTATTTCAACTGATTCATTCAAAACGATGAATCATTTAATAGCAGAACCGAGTGTTGCTTGGAGAATGTGTGATGTGGTCTGTGTAACGCTTCACAATTCAGTTTTCAGACCATATGGTGCAATGTAAAAATGAAAAAATGAAACCAAACCTTCATTTTTTCAATTTTTTTCCCAGTTACTTCATAAATGAATTTTTTCAGTTTTACTTTTGCTAAATTGTGACTTCAGAAATGATCATTTGAATAAATAAAATCTAATAATGTTATTTTTAATATGTAAATAGTATACATTGAAACAAATTCCTTGACAAAATAGCGCATTTGCACTGGACAGACAGACCTGGGCCGATTTTCCCAAATGCATCAATAAAGCCATACCCTAGCCAAAAAAAACTATCCAAACTTCATCTCTTTATTATATTTCATTTTTATTATTTTAAATCAGTGCTGTTGGTTTTCCTTGTGTGTGTGTTTTTTTCATTATATTTATGGGCTTTTTTGCATTTATTTGATAGGACAGTTGAGAGCAGACAGGAAAGCATTGGGTGAAGAGAACGGGACTAGATTAGCAAAGGACCTTGAGACGGGAATCAAACTCGGGTCGCCGGCAGCACAGTTGCGTTATGTGTCAGCACACTAACCACTGGGCTATCGGTGCCCACTTCCTTGTGTGTTTTTGATGGTTTAAAAATGTTTACCAACCAATGAAAAGCTTTTAAAACCTAGCAACTTCACCCCACCTCCAAAAGTGAAAAACAAAGACAGAGGCTTTCTATTCAGACAGATGCTTAAATATGTTGCCTTATAAACAGTAATTTATTACCCTTTTTTTAAGCAGATCTGTGTAGACTTGTGACTACTATCCAAACCAAATCCTTTGTAGTTGGTGGTCAGGGTAGGCATTAAGGGGGTCTTGTCTATATTGTGATGGATATGTTAAACTCCTTCCATAGCTAATATACTCGGCAGCAACAACCTCTGCGGGTGGTATAAGGTGAGACGGGATCCGTGCTGTCCTCAGATGTGCCGTGAAGAGAGCATCAGATATGCCCTTGTGTGGAATCGTGTGCGTTTCATGCAGAGACAAAGTTCTGTAACCCCACCAAGCACATTCAGACACGATGCAAGACACAGTGCTTGACACAGGGATCATCCATGTCCAAGAAACCATTGTTTGTAAGATAGCACAGAGCATGCTTGATGGGTGTTTATGTGTGAGCATTTATTTCTACCCACTTTCTTCTGGCAGCATGGTTTAGTATGGACTGACTTTAAATGTAAGGAAGACGGTGGGTATTGGTTTGATAGGCTTCAAGGTTGTCTTGCTGATAAAGACACAAATAAAATTAATGACCATGGTCTACTCTTAACTGGTCAAAAAGTCCATAGTTCAAACAAAATTCTCTATACACCTCATAAAATGTTAGATTGTTCCAAACATATCAGAGCATAACAGAGTATCCAAATATTTTTCCACTAAACCCATCACTCACAGTGACTTCGGTCACACCAAAACCAATGAGTTTCTCATTTTGATCCATGTGAACTTTGTGCCAGCACATCTGGTGTAGTACACATGAGGATTTGTTTGACGAGCGGTCCCCTCTCTTCACTGATCCAACAACCACATCCACTCCACTTCTGCCCAGCCGTCCATAATCAAAGCGATGAATGTTTCTTGAAGCGCAAAACTGATAAATAGATGATAAACTTGCACCTCTTTCGATTCCATATTGTGTCTATAAGACATTTTGCACCTCTTTGCAAGAGTATCCAAGCTCCTCTACTAATCTGTGGATCAGTTTCATATCTATCCCGTGAACTCAAGGCAGACATTTTTACAGGAACAAGCTACATCAAGTAATCAACTGTTATTATTATTTTTGTCTAAACCTATTTAAAAAAAAAAAAAACTGCATAGCGACGAATGCAGTGCCACTTATCCAGCACAGCTCAGCAAGGAAAGTATTAAATCATAAATCAACACTAGGACATGGTTTATACAGAATGTGTAAAAATGAATGAATAAATAAATAAAATAAAACCTTAATACAACAATGACAAGTTGTCATCATTAAAAAGTTTATGAATTATGAATTAAAGTCCATTTGTAAATTAGAATTTGTTTATTTGTAATAAACTGAAATACAGAGGGGCCATATTCAAGTATTCAGAAATAATGTGTAACAACATTTCCTTTATAGTAAACCAGGTCCAAAAATATAAAAGTTTTAAAATTAGACCCTTTATAGTTCCGGATGATATATTACGATTACCTTTATGAGCAAAGATTATGGCGTATTTTAATTTTTTTTGCAAGTGATTGCGCTGGTGCCTCCATGTCCTGCAAAGCGCATTTAGCTTCCACTCTCCAAAAACGATTGTATGCTAAAGTTAAACGTTTAAAATATGATTGTGATATGCTTGAAGATTTTATTTTAGGGAAGTCGTGATGATTGGAGAATGCAAAATTGATCAAACAAAGGCTGTGATCAACTCGCTGCCACTTGGTTATTACTTTAAAAAGCAAAAACCTTAATTTAACAAACAAAAAATGTTCCAAACATATTTCTAAATAAACTTTATAAAGAAATGAAAAGAAATGTAACCACATTCCTATTAAAAACAAAACTAAGCTATTAATGGATGCAACAGTGTAATGGGAAAGAGAGAGAAAAGACTCGGGCTCCAGTCGGACTCAGGCTGGTTATTTTGATGAGCCGTCGGACAAGGGTTGGGCGAGGATGTTACGAATTTATGCAACAAATGTTCGTTTAATATTTACCATTCTTATCTTACTTTGTAAAAGTTAAAAAAAAAAAATATATATATATATATATATATATATATTTCTTTGATATTTTAGTGTTTTGTAAACTAAAATAATAACGCATGTTTGTTAATAATTTTTGAGCCTCATTTTGTTTTAATGTCAATAAATTAGAATGTCGTTGAAAAGTTCATTTCAGTAATTCAACTCAAATTGTGAAACTCGTGTATTAAATAAATTCAGTGCACACAGACTGAAGTAGTTTAAGTTCATGTTACAAAGTCTGTGTGTCTTAATGTGTAGGATGTTTTGTCGTCTGCAGACTGTAACACTGACACAACCAGTTCTGACTCTGGACGTGTCCACAGATGCTGGACCTGTAAAAGTGGAGAAAAGAAATGATTAGTCAATGACTCTGAATTTTGTAACATTTCCATAAGTTAAGAAAAGTAATGGCAAATAAGTCACCTGTTCTGACTAGTTTTTCCTCCTTTTTTTTTTTGGTTTCTTCTGATTTGGGTTTTGGTTCCTTTTTGGGAGTAGAGTAGTATTTGGAAGTTTTTACCTTTTTAGGTGCCTGTTCCTCCTTTTTTGCCCAGCTTTCCTCTGCACAAACTGGAGATTTCCTTGGTCTTATTGGCCTTACCAGAAGGTTCTCTGGAAGGTTGTGCTTAAGCACATGCTCCATGTATCGTCCTTTAAGGGAGGAATACAGAGCCTGAATAAAATCTTCAGTGAATCCAGCTTGTGCCTGGTGCTTCCTTTGTTTGAGCAATAGTCCCCAAGCAATATTCTATTCCATAGAGGGTAAATTCCCATATAATTCCCCATAATTCTCCACAATGGTCTTTGCTGACCTCCTCTCTGCTAGCAGTCTCAGAGGAACTATACCCGACGTACCTGGAATGGGGATGTTGTGGCTGAATAGAGCAAAGAGCGCCGTGCTTGGAGATGAAGCCCCAAGAACATGGGGTGTCTTTGCCAACATGCAGAGAACCAGGTAAGTGCCCAACACACCCTGGTCTGCAGATTCAGCATCCAGACGTGAGGAGCGAGAGGTTTGTGGGGTTTTCACCCAAGCCACGGCTTCACGTAAAGCACGCGGCTCATGAGCAAAGCGCGCCCATGATCATGTTCTCGCAAGCAAAACATGAATCAACAACAAACGCTGCATCAGCGTGAGCATAACTCAACACTGAACACAACGGTCGTGTCGATCATTTGGGAAGGTAAGCTGCAACCAGGATGACACGGAGGGAAAGGCATGTTTACCAACACACAATCCCAGCGCACAAGCTCTTTCAGAGAAATTACTCTTTTAGAAGGAAGATTGCTCTTCAAGATCGCCGTCGAAGCACCCAGGGGACTCTCACAACAGAAGGAAGAAGGGAGAGACCGCTGCTTGTGCCATGGATCCAACGACGAAGAGGTGAACGGAGCAGCCTCTCACAGAGAGACGCTGTATTCGACTCCAAAGAAACAGAATGAGTGAGCAGAGCATGCGCTGCCCTATTTATACCCGGATGTTCCCGGGCGTGGCCAGCTATGCACACCCAATTTCATTAGCCTTTTCTCAAACTATCAGAGGTGTTTGGGCTCCCAAGGGTGACCCCTAGTGTCGTACACTTCACACAACTCGGAGTGTGGGACAGACAGGGAACTCCGCTCTCCCTCCCTCTGGGGATTCTCCAAAACATCGGTGATACGTCTCCATATATTTCAATTGTCATTTCTGTTTTTCTTTTTAATTTAAGACTTGGTCCTCCTCATGTTGCTGGTTTTTTTTTTGTTTGTTTGAATATTTCTTTCTTTGCTTCCTGTACCATGTTTTTAAACCATTTCTATTCATCTTTGACAGTTCACAGGGATTTTTCCTATAAACTTTATCTGTTATTGTGGCCCAAGCCTTGTGTTTTTCACTGTTTGTATTATAATCACTATATTTGTTCATTGAAATCGATTCGGCAGCATTGTATTCCTCCAATATGCAAATGTTTTCAGCAAAGGAAAATGAAGAGTGCCCACTGTCGGCCACAAGACCCTAACAAGCTTTTAGACCAAGTTGTACGGTGACTGTCAAAAAGAGGGGCTGTGAGAACAACACTGACAGACAGAGAAAATACAACATGTCAATGGCCCAGTGCCAAATGGACTAGATGTGAAAGAGCAGTAGGCAAAAATGCAGTCCACTTACTTCAGACATCCACTGGGAATAACTGTGTCCAATTGAAGAACAAGGATGTTGTTGTAGTGTAAAAGCTGGTGGTGGAGGAACATGGAGAAACTTTCATTGTGTACAAAACATTCAGGAACAAGACAGATCTTTTTGTCAACCCCCTGCCATCATCACAGCTAGACATTTTCCTTCTCTCTGGCACAAAGGAAGAACTTTAACAGTCAAAGGTTCCTGAAAGTAAGATTTACTTGATCCAAATTACAGGAAAAACAGTAATATTATAAAAACAAGTCATAATTTAATAATAACTTAATAATTTAAGATAACTGTGTTTTATTTGAACATATTTTAAAATGTAATTTATTTCTGTGATCAAGCATCATTACTCCAGTCTTCAGTGTCACATGATCCTTCAGAAATCATTCTAATGTTGGCAGCGATTGCCTTGTGGGCCACGCCGAGATATGGCGCAGTTGCACTCCAGGTGTCTCGAGTATAATATATATAATAAAATTATTTCAATACGCTGATTGCTGATTTGATGCTCAAGAAACGTATTATTAAACAAACACACATACATACATACGTATATATTAATCAGCATTTGAAGTGGATCAAAAAAGTTAATCAAAGTTGTCCTAAGAACAGGTATTGTTTTGGTTTTAGGACAACTTTGATGAAAGGTTTTGATCCAATTCAAATGTTGATATTGAGATAGCCTTTATAGAAGATTTCTTTAAAAAAAAACAAAAAACATTTAAAAAAAAAATCTCACCAGTCCCAAACTTTTGTGTGTGTGTAAAATGTATAATTATATGAGAATTAAGTCTATATTTAAACCTCAGTTATGGAAGTTTGTATATTCAATTTTTGATCTAAATCATAAATGTACATCTCTACTTTTATATTCATAAAATGCATAAATTTAAATTTAGTTAAATTATTTTACATTTTATTTAACAAATGTTAGTTATTTAAATGTTTATATTTAACTCTGTGCTTTGTTTAATTTGACTACAGAAAGTTATCTACAACCATACGTCCACAAACTAAAGGATTGTACATCAACTGTGTTAATGCACATGGCTCGAAATGTCAATAAACAAACAACAAAAAAGGATTTGTTTATGTTAAGGTCTTAATACTATGGCTTTGAATAAACCACCCTAATGGACACTGAGAAGAAAAGCAAAGGACAAGGTGGATGAACACTTACAGACAATACAGACAACCTGGGGGAAGGAGTTAGATTGCCTGCAGAGTGACTCAAGAAACACCTGTCAATTTCAAACTGACGATAAAGACACGTTTATGAACTGTGTCTATCATATTGACAAGACTGAAGATGTCTGTCAAGTGTTCCTGATGAAAGTGAATCAGAATCGGAATATGATTCTGATCCAACTTCCTACTAAACACAAAATCACACGTGTCATTGAATTCACTCCTCAACATACTGTGTCAGCATAGTTTAAATAAGTCAGGTGTATTGCTGGGAACTGTGTGTTTGCACCCTGATGTGTAAATCATTTCGAGTAATGAATTCAGTGACAGAGGTGCTACATCAGAGCATCGTTATTTAGCATCACATTCACACGTTGAAGCTTCAGATCAATGATGATGATGATTTTTCTCTTTACAAGGGTTCAGCAACAGTTCTGGCCCATTCAAGCAACACTGCAAAATATCAGAGGAACCAGTGACAATAGGTTTATTTTGTGGCACATATAAATCTACTGTACATCACTAGCTGACTATCCTGAAGACTTAATCTCTGAAGTAAATGAATGAATGAATTCGCATTTAAAGGAGAGATTTTACCTTTACAACTCTATTCAATGGATTGTGACACACCTGCCCGTGCATTCCTGAAAAACGTTAAAGGAGATTCGCTAGCTTTTTCACGTGTTTTAAAACAAATTGGCGAATGATTCACTGAGCCATTCATAAAAACAATAGTTTGCTTCATTCCTGAATGAATCAGCAATCTTGAACAGATCAGCTGAAGGATTCTGTGGCTCAGTCATTACATTAGCACAATACTGTAGTGTATCATGATACTACTTGGTATCGTGATTCTTCAGCTGATATAGTGTCGTAAGTCCTAACCCTAGTGCACTGCAATGCACTTCTACAACGAGTTTTCCAATGACGCTTCAGGTCTCTTTTATACGTGAAACTCTCTTTACACTCGAGACACATGAAAGGCCTTTCTCCAGTGTGAACTCTCATGTGAGTCTGAAGGTTTCCATTAGATGTGAAACTCTTTCCACAGTGAGTGCAGGTGAACGGTCTCTCTCCAGTGTGAATTCTCAGGTGAGTCTGAAGGTTTCCTTTAAGTGTAAAATCCTTTCCACACTGACAGCACATGAAAGTCTTCTCTCCAGTGTGACTTGTGACATGATTCTCAAGGTGTTTACTGTCTGTAAAAGTCATTCCACACTGATGACATGTAAAACAGTTTTCTCTCGAGTGAAGCCTCATGTGTCGTTTAAGGTTTGTTTTGTGTCTCAAACTCTTCCCACACTGATCACATGTGAATGGCTTCTCTCCAGTGTGACTGTTGGAGTGATACCTTAGGTTAAGTTCTGTTGTGAAACTCTTTCCGCACAGTTTGCAGGTGTACGGCTTCTTTCCGTTGTGAAGCCTTACGTGCCTTTTAAAGCTTCCGTTTTGAGTGAAACCTTTTCCACACTGAGGGCAGGTGTATGGCTTCTCTCCAGTGTGGATGCTCATGTGGATTTTTAGGCTTCCTTTATGTCTGAAACTCCTTCCACACTGCTGGCACGAGAAGTCATTTACAGATTCTGTTTTTTTACCTCTTTTTCGTAAGGAGGTCTTTTCAGTCTGTGAGGAACTAAACGATTTTTCTCCAGTTGTGAACTCATGATGGTCTTTCTCTTGCGTTTCATTCAGTTCTTGACTTTCCTCTTTCATCGCTATCAGGTCTGAGGTGAAGAGACAAATACAAGTTAACAATGGCACAGAACAAAAGACATTAAACATATAGTCATGTATGCTGAATCATTCGCCCACTAAGCTCAGAACCTCTTCACAGCATCATTTCTGGCTATATCTTTCTACAAGTGCTATTATATTTTTCAACAACTCAGACTACGTCATGATGTCTTATCAAACACAAGTATGGAGTGCCACAGGGCTCAGTAGTAGGTTCTCTGCTTTTCTTCTTATATGCTTACCCTGGAAGTCATTGTTCTTATATTTTACTATTATGGCAATGATACTCTGTTTTATGTCCTCACAGCCTCAACAAACTACACAGCTCTCCAAGTTAAAAGACCAAAGTGTATTTAAGATATCAAATATGGGATGGCTAGTCATTTTTCTGTACTAATTCTGACAAGACAAAAGGGCAAAAAAAATCTCTATCCCATCTTGATCACAATGGATGGATGTGAAGAGTACAGTAAGGTTTTTTTGTTTTTTACCAAAAATATTGTTTGTCTACAACTAAAAAGCTGGGTGTTATATAGACAACTACGCTGTAGTTAATTTAAAATGTAGAGCACCTGTTAGTCGCACTGACCAATTCCAGCATCACTGCATGGACCATGCATGGACCCTCCTGAGTCAAGTGGAGTACTTTTTTATTATGAACGGATGCGCTTTATTAGACTTCTTTTGGACTGTTGAACAGAAACACTCGCTGTCCTGGCATTGCTGGGTATAACATCATGTGGTCATATGAGGAATAGCAAGAAAGTAGAACATAACCTCCTCAGTAAAAGACTATACCTTTAGTGATGTTATCACAAAGAGACTGAATCAGAGACGGATCGTTCATGTTATGGGCATCCATTAATCTAAAGACTTCCTCCTTTCAAAGTTATTATTAAGGCATTTGCTGTGAGTCATCTTATTTTGCCATTATTTATGATTGTGTTCAATGCATTTTGTGTAGTTAAATATGCATATTCAATGTTATTTAGATCTGCCACGTCTGTTTTTCTCACACACCTCTGTAATAATTCCAGAGCAAACTACCTACTGTCTTTTGGCAAATTCAGTGATCCTCTGAGAAAACTAATCCCATCCGAATGCGAATGTCTGTGATTGCGGATGGTATTTTTTTCACAACGCGTTTCCTTGTGTGTTCCTTTGATATGTTTGCCTCCCGGCAAAGAAATAAAAAAGACCCGTTCTGACCCAAGAAACACCCTGTTAGGACACTCATTCCTTAAAAATACCATTCACTTCTGTAGAGCTGGACATCTGAATTAGAATCAAATGAGTGAGTTCAGCTTTGAGAAAGAAAACTAACCGGTTTGCTCCTCAGTATCTTCTTGTTTGACGCTGAATGTTTCTTCAATCTTCATGTCTTCACTCTCCTCTTTAATAAACGCAATCTTTGTTTGTTCTTCAGTATCTTCATGTTTGACTCTGAATGTTTCTTCAATCTTCATGTCTTCACTCTCCTCTTTAATAAACGCCATCTTTATAATGCTATGTTTAGAATGACAAGAATTAGTAGAAAGTAAAATACAAACTAAATCTCTGAATGCATCTCAATCAGCTTTTAGTCTCTTCAGGAGTGAATGGAAGAATAAACACAAACTATAAACATGTCATATACATTTATTTATAATTGTTTTAAATGCATTAAAGCCACCCATCTTTATTTAAAGGTGGTTAACATGAAAACAAGACAAAAAAGTTGATAATGCCCCACCTTAGGTATTCCAAAGTATTTAGTTTATGTTACTAAAATTAAGTAACCTAACGAAATACGTTACAAAATACTTGTGTGCATGTATTTTGTAATCTGTAAATTTTAAAAACTAACCTTCCCTTTAAAAGTTTGTTTTCTCGTTGCATTTAAACTATTTTGACCATCATGTGCGGTGAATCGAGCGCTTCCAAACACTGAATCATTTAGCGAATCATTTGGTTGAGTTGACTCTCTTCTCTTGTCACTCCCTGCGTCCCAATGTGCACACTATCCATCCTAAATTCTGTGATATTAGTAACTTTCAATACTATTTAAGGGCAGATAGGTTGGAGAGTGTGGACAATGGGACGCAGGGACTGTTTGCCAGTGAGCGAACTCTAACACAAACTGCTTCACGATAAAGTGAGCGACACGACACGCACCTGTTGTTACTCGTGTGTGGATGAGCTTTACTCACACTATAACGTGCATTGACTTTAGATAATGCATTAGAATGAAATACCTGAACGGTTTGCTTTAACACTTTCAGCGCTTTAAAACACTAAACTTTCTTCAGCTGAATCACAACAGATGCAGCGCGGCCATGTGACGTCACACCTCCACTCCAAAATAAAAGCCCTGTTCATAACAAAATTACAAAGTCCATAGAACCTCACAAACAAATAATAAAACATATACAGGCAGCATCCAGAGTTGAATTCTTGGTGAAATACATATTTAAATCCATGTTGTTTAATGGTGTGCTAAAAATAACTAGCAATGAAAGCATTTCATCCACATCTAATACGCAAGATTCTGTCAACAAACAAAACATTAATGATTTTGCGCAGACACTATTTACATCTATCTATCATGGTTTGGAAACTTTCTATAACAAATACATTTTTCCAATTTTTGTTTGATGATTTTATTTTATATTTTACATGTTTGTAACTGCAATTGCTGTTTTTAAATGAGTTTATTAACAATATATATTACAGAGACAAAGAGAAAGTTAAATTGGTGTTTTAATGCGACAGCATCATCTCTTAATATTTTGGATTTATAAAAGTAGATAAAATGGTGAATGTATAAATTTAGTCTCAGGATCTGATGTGAGATTTTACTCTAGTTGTTGTACCAAAGCCTCTGCTCCTGCTGATGATGATCATGGAGTCTCTGTATCAGTGGCGGCTGGTGGCAAAAAAAGTGGGGTGCCACATCCAAAAATTTTAGCATACATCCTGATATGATTTATCCCAGTAGAACAAAATGAAAAATATTAAGATATGACACACTGTAAATAAAAAATCTGTTTTACCGAATTCAAGATTGAGGATGATTCTCACAAAACTATATTTTCTGCAAGCTTTTTTCAAGAAAAATGTAATAATAATTTAAAATTGCTGTATACAGTGCAACAGCAAAATCTGTGAGAAAAAAAAAGTTACATTTGTTTAGACCTTTTTCTATACATATATCAATAACCATAGACATAATAGACATAGACGCCGCATTGACTGCTGGAAACGAGAAATGCGGCCGCCATCTTGGACCGGGCATACTGTGGAATTGATTACATCGCGTAGCAGCAGCAGAAGTGAGAGAACATGCCTGAACACTGTGTAGGATATTCCTGCTCCAATCGGCGGCCCATCGAAAGCAGGGCTCGGGGGATTACAGTCCTTTTTCAGGGTTTTTAGTGTGTGTGTGTGTGTGTGTGTGTGTGTGTGTGAGCGAGAGAGAATGAAATACTCCAAGTAGACTCTAATGTAATATTCATATAGTGTTTCTTCAACTTATTAAAATACCTTTACCGTCACTATCTGTTTCTGCTTCTCTATCATATTTATAGTGTGTGATTTGCAAAATTCCTATCATAGCCTACACCTCATATGGTTATGGTTGCGCTTTTGTCCAAAGTGACATAAATACAAAACAATATAATACTTAAATTTAACAGGGAACAGATTGAGATGTTGGTCAGATTATAGCTAATAAGGAGAATAGCAAAAATGAACAACGTCAATTCAGTCAATAGCATAATGAAATAAACAATGAAAATGAGGGAAAACAGCAATAATAAACAATGTCAATTCAAGCAAAATATAATAACAGCATGGTAAGACGACATTAAGGAGAATATCAGTAATGAACAACAATGTCAAATTAATAAACAGCCAAATGAAAATAGAATAAAACTATACAAACCATAACGCATTAGAAGTGCTTAATGAACTAAGTCTTTAGACCCTCTTAAAAGACCCAATACTATCACAGGAACGGAGATATTCATTATATTACTGTTAAGCTCACTATCAATATTAAAATACGCCAAACCATGTGTCATGTATCACAGCTACATTTATGACCTTTGCAGCAAAAAAACCGCGTGAAAATCAGTTCGGTATTCCGTGAGGTATGATTAATTAAATGCGTTGACAGCTCATTACACCTGCCAAACAGATTACACTGAGTGGAGCGGGTGACCGGTCCAAGATGGCGGCCCCACGTCTCGTCAGCCCCAGTAGGGAGTATCGGTCGATGCGGCGTCTACTCTCTATATATGTCTATGTCAATAACTACAAGTCAAGCTGCAGTACCAAGCAGGACCACATGGAGATGCCAACAGACCACTATCACAGTTGCCTTAAAGTTGATAAAAAATAATGAAATTTTGAAAAAGTAAACAAAAACATTATGAATTTGTCCAGTGTGGTGATCTGAAGGCAGCTCAACAAGTGACTGACCAATGAGTGTTGATGCCAATATAAAGTCAAGGCAAGGCAAGTTTATTTATATAGCACATTTCATACACAAGGGTAATTCAAAGTGCTGTACATAAAAATAATTAAAATAATCATTTAAAAAAAACACAACAATAAAAACAAATAATTTAAGAACATTTAAAATGTTCAATTTAATCAATTTAAAAATTAATTTAAAATGAAATAAAACAGTTAAGAATTAAAAATTATTATACATAAAATACAGTACAATCAGTTCAGATGTAGCACAGCGCTCAATCAGTAAATGCACAACTAAACAGATGAGTTTTGAGTCTGGATTTAATTGTGGCTAATGTTTTAGCACATCAGGGCCCGAATATATAAACCTTCTCAGAAATTCTCTGAAGAATAGTCTTAAACTTTGACTTAAGTATCAAAAATTTCTTAGTAAAAAGTAGAATTTTTCTAAGAGTAGGGGACTTCTATAAAAAGCTAAAAGGAACTTTCAGTAAAGTCTATGACCGATTCTTAAGTGTTGACTGAGAGGACACTTAAGTGTTGTGAACTAAGAACTACAATGATGTCAACCCAAAATGGCCGCAGCAAAAAAAAAAAAAAATATATATATAATTACTACTTTTATTTCTGCAGATAGGGCATTGATTTGTAGAGTGGACTAAGTAAATTCATTTCTTACTTGGCCAGTTACAAAAAAAATTGGTTGATGATCAAGTTTGTATCGTTCTATCAATTCCGTATCATCATGACACCAATATGTCATATGGTCATTGTAAAGTGTGTGTCTCCTCCTCTTTGCTGCAATCTTGTTACTCCTAACTAGGCAAGGAGGCCTGTCCAGCTCTCTTAAATAATTTAGAAGCTGAGACCAAGTCTTAATACTTAGGAAAATTTATGAATCACTCTTACTCTTAAGTCTAGGAAAAAGAGTAAAATTACCTCATTCTTAGAATTTTTACTTTCAGACTAAAATTTTACTCTGAGCGGGTTTATACATACAGCCCCTGATCTCTTCTGGAAGCTGATTCCAACTGTGGGCGGCAAAATAACTAAAAGCAGATTCCCATTGTTTGGTATTTCTAACTGACTCAATCCTAATGATCTGAGTGGTCTGTTTATATTCAGTGAGCATATCTGCAATGTACTTAGGTCCTAGGCCATTGAGTGATTTATAAATGAGTAAAAGTACTTTAAAATCAATCCTAAATGTAACCAGTGTATGGATCTGGGGACTGGTGCGATACGCTCTGATTTTCTGGTTCTAGTCAGAATCCTGGCAGCAGCGTTCTGGATGAGCTGCAGCTGTCTAATGGTCTTCTTGAGAAGGTCAGTGAGGAGACCATTAAGACCATTACAATAGTCCACCCTGCTCAAGGGCGGACTGGGACAAAATGTCAGGCCGGGAAATCTCACACTCATCTAGGCCATCCCATACACCCACACCAAATTTTGAAACCATGGACAACAATATATATATATACAGTAATGGCCAAAAATATTGGCACCCTTGCAATTCTGTCAGAACATGCAACACTTCTCTCAGAAAATTGTTCCAATTGCAAATGTTTCATTTCATTCCTCATAAATGGACTGAACAAAATTATTGGCACCTTGTCAAAATTGTAAGAAATAATTGCTTTTCAAGCATGTGATGCTCCTGTAATTTGTATTTAGACACACCTGTGGCAATTAACAGGTGTGGGCAATATAGTAATCACACTTGCAATCAGTTAACAACCTTTGTGTTGTGTGTCACACTGAGCATGGAGAAAAGAAAGAAGTGTGAAGAGTAGTCTGTGGATTTGAGAGAACAAACTGTGGAAAAACATGGACAATCTTAAGTCCATCTCCAGAGATCTTAATGTTCCTGTGTCCACTGTCCCAATATTATCAAGAGGTTTACAGCCCATGGCACTGTAGCTAACCTGCCTCGACATAGACAGAAGAGCAAAATTAATGAAAAATATAATAGTGGATAAAGAACCCTGATTAACTACCAAACACATTCAGCTGATCTGCAGACACAGGGTACAACAGTGTCAGCTCAAACTATCCGTCGCCATCTGAATGAAAAGGGACGCTATGGTAGGAGACCCAGGAGGACACCACTGCATAAAAAAGCAAGACTGGAGTTTGCCAAAACTTATGTGACAAAACCACAATCCTTCTGGCAGAACATACTGTGGACAGATGAGACAAAAGTAGAGCTTTTTGGTAAAGGACATCATGGCACTGTTTACAGAAAAAGAAATGAGGCCTTCAAAGAAAAGACCACAGTCCCAACAGTCAAACATGGTGGAGGTTCAAAGACGTTTTGGGGTTGCTTTGCTGTTTCTGGCACTGGATGGTTTGACTGTGTGAACAGTATCATGAAATCTGATGATTACCGAAAAATTTTGGGGTGTAACGTAGTGGCCAGTGTCAGAAAGCTGCATCTCTGTTACGTCTCCGGGGCCTCTAAGGGTAAGGGAGACGTTTTAACACAAGATGAATTTTCCCAGGTTCCGCTTAACCCTGGTAGAGGTTGGTAGATACCGATTCAAATAATCACAAAAACCAAGAGAATTCCAATACAAAATGTGCGTTTATTACAAGTAGCAAATATAAAATCGAGAACAACCAATCGGAGAAAAAGAATTAAAAGCATAAAGACAAGAAGGGGGGAAAATAAACACCGAGCCAGGGAGCAGGACTTGAGCGGAGCTAAATCAAAAAAAAGAATAAAACAAAACCCCCACTCTAACTGAAACCCCAATCCCAATAAACTACCTACAAACAAAAGAAAACAAAAAATATCTTCTTCAGCGCCTTAGGCGCCCTACATAAACTATTCCAACTATCCAAAAACAAAAATACAACGCAGCATCCGCTCCTTACCTAATGTGCTAACAGCCGTTGTTTCCTAGGTGAATGCAGAATGGACGTCACGTGACATGCTTCCCTAGTCTCCGCTTCCCCGGCCGGAAAACAACAAACCATTTCAAAGAATCACTTAAGATATCCCAAAAAAACAAAAAAAACAAACAAAAATACTAAACCAAAATCAAACATTTCAGAGCAAAAATGTTATTTAACGAAAAACAACCTTAAACAATGAAGGAGTCATAATCAAAGCAAGCACGCCAAAGCCAGCGTGACCAAAAAAAAGACTCCAATAATCCCCGTTCTCCTCCTTCTTGCTTCCGGTTGGCGTAGCCTTTTATATTCCCGTGTAATCTGCATCCTCCTGGTAATGATGACAGACAACCACCCCCGCCAATAGCATCTTCCTAAGAGGTAAGAGCGGAGAGAGAAAGCGAAAGTAGAAAAAAAACAACGCCCTATCCCCTCTGGCACGTAACACCCCCACCCTAAAAAAAACATAATACAACATAATGATGTTTGTTATGTTATTTCAATCAAATGGAAAAAGAGGAGTAACAAGAAGCAGTAGAGAAAGGGAAAAAACAACAACACAAACTAACACTTTACAGGGCTGAAGTATTCACTAAACTCTTGAAAGAGCATCGGCTACAATATTTTCCGAACCTTTCTTGTGCCGAGTTTCAATGTTGTAATTTTGGGCTATAAGAGCCCATCTCATTAATCGTTGGTTTTGATTATACATTCGGCACAGGAAAGTAAGTGGATTATGGTCAGTATAAACAATCACTGGATAAGTTGTAGATCCCACATAAACTTCGAAATTCTGAAGTGCCAAAAGCAACGCAAGTGTCTTCTTTTCGATAGTTGAATAGTTAATTTGATGCTTGTTAAACTTTTTTGAAAAGTAATATATAGGATGGTTAACTCCATTCGCGTCTTCCTGAAGAAGCACCGCTCCTACCCCACATGCACTCGCATTAACTTCTAACTTAAATTGCAATGAGGGGTTCGGGGCAGACAATACTGGAGCACTACACAAAAGGGATTTAATACTCTCAAAAGCCTGTTGGCTGTTGAGTCAAAAAACTCTTGAAGGACTAAGCAAGTCTGTCAAAGGACGGGCAACAGTAGAAAAATTTTTACAAAAACTTCTATAATAGCCTGCCATTCCGAGAAACCGCCTCAACTCACGTTGAGTGGTAGGCGCTGGAAACTCACGAATGGCTAAAATCTTGGCTTCCACTGGCCGAACCTGCCCCTGACCTACCCGCTTTCCTAAATAGGTAACAGTAGCCTTACCAATCTCGTTAACGATGCCTTCTCAAGACGTTCAAATACTGTTTTAAGTAAATGTAAATGGTCAGCCCAACTCTCCCAACTCTCAACTCTACCAAACGCTGGAATGTTGCCGGCACGTTGCGTAAGCCAAAGGCCATCACCTTATATTGTAGGAACGAATCAGGTGTTACAAAAGCGGATATCTCTGAAGCTCGGGGGGTTAGAGGCACCTGCCAATATCCCTTAAGGAGATCCAGTTTACTAACAAACTGAGCCGAACCCAGATTGTCAATACAATCGTCTATTCGAGACAAGAGACAAGACAACAATCTGGTACAGTAACCGCACTGATCTTCCGATAGTCCATACAAAAACGGTAGGACCCATCAGATTTTGGGACAAGGAGGCACGGTGAGCTCCACGGACTACTGCTAGGTTCAGCAAGACCCTCTCTTACTAAATACTCAACCTCATCTTTCATTAAAGCCCTCTTAGTAGCGTTCACCCTGTATGGATGCTGCTTGATTGGAGATGCATCCTTCACATTAATATCATGATACAACACTTTAGTCTGCATAGGAACATCACCAAAAATTGTGGGGAAATCACGAACAAGTGCAATTACATCTCGTTTCTGTGAGTCAGTTAAACTAACAAAAAAATTCGAAAGATCGCTTAATATCTCCGAATTTGACAAACGTATAGACGGCAAAGTATCACTAGTGAACGAAATTCTATCGTCCTCACTCACAACATCAGCAAGCGGCACTATTACCTCATTGCCTACTTCTACAGGTAAAACAGGGGGCCAAGTGGTATTAACAGTAGGAAGCGCATCATCTCTAGAATAATACGTTTTCAACATATTAATGTGACAAATTCGCCTCTGACGTTTCCGATCCGGTGTGTTGAGTACATAATCGGTCTCACTCTTTTTTTCCACAATTTCATATGGCCCAGCGAATCGTGCGGATAATGCTGATCCTGGCACAGGCAACAACACTAATACCTTGTCACCTACAGAAAATGAACGGGGAACTGTTTTTTTTTGTCAAATCGTTTTTTCATATTACGCTGGGTCTGAGACAGAAACTCCCTGGCTAATTCACCATCCTTCTGTACGCGTTCACAGAGTCCACAAACATAATCCAGCACATTTATCTTCGGACTTAAGTCACAATTAATACCTAACATTTGTTCCTTAAGAACCTTTAAAGGTCCCCTAATAGAGTGACCAAAAACCAGATCAGCCGGGCTAAATCGTAACGACTCCTGTACAGTCTCGCGAATAGCAAATAAAACAAAAGGAATTCCCTCATCCCACTCATTCCCTGTTTCCACAGGGAGGTAATAGCGGAGAGAGAAAGCAAAAGTAAAAAAAAAACAACGCCCTATCCCCTCTGGCACGTAACAGTCTCCACCAGAGGTCATGGGTTTTCCAGCAGGACAATGACCCCAAACACACTTCAAAAAGCACTCAGAAATGGTTACAAACAAAGCGCTGTAGAGTTCTGAAATGGCCAGTAATGATTCCAGATCTGAATCCCATAGAGCACCTGTGGAGAGACCTCAAAACAGCAGTTGGGAGAAGGCATCCTTCAAATCTGAATGACCTGGAGCAGTTTGCAAAAGAAGTGTAAGAAACAATAGGTTACTGTCGTAACCCCGGTTCTCTGAAACATCGAGTGGAGAGATCCACCTATGGGAAGGGCATCCGTACCTGACCTCTGCAGAAGCATCCAATTGCACCAAGTCTGGCTTGACAGACAGGAGCGCGTGCCCACTGGCAGGTAAGGGCCCGCCCCTTACCAGACGCATAAACCCCTGCACGCGCTACCTTACCTCAGTGAGTATATTCGCTTCTCGCAGCAAGCGGGGCAAACTTGGTGGATCTCTCCACTCGATGTTTCAGAGAACCGGGGTTACGACAGTAACCTATTGTTCTCTTTCATCATCTCGTGTTCGAGATCCACCTATGGGAGATATGGACAGCTCCCCGGTTGCCCAATACACCCACAGTGAGGCCCTGTAAGCCAGAGGACGGTCACCTGGAGAGGCGGTGCTTGACACGTCACCAAGGATCAGACCCCCACAATGAGCATGAATACCAGTCATGAAGGAATGAACTGTGGTAACATGCACGTGATATGGCCACACATCTCATGTTGATATATTAAATAATAATATATGTACACATCATAAGGATGTGGGGGGGGGGGCAGATGACTTGCTTAAAACATGAATAAGCTGAGTTGGAACACTCAAGCCTAAGGTGTAGAGGGTCCGAGGGTGCAACCCATCGAAGAACCCACACCCAAAACAGAATGAGCTACCGGGGTCTGGGTGACATCCAGCCGGTAGTATCTGACAAATGTGTGTGGTGAGGCCCAGCTTGCAGCGGCACAGATGTCCTGCAAGGAAACCCCGTTAAACAGAGCCCAGGAGGCTGCCATGCCTCTAGTCGAGTGAGCTCTGAGGCCCTCTGGAGGACGCACTCCCTTAGATTCATATGCCAAGGAGATGGCTTCCACAAGCCAATGAGAGAGGCGTTGCTTAGAAATGGGATTCCCTGTGTTGGGGGGGGCCCAAGAAATGAAGAGCTGGTCGCTCCTCCTGAAAGCACTGGTCCTGTCAATGTAAACCCGTAAGGAGCGAACAGGACACAAAGCGTTTAGCCTCTTATCCTCTGAAGAGGAGAAAGGAGGAGGATGAAAAGCGGAAAGCTGAATCACCTCACACGCAAATGCCGGGAAGCATTTTGGCATAAAGGCCGGGTTAGGCCTTAGAAGGACCTTATCCCCACTGATGGAGAATTTCATGCATGAGGAATGAACTGAGAGTGCATGCAAGTCACTGACACGTTTTGCTGATGCCAGTGCCAGGAGCAGAGCTGTTTTAAGAGACAGAAGCTTGAGAGAAATGTCTCCCAGCGGTTCAAAAGGATATCGAGACAAGACCTCCAGCACCATGGAGAGGTCCCATTCTGGAATCACTCTCTTAGTGACTGGAAGCGAGCGGCGGGCGCCTTTCATAAATCTACGAATGAGGGGGTGTTGCCCCACTGTCGTGCCATCGAACCCAACATGACATGCGGCGATAGCCGCCAAGTAAACCTTAATAGTGGAAAAGGATCTTCCACCATCGATAAGGTCTTGCAAAAAACTCAAAATAGCAGTGAGTGAGCACTGATATGATATCAGCAGGCGCTCATCGCACCACTGCTCAAACACACGCCACTTGCAGTTGTAAAGAGAGCGTGTGGAGTAGGCTCTGGCGTTCTGAATGGTAGCGACAACCCGTGGGGGAGCCCCAACGTGTTTAAGTTTGCCCTCTCACGGGCCAGGCCCAGAGAGCCACCCTGTCTGGGTGGGGATGGTAGATCTCCCCGTTCGCTTGAGACAGGAGGTCCGTGCGTAGCGGGAGTGGCCACGGCTGCGCATACAGAAGAGGAACTATCTGTGCCAGCCATGGAGATTTGGGCCATCTGGGTGCTATCAGAATGAGAGTGAGGCCCCGTTCTTTCACCCTGACCAGGGTGGGCGCTATTAACGATAGCGGAGGAAATGCGTAGAGAAGCACATTGGGCCATGGATGGGCCAGTGCGTCCACGCCGAGGGGGGCGTCCTCGTCCCGTAGCGAGAAGAACATAGGGCACTGGGCGTTTTCGTGCGAGGCGAAGAGATCGACGGTTGCCTGACCGAATCTCCTCCACAGTTGCCCCACTATCTGAGGGTGGAGGCGCCATTCCCCATAGAGTGGGTTCCCCCTCGACAGAAGGTCTGCGCCTCTGTTCAGAACGCCTGGGACATGAGTCGCCCGTAACGACAGAAAGTGTCGCCTGCTCCATACTAACAGCCTGTGAGCTAGGGCATGGAGTTTCGAAGAGCGCATCCCCCCTTGGCGGTTGATATAAGCAACGGCTGTGGTGTTGTCGCAACGCACCAGCACGTGATGCCCTTGCAGGCGGGGTAGAAAGTGATTTAGAGCTTTCCAAACAGTGAAGAGCTCCAAATAATTTATGTGGGCTGAGTGAAGTGTGTTTGGCCACACACCGTTCACTGTTCTGCCCTCCTGTGTGGCACCCCATCCTGTTAAGGAGGCATCTGTCGTCACAACTTTGCGCATCATGATTGCCCCAAGGGGAGTTCCCTGAGAGTAAAACTCCACATTCCCCCAGTGGCGCAGCGCTGCCGTGCATGTGCGCGTCACCGAGACAGAGCGGCAGAGATCGCGTAATGGGCTGAAATGAAGAGATAAAACCCACTTCATGAACGCCCTCATTCTCAGAAGGCCTAAAGGCAGGACATGGACCGCCGAGGCCATAAGACCCTGTAGTCTGAGACATGTGCGATACTGTACCCTCGCCCCTTCTCTGAAAAGCGAGAGGCAATTCAGAAGGGAGAGAGTGCGCTGTTGCGAAAGCCGCGCGCGCATTGTGATTGAGTTCAGCTCCAGCCCCAGAAAAATCACATTCTGCGAAGGAGTGAGGTTGCTCTTGCTCACGTTCACTTTGAAGCCGAGCGCTGCGATGTGAGCGAGCGCACGGGCAGTGTTTTGTATCGCTTCCTCTCTCGAATCGGCTATGATCAACCAATCGTCTATGTACGTCAGGATTCTGAGCCCCGCTGCTCTCAGCGGAGCAAGTCCTGCCTCCACAACCAGACAGAACGTCCTCGGGCTGAGTGAGAGCCCGAAAGGAAGAACTGTGAATTCGTAACAAACGCCTTGGTAGGCGAAACGAAGGAATTTTCTGTGTGAAGGATAGATGCTTATGTGGAAAAAGGCATCTTTCAGATCGATCACGGTAAAAAACGCAGTGTGATTTACGGATCTTAAAAGAGAGGAGTGACTCAGCATTCTGAAATTGTATTTCCTGAGATGTTTGTTCAACACTCTGAGGTCCAGAATAGGACGGAGAGAACCGTCCTTCTTCGGGACTAGGAAATAACGGGAGTAAAACCCCTGACTGCTTAAGTGCGGGGGTACCACTCGCACCGCCCCCTTCTGGAGAAGAGCGGCGATTTCGTCTTTCAGAATGTGAGCGGAGCTCTCTTCCGTGTGAGAAGAGAGAATCCCGTTGAAACGAGGGGGCCTTGTGGCAAACTGAAGTCTGTAACCCTTCGCTATTGTACGAATCACCCATTCGGGAGCTGACACTGACCGCCAGGCAGCGACATGATTCATTAGAGACCCCACGTAAACTGGAGAGCAGCTTTGGACTGCCAATTCGGCCGGTTCGTTCACCTGTGATGCAGTGGCGCCATCTAGTGGACAGACTAGGGACGGCGTGCATGGAACCATAGAGAGGTTCTCTCGCTGAAACGAATTCATAAGATTCGTTTCTTTCAGTGTGTTCTTTGTGTTTTTTGTGTTGGGGAACACCGGGGCCGAAGCCTTTATTTGTTTGGTCTGGGGAACAATGAAAGTGCTGTGTGGTGACACTGCTTGTGCACATTCCCTGACAACTGACCCCCTGAACGTGGGGGGATAACACACAACAGCCACTGAACACTCGGGCTGTGGAAGGTGGCCAACCCTTCCATGGGAGAGCCTTCGTCTTTTGAACGAGGGCTCCGGGGCAGGTAGAGAGTCCATAGAGCTTGCGGCTCGCGAACGCGGGCTCTCCGGCCCCAGCTGGTGAACATCAGGCTGGCCGCTTGCGTTTGGAGTCGGCGGGGGTGGGGTTGGGAGGTTTCCCGGCCGCAGCTGCAGCAGAAGACGGCCTTCCCCAGGGTTTTGCGGCGGATGGAATGTTCTGCCACGGAGGAGGTTTGTTGCGGTGTCTCTCCCTATGTTGAAGCGGGGCTCGCCCCGTAACGGGAGGGTTAGGCACGCGCGCAGTGGGCAACTGGCGCGACGTGCCTGTCTTCCTTGGAAGGCATAATTTAAAAGCCTCGTCCTCCTTCTTCTTATCATCACACCGCTGCTGCATCATAGCCACGGCGGGACCAAAAAGAGCCTGTCCAGGCTCGACGGGGGCACCCGCGATGCGCCTCTTCTCACTGTCGGGGAGCCCTGACAGGTTGAGCCAGAGTGCGCGCTCCCCCACCACAGAAAGCGCCATGGCGCGCCCGCTGGCTTGGACAGCCTGGCGAGCGTTACGGAGGACGAGGTCATTGACCATAAGGATCTCCTTCCACAGGGTAGGCGAGGGGGATCCTTTGTCCAGCTGTTGCCCCAAATCATCCAAATTTTCCGCCTGGTAAGCGGAGAGAAGGGAGGACACGTTTAGCGCTCTGACTGCCACGGCCGATGATTTATAGGCCGCCTGATAAACAGAGGCGGAAAAACGGTCCATCTTGCTTGGCAGTACTGGCTTCGGAGGGGCGAGCAGCCCGCCCTGAGCGGGGTTGAGGTGCCTGGCGATCGACGGCTCAACAGCGGGGGGGTCACCCATGCCGAGAGTCGCCATATCCTTCACCTCTAGACCCGTCAAGCCGTGCTTGAAATCAAGCGGATCGGTCCAGTAGTGCCGCATGTGCTTAGCGCACGCTGGAAGGACGGGAAAAAGCTGTTTCCTAGGGCCGGGAGGGGGTCCCAGCACCTTCCCATCATACACGTCCCTCTCCTGGTCGGTGGCGCTCTGTGGGGCCGGCCACTCGATGTTGAGACGAGCAGCCGCTCGTTCACACACCTCCAGGAGGATAGACTGGGGAACGACCGCAGGGGGGTTAACCTGGGCGACACCAGAGAGCGGGATGGCCTCCTCGTCCTCTGAGACCCCAAGCAAGCCCGCGTCGTCATCGTCGCCGGAACCGGCCGGTTCATCGACGAACGGCAGGTTTCCCGAGAAAATGTCTTCCTCGGGAAATGCAGGATTAGGCAGCTCAGCCCAATTGAGAGGCGTCGCGCCCTGGGAGGCCCCCGGAAGCGCGTCGCCGTCACCGTGTCCCCCATCCGAGTCGGAAAGGCCGAGTTCCAGACACTGGGTCGCCGCAACCTTCAAACGACGTCGCAAGAGCTTCTTGGGAAGCAGGAGACAATGACTGCAATGCTCCGGGTCAGCCAGAGCTTGCTCCGCATGCTTGAGGCCCAAGCAAACCACGCAGAACTCGTGAGAGTCCTTGGCGGCAATGAGAGCTCCACACGCGGCCGGGCAGGCCCGTGATGCGATGCTCCCGGGAGTAGCGGATTTGGAGAGCGACATCTCGGAAAAAAACTCGGAAAAATCCGTGGCGGGCAGCCGTGGAAGGGAGAAGAATATAAAGAGCGTGGGCGGCTCAAAGAGGTAGAACACAGCTAACCTGGCTGAAAGACGACTGTCACGTCTGGCGGAGGCTGATCAGACAGATATGTCCTCCTGAAGACACTCCGTGCACAGTGTAAATCCAGCCGAACTGTGTAAATGCAGAGATCGCGAGAAGCGAATGTCAACTGAGGTAAGGTAGCGCGTGCAGGGGTTTATGCGTCTGGTAAGGGGCGGGCCCTTACCTGCCAGTGGGCACGCGCTCCTGTCTGTCAAGCCAGACTTGGTGCAATTGGATGCTTCTGCAGAGGTCAGGTACGGATGCCCTTCCCATAGGTGGATCTCGAACACGAGATGATGAAAGAGAACTCATTCATGGTTACAGGAAGCAACTGATTTCAGTTACTTTTTTCCAAAGAGGGTGCTACCAATATTAAGTTAAGGGTGCCAATAATTTTGTCCAGTGCATTTTTTGCACTGGGTACTGTGTGGAATTGCATCAGATTTGACTTTTCTTCTGCTTTTTTTGCGTTGTTCCAATGCAAACAAAAATAAATAAATAAATTAACGTGAATACCAAAACATTTGCAACTGCAACAATTTTCTGAGAAAAGCATTATATTTTCTGACAGAATTGCAAGGGTGCCAATATTTTTGGCCATGACTGTATATAACAACTTTTAATTTAAGTGATTTTAAAACATCTTCACATAAACTAAACTGTATATGCATAAACTATACAGATTAATCTTTATTCAAGCTACAAAAGTTAATCAGCAACTAGAGTAATCGAGTGATTTCTCTTTTTCTTTTGTTCTTTGATTTCCATCAATGACAGATTTTAGCAAGTTTCACTTTAAAATCAGCACTATCTCTTTAAAACCTTATGCGCGACACGAATCTGACAAATATCCGATATTCTCCCTCTTTACGGTAATTTAAGACTTTATAATTCATTTAAGACTATGTTAGGCGGCGTAACCCCAGGTATGTGTTGCCACATTCTAGGGTTATGAAGAATAAAGAAGGGAGAAGGTAATCTTCTGAAATGAAACAATATCTTCTCAGGTAAAAGTTATAGAACTGTGTGTAGGGACAAGCTGGCCATCAGACTGCTCTGACCTTATCAGCCCGTTTGTATCCTATTATTTGATTCTCTCTTTTCCCTAATGACAGAACAGCTCAAAAAAAGATTTTATTCGCAGAAACATACAATCTCTTTAAAAACTGACTGTTGTTCTCAGAACAATGCATTGTTATATTTCGTAAAAGTTTTACTCGCCAACTGGCGACTGGCACTAGGCGCGTTTCCATTACAGATTTGTGCAAAACTTTGACGATATTTATAAATGTCGATAAAAAAGTATTTCAAAATGACAGCGTTTCCATTAACTGATGTTATGCGACTAAAACGTAATTTTTTCCTCTCGCGATAAATCATGGCAATAGATTTTGACAGATTCTGGCTTTATTTCCCTGGTGAAAAAAACATTATATGCTGGTAGCTAAGTTTTGATGCTGGGATGCTGGTTAGGTATGTTTTGATGCTGGTTTATCCTGGTTCTTGACCAGCAACATGACCAGCATAAATCAGCAAAGGACCAGCTTAAACCAGCATCAAAACATACCTAACCAGCATCCCAGCATCAAACATAGCTACCAGCATATACTGTTTATCTTGTGTGCTAATTAGCGAAGAGGCTAAGTGTTTGTAGACCATTGTTTACTTTGTAAAGACGCACACCTTTATGAGAGATGTCATTACGTTCTTATGGACAACATATGCTTTTCAAATTTGTGTTCCCACGTCATTAGCAAGTTTGGATCGCTAAATCTCGAATGACTGTCAACTAGTGAAATGACATTTGGACCGAGACATCAGAGCTTGTGTTAATGGGCATGACAGATGAAGCCTCGATTCGAGGCTTGTTAACAGAAATCCCTTTCGTAGAAGCCTCACTTTCTGTCCAGTCATGTGCGCGATTCACTGCGTGTCTTAATGTTCGACCCCCAGATCTTACTTTGTGAGTACATTTTCATTGGGACTTATTTAATAATTACATTTTTAAATACCCAGTCATACAAGCAATATAACGAATACAAATTATTTCAGGAAAATTAAATATATATGCCATATGCAATTAATATATGTGTACATTATTCTTTCATTACATCATATTGATATTAGTACGAGACACTGTCATGAATCTGGTCGGTGACCTTCGGTCCGCTCACCACCAGATGTCGCTCTCGCTCTGTCACTTCACACAGACTGTTACACTACACCCCGGACTACGTATCCCGTCACCCATCGCGCTGATTGCGTCAGCACCTGTGGCCAATCAGGCGCGTTATATAAATCCTGGACTTTCTCTCTGTTTCTTACGGAGTATTGTGGTTTGTTGTAGTTATTTCTGTGGTGTTTTCATTGTCATTTCCTAGTTCCCTAGTTCCCTGAGTTCCCTAGTTTCCGAGTTCCCAGTGTTTAGCTTTCTCGCCTGGCCCTCTCGTCTCGTCTGTCTCACCGCCTGCCTTTTGGACTGCTTGTTCGTTTTACGGATTATTCCCTCGCCTTCCCCCCTCGGATTACATTCGCCACGGATCGACCCACGCCTGCCTCTTGGACAACCAAGATACTTTTCCGACTAAAACAAGGACCAAGATCACTAGAACAACACAACTGCAAATTTCTAGCCATTGCTAACCATTCCATTCACCCGGACTGTATGTTATGTGAAATATTTTGTGATGGTGTTAATGAGCCCATAAAAGCGAGACTGAGACGTGAGGGTCCACGTTCTTCACTGGCTGCTTTTATGGACTTTGCCTTATTGACTGTGGGCTCATCGTTTACCGTGGGTGTCGCGGAGGAGCAACGCGGCGACAGCGGTGCCCGTTCCCAAGATGGCAGCAAAAACGGAGCTCCGTCACGTCACAGCTGCTACCCCTGAGCCAGGCAAAGCTAAAGCTGCGTTTCCCGAGTCAAGCCAAGTTGCAGCTGTATTTCCCTATGAGGGGCCAATCGTGCCAGTTTTAAGGCTAAGCAGGCTAAGGATAAGGCGCAGTCTACCCTTACGTCGCCGCCAGACCGTGTCAAATTTTGAATGGGATTGATAGGGAGGGCAGACGATAGACCCACGACGACGTTACGGCGACGTCACTGTAGAACCAATCCTAGGCGGCAACGTGACGGCGGCGTACGTGAGAAATTTACATAAAAAACGACGTGTGATAGGTACGTCTGAACTATGTACGTCACAATTCATGACGCCTGATACATACGTCGTCGCATTTCATGAGGACAATTGAAAAATGTCAAGCAGAAATAATGTTACATAATAATGCTAAGTTTAGTGATCCACTTCACAAATGAACATCAACATTGACACGTGGGTGTACATACTGAACAACATAATAGTTTTCACAAATTCATTATGATTTGCCACATCGTGGTCTGTTGTGGGCCTTTTGTCACAGTACAGATTATTCTGTTGGCTTACTTTTGTAATGAACAACATAAAAAAAGAATACTTTGTACTACAGGTGTATATGTAACATTGCCTCATTATTCTATTCAATTACGATTCAGAGGGTAACAATTTGATTACAAAACAATTCTTTATGCATCACAGTGCATCATTTTAACTAATTATTTTGTGAAAAAGTAATTTCTTTGTATTGTTAATCTAGCTTTTTATTATTGTGATGTTCATAAAAATGATAAAAGTACAATTATAAGAAACAAATTAAATTAACGGTGCTTTTTACAATTAAGTTCATTTTACATTTACTTTAAATATTCAGATCTAGAGAGAAGCATTCAAGATAGAAATTAAAAAAACAAAAATAGAAATTGAATACATGTAAAATAATCACAACTTGCTCTTTAGTGTTTAATTCCAAAACCCCTCGTTATTGCAGCAGAAAAATGGTCACTTCAAAAGTAATAATTCTATCTTTTATGTTATTTGATGAACTTTTTTTCCTCAAATGTTTGCACAATACATAACCAACTATTTGCGTTAATACTCACCAAGATAGGATTTTTTTAATACTACCACTCAAGTGCAGATATAAATTACAACAGAGAAGAAAAGACCTGCATAGCTTTCATTTATGCAGACTTCATATATTTAAATTTCTTAATTGCCCCTTCCTTTTACATTTCAGGCGGAGATGCTGTCCTGACAGTGGAAGACATGGACATCAAAGTGACATTCAACAATCTTTTAATGTTTGCCACTGGCACAGACCGGATTCCAGCTCTGGGATTTAATCCCGAACCGACACTTGAATTTCTACACATTCCAGTAAATGGATCACTACAAATTTATCCAGAGGCTAACACATGCGGTTTAGTTCTGAGGCTTCCACTGCATGCCTCGTATGAAAGCTTTAATGAGTATGATTTTAGACATTGTTCAGTCCCCAAATTTTGGACTACCCCAGTATTATTCATGTTGATTACTTTCTTTTTCTTCTTTCATTCTTGATTTTGTATTTTTGTTGAAATATCAGTTTTTTGTTATAAATATTAAATAATGTTTAACAATGTTTAGATAAGGCAGACCCTTACACAATATTCCATAAGCACATAGATGAGTAAAATGAATTTTTCTTCCACAATTTCCCCCTTTTCATCATTCATTGATAACTGCTCACTAAATTCATTACTATGCTAACAAATTCCGAGTATGGGTCACCATACTTGGCCACACATCATGTCCTTTCCTTTAAAACTCTTACTCATCTACCATGATTAAATGTATACGTGTATATATATATATATATATATATGTGTGTCAGACACTCAGTCACTTCACAGACACCAAACATGAATATTGCTTATAATGCCAAAGTCTTAAACTTGTGAAATATTAGGTATAAACCCTAATATATGCAAGCAAAACAATATATATATATATATATATATATATATATAGATAGATAGATAGATAGATAGATATGAGTGGGCTAATCAGCAAAACTAAATTTTGAATACAAAGTATTGTCTCATTAAGTCATTGTCTCTTAATGTTCTGCCCTACATCTCCTTTTGTGCCCCACTGAAAATAAAAGTCAAATACATTTGGTACAAAATAACATGACATTTTTATTCTGAAGTGAATATAGCTTTTAATTTGTAACTTGACACTTTTTTATTGGCCTATAATTTACTTTCTTTGTGTGTTTACCTTCTGTTATTCAATTTCTTTGTGTGTATTTGATTATTGTGTATTGCCAATGCATTTTCTATGTTAGTCTTATATAGGTTTGTGCTCTAAACATGTATTCGTGTATTTTGTATTAAGAATGTGAGAAACAAGCAGAAAATATAACATTGTTTTACCCAGCTGAAATCAACATCGTTTAAGCGTTGGTAAGCCAACCCATTAGATCAATTTTATGTTGAATATGTGTTGATTCTATGATGTCATTTCAACCATCTGAAAATCAACATTGATTCAGCGCTGGGTAAGTGAACCAATTGCGTTGATTTTACGTTAGTTTTGAATGGCCTGCCTGACGTGGGTTCAACATTACCCCGATGAGCAAAACGACATACGGATCGACGTCAGTTTTGACGGCACGAGAAACATCGATTCTACGTTAATTTTATATTAGTTTGCTGTCTGGGGTGTCACACAACATAAGGAATGTGGGTCTTCCCATCCTAAAATTTCAAGTACTGCTCACTGCAGAGCCGAATGGCGTCCAGCTCCCCCTCTCTGGAGGTCCAGCTCCACCTCTGTGTGAACTAATGGGTGGAGTTAGGGTTAGGATAGGGTAAGGGGTAGGGTTAGGGTGTGGTTAGGTGTCTATCCCCACCCATTACCTCCAGCGAGGGGGAGCTGGAGCTCCAGCTCCTCCCATCTGGCTCTGCAGCGAGCACCCTCACGGTCCGTCCATGTATTGTTGATGTAGCTCCACCATTCACAAGTACGTGGGTACGCCCATATGGTTCTGCATCTATATACAAAGAAAAAGGTCATAGATATTGTTTCAGCTAATAGATATCGTTGAGAATTCATTAATTACACGCTGCAATTTAGGAAAGCAAATACTATACCCGTGAAATTATTATTTCAGTTTTACTAAGCAGCATGCGTTGTTGTGTTGCTTGGCAACTAGTACACTAAATTGTTTCTGAAGAACTACATTGCTTGCTTTATCATTTTTATTAGCAAACTACTGTTAAACAACTGCTTTTTTGTTCTCGGGTCTTGTTGTTTTATTGACCATGAACATACCTGATAGCTGTTTGGTGACGACTTCTGGTGAGCACGTCAACGCCATTTAAAACCAGCATGTCTTTCCCTAAAATGTCTTCTAATTGCTTTTCTCTGCAGTAGGTGCATGGTAAGAATCTTGTCCCACCTAAGTTTTGCATCCTGCTTAAAATAATGAACTAATATAACAGTGCCCAGATAGCACACGTACATCTGCAAGATGTCTGTTAAAGATCTCTTGATCTGGAAACATCTTCTGTGTACAAACGTCTGGCAGACGTCTGTAAGATGTCAGTTTTACTTACATTTTAAATCATAAACATCTTAAAGACATCTATGTATATTTGACATCTGATAGGAAACGTAGACGTATTGCAGATGAGCAAACTACATCTTGCAGATGTAAATGCAGATGTCAAATAGATGTCTCCGAGATGTGCGTGTGCTGTCAGGGGCAAGTACCAAAAAAGCCGCCACAACCCCGCGAAGCTGCTGTCTGTCCGTCCTGATGGATTGATGACAACTTTGAGTGGAATACTGGAAAATAAACAGATGCGTTCTGACCAGTTAAAGAAGAGTTTACTCGCATGTGACTTGTATTAACCAAGTTTGGTCCGTTTGGAAATATTGGCTTGTGAATGCGAACCGAACCAAGATAAAATTGCAACATTATAGCGACTTAACCACCGGTTTCAGAACAAACCAATCGATTTACAAACATTTCATTGGAAACAATTCACTTCCGTTTTAAAATGTTACGGCTCAGTTATTTCCGGTCATGTACATTTTCGGTGTGCTGTAATCATCTAGTTGACTTAAACACCTAATAAAATGAGAGTTTGCGGAATGATTTCAAAATCCGGAACTTTTCAGAGACAGGAGAAGACATATTCTGATGATTACTGTGTACAGGTTTTCCAAACAAGTTTCAGTCCAACGTAAACCCATCTGAGAAAGCGGTGGCTGGTAATCATATGTGATGGTTTCAGCAGAGGGTGTCAGTGCTCTATAGTGGCCTAATCGCGACGCTGCAGTTTGTGAGATCTGATGAATAAGATCATAATGAACCTTTATTTATCTGTATTACATATGTTAGTCACTATTCTGTCATCATTTCACTGTATGTAGCCTAATGCCAAAATATGAATATTCAAAGACTTACATTTAATTCAAATTTAATTAACTTAAAATGCTACGATGTAACATGCACAACAGTTACTTTATTATAGTTCTTTTAAAAATGACTGATTGTCAGTCAGAGTAAAACTTTCTTAAAATAACAGAGCAAATCCTGAGGTCTTGGAAGGCAAGTAGCTGAACAAAATATACATGAACAAGATGACAGTTATTTATAATCCATAGAAAGGAAACTCACAATGTTACAATACTACAGGTCAAATGATGCCATACCATGGCTGAGTGAGCATCTTATAAATGAACATTGACATCTTATGTACGTATAAATTGCTGTGTTTATTACATCTCGGTTCTTTTCTCTTTATTTTCTAATGCTGTGTCAAACTCTCATCCATTCTACAGTTCTGTCATCTATCAATGTCTTCTAGACCCCTTGGTTTTCTTGCGAAACATCTTAGTGAGTTTTCCTGAGTGACAGCAGCCGTTTGATCACTTGACTGATTTGTCATGTCCAAAGAGAGCCTTAACAATTTCTCTTGCATGTGTGTCACAGAAAACACATTTAATTTTAATTTGTTTTCCCTCCAAATCATTGTCCATGAGTTTTTGAATGTTTTTATTGCTTCCTCAACAAAATCCAAGAGGGCTTTCTCTTTCAGCTGTTGTCTCAACTGTAATTCCCCTTTCATTCAGCAGCTCTTCTTGATCAGGCTGCTCATACAGGCATGGAGCCCGTTTCTCTCGCTGCTCTCAGGGCAGGTTTACGTCAGCCACAGTGTGGTGGATGTAGCTGGAGTGAGGGATGGGTAAGTCTGAATCTTATAATGCGATAAGTTCACCTTATCTATCCGACTCTTATTTCTGTTTCAAAATCGTCTAGTTTGTATAAATCCTAGTAATTTTAAAAAGGAGCATATTATTTTTGGAAAATGTATTTGGAATGAAAGGAAACCAAGTGTAAAACTTAAGGTCCTTCAAAATAGTAAAAAAACAGGGGGTCTAGCATTGGAAAATTGAGAATTATTGAAAAATTATGAGCAGTGTTGGGGAAAGTTACTTTTAAAAGTAATGCATTACAATTTTGCATTACTCCCTGAAAAAGTAACTAATTATGTTACTTATTTACTTTTTATGGAAAGTAATGCATTATGTTACTTTTGCGTTACTTTTTAAATCTTGCTTCTTTGTTTTTAATATAAAACAATTCTAGTGTAAAAGCCCTTTTACACCAAAAATGAAATGAATTCACATCAGGCTAAAAGAAAAGTTCATTTATGCAGGAGAATATCACTCTTCAGATATAAAAAATGAAGTACAAATGTTAGTTTATCTAAAGTAATTTTTGCTTATTAGTATGGTTGAATTGCATCATCGAAGGTCAGCAGCAAAGACACTGGTTCATAAAATGGGATTAAATACATAAAGGATATTTGTTTTATTTAACATATTTAATTGTTGCAGGGTTGTGTCATATTCTGAGTTTGCATTTGACTGTTTTTATTTATTTTGAGGAATACTGAATCTGTTTTTTGTGAGTGAGATGAATTAATGCATGTTCACATTTAGTCTAGAATACAGTAACATCATGTTTACTCACAATTTCCCCACAGGAGACCTGTCAATCAGTAAATGGGGAAAAAAGTAACTGGCGTTACTTATTTGAAAAAGTAACTCCGATATTTTCTTAGAAATTCAAAAGTAATGCGTTACTTTACTAGTTACCTGAAAAAAGCAATATTATTACGTAACTTACGTTACCCCCAACACCGATTATTACTACGCAGCCCAGATAAAGAAACTTCTAAATTAGAAGCAAACTGTGCACTATTATTTTGTGGGAGAAAGAAAAATGTGAATGATAATCATTGTACAGATGAATCTTTAAATGCTGGACAAAAAAAAAATGCAGAGTGATGAATATTAGGGATCATGAGATCCAGATTTGAAACCAAATGCTTTACACTGAAAAAACAGGCTTATCTTACTTAGTATTTTTGTTTTGTTTCTAGTCAAATATCTTAAACAAAACAAATAATCTTATATCAAGATGCATTTGCTAGATAAGCAAAATGACTAAGATATTTAGTATTGTTTCCTGTGAGAAAAAAATCTAAATTAAGTGAATTTTGCTTAAAACAAGTAAAATTATCTGAGATATATAATTACTGCAAAAAGACATATTTTGTATGAAATTAAAATGTAGCCTCTGATTTGGTCTTTCCCTGATCTCTTTGATAATGGGTGCTGTAGTTCTGCTGATTGTTTTAGAGCTGCTGAGAGATTCAACTAGAACTGCTCTTATCCTTTGCATACAGTGTTTAAGCTTGTGATTGGGGTGCTTTGTCTTCACTCATCCAATTTCTTACATGTTTAACTGGATATTGCAGGGATTTTGTTCTCAAAACGTTCAACCTCACTAGAATCATAACACTAATATAACATACTTCTTTTTTTCTGATAAATGTACTTGTAGAGTTAAAGTTTCTAATAAACTGATTATTACCATACATTTATCAACTGTTCATGGGAAGATGAGGAGTAACAACTGAATATACTGTCATGTTTTTTTGCCAATTTGTAACGGGACTCCAGGGAAGCGTGTAAGATCCAGATGCGAGCGTTATTTAACACAGCCTAGTCAAGACAGGCAGGGTCGATCTCCAAACAAACAGTACACGTAGGCAAGACAAAAGCAAGATCCAGAATAAACAGGCAGAAGGTCAAAGTCCAAGTGAGCAGTCCAAAAGTAGCAAATGAACAAGGCTATGAAACTAGGCAAAAACTATGGCAATGAACAAGACAATGAAACTAAACCGTGGGAAATAACAAAAACAAGGCAAAGAAGACAGGGAAACCGCTTGGCAGAGTCCGCACAGGCAAAACAATACTTCGCAGAGTCCTGTTTGGTTTAGGCCTCCTTATATGGCCACCAAACAGGAAATAACCCATGAAGTAGCAGAGGGAGCGGAAACAGAGAGTCAGTGGGTGAGGGCTCCCTCTGCTGGCGTGGCGTTACACAATTAAAGAAACTGAAAAGGTAATAATCAATGAACCATATTCCATTATACTGCAAAAACTGTACTTTAAATAAAATTGCTCATATAAAAAAACATTACCACTGGAATCCATTAGATCAAATACAGATATATTATCCTTTCCATCCAGTCCTTACAGAAGATTTGTTCATTTTCAGTGTGTATCTGTTATTGATGAAAACTATGCTTGTAAATCAGTTTCCAATAACTGAAAGCTGAGAGCTTAACACGCAGCTTGTTTATATTATAATCACATTTTAGCACATATTACATACCAATGTTACTAAAGAAAATCTGAGGAAATGTAAATCACATTTTATTAACATTCAGAAAAAATCAATTTAACCATTTTAATTAAAGATTTTCATTTTAAATCCTCTGCAAATGTAATCCTTTACAGACATGGACCTTTCATGAAATCCACTGTAATAAAGCTGAAATTTGATTTATTGCCTTTATTGTTCTGGGAGAAACTGAGATGGAAAAAGATCAATACATTTTTCAAAAGGGTTGAGTTTATTAAATTAAAGTTCAATCTCTCTGCAACCACAAACTTAATTTGGATATACAAATTCTTTATGAGTTCGAAATATTCATTATTATTCAAATATTCACTGATATTCAAAGTTCTTTGTAGTCCTGTAATTTGAAGATCAAGATCCTAGAGTTTATCCCGAGAATAACAGTTAGTTACTAATGAATTAAAAGCACTTTAATTTTATTTATTTTTATTTTTATTTTTATTTTTTTTTTACATTTGGATAATTAAATATAAAGCTCAGTGGAATTGATAGCTTTGGGCTTTTATCTCTGCAGCTCATCTCTCCAATCAGTCCTGTACCTTATTATTTATATTTGTATGTAAAATTCTATTATTTTAGTGTGCAGACAAGACTTTTATTTTGGTCCGGAGTTATGACGTCATAAGGCTGCGCCGCCGGTCTACGTCTTTGATTAGGTTGACAAAAAGGTGTGTGCTTTTAATCATTTAATACAATTTATTTAGAGAATTGTATATAAACTGTGAAATGACTGTAACACTGCTTACCTAATGAAGGTTATTTTGTGTGAGTAAACGCGTGAATGACAGAAAAGGTGCGTCTCTTTTCGCTCCTTATATCGTTTATCATAAACACAAATGCAGTGGTGATGGAAAAACGAATCTTTTCGCAACTCAGAGTCAACTGAATCAATTGCATCGTAAAATGATTCAGTGATTCGAATCGCTCGCACACTGACGACACCTGCTGCTCAAAATACAAACACAAACACAAACGTGTAATCGCAACTTTTCCAAACAAACTTAAAATGTTTTCCTGAAAGTGTAATCTTATACCATCAGTAAATACCATGTTGTATATGAACGTAATATATAATTTTCATCCTCTGATTAATTTACACTCAACACGTTTTGTTTTATTTATAGGTTTTTAGAGATTTATTTTTCTCTGTTAATTATTCTTATCTTAAACAGGACATAGTGCCCAAATACTCAAAAATGTCCTGCTGAATCAACCGAGATCCTCGTGACACCCTATTATAAAGATGGCATTTATTAAGGAGGAGAGAGAAGACTTGAAGATTAAAGAAACATTCAGAGTTGAACATGAAGATACTGAGGAACAAACAGGTTGGTTTTGATTCTCTAAGATGAACTCACTCATTTAATCATCATTAAAATGTCTGGCTCTGCTGAGATGAATGATATTGAAGAATGTATTTTATTTGAGTAGCAAGATTGTGTTCGGCTTTAACTTTTTCTTCCATGTTGTATTTTTGGGTAAGAATAAGAAGCACTTCATCTGGTGCTTGTCTTTCATTCCAACATAAGAAAACATTTCTGGAAATGTATCTCAGAGGGGACATGGATGCATTTAAACTGCTGTTACAGATTTGTTTTGTTTTTAACATAAAATGCTAAATACTGATATTTGAAATAATTTAAGACATCAACCGAGTCGTTCAAAAAGCAGATTCATTCAATAAATTAACACCGTCCATTGCTCAGAGATGCAAAACAGTGCTGTAACCTTGTTTGGAACTACTTTTGTTGGCAAAATTGAGCAAAAGCAAGCAGTATTGTGTCAGAAATGTAAGTCACTTATTGCTTTACTGAACTTGAATAAAATGATTATTAAATGGGTTATGCTGACATCTGCAGGAAAAGGTACTCTATGTGTGACAGATTGAGTTAACTGTATTAAATTATATAAATAAAGCATACAGAAGCATTTTTGCTGTCTACAATTTAGATTGCCTGGAATTTTGAGTTTTAATCGACTAATAAATCGAGGTGCGTTCACTCTGTGTGTGATTTGGTGATATAACCTACTCAGTGGCGTACCGCACATCTCTGAGCCCCCCCCCACGCAAAGAAGGCGACGGGGCCCCTCCCACCAGCAGTGATGCTATGGCACGAATTAAAATGTATGGTGCATCTGCTGCAATATACTACTGAGTCCGTCTTCCCCATTTACAGAACTGATTTAACAGTAATGAATGTGAAAATTAGCATTGCATTGATGCATGTTATGTTATTATTGAATAACATTACAAATATGCGTACTGGTTTTGATATCGCTGTTTAGTAAGAAATATCTGCCAGAATAAATAATTAGTCTGAACGTGGAGGCATTAAAAGTGCCGCTGCCTCAATTTGATTGTTATTTTAGCAATAGCAGGAGGATCATTTAATAGGCTAATAATAATAACATACAATTTCCTCTGCAACATTCTGGCAGGCGTCGTTAAGAACCAGATTCAAGTTGTGGGAGGCGCAGTGGATGTAAATTGCTTGGGCTTCCCTTGCAAGAATGCGTTTCTGAACTCCAGAATATGGTCCACTCATTGCACTTGCACCGTCATATCCCTGACCTTGGCACCTGTTTATAGATATGCCTTCAGTCTCTAAAAGCTTTACTATTTGTTTTTCTAGCCCCAAAGCACTTTGGTCATGTACTGCAAGGAAACCCAAAAAGCTCTCATTACTTTTCATCTCAGTCAGTGTCTCACTGTGATCCTTAACGATGGTGACGTATCTGAACACTTGGCTCAGCTGATCTACTTTGGAGATGTCTTGCGTTGTGTCCATTATAACAGAGTAAAAGTCGGCTTCTTTTATTACGTTAAAAGAATTTGGCGCTTCACTTTTTGAGCGAGCATAGTTATGATTTCGTTTTGAATGCGAGGACTCGAATAGTTTATCTTGCTTTTCCTTTCAAGCAGCCTTTGCAATACCGGGTCATATCGCGCAAGAAGTTCAATGAGCGACCAAAAAAATCCGTTGTTTGATTCACCAATTTTCTCCCGATGACCACGAAACGCTGTGTTGCAAGATGCAAGTGTAAGTGTCACATCTACAATTCTAGTGAGAACCTCTGTCCAATAATTGACCTCTTGCGCGTATGCGGATGATATTTGGGCATCAGCAGTAAGGTTCCGTTTCCATGTATCGTATATCACACATACAGACAAGTGTGAACGGGTAAGCTCATGCTCTTTTATCTTCCGAGAAAGCCCCTGCCAGTCATTTATACCAACAGTCCAAGAGAGATTATGACACGCAGACTTTCTCTCTCCAAAAAGCTAGCAAGGCTCGCAGTAAACTCAATCCATTTTGGGCAAGTAACACCCATAACTACTCAGTATAATCACACACACAATGAAATCACTTCACACTACTAAGCGGCCGTGTTATGAACACGCAAAACTGTATCGCACGCATATATTTTGCATTGTACAGCCCTGAAGGGTTTTTTTTACACTACCACTGAGAAATTTTAAAGGAGAAGTCCACTTCCAGAACAGCAATTTACAGATAATGTACTCACCCCCTTGTCATCCAAAATGTTCATGTCTTTCTTCAATCATAAAGAAATAATGTTTTTTGAGGAAAACATTTCAGGATTTTTTTCCCAAATCGATCCCAAATAGGGTTGTAAATGACCCCAGCTGAGGAAGAAGAGTCTTATCTAGCAAAACGATCGGTTATTTTCATAAAAAAATAATACAATTTAAATACTTTTTAATGTCAAATGCTCATCTTGCCTTTCTCTCCCTGAACTCTGTGTATTCTGACTCAAGACAGTTCGGGTATGTCAAAAAACTCCAATCGTATTTTCTCCCTCAACTTCAAAAATCATTTCAAAATCATCCTACATCACTGCAGAAGAACAGAAACAGTGTTTGCACAGTAAACATGCAAAGTAGATCAAACAAAATAGGTAAAACAGTGATACATAAACCGGTCATGAACCGGAAAAAAACAGAAGTCAGGAAGAGCAAGACAGGGCGAACGTTAGACATTAAAAAGTGTATAAACTGTATTATTTTTAATTAAAATAACCGATCGTTTCACTAGATAAGACCCTTCTTCCTCAGCTGGGATCGTTTACAACCGCATTTGTGATCGTTTGAAGCTGCATTTAAACTGCATTTTGGAAGTTCAAAATCGGGGCACCATATCAGTCCATTATATGGAGAAAAATCCTGAAATGTTTTTACTCAAAAAACATAATTTCTTTACGACTGAAGAAAGAAAGACATGAACATCTTGGATGACAAGGGGGTGAGTACATTACCTGTAAATCTTTGTTCTGGAAGTGAACTTCTCCTTTAACCAAAGCATGTTATAGACTTTTTATTAAGACACTAAAGAATCATTTCAACTTAAAATTTAAGTTGTGCAGTGTTTTCAGGTTAAAATATAAACCTGAGTATCTTCTGCATAACAGTGAAAATAAATGATGTCCCTCAGGGGGAACATGCAGTATATAAGGAGAGAAGGAGAGGACCTAATACCGAGCCCTGTGGCACTCCGTACTTTGTGTAAATAAAGAGGCGTCTCATCAAACAGGAGTAACAGTGGTCAGATCGATAGAACCTAAACCATGCTAATGCTTGTGCACAAATGTCAGCATAACAATCAGAGAATGTTGTGGTCTATGTTGATGTAATGGCATGACATGTAGCTGCGATGAGAAGTAGTTGTTAACTTAAATAAGTGCAATTTCTGTGCTATTGTGAGGCTTAAAGGGATAGTTCACCCCAAAACGAAAATGTCGTCACCCTCAGGCCGTCCAAGTTGTCTGTGACTTTTTTTATTAAAGATTTTTAGCTAAAACCGTGGACTTTAATGAGTCAGAAATGCAAGTCAGTGGCTACCATCTCTTACAATCATGTACAGGCAAAACAAATAAATACCTGTGGCTCCTGACAATATATTGAGGTCTTATACAGCAAAACAATCAGTCTGTGCAAGGATCTCATCATTGTTTATATTATTTTATCTGTAATTCATAGACTTGGCTAAAATTATTAATTAAAAGGAAAAAAGTTACTTGTCCATTACTTTCCAATTAAATTGACTTCCAGGAAATTGTATTGCCTGTGATGATGAGTTCTCTGCTTAGTCTGAACCATTTTTACCCATTGGTCTCAGAGCCTTAGTGTTCTTTTAGTGATTGTTATTATGTTTCTGAGAGCCTTTGGAGCCCTTTACATGTTTACAAACTCAATATGTTTTGTACATGTCACAGTACTTTACCATTACTGAATATATCAACATATTTGTATAAAACTTGTATTGTTCTCAATGACCCAAACAGCTTTCATATTAACAATTATTAGCTTTGCCCAACAACAAAGCCTAAAAATCTTAGACATTCAGGTGTTTTGATGTTTGCATGCACATCAGAGTTGTGAGCCATTAGGTGTAGGAAGAGCCCCCTTTTGATTGAAGTACTAAGGTCAGTGTTGCCTCAGATATGTACAAACTCTGTACATATACCGTTCTTATCAAGACAGACATCTTTCAACGTTACAGTTATCAGCTTCACCTAACGGACGTTCGTAACTGGATTTTGTAAATAGTGTATGCACTCCTTCTAGGGGATTCATGTGATTGTCATCAATGTCATCATGTTTGATATGTTGATAAATTTATAGTGAAAAATGAGAATTGAAGTTTTGCTGTTTGACTGGTCAAAGAGGCTGAACATGTGGATGTGATTATTGTAAGCCATGGCCACAGTGCCACCAACTGGCAGCAGGAACTGTGTCTTGTAAAACAGACTTTGCCTTCTGAGGGTCCGGTTGCCATCAGCACAAACTTTATATACTCCCTTTAATGCATGTGCCACCCATTTGTGACAGTGGCCCATAGCGCTAGAGCCCGTCATCTCAGCTGACAGCTGTATTGTTGGTTTTGCTGTTTTAAATGTCTAAATGTTTTAATGCCAATTGCTTTATGCCATTAAACTGGGCTTAACATGTATTTGTCTTTTTTTGCCTTAGATCTGATGGCACTGAAAGAGGAGAGTCAAGATCTGAATGAAAAACATGATTTTAGAGCTGGAGAAACATCTTTTTGTTGTTCACAGACTAAAAAGACTTCCTCTCAAAAAAGAGCTCAGAAGACTAGATCTAGAAATCATTTCACCTGCCAACAGTGTGGAAAGAGTTTCCCAAGAAAAGACAATCTAAAGATTCACATGAGGATTCACACTGGAGAGAAGCCTTACACCTGCCAACAGTGTGGAAAGAGCTTCCCACGAAAAGATAATCTGAAGATTCACATGAGAATTCACACTGGAGAGAAACCATTTGTATGTGGTCATTGTGGAAAGAGTTTCCCACACAAAGCAACTTTTCATACGCACATAAGAATTCACACAGGAGAGAAGCCGTACACCTGCAAACTGTGTGGAAAAACTGCGAACCGAAAGGGAAATCTGACGGCTCACATGAGAGTTCACACTGGAGAGAAACCTTTCACATGTGATCAGTGTGGAAAGTGTTTTGTACGTAAGGAAGGCCTTAGTAAGCACGTGGAGCTTCACTCAAGAGAGACCTGTTTTATATGCCCTCAGTGTGGAAGTACATTCACAGACAGGAAACACTTCAAGAGACACGTAATGACTCACATCGGACAGGAGCCTTTTATGTGTCATCACTGTGGAAAGACTTTCACAAGAAAAACAAACCTCAAAACTCATATGAGAATTCACACTGGAGAGAAAGAAACCTCTCACATGTGAACAATGTGAAAAGAGTTTAAGACGTAACTTTGGTGGGAGTTTCATATATCAAATAGATCTGAAGTGTTACTTGCAAACTCAGTCTGGCAAGAAATTGCAGTGTTCTGAGTGTGATAAGAAAATGGAGCAATTTCAAAGTTCACCTGTCCACTGGAGAAAGTAAGGTACACCTGTGCGTCCTTGCAAAGACTAATAAATTCACTTTAAACAACTTAGTCCATATAGGTCCTAAATATGATAAATGACAAGGGAACGTTTTAATCTTTTCAGGGTTTTTTAAAATATTTGAAGCAAAAAAACAGATTTTTGTTTGGCTGGAGATTGTCATGGTAACTGATTTACAAGCAGCCATTATATAAACTTTTTATGTACATTTTGGAACTTGTTTTTATTTAATCTTTACTTTCTTTATATTATTGTTATTATTGGATTTTTTTAAAGGGGTCACTGGAAGCTAAGTTCACTTTTTCATGTTGTTTGAACATTAATGTGTGTTGGCAGTGCATGTACAAATCTACCCTATAATGATAAAAATCCATGCAGTGGTTTTTAATTATTCTGTAAAAATAATATCCCCTTTTTCAAATCGAGCCGTTCTCAGATGCCTGTTGTTGTGGCGTCACACACACAGAGGACACTCCCACAATAGTTGATTGACATGAGCGTCTTACCTCAGATCAGCTGTATCGATGCTGACGCAGGGCTGTAAGTTAGACAAGAATATCTCCGATTGAGCGATTGATTCATTCATGATCCAGCTTCACTTACAGCAGAAGTGAGTGTAAGGGTTTTTTATGAATCGCTTCATCTTCTTTAGGTGTTTTATGGCGGTTTGACAAACCAACTTAAATGGTGCATTTACTGCCACCAACTGTGAAATGTTGACTGGGAGTTTAGAAAATAATAATAACAATAAATAAATAAATAAACCTTTGACACTAGCCTATATTCTGTGGAACAACCCTGTTTCTCTTTGGAACAACAATAAATATCTAAATATACCTACTACTGACAAGTCATTAATTCCTACATGCCTTAATGAATCTTTAAGTTGAATTCTTTCTCTGTTATACTTTGTACAATGAATTCCCTTTCCCTATGAACAGTGAGTAATTAAGGGATGTGTGCTCTATTTACTACAGAGTCTTCCTTTCTGCTTCTGTGACTATTTCTCTCAACCCCAACTTTATTCTGAATATTGTATAGGTGTTTGTCTCATTATTCCATTTCTTTTGCCATATCCTGTTTAGAGCAGATGTTATTATTCCATTAACTTCCATTTTACTCAGTGGAACATTGATATTTATCTCAGGATGTTTTAGAGAACTCTTTGCCAAATGATCACCTCCTCATTATCTTCTTTTGTTCACTCCTATGGGCCTTTTTCACGGTCCACGTTCGAAAACCGGAGGCGTCGAGTAGTTCTGTAAATTAACTTCTGCTGTAGCCTGTATGAATGGCAATGCCCATAACACGAGATGATTGTGATTTATTAATGAACAATTCATCCTAGATGTTTCATCAAAACATTAAACACAGTTTCCAATAATTAATCGGGTATGACGAAATGAGGAAAAATGTTGTCATGATATTCCGACAGGTTTAGTAGTAGCTCATGATGACAATTAACTATGAAACAACAATCAACAAGTGGATTATTATTTGAATATACTCTATCAATTAAATGAGCAAAGACAACTGAAAATAAGGATTCACATATTACTTTTAAGTCATTTTGATATTGCTCAGACTGTTAATTAATGTTAAAATATCACTGTTTACTGATGCATACAGAAGATCATTTTTGCAAGGTTGCATTTTGGTACTTTCATGACGTTTTTTAAACTTCTTATTCCAACGTGCATATTACATTATTTTAACACCTGAATAAAACGTCCCCTGAAAGTTGCAGTTTGGTCTGCTTTCATGTGATATTTACATTTTTTTTATTACTTACAGAAAATGTACCAGGTTGTATTTTTACAGCATTTCTAAAACTTTTGTTTTTGGTTACATTATTTTTTTATTTTAGAAAATTTATATATTTATTTTTAAAAAGTTGTGCTACAACATTACCTAATTGCAACCAAAATACAATATTGTGAAAAGTTGTAAAAGCGTTTGTGTTTGCTGGGCTCCTGTCTGTTCACACATACAGCCTACATCTCTTCTCGTTTTTGGAAGAGGGCTGTGATTTGCGCTGCAGCCTTCACTTTTTTCAGCTCCTCCTATCAGTTCGCACATACAGCCTGTATCTCTTGTTGTTTTTGGAAGAGGGTCTTCTCTCTCAGCTGTACCTCCCCCTTCATTCAGCAGCTGTTCCTCATCAGGCCGCACATACAGGTACGGAGCCCATCTCTTTTGCTGCTGTTAAAAGACAGTGCCATCGTCCCTTCAGCCTCCCAAAGCTCATCTCCACTACAGAGCTTGCACTGCTTAACCTGTAACTGTACGTGTGTTGTTGGGGGGTCGGTCTCCCAGCGTCTGAGAAGGGTTTCATTAGCCAGCTCTGCAGGGGGTAAGCAGGGTCTCCAATTAGGTACTGTCCAACATCACAGCCAGCAATATTCACCTTGTTTTGACCCAGAAGATGTCCATCACTTTACCTTTCCCACAAATGTGATTGCTTGAGCAATGCAGGAACAATGGTTTCCCACCAGTGGCGCTCAAGGTTCTGGTTCTGCTCCCCGCCGGTGGTAACGCGAGCCGGTTCTGAACGGTTCCAGCTGTGGCTCCAGCACCAGTGGAAAAACCAAATCTGAAGGCAAGATCAGGTTTCAGTCCTCTGGTGAACTGCTGCCAAAACTGTGGTAGTTGTGCCTCTGTGGGAGCGGCAGGATCTGAACTTGATACAGGTTATAAATAAACCGAATCACTCTGACTAAGTTATGCCTGTCAACACTTGGGAAAGCATAACGAACTTTTCTTTCTGTTGACCGGAATATGAAGATGTTGAACGCGCGCGAGATCTTTTATTGCATAGGTGACGTGTGACCGAGGGTTCGAATTGTGACGTCATGCGCGTGATTGAAAGATTTTACTAAATATTTGTTCATTAATAATCTTTTCAGCTAAAAATCAAATATGCACATAATATAGTTATTTTATTATATTTTAAATTGTTATTTGTTAAATTAATAAATCAAATTTACTAACGGCTTCCCCAATTTCATTTGTCACGTGACGAATCTGCATCTTCGTACAAAATATAATCTCTGTTATATACTGCTTACATGTTGCATGGCGTGAATGGATATTTAGTGTTTTGTCTTTTATAAAAACTGCAGAGGAATCTGGACGTACCCAAAATAAAGTCAGATGAAGATGCGCATGCCGTGTTTGAGAACTCCAGACCCGAGTCAAGCTGATCCGCAGACGCTCATTGTAGCAGGTTTTTATTATTATTACGTTTGTGTCAGGAAAAACACCATTTACATCTAAATGTAGTGTAATGCACGCCGAACAAAACCTAGAAATAGATTTCAGAATATAAACTGCTTAATTTGCTTTTTTCAGTCAAATTTAATCTGACTAAATGTGTTTGTGTGCCTGTTTTTTTTTCATATAGTTATCTGTTTTAAAGCAGTGGGTAAGTCACTCGTTGATTTGCTTCAAGTCTACTTTGAGATTCTGTCGACAAAAATGTTTATGGTGGATTCTGTTCAACGTGTTTATTGGTGGCGCAGCAAAAACAGACACTGCAGCCTTTTAAGTCATTTGTGTGCAATGTAATTGAGGTAAATTTAGTTTTACGTTTGACATTCATTAGACATTCGGTTTCATCCCAATTAAAGTCTTTGTGCCTGTTATGTTTTGAGCCCAAACTAACTCAGATAGACATAAATATGTGTCCTTTACGTTGCACAAGGCTGAATTTGAGGGAAAAAAATATGTATATATAAATTAACCATATAAATGAATTAACCAATTTAACTACGATATGATATAATACTAGAAAACCAATACTAAAATGTTCAGAGAAACATCCCTGTTATTGCACAACGCCTCGTTTTTCGAATTAGCCTTTTATGTGTTTTATAATAATTAAACAACTTTTAATGTGTACAATAATATAAATCCATTAAACGACAACACCATTAAAGCTAAACTGCGGTTGCTAAAGTTGGTTTTATATTCACACATTCGGACTTCCGCGTTCAATAACTTTATAATAATATGTCCAATAAAGTTGTTTTTTTGCATATATAGCGCCATAATTGTCAACCTACTACATTTTTCACAATCAATCAAAATGGCCAAGTGTTGTTTTAATGGCATACTTACTTGAAAACATCCACTGAATGTCCAACGTATTTGGGCAAACAACCAACTACAGATGTACCTGCAAATATCACTCACATTATGTCTTCTAATGCTATAGATTTTCCTTCAGCAACAATAAAAATTGCATTATAATAATTGTGTTTGAAAAGATGGTTAGGAAATGAAAAAGCATGAACATGTACATGAATTGTAATTTGGTAACAAGACAAGTGAAAAATCACCTGTAATCTCCTGAACATAGTCAATGGCTTCATTTTACAACTGTTTTTATTTATTTGCCTCAAAATGAACAAGAACTGTGTTGGTGTGTTGGTTTTAACAATAACATATGATTTCTTTGAATAGGTTTTGAAAGCATGGATCGACTGCTCCACAGCAAGTTGGAACATCTTGTTTGGACCCTACAGAACATACTAGAGCCCACGTCTTGATGTTTTATTCACGTCTGTTTCTCTGGTTTAAAGTGTGATAAAGACTTAACAGTGTAACAGTGTTCTACAGGTGTTCAGTGAAAGGTTTCTTCAATGACACATCAATAGCTTTTGAAAGGAAGGACCCAGTGATACAGTGCAAGTTGTAAAATCCTTATTTGACCCTAGAGAACATACTACAAGTCTTTAATATGCAATTTTTTGCTCTAGATGTTTAATTTCTAGCATAACTGTATTCTGTTGGGCTCTTCAATGGCACACTATCCATTCAATAACTTTTGAAAAGAAGGCCACACCGCTCCAAAACAACTTGCAAAATATTTATTTGACCCTGTTACGTGCTCGTGTTGTGTTATGTGTCTCTGTCTCTTCTCCTGGTTACTTTCACTTTTCCCAGTTACCGGTCATTGGTCCTGTCACCAGCCAATCATCATTAACTGCTGATGTCACCCATCCTGCCGCCCCCAATCGGACAAGACCCTCCCAGATAAAAGTGCACAGACCACCCGCAAGCCCCCATGTTGCTGTTGCTGTTTTGTGCTTTGTTTTCTGTTGCCATCATGTTTGATTGTTATATCCCCTTCTGTTTATGTTGCTTCGTTGTTGTGTACGTTTTTGCCGATATATATTTTTGTTCCCTTTTCCCTCACTGTAACATATTTGAGCATCTTAACCCTTCTTCCCATTCCCTTTGTCCTCTTTGTCCTATAATATTGTACATATATATCACTCTCTTTGATAACCAAACCGTGTAGTCATTTAATTTCCACCCTTATTAAATCACTAAATCTCTTTGTCCTGCACATTGCTTGTATGCATATGTTTTTTAATGTCTATATTTTAAATGTTCGACCCCAGAATGTTGTACCTTCATCACAAAGTTGTGACACAGAATAATAAGAACAGGCCATTTAAATAATGTAATGTACCCAAATCTGTAACACGCCTTCATCAGTGCCACGCTGAGGGTCGATCACAAAGACAGTGTTTGACATGGCATGCAGATACTAGAAAAAAAAAAAAAACGACATACGTCATGACATACCAAAAATGGCACACTATGTGGAGCAGAGTAGAATTGTGACTTTGTGGCTGGGAATCTTCTTTCCTCTCTCTTTGCCCATGTCTCACGAGACTGGTCAATGTCCTCTGCTGGAAGAAGTCTCAACAGCAGCTCTTGGGAGAGGTTATGTTGCAAAATGTGTTCTGTATACCTTCCCTGCAGGGAGAGAAGCATTTTCCTTACAAATGTTCCTGGTCCAACACATTTTTCCTTAATGATGGAATGCTTTACAATCCCAAACCACTTCTCTACGTGGCAATTTGTGTCTCGTGTTTTCTCCGGTTTGCTCTTTGCTTCCAGGTTTTTCTCATGTGAGGCATACCTCTTTAAATTTCCTAAGAGTAAACAACTCCACAGGGGAAAAACGGCAAGATCATTTTGAAAGAGGAAGTCAATAATGCCTGGGCAGAAGTATAGGTTCTCCTCATTTGACCTGGACTCTTTTGCTGCCTGCTCTGTCACCTTTTCCAACAGTCAATGGAAAAATGGAGTGAATGGTGATCTGCCCAGAATTGACTGAAGGTCCCTTGTTTCCTCACCACAGTATTCAGTTTGAGAGTCTTCCAGCACTGTGATTTCCAACGGTTCCTCTTGGGTTTTTAAAATGAGGCACTTCATAAAATGCAGGCTCTCTTGGACAGTTTTTGTGCATTTAGGTGTTGACAAGACTGTGCATAATGCTCTGAAGATGTTTGCAGACTCGCTGAGGGAACTTTTGTAGTCTTGCAAATCCTAAGGTGACAAAATCTCTCAGACCATTATCACTGGCTTCCCTAGCAACTGCCTGTCTAACTGCTTTTAGAACAAGGGCAGAGCAGATATGCAGCACAGTGTAAGCTCTTATTTCGTCCCATCCCTCCTTCTTTCCCCTCTGCAAATTGCATAAGCGCTGTCCAAATAGGTGGTGATGTTCTCTTTATTGACACTTTGCATTACAGCCCAGCTATAATCGGTTTCGATCTGATGGATGTGGAGTTGTGTGTACTTTGACAACTGGAGTGTAAACTGCATTAACCAAAATACAATTGGAGGCACAGAATGCTCATTAGACAGCATTTCACATACTGGGAGAGGGGGCACATCCCGACCTCTTCCAGGAACAGAAAGTGAGTAATAAAGTATTCTTTCTGACTGATTTGGAAGTTTTGTCACAAGAGTAACTGGACACCTGCTTCCTAAATGTTCTACAAGAATGCTGATGCCAGTTTCTGTGTACATATGCACACCAAACGTACTCTGGAATTTTGTAGAATTTTGTGTCTGTCTTCTGAAGTATTCTCTGTGTGAGGTGCATCTCCATCAAAACATCATCATGGAGACATTGCTGTCTTCTTACCTCTGAACCAGTGACTTTAAGAACATTTTTGTTCAGGCAGTTGGTCATGTTTTCAGCCATAAGTTCCCCTTTTGTGGTTGACCGAAGTTTGCGGTAAAAATAATGGCTAGGTTCATGAATTAGATGTTTAGCAATCTTCATTTTATGTTGTATTTCTCCACTTCGGTGAACCATGATTTTCACCTGTTTGTCTACTGTAGCTGTTTTTTTCTTCAACCTGAAGCTGTATTTAGCATTGCACGAGGGGAATGTGCTGATGGCTGAAATGTGTACATATGGAGCATTTTTTTCCTGCTGTGGGAAGCCTTTACATGTTGGTACTTGAAAGAAAGTGTGCAGCATGGATGTTTTTCTTTAAACTGTTTATATAAACAATGAGTCCAAGGCTGTCTTAATTTTGAGAAAACACTTTGTGGTCTGATTTTGTTCCACTGTTAGAAAACATTTTGCATATCACAGGACATTTTCGCCACTTATTTGGTCCAGCCTCTGTTAGTTTTGTTTCCACGGCCTCAGTTGCATTGTGTTCTGGTTGCAGACCAGACTCTGAGTCCAGGTGCTTTGTGTTACTCTCCTGTTCCAGACTCCTTGTATCATCTGCAGGTTCCACATGCTCCAGCAATGCCCTTTCACTCACTGCCATACCTGTGGTACATCTGTTTTAAAAGAGAATATAAGCTGAAGTCACAAAAGACAGCCTACAGCATTTAGATATAAAATATTTACTTTGTATTACTATAATTTATAACTGAACTTCACTTTTTCATGAAAACATAATAATAATAATAATAGTAATGATAATAAATTAACAATAATAATAAAAAACAATGATTCATTTTATTTTTAGTCCTATATAACCTACAACTTAACTGTTGCCTTACAACTGATATCTTAAAATGGCACAAACTAGTCAATCATCTGAATACTGGGGCACACAGAGGCACAGATGCGTTTCGGAACTTTGATTAAATTTGATATATTTTTTGTTTTGTTTTCAAGATTTACAGATTTCAAATAATAGTGATATAGAGTAATAGAATAATTCTAAAAAAGAATATAAACAACAACAACATAATAATAATAATAATCGCATTTTCAATTTTTTTCTGTTGATTTACGACCTTTTAAGATCTGCACAAATAAAACTAATACCATATTACAGGTGTAGGGTAACGTCTATGGTAACATAAACTGTAAAATGTCCGTAAAAGGCATGGTTTACAGTTCAGATACAAGTTTTCACAAAAAAGAAAGTTTGAAGAAATGATAAAAGTCACATTTCAGCCTTTAAATGTTCATAGTAGGTGTAGCAATGTTTAGTATTAAGAACAATATATTGATTTTCTTACCTTGATGTCAGTTTTATTTCATCTGTCCTAATTTCTGGAGAAGTTGGAATCGCCCCTTTGTTTTTTTTTATTATCGGTCTCGTTGGTCACGTTGTTGCGGTTGTTGGTCCAAGTGACCCATAACCAGTGACGATTTTTTTGGAGATCCTCGCAAAACAAGGTCATGGACAACTGATTCCATATTTCTGATGAACATTTGGTGTCTCTGTTTAAAATGTCTGCTTTCCATAGCTCATTTACAACATTTTGTACTCCTCCTGCTTCTGCCCACACATCATTTGTCCCTTTCTTATAACGTCCCATTTTGCTTTTCACTGTCACGTAACTTGGTACTGCTACTGTTTTAGAGTTGTGGGCACGTGCAAATTTACAGGTTTTCCCAATGATGAGCAGGGGCGTAGCCAAAAGTTTTTGCAAGGGTGGCCAGGTAAGACCCATCACTTTCTTTGGGGTGAAAAAAAAAATATTAAAATACAAATTCCGCTTAAAATAAAGAGAAAATCTGCATCAATACGCATCTAATTGTGACCACGTAGCCTGCGTGGAATATCTTAAAACAAATGTGGAATGGAACACACATAAAACAAATTACTTGTAACTGCACCTCAACTAACTACTTAAAAACTGGATCATCATTCCATTATTTGTGCTAATACAGGACATGTTTATATTTGAATAATGTACTGTGAGCGAGCGTGTATAACCATGCAGTAGATTTGGTTATTTGGTTGCACTAAACCTTGTTTTTTTGCTATTCCATTGCGCTACTTTTCCATTGTTTTCTGCGTATAAACATGCGCTTGATTGACGTGTTTGACCGTTAAGCTGTAGTCTTGCTCTGCTGTGTTTAATTTATGCTCGTAAAGCTGCTTTGTCAATCGCACACTTGTTGCCATGTCCACTGTAGTGGACAGCACATTCCAGGGCCCAGTTTATTGCAAGGGCCCCTCCCTGACTACAGTAGTGGACAGAGGTTTGCTACATTTTGAACGGATCTTGGTGAACTAACATAAACAAATTGTTCAACGCCATCAGATAAAGATGCCAGGACAACAGCCAGACATCTCTTAGAGGGCAAGAAGACCACCTTTGGTACAAAGCCCGGGAAGGACAGGACTTCCTATTGGTCAAAATGCAGTTTGTGCCCTTAACCCACCTTGAGACTGATTCCTAAGGGTTTGGCCTGTGACCGACCATAAAAATTCCTCAGGACCTCCAGATGCAGCAGCATTGGGTGAAACAGAGGGAGATCACAAACATTCATCCAAATCCATTCATAACTCTTTTCAAACCTTAAATCTGATGCACACTACAACACACACATCTTATACTTATTCAGAGAAATAAGTATTCCTTGTGACAGCAATGTGTAGTGCAACATCTCACACAAACTCAGCTGTTAATGGACAAATGAATGCATGTATGACATTTCAATCTTTTCTCATCATGTTTGGACTTAATGTGTTCGTAACATTGCCAAATGCATTCTGGTTATGGTTTGGAAAGTGAGAAATGCACCGGTAAAACTTTAGTGACACTTTTCTAACCCTCTGTTTGGACTATGCAAATAAATTCCACAGGAGGAAAGAAGGGTGGGCCACCACGTGTCTACTACGTTCAGAGTCTTCGTCAAGCGAGACAACAGCAGATGCAGCGTCCTGAGTCTCCATCCTAGGAAGACAAAGCGGATTGACCAAGTTTTGAGTCTCTAGCCCAGAGAGGCAGAAGACACACAGACATTTGCAACAAGATTAAACTCCGACGAGCAAACCTTTACTTCAGGTACTTTTGCTTGCGTGTTTCAAGCTAAGGACCTTCAGCACCTACTCCAGGGCCACATCTGCGTGTTCCAGATCTTAGGACCCTTGGTGCTCCGGGAGATCAGCATCCTACAGCTCTTCATCTTCAAGGCTGTCGAAACGGATTCCTGCTCCTTTCCCCACTGTACTGCCACCAGCACAACCAGTGGAAGAAGTCGCCGCCACCGGACTGCTCACTCAACCACAGCAAATGTAAATATCACTTCCAAACCTCTTCCAGAGACCTTGGCATTGTTGTATATTATCAGTATATGATTTTCTAATTTACATTAGGTATTATATAGCTGATTGCAGTTAACAGATAACAAATCTTACGTTAAACACGTATTTGTTTGATGCATAATAAGGTTCTTCACCTTATTTGTTTCAGAGTAGCAACAGTTTATCTTTCCAGAAAACGTAGCTCTGACATAGCAAGACCCAACATTATCACTTGCTTTTTATGAATCTTATGCACTTTATTCCTTTTTTATTCATGGTATTCATTTAGTAGTTGTTGATTACTCTTGTCTATCTTTTGTTAATAATATTTATTTTATTACCACTTGTGTCTTTCTTGTGTTGATAATACAGAAGAGGTTCTACAAGTTAGAGATCCTACCAATCTTTCTTATGTGATGTACTCATAACCACACATTAATTGACACGTGATCCAAGAATCATAACGTCAGCTGTGACATGAGTACCCATCACTACCCTGTTTCACCTCCCTAGGTTGGCGAAAGCAAAATTTACTACACCACTTACATGCATTTTTGGGCTTGTTATTTTTCCACAGAAAGAGGTGAAGTGACAGCTTAGTTCACATGAACACAGGGCAAGACCATGCTCTGTTGGTGAGGCAAAATTTTGAGATGATGAGCGAAGTTACTGACAATGACAATCAATTTGTTTTGAGTCAATCTGCAACGACTGAAAATATACTTCAACACAGAGTTAGTGCAACTTAAGAATGTTACATGTTACAAGATACACATCTTGCTGCAAAGTTGTTTTTGAAGAAACATTCAAAGAAAATTTTTAAAAATACTTAAGAGTTATTCAGTGCACTGGGACACATTCAGCACCACATGTGTGGACAAAATTCACTGGGGGGACTCTAGCTTCGGGGGGGATCTTAATAATGGTAATTTTAGATGTCCTTTTGGTTGTATTTAGTTGTACAGAAATTAACCTTCCCATTACAAAGCGATATTTGACTCCTTGAAGTTTTTATTATTATTATTATTATTATTATTATTATTATTTAACAGAGAGTTCAAAGGTTCAAAGGATCAGAGAGTTCAAAGGTTAACGCCGCCTCCATAGGAGGTTCTACAGCCAGTGCTGACACCTCTGGAGGCATTGGCGCAGCTTCTCGGACAGAAGAGGTCTCTGGAGCTGACTTGTGGTCAGACGAGCCCTCTGGAGCAGACTTGTGACCAGATGAGACCTCTGAAGCAGATTTGTGAACAGACGAGATCTCTGGAGCAAACTTGTGATCAGATGAGACCTCTGGAGCAGACTCTCTCTGGAGCAGACTTGAGAACAGACGAGATCTCTGGAGCAGACTGAGATCTCTGGAGCAGACTCTGTGAGAGACCAGATGAGACCTCTGAAGCAGAGAACAGAGATCTCTGGAGCAGATTGTGAACAGGCGAGATCTCTGGAGCAGACTTGTGAACAGATGTGACCTCAGGGCAGACTTGTGACCAGATGAGACCTCTGAGCAGATTGTGAACAGACGAGATCTCTGAGCAGACTTGTGAACAGCGAGAGACGAACAGATGTCTGAGACTTGTGACCTCAGGGGCAGACTTGACCAGAGAGATCTCTGGAAGCAGAGGAACAGACGATCTCTGGAGCAGACTTGAACAGACGTGACCTCAGGGCAGACTTGTGAACAGAGCAGATCTCTGGAGCAGACTTGTGAACAGAGGACCTCAGGGCAGACTCTCTCAGGGCAGACTTGAGTGAGATCTCTGGAGCAGACTTGAGAACAGACGAGATCTCTGGAGCAGACTGTGAACAGGAACAGACTTGTGAACAGATGAGACCTCTGAAGCAGATTTGTGAACAGCGAGATCTCTGGCAAACTTGTGATCAGATGAGACCTCTGGAGCAGACTTGAACAGCGAGATCTCTGGAGCAGACTTGAGAACAGACGAGATCTCTGGAGCAGACTTGAACAGACGTGACCTCAGGGGCAGACTTGTGAACAGAGGACCTCAGCAGACTGGTGAACAGGGAGACTCAGGAGCAGACTTGTGATCAGATGAGACCTCTGAAAGCAGACTTGGTGAACAGGACGAGATCTCTGGAGCAGACTTGTAAACAGGCGAGATCTCTGAGCAGACTTAGAACAGACTGACTCAGGCAGACAGATGACCTCAGGGGCAGACTTTGACTCTTGACCTCAGGGCAGACTTTGAACAGACAGACCTCTGGGCAGACTTGAACAGACAGAGGAGCAGACTTGTGAACCTCAGAGCAGACTGCAGACACAACGAGCAGACTGAACCTCAGGGGCAGACTTGAAACAGACGGATCTCTGGAGCAGACTTGAGATCTCTGGAGCAGAGAACAGAGACCTCAGGGCAGACTTGTGCAACTTGTGAGACAGACGCGGACCTCAGGGCAGACTTGTTGCGAGATCTCTGGAGCAGACTTGAGAACAGCGAGATCTCTGGAGCAGACACAGGACCTCAGGGGGCAGACTTGTGAACAGATGACCTCAGTAAACAGACGATCTCTGGAGCAGACTTGAGAACAACGAGATCTCTGAGCAGGAACAGATCTGGAGCAGACCTTGCAGGAACAGACTTGAGAGGAGCAGAGACTCTGGAGAGAAACAGACGAGATCTCTGGAGCAGACTTGAGAACAGATCTGGAGCAGACTGACTGGGGCAGACTTGTGAACAGACGTGACCTCAGGGGCAGACTTGTAAACAGACGTTACCTCAGGAGTGTAGTGTGCAGCCCATATACGAGAGGCGAGGGGATCCATGCGCAAGCTTTTATTAACAGGACGAGACAAATACATGGTCAAACAGGCAGGGTCTGAACAACAACAAACAGGTATGTTGGGGAGAGGCACAAGAGTAGTCCGTGAGGCAGGCGTAGGTCGATCAGCGGCGAACATAATCCATGACGTGAGGCAGAGGGGTAATCCTTACAACGAACAAGAGTCCAGGAAGGCAGGCGGCGAGACAGATAAAAACGAGGTGGCCAGGCGAGAACGCTAAACTAAGGGAACTCAGGAAACTAGGAACAACTCTGTTAAGGTGCTAGCACTTGGAGAGCGCTAAACACCCTTTCACTGCTGCTGCTACTGGCCGGGATGCGTAGTGCTGATCTGGCTAATTTTGCAAGTTTTGGGTAGGATGGTGTGTTGATCTTCCACCAGCCAAGAACATCCATTTCAGGAGGGGCGCTAGAGAGCACCACATGGTGTGGACGTAAACAGAGTGCTCCCTCAAAGCCTCGACAAATTTGTGTTTTTTCTTCTATTTTTATCATGAAAGTTTGCTCGCCACTTTATAGTAGTGAAATGAAGAAGGCTAAACTCAAGAAAGGCGATTCGCCAACTTCCTCAGGTAAACAGCCGGCTGAGAAACCGCCATCTAGTGAAAGCGAGGCAGATGGCGATATTCGCGAGGCCACAGATTCAACCGTCATTCTATCGGCGATTCAAACTATGAGTAATAGTATGAATGACAGATTTAATTCGCTGGAAGCTACTTTATCTCAGCTGCAAACGTCACTCTCTGAAACCACCTCACGTATTGCTGACCTTGAGGGTGCTAAAGCTGAGCATGAACCCCGCATTTCTGACCTGGAGGCCTCTTGTCAGGAAATTCTTGCAGTTAACAAGGCCCTGCGTGCTAAATTGGATGATCTCGAGGGTCGTTCTCGACGAGCGAATATCAAGATCATGGGGTTACCTGAGAACGTGGAGGCTGGCTGTCCAACCGAGTTTGTGGAACAACTCATCCCGAAACTCCTGGGTACTGAGAACTTTACTGAACGGATTAAAGTTGACCATGCACATCGCACCGGGCCTTTACCATCAAGAGGAGGACGTCCCCGAATCATGATCGCGAGGATACACCATTATCCAGTCAAAGAGACGATACTGCGACTCGCGCAGCAACATGCCCCTTTAAAATTTGATGGTGTACTCATCTCCATCTTCCTGGACTTCACGGCAGAGGTACTTTCTCAGCGGAGGGCGTTTGACGGAGTGAAAAAGAAGCTAAAGGAGGCCAGTATCCGATTTGGATTGCTCTTCCCCGCACGTCTTATTGTCACCCAGGACAATAAAAAGAAAATCTTTTGCTCGGTGCTGGAGGCTGAAGAGTTTGTGAAGTCTATCGTAGAGCAAGACCCTTCTTGATCTGCAGTTCAGGACTGTTTCTCAGTGCTGTGACCATTGCTGAAGGACTTAAACTCTTTGTTTACTGGCCTTTATAGGATGCTGTGAGTATATTCTCATACGGAGAAAAGAAAAAAAAAAGACATTTATAGATCGTTCACGGTCTGTTATTGGATTACGTTATACATGTAGTCATTAATGCCCTTGCTTGCATGTGAATGTTAAGACCGTTATATTTGTCTAAATAGTTTTTAAAATAATTTTAGAAACAGTTTTATATCTGTTTTAAATCCGTAGCTCAGGTTCATTGAGCAGTTTCTTTCCTTATATTTTTCGGATGGAGGCTGCGAGGGGGTCCCCATTTCTCTATTGGAGGTTACTTTGATAGATAGGTTTTTCTTTCACTCCTTATGCTGCCCCGCAGCTCCACTGTTCGTATGGGTTTTTTTTCCCGGCTTCATTTGGGGAAGCTGTTGAAAAGGGAGGGGTGGGTGGTGTCTTTTTTCTTCATTGTGTATATAGTGTGTTGTGTCTGTGTACCTCCTTCACTGGCTAGTATCTCTCCAAATTCACTTACAGCAGCCACTACATTATACATAGATATCATACATTATGACTTGTAGTAGGTCTTTATCTAAAGTTGGCAGCGTCACCCTTGCCAGATGGAATGTCCGGGGATTAAATAATCAGATTAAAAGAGCCAAAGTCTTTTCTTATTTAAAGTCTGTTGCTGCTGACATATTATTTTTACAAGAGACGCATATAAGGCACTCTGAACAAAGGCGACTAAGATGCAGTTGGATCTCTCAGGTATTCCAGTCGTCTTTTTCATCCAAGGTCAGAGGGGTAGCTATTTTAATTCGTAAATCTGTTCCTTTTAAGCACATATCGACTATCAGTGATCCTAATGGTCGTTATGTAATTGTATCAGGCCTACTTTCCTCAACTCATGTCACATTGCTGAATGTGTATGGATCTAATTTTGATGATCCCACTTTTTTTTGGCAAAGTTTTTAATCTTTTGCCAACCATTGTAAACACACATCTGATAGTAGGCGGCGATTTCAACTTAGTATTAGACCTTGTTTTAGACAGATTTCCTTCACGCGCTGATATATCCTTGACTAATTCTGCCATTGTTCTTAATGATCTGATGGCTTCCCTTGACCTTGTTGATATCTGGAGATTAAAATATTCAACAGACAAGCAGTACACTTTTTTTTCGCAGGTTCACAAATCATACTCTAGGACAGATTTCTTTTTAATCGACTCTAAAATAATTTCATGTGTTAAATCAATTAAACATCATAATAGAATAATTTCTGATCATTCAGCAGTGACACTTTCCCTAGATCTGTCAGAAATTAGGCCCAGCTATAATTGGCGGTTTAATCCTACCCTGCTTTTGGACTCCGGGTTCTGTGAGCATTTAACAGAGTTGCTTGCTGAGTTTCTCAAATTTAATGACACGGGCGAGGTTTCGGATTCAATATTATGGGAAACTCTAAAGTCTGTTCTGAGAGGACATATTATTTCTTACGAATGCAGTCTTAAAAAACAAAGAGAGAAACGTCTCCTAGAAATTGATAATCGTCTTTCCCAGTTAGAAGATGCATACAGAGATTCTACAGATTCGGATTTGCTTAATGAAATTGCAGCACTCAAATTGGAATATAACTCAATTCTTTCAAACCAAGTTAATAACATGTTGTTAAAAGTTAAGCAAAAACAATTTGAACTTGGCGATAAACCAGACAAATTGCTATCTCGTCAGCTAAGAGGGCTTCAAGCCAGTAGAGCAATTCATAAAATCAAAAACAAGGAGGGTGTTTTTTTAACAAATCCTACTGAAATCAACAATACATTTAAAGAATTTTACAAAGAATTATACAAATCGAAGGGCTGCTCTGACCCCTCAGCATTAAGTAATTTTCTTCATTCATTACATCTTCCAAAGTTAGGGTGTGCAGAGCAGACAGCTTTGAATGCTGACATAACAATCGCTGAAATACTAGATGCTATTAAATCTTTCCCGGGTGGGAAGGCACCCGGCCCAGACGGGTTCGGAATTGAATTTTATAAAAAATTGGCGCAGACGCTTTCCCCTTTGCTGTTGAGAATGTTTAACCACTCATCTGGTAAACATCAGCTTCCCCAGTCCTTGCATGAGGCAAATATCTCCTTAATTTTAAAAAAAGGTAAAGAAGAAACAAATCCATCATCATATCGACCCATATCTCTTTTGAACTCTGATCTTAAAATCTTCACTAAGATTCTTGCTAACAGACTAAATAATTGTATTGGGAAAATTGTTCATCATGACCAGTCTGGTTTCATTCCTGGCCGTTTCTCCTTTTTTAATGTTAGGCGACTAATGAATATCTTGTATACTAGGTTTGAGCCTCAAGCTAGTATTGCAGTTCTTGCCTTGGATGCAGAAAAGGCGTTTGACCAAATTGAGTGGGACTACATTTTAGCTGTGATTAGAGAATTTGACATGGGTGATACATTTGCCTCTTGGGTGAAAATGTTATATGCTCATCCTAGAGCTTCAGTTTTAACCAATTTTAATAGATCATCTCAATTTTTATTACATAGAGGCACTCGGCAGGGCTGTCCTCTCTCGCCCTTGCTTTTTGCAATTGCCATTAAAAAGAACCCTTTAATATTGCCCCCAAATTTAGGCCAAATTAATCATCATATTTCTCTCTATGCAGATGACATTATTTTGTATCTCCGCAACCCAGAACAGTCTAAATTTACTGGAAACATTTGGTAAACTCTCAGGATATTCAGTACACTTAAGGTAAATAAGGTACAAAAATTTATTTTTACTTTTGTACCTAAGGGTACCGCCCCAGTTACAGTGTTGTTATACATTTATATTCAGCTCTTTCATTTTAGTAGCAAAGAAAAGAAAATATTGATTGCCATTAAAATAAAAGTACTGTACCTAAACATGGGAGCGTGATACAAATGCTTATTTTAGAAGAAAAAATCTGATGGTACTTCAGGGCTTTTCTATTTCAACTCTTCATATGCATTCAATATATAAAAATGCTAATAAATTAGCCATGTGTATCATAAGGTATAATATTTTCCATAATTTACAGTTGGTTTGATGCCTTTATAGGGTGCATTATAGGGAATAATATTCTGAATATTTTATGCCTTTATCTCAAACTTTGGTTGGGTACAGTTAGGTACAGTACATAAAGCATTTCAAAAATATGGATTCAGTACCATATATAAAAACTAAGGCATAATCGGAAAAAAAAACAAGTGGACAACTTGTGCATTATAGGAAATAATATTCTGAATAGTTTACAGTTGGATTAATGCCTTTATTTCAAACGGTGGCAGAGTTGAATGAATTTAGGTGGGTACAGTATATAAAACATATCAAAAATATTGTTTAAATACCTTATGTAAAAACAATAAAAGTATAATCAGAAAAAAACAAGCCTTGTGCATTATAGGCAATCATATTCAGAATATTTTAGAGTTGGTTTGATGCCACAAAAAAACAGTCAGTGTTTGTATTGCTTGGAACAATGTGGTAAGTAATGACAAAATTTCCAATTTTAGTGACTTTTAGTGAATTTTAGACCATTCCTTTATACAGAAACTCTTCACATCCTTCAGTTTCCCAGCTCCATGCTGGTGCTTCTTCTCTTCAGTTCACCTCATGCATTTTCTATAGAGTTCAGGTCAGACAATTGGGACGGCCAAGGCAGAAGCAGTGACATATTTTTGTGTTGATTTTGATGTTTGATTTGGATCATTGTCCTGATGGAGGATCCAACCACAGCTCATTATAGAACTTCTAACAGATGCAGTCAGACTTAGAATTTTTATCTTAGATCCAGCAGTATACAGGTGCATCTCAAATTAGAATGTCGTGGAAAAGTTCATTTATTTCAGTAATTCAACTCAAATTGTGAAACTCGTGTATTAAATAAATTCAATGCACACAGACTGAAGTAGTTTAAGTCTTTAGTTCTTTTAATTGTGATGATTTTGGCTCACATTTAACAAAAACCCACCAATTCACTATCTCAACAAATTAGAATACTTCATAAGACCAATAAAAAAAAAAAACATTTTTAGTGAATTGTTGGCCTTCTGGAAAGTATGTTCATTTACTGTATATGTACTCAATACTTGGTAGGGACTTCTTTTGCTTTAATTACTGCCTCAATTCGGCGTGGCATGGAGATGATCAGTCTGTGGCACTGCTGAGGTGGTATGGAAGCCCAGGTTTCTTTGACAGTGACCTTCAGCTCATCTGCATTTTTTGGTCTCTTGTTTCTCATTTTCCTCTTGACAATACCCCATAGATTCTCTATGGGGTTCAGGTCTGGTGAGTTTGCTGGCCAGTCAAGCACACCAACAGCATGGTCATTTAACCAACTTTTGGTGCTTTTGGCAGTGTGGGCAGGTGCCAAATCCTGCTGGAAAATAAAATCAGCATCTTTAAAAAGCTGGTCAGCAGAAGGAAGCATGACACAGTGGACCAACACCAGCAGATGACATTGCACCCCAAATCATCACAGACTTGGGCTATGAGCTTCTCCACCCTTCCTCCAGATTCTAAGACCTTGGTTTCCAAATGAAATACAAAATTTGCTCTCATCTGAAAAGAGGACTTTGGACCACTGGGCAACAGTCCATTTCTTCTTCTCCTTAGCCCAGGTAAGACGCCTCTGACGTCGTCTGTGGTTCAGGAGTGGCTTAACAAGAGGAATACGACAACTGTAGCCAAATTCCTTGACACGTCTGTGTGTGGTGGCTCTTGATGCCTTGACCCCAGCCTCAGTCCATTCCTTGTGAAGTTCACCCAAATTCTTGGATCGATTTTGCTTGACAAGCCTCTCAAGGCTGCAGTTCTCTCGGTTGGTTGTGCATCTTTTCTTCCACACTTTTTCCTTCCACTCAACTTTCTGTTAACATGCTTGGATGCAGCACTCTGTGAACAGCCAGCTTCTTTGGCAATGAATGTTTGTGGCTTACCCTCCTTGTGAAGGGTGTCAATGATTGTCTTCTGGACAACTTTTCGATCAGCAGTCTTCCCCATGATTGTGTACCTAGTGAACCAAACTCAGAGACCATTTTGAAGGCTCAGGAAACCTTTGCAGGTGTTTTGAGTTGATTAGCTGATTGGCATGTCACCATATTCTAATTTGTTGAGATAGTGAATTGGTGGGTTTTTGTTAAATGTGAGCCAAAATCATCACAATTAAAAGAACCAAAGACTTGAACTACTGAACTAGTGAAATAAATGAACTTTTCCACAACATTCTAATTTATTGAGATGCACCTGTATTTAACCGTGGGCATGGGGTACTTTTTGTACCAAACCCATCTGGTGGGTTTGCTGGCAGAAAGCTCTTTTTTAGTTTCATCTGACCATAGAAGCCAGTCCCATTTGAAATTGAAGTGATGTCTGACAACTGAATACGCTGGAGTTTGTTTTTGGATGAGCAAGGAGGATTTTTCTTAAAACTCTTCTGAACAATGTGGTGATGTAGGGGCTGTTTGAATTTTTTTTTTTTCAGTCTTTTGACCCCAAGACTAAACTAATCTCTGCAATTCTCCTGCTGTGATCCTTGGAGAGTCTTTGGCCACTCAAAGTCTCCTCCTCACCATCCATTATGATGATATAGACACACGTCCTCTTCCAGGCAGATCTGTAACATCTTCAGTTGATTGGAACTTTTTAATTATTGCCCTGATGGTGAAAATTGGGATTTTCAATGCTTTAGCTCTTTTCTTACAGCCACTTTCTATTTTGTGAAGCTCTGCACATCAGAACTATATTATTTGGTTTTATTCCTTGTGATGAATGATTAAGGGAATTTGGCCTTTGCGTTCCTCATATTTATAATCCTGTGAAACAGGAAGTCATGGCTGGACAATATCATACTTCTAGTCATTCTAGTGTGCTGAATAAATGCAAATATGAATGGGAATATACTTACTTGAGATATTTTACTGATTATAATTTCGAAGGGTGCCAATAATTGTGCCCACCTTGCATTGGAGAAAAACATTTATTTGAAAGGTTAGCATTTTGTGAATTTTTTAATGTAAGATCAAAAAGATAAACAAAGCAGATGTATTTTCATAGCCGTCTTTTTACCAAGGGTACCAATATTAGTGGAGGGCACTGTAGCTGTCAAGAGTTTCATCTGCGTGGCTGATGTGAAGAAAATGTTCAAAGTCTCTAACATGACCGTTTAGAGTTCCAAGATCCCCCCTTAACAACTCCAGGGCATTTTCTCAAATGCTCCATCACTTCAATATAGTAACCACCTATTAGCTTTGGGTCGCTGCTAGGCATTAAGCCAAATAATCTTACGCGAAAAGCCATCAATGCAGCCATTAATACAAACGCTGTATGGTTTTAACTTATCATATTAGTCCAAATGCCAAATAAAGTTTGGTGCCTTAGCAAAGTAGTTGCGCCGTCTGAGACGTCTGGCTCTCCTTGCCGAAACTAATGCAGGATACAATTTCTTCAGCACCATGTGCACATCCTCTTTTCTCACACGCAGACCCTTCTCTCTGCATTTCGCGTACACCCATCGGTACCCATGAAGTTGCCCAAAGTACTGCAGCTGATGACTGATGAAATCAACAAGGTCCACTAAGGCCGAGTAATCTCTCCATCGAGACAATCCTTTTTTGCGTAATATCCTTTTCACGTGTCTTTCACTGATGTCAAAACCGTGCCTTGAACTAAGCACATACTGTATGTCTTTGTACTTCAGTCTCAATGAACTGCTCCATTATGAATGCACGGAGCTGTGATATTTTGTTCAAAAATATGAAGGATAGTTTTAACCATAATTAATATATTGATTAATATGGTGATTGTTTCAATGACTGCTTTAATATTGAATGTCTTGATATAGACTGTGAGTCTTAGGTGCCCTCCATTGGGCGGCGCCAATGAACTAGAGTGAATCAGTGAACTTTGGGTGACTTCCAAGAATATGACAAGAATGGCACAAACAAGTATGATGAATGGTCATGACCACACCTGCATCTTGGGAGAGCGTGAGACCAAGGATGAAATGGAAAATGGTTCAAAGTAGTGGAGCAAGACCAATCAGAGGCCAAATCATCATTTTTTGGTTTAAAAGACTGATAAGAACAGGGTATAAGTACGGATGCCCGGACAGACAAAGACTCAGATGCAGCGGCTGTCATCTCGGCTTTGTTGCTGTGTTCAATAAAGTCTTATTTTGACATCTGGAACTCTGCTTCTTGAGCTTTATTGACAAATCTGAAAAAAACATTGTTTGTTTCCACAACAACAGGAAGTAGGAAACAGGAAGTGGTTATGCGAGGGGACGCAAACCACCCCAAAAAAATTTTTTCCCACCACCATGTCCCTTAAGGGGCTCCGTAGATAAGGACCATTTTTATCTCCTTAAAAAGTAATGACAAAATAAAACAAAGATAAATCAATTTTCCAGGAATATGGATCAAAACAGGGCAAATGCATTAAAGTGAGTCAGAAAATATGCTTAAAATGTCCAGAAAACTTTTCAAAGTGGCAATCAAGAATTTAACCGATGACTTTAACCCTTGAAAAAATACATGCATCATGTTCAGAGTCCACAGTAAGAATAAGCTAATTTTTGTGCAAAAAGTGCACAATCCAGTGATCAGAAAGCAATGCTTGCAGAAAGCTGGCATTTACTCTCGTTCATGCACACACCCACAACAGACAAAAATGTTATTCATTGATACATACTGTATGATAATCAGACATTTGAGTCACTCTTAGACCCTTTATCGTGCGACATATTTAGGCCACTTTGCCATCGCAATCACTTACAATGAATGAATGAATATATAGCTGCACATTCAAAATCTTGCCCTTTATGGCACCAAAACCCTGTCACGAGTCCTCACATCTCAAGTCTCTGTTAAATTTGAACCAGTAAGTGTTGTGTTAAGGAAAAATGAGTTGATGACTGCACTACACATTATTTTACTGTGATACTTTGAGCTCGAACATATTAAAATAACATGACTAAAGATAAAAGCGAAGAAAAAAGCAGCTGATTGGGCAGCTTTTAATTTTTTAAAAGGAAATTATGTCGCTAATTATGTCTCTATTTGTTTCTCTGTTTGTGCCACGGGATTGACATCCCACTTGCTTTAGTCTGGACCCAGAACACCCAAGAAGAGATGATGCCAACCCCTCACAGCACTAACGAACTTTGATGTAAGTTTGATTGCAACACATAATTAATTACTGTTGATAGTGTTTATTGTTTGACATTTATGTTATTGACTAACTTTTTACCATACATCTCTGCCATATGTACGCCAACTTGACAGTCACCACTATTAAGCTTCTACTAAATAGTTTGTAGAAACTTAGATTTTCTGTAAAGCTGCTTTGCAATGATTTGTATTGTGAAAAGCACTATACAAATAAACTTGAATTGAATTAATTGGGGGTTGGAGCTAAACTCTGCAGGAGTTTGGGTACTCATGTTATCTAGTCATCTAGACTGTGGTATTTAACATAACATATTGTTTATTCCTATTAAGCAATTTCTTTTAGATTATGTTTTGCACTTGGAAAATGCTGTTGGCCACATTGACCCTTGACATGAACTACCTGGAGTTTATCTGCTCACAAGAAATAGTCTTTTAAGTGCTATTTCCAATATAATTACCATCCCACAGGGCCTCACAGAACTGCGTAGAATAATTCAACTCATCCTGTCAGACACGGAGACGCACGCCTGTTCAGTCTCCGGTGCTAGGTCATTAATGCACACTGACACCAACCATAAATTGATTCAGCAAGTTTGTCGCTCTTTTTCACTTATTTATTGCATGCTGCTGTTCTTATGAGAGATGGGGCTTTTTTTTTTTTTTTAAAAAAAAAAAAAAGCAAACAAACAAAAAACATTTGTGTTAATTCTTGTTTTATCTAAAATATAGTCATCTTTGGAGGTGTGGATATAAAAACGCAAAATATTTATATATAAAACGATACTTGCTGTTTAGGGTTTGTTTGTTGTTATCTATCGATCACGTCTAATACAGTTTTCTGCTGCGATACTAGGGATGTCCTCTGACGTCATACTACTCTGGGATTCTGCAGGCATACACTCATTAAAAAAAAAAAAAGGTTTTAAACAAAATTTAGACAAAGTATACATCTAATTATTTTTTTTTTGCTAAACATTTTACTTTCTGCCTTTTAAACTTTTTAAAGGAGAAGTCCACTTCCAGAACAACAACTTGCAAATAATGTACTCACCCCCTTGTCATCCAAGATGTTCATGCCTTTCTTTCCTCTGTCAATTTTTCTCCATATAATGGACTGATATGGTGCCCCGATTTTGAACTTCCAAAATGCAGTTTAAATGCGGCTTCAAACGATCACAAATGCGGTTGTAAACGATCCCAGCTGAGGAAGAAGGGTCTTATCTAGCGTAACGATCGGTTATTTTAATAAAAATAATACAATTTATAGACTTTTTAATGTCAAACGTTCATTTTGTCTTACTCTGCCTGAACTGTTTTTGTTCTGGTTCATGTCAGTTAGTGTATGTCGAAAAACTCCCATCTCATGTTCTCCCTCAATTTCAAAATCGTCCTATATCACTGTTTTACCTTTTTTGTTAAGGGTGTTTGATCTTCTTTGCATGTTCACTTTGCAAAGACTGTGTCAGTACTTCTGCAGCGATGTAGGATGATTTTGAAATGATGTTTGAAGTTGAGGGAGAAAATACGGTCTGAGTTTTTCAACATACACTAACTGTCTTGAGTCAGAATACACAGAGTTCAAGGACTGCAAGGCAAGATGAGCATTTGACATTAAAAAGTATATAAATTGTATTATTTTTATTAAAATAATTGATTGTTTCGCTAGATAAGACCCTTCTTTCTCGGCTGGGATCGTTTACAACCGCATTAGTGATCATTTAAAGCTGCATTTAAACTGCATTTTGGAAGTTCAAAATCGGGGCACCATATCAGTCCATTATATGGAGAAAAATCGACAGAGGAAAGAAAGACATGAACATCTTGGATGACAAGGGGGTGAGTACATTATATTTGAATCTTTCTTTTGGAAGTGGACTTCTGCTTTAAGTCATAAATAAATAGAAACCGGCATATTTTTAAAGTTTGCTTTAAAGTTTTAGTAAGTCTACACAAGTATTTTTTTTATTGTTTTTTTTTGTAATCTTCCAGAAATATAGGGAGCTATTAAGCATTTTATTTGGTACTATTTTATTGCAAACTATTTTCCTTATCTTTAATTCTATAGTTCTCCAAATGCAACATAAATTATATTTTTGGTATATATTGTTTATGTGTAAGCTCATTAACGTTATTTTCCTGTGCCTTTTCTCGATTCTGCACTGTTTTTTTGTTATTGTTGTAAAGTACTGCAGAAATAATGAGGCATCAAACGCTGTGTTCTTTATTGTGAAATGAACAGGAACCGAGATTAAATGTTGACACAAAACTTTACAAAGTGATCATTCATTTAAACTCAAGGAAAAGCCAAAACAAGAGTTAATAAAAATAAGATAGCTAGATATATAGATAGATAGATAGATAGATAGATAGATAAAAAAATGTATAAACTGCTAGCATCCAAATACAACAGAAATCACACTAATACATTTTACTTTACATCTGCATAAAACCAAAAAATTGTGTTATATTCATTTAAAGGTCAACTATGTTTCGTGGCTCCAGGCAAATTTTATTTGGTGGGTGAAGAGCCAAAATGACTCTTTTGGTTGCAAAGCCTGCAGACCCCTGGTCCAGGCAATAGCTAATGGGAATTGCAATCCAGGACTGAGTTGCAAATGCATAGGATGGAGTGCCCTCTGGTGGCTATCGAAGGCACTCCAGCTGGTGATCCTGACATTTAATATGAACCAATCACCACTTAACAATACTAAATGGAAAGAGAAAAGTATCACACATTTACACTATCTGTTTTCTGATAATACCTTTGTCTTAATTTACAGAATTAAGACAAATTTGACTGAGGAGAAGAACTACCAGACAAATCAAGAATTCCATTAAAACCACAATCAGGTTGGCGCCGATAGCCTTGTGGGCAGCACGCTGGCATATTGTGCTGTTCCACTTCAGAAGTCCCGAGTTTGAGTCCCAGCTTGTGGACCTTTCACAATCCCGACCCCCTCTCTCTCTTCCTGTCGCTATATTGTCCAATCAAAATAAAGGTGAAAAAAAATGCCAAAAAGTAAACCTTTAAATGAAAACACACAATTGGGAATAAAGATATTGCACAACCTCCACCACTCCTATAAAAAAAAAAAAATCAACACAATAGGTAATTCAGTAAAAATGCTTACTAAACTATGACATTTTATTTAGTCTATGAACACCACAACAGCAGCACCAGTTAAAAAGAGGGGGGAAAATCTAAATATCAATACCCATGAGGCGTATTAGAAAACAGACGCAAATATTAAATTAATTCAGCATAAAAGAAGAGGGGAGAGAGTCAACTTTGGGTTCAGACAGTTTCATTTCGCTCCCATTGAGTTAACAACACAAATAAATGCACAGGCATTTGCACTCTGCATTGAAAACATATATATGAACATGCTGTTGCACCTTTATTAACTCATCGGGTCATCGGATGCTAAGTTCACTTTTTCATGTTGATTGAACATTAATGTGTGTTGTCAGTGTATGTACAATCTACATACACTGACAACACACATTAATGTTCAATCAACGTATGTACATCTACCCTATAATGATAAAAATCCATGCAGTGGTTTTTAATTAATCTGTAAAAATAATATTCCCTTTTTCACATCGAGCCGTTCTCAGATACCTGTCGGTGTGCCGTCACATGATAGATGCCGCTCCCACAATAGTTGATTGACATGAGCATTTTACCTCAGATCAGCTGTAACAGTCCAGAAACTTTCCATGTTTTGATGCCGGAGCAGGGATGTAAGTTAGACAAGAATATCTCAGATTGAGCGATTGAGGTGTTGTGTTCCTGGATGTAATAATGAACATAGTGGTCGTCATTTACTCCCGACATCTGAGCCGGTGAAGATGCAGTGGATTACGTTTGTTTGTGAAGGGAATGCACCTCCCGATCTACATATATCCGTCTATGTTCACGCGAATCATTCATGATCCAGCTTCACTTACAGCAGAAGTGAGTATAAGGGTTTTTTATGACTCTTTGCGATCGCCTTTCCTTATAACGTGGTTTAGTAAGTTTAGCGGCTAAACGCGGCTAATGTAAACAACACCGTCTTTCCACAGAGAGAAGAGAGGGGCGGGGCGAGCAGAGCTCATTTGCATTTAAAGGAACAACCCCTTAGAATGAGATGATTTTTGCAGAGCTGATTTTGACAAGGTAAAAAGGGTGTTGTTTTACACTACCATTGAGAATTTTTAATCAAAGTATATTATAGACTTTTCATTAAGACCCTAAAGAATCATATCAACTAGTGGAAAATGGGCATCCGATGACCCCTTTAAGGCTTATTTTGCAGCATTTATAATCCTTTTGATAGTTTACGTTAAGGAGTTGTAAAAACCGCTATTACACTCACCTTATGAATGAATCGCGTTTGTGCCGAACTCTACTTACAAAGCAAACAAAAACTCCTTCGATCCATTGATGTTTCTCTCAGTTATTGTACGCAATCTCACAGTCTGAAGCGTTTGTCATAGCAAATCAACACGCGCTGTTGTTAATAATTAGACGAAGCGTCTTCTCGTAGGATAAGAACACGCAGCCTCATGAATTATTATGAGACACAGACGCGTCATAGATGTACTGTAGTCCATTGCCACGTCACAAACTGTGACATCAGCACAATGTAAATTTTAAACCCGGAAGATGAAAATAGAGCAAAAAAAGCTAAAAAATTAACCAGTTTTCTCCAACAATTAAAATTAATGGATGCTAACATTGTCATATACGATGTGCAACACAAACACCTCTGCTCAAATCTCAGAAAAAGTAGTCTGGGGTTTCATGACCCTTAAACTAGTTGTCTATAAACTTGCATGTTGGCTGTTTAATATTACTTATAAAGCACATATTGTCACGCTGCAGGCAGGAACAGACAGACGAAGACGAGATATAAACAAAATACATTTAATAATCCAACACGAAGCTCAGGAACAGGAACACAGGGAAGTAACATTTAACGTCCAACAAACCAAGAGGGAAAACACACGCTTTATATACACTGACTGATTAACACACACAGGTGCAGACAATGAGAGAGAGACCAAAACACACAGAGCTGCAGGGGGAAATGATGGGAGAAACCAACTAGAAAGTCCAGGGGTGTGACACATATCAATGCCTAATTCTGCATGATCATATTCTACATCCCTTAATCCTACCCCGGACCTAAACTTAAAATCTACAACCACCTTACTAACTATTAATAGGCAGTAAATTATGAGATAATTGAGGCAAAATCATGAATCTGTTAACCATACTAAAGGGTTACACTTGTCACGAACCCACTCCTGAACGTCAATCTGTATGCCACCAGAGGTCGCTTTGACATACATATCATACTGATTGTTACACCTCACCCCGGACTACGTTTCCCATCAGCCATTGTGGCTATCACCTGCGTCCAATCAGAGACACTAGTTAAACCCCGGTCTTCCTGTCACTTATCGCCGAGTATTGGTTTGCGTTTATCACTGTTGAGTGTTAGCAACTGTACAGAGCCTTAGTCAGTCATGTTTTCTAGTCTAGTCTAGTCTAGTCATGTCTTTTTCCTAGTCATCCGAGTCTTGATCCTTTGCATTGTTATATCGTCTTGTCTGTCTCGCTGCCTGCTTATCGAAACCCTCGCCTGTCTGGATTACTCTATCGCCTCGCCCTTCAGATAACGTTCGCCGTGGATCGACCCTTGCCTGTGTTACGGACTACTCTTGTCTTGCTGTCTATACACCTGTCTGCCACTGTCTGACCCTGCCTGCCTTGACCATGTCTTTGTCGATGTCCTCTAATACAAGTTTGCAGTTGGATCCGCCCGCTTCACGCTTCATTGCTCACTCCGTAACAACACTATTGTTTAATATTTTTGTTTATTATTAATAATAATAACAACAATTAATTGTCATATTGATATATAATTACACAATTTTCTGACCAAATTGCAGCCCTACAAATATGCACAGCAAACCTACAGCTTTAAAAAAGGAAAAGAAAAAGGAGAAAGAACAATCAAAATTTAAATTGCAATCATATATATATATATTTATTAGAAAAATCGTAATTTCCAATCGTGCAGCCCAAGTTGAGCTGGATCATGTGGGGATCTGTTGTATGTGAAAAACTTGAGTGACAACAGGAACTTCTCAGAAAACAATTCATCCAGAGTTTGTAGTAGTGATTGAATCTTTATAACAGCATCAGAGCAGAGGACATTGAGATTCAGAGTGTAATCCAGTGAAATGATTTGATAATAAATCACGTTGTTGATGAGCAGATCACAAGAGTGCAGTGTCTGTTGCAGTCCCTGAGAGAAACAGTCCTTGTGTTCCTCACAGCTGTGAATACATCATCTCTGTCAAAAAAATGTCCGGTGTGTCAACGAGACAGGGAATTTCAGGATTTCTACAGGTCACGTCCAACATGCAATCTGTTTTGTTGTGGAGCCTGTAGTGCAGTCAGACACTGAGGTTTGTACTTTCATATGAAAATGTCAAATAAATGTAATCATCCTAACTGGATCAGTGAACATCTGTGATTGCTAGTTGAGCACCACTAGATCTCAAGGCTATACAATTGTGCAGAAAGTGCCTAACACCCTAAAAGCATGTTGACTACTTCGAGGAAGTGACTTGCTTGACAGCTACTTAATGATGTTGAGTGTGCAGCTTCCGAGGAAAGTGTGCCAATTTTAGTTCTGAAGGTGATGCAACACCACAGTAGTGCATTTGAGTAATGAAAGTCATCAGACTCTAAGAAAACAGAACAAACAAGCCTATGGCAAAATAAGGAGGTTTTTTTTTTTTCAATTCTTGTTACAAAACAGGCCACACAGAGGAAAAATTCTGGTTGCTGGGGTAGGGGTTAACTGCATTGTTCATGCAAGGCCTCTATCAACTGGCTTCACTTAGCAGCCCCATAGCAATGATTTCATAGAAATTATCCAGTTTGCATTTCCAATTTATGCAATTGTGCTAAATTCATGATTGTTTTCATAGAACACGTGATACTGCATGTACACATACACTAGCTGTGGTGTGGAAGTATTTTAAGTAGGGCTGTCAAAATGAACGAATGAACAATTAATAATTAATAAAAACAAATCATGCAGTATGTTTTTTAGTCATCCTTTGGTTTGTTACATTACATGATCACACTCTTATTCATGCAAAAGTTTTTAAACCTTCCAAACACAAGACACAGAAGAGAACTCCTCCTAAGGCTGAGTCTAGGTTTTTCTCTCAGTTTGCTGAACTGTTGACTTTGTTGAGCCCTCTTTGCTCAACCATTTTTGAGCGGTCTTTATTCCATCAAAACATCCTGCAACTTTCATAGCTCAAAACCTCCTCCTCATTTTAAACAAAAGTGTTTATTAAATCATGTTTCAAAAATGGCTCATTTTGGATCCGAGGGTCAAAGGTGACGTCACCCAGGCGCTGTTGTTTTCATAAACACTGCCTCCAGAGCAACACATCGACAAATAGTCATCTTCTCACCGTAGGCCCCGGCCACTGGCTTTTGGCCGCCTAACAGAATAATACTTGTTTACGATGAATGCGATTGTGGCGTGTCGCGTCAAAACCAAATAGAAATTACAAACAGTGTTGATTATCTTGTCTACACCGGATACAGTATACAGATGCGCGCTCGCTTTCTCACACAGTCCACGCACTTGAGTCTGTCGGACAAAGTGAAAGTACACTGACTTTGACGCGTTTGGTTTAAACAGCTCATTTGCGTCTTTGTACAAATATCAAAAGGATCCCAACATAAGAAACAAGTGGATACTTTATTTTTAATGACATCCCTGATTTTGTCAGAGGATTGTTCGAAGTATTTTGTTTTGTAAATGAGGCACAGTGTCATGGAGAGTATACAAAGAAATTCATTGAAAGAAGAAGCTGTACTAGATCTGACTGCAGCTGCATCACATACTGTAAGAAAACGATTTCATAATGTTTTGTCTGGAAACAACCATTTTATTTTGATTATGTTGTCAAAACACTCTCATGCAATAATGAGGGGGCGTTGATACAGTCTCTATCCAGTGACATTAGCCAATCATGACAGTGGCTAATCACTGATAAGCCTTAAAGGGGTCATCGGATGCCCATTTTCCACAAGTTGATATGGTTCTTTAGGGTCTTAATGAAAAGTCTATAATATACTTTGGTTAAAAATTCTCAATGGTTGTGTAAAACAACACCCTTTTTACCTTCCCTTGCCAAAATCAGCTCTGCAAAAATCATCTCATTCTGGTCGAGGCTGCTTTAAATGCAAATGAGCTCTGCTTGCCCCGCCCCTCTCTTCTCTCTGTGGAGTGACGAGCCTGTTTACTTTAGCCACATTTAGCCACATTTAGCTGCTAAACTTGCTAACTAGCACTTTATTAGGAAAGGCGATTGCAAAGATTCATAAAAAAAATACTTATACTCACTTCTGCTGTAAGTGAAGCTGGATCATGAATGGGGACGTATATACGTAGATCGGGAGGTGCATTCCCTTCACAAACAAACGTAATCCACTGCATCTTCAGCGGCTCAGATGTCGGTCGTAAATGACGACCACTATGTTCATTATTACATCCAGCAACACAACACCTCAATCGCTCAATCAGAGATATTCTTGTCTAATTTATATCCCTGCTCCGGCATCCAAACAAAAGAGGGCGGACTGATCAGCTGATCTGAGGTAAGTCGCTCATGTCAATCAACTATCGTGGGAGTGGCCTCTGTGGGTGTGATACCACAATGAGAGGCATCTGAGAATGGCTCGATTTGAAAAAGGGGATATTATTTTTACAGATTAATTAAAAACCACTGCATGAATTTTTATCATTATAGGGTAGATTTGTACATACACTCCCAACATTAATGTTCAAACAACATGTCAAAGTGAACTTAGCATCCGATGACCCCTTTAAAGGACACACCCCTTAAAAACAGCTTGTTCTGAGAGAGGTTCTGTCAGGATATCTGAAGGAGGACTCAAATGCAGAAAGAGTGTTATCAGGTTTATTGACAGAAATTACTGATGGGACACAAGAGGTGGTGAGGAGGGGAGTATGTAACAACAAGGCACAGGAGCTAGCAGGCTGAGGAAAAGCGGCCACTGAGTCCAGCCCAGGGTGGCAGAAGGCTAGAGAGCAGTAAAGGCAGCGCAGCTGGAGGCCTGAAGTTAGCAGCGATGTCCTGACAGGAACACAGGGCTCAACTACTCCAAACACGTGCTCACACAGCTCAGGTCTAGCTGCGTGGCAGACAAGGGAGTAGACCAGGAGCTCAGCCTGCAAGAGAGGATAGGACAGGACAAGACACAAGGTTGCAAAGCGACAAAACAATGCACTACTGACAATTGTACTGACCAAACAAGAAGGGAACAGGTAACAACACTTACACAAATGAGGACTAAATAAGAGGGCATGGTGACAGGAAACAAGGAGGCAGGACAAGAGGAGCACATGGCAGACAACAACAAAAACACAGCCATGTGCGCAGACACAACACAAACAGAGAGACATCACTTCTTTGGAATTAGAATCATGAGTGCCACCTTTTTATGAACAGCATCATTTTGTGGGGCCTTGCAAACCTGTATTAATACTAGTGTGGAATTTTATTACAATATTCACTCATCATGACAGTAAAATGGGGCATTCTCCGTCTCCGTACTCCATCTACTGCAGTATTTCCTCTCTCAATCAGTAGAAAATAGTGATGGGTCGTTCTTGAACGATTCGTTCATTTTGAACGAATCTTTAATGTGACTCGGGAAGAACGAATCGTCTCGGGGAGGGATTCGTTCAGTTGCGCATGCGCAGAATCCTACAGGTCAGTTCAGATGTTTCGAGTCTTCTGGTTCCTCACTCTTTCGAGTTTCAACCAGGTTTCAACGCAGTCTGAGCCGGAAAGAGAAAAGATTAGTTCATCTCTCGAGTCCTCCGAGTCCTTTCGTTCTTTTGTCACGTGACCGCTCCCTAACGTTAACCAATGCAGCCTGAGCCGGAAAGAGGAAAGATTAGTTCATTTCTCGAGTCTTTCGAGTCCTTTCGTTCTTTTGTTAAATTGTTCATAAAATCACTTTCAGAGATAGGGTATTTGTGTTTGTTGTATTTTGGTGTGTTTTAAAGTGTATTCTAATATTCATTATACAACACCTTGATGTATAGTATGTATAAAATGCAATATTTTGAACTGTAAAATAATAGTATAATCTGAAGGGTCAACACAACGGACCTATTTCATGGACTATAGAACTGCAGTGTTACATAGCCTAAGATTCATGAAGCATTTTTGAGTCACTTTATTTTTAGTGCATAATAAATTACCTGCAGTATTTACAAGTTGTCATTTAATTGTAAAGTCACTTACCAATGGTACGTAATAACTTTTAACTAAATAACTTTTATACTTGATAATTTAATTATGCAGTTATTTAATAAATCAGATTGTCAGTGTATTGTTTGTAACGTGATGTTTCAGACATTATAAACACTGTATACACACTCTTGAATTGTTGTTTATTGTTTTTTTTTTTGTTTTTAATACAATGTAAAATAAAAAAGTAAATTAAAATATACTAAAGCCACAGAGGACATTTAAATTGCACAACAAGCTAGACTTTTTAAATAAAGAAAAATAAATAAGCTTTAAAATAATTAACAATTTTGTGCCAAAAGAGCTATACAACAAAAAGTATAATTATTACTAAATCAGTTAAAACTATTTAAATAAAAATAAATGAAAATCAAAAGATCCTAAATAACATTAACATATTAACATTAAAATCACAATATAACAAACAAAATATTGCACAATTAGCAAGTTTAGGAAATAAATAAATAAATAAATAACTTAAAATAAATAACACACTGTGGCTATATTTTCAGAACTTGCTTTAAGACATGTTTGCATTCAAAAAAACAATCTCTCGGACCTTGGATGGGCTAAGTCTGTTTCTTCTCTCAGAGATAATCTGCCCAGTTTTTGAAAAAATTCTTTCAGATGGCACAGATGTGGCCACAATGCAAAGTCTTGCCTTCATGACCTCTGAAAGGGTTTTGTATACAGGAGAACATCTCTTCCACCAGGCCAGGGGGTCTGATGTGCGGGGTAAGAGTGGCTCTGCAAGGTAGGCCCGCATTTCCATCATAGAATCTGATGTTTTGGAAGAGGCTGCCGAAGCCCTCAAGCTTGCTACCCTCTCATCGAAATCCTCCCAAAACATGGCCCCTGCACTGGCACTTGCAACAGATTCTGAAGTATCCTCCTCCTCATGTTGAACTGGGTTAATAGCTGCTGCAGCTGCTGTAACCCTTTTCACTGTGTCTTCTGCTGCCTGGTGACTGACAAAAGCTTGCTTCTTGAACCTTGGGTCCAGGCAAGTAGCATCAGCAAGCTTCTCATTGTGTTCTACTCTGCCAAACCTTTTAGTCATTTCTGACATCAGAGAATCCACAAGCTTTTTGACAGGGTCAAACTTTGAAGGATTTCTTTGAAATCGGGCAACAATCCTCTGAAGACCTCTTGTCATCAAAATGACTTTGGAGACAGTCACAAACCTATAAAGATTAAAAATGGTTTATAAATTAATTATAACAAAATCAGTGCTGCACATAATTCTCTGTTAAAATTGAGGTTACAGAGAAGCATGGATCATTAAGAGACAGGGGTTAAAATGGTGGTTTTAAAATGAATAATAATATTTTTAAAAAATGTTGAATTACTTACTTTTCTGCACTCACTTCAGTGGTGACCTCCTCAAATGGTTTAATAATTTCCAAAATTTCTCTGGAAATTTCCCATTCTTCTGGTAACAAGGTTGGCAGAGATGGATTAATTAGTGCCAGTGTGGAGATTATTGGATCTTTTACTTCAGTAAATCTTTTCAACATGTAATATGTTGAATTCCACCTTGTAGCCACATCCTGTTTTAACCGCAATGGCTCTTGACCCATCTGTTTTTGTGTGGCCCCGAGTTTCTCTGAAGCAACTGTACTTCTGTGAAAGTATTCCACAATTGCCTTGACCTTCTGCACTATATGTTGTACCTCCTTTAGTGCAGCTTTGACAATTAGGTTCAACATATGTGCAAAACAAGATATGTGGTCCCAGTGAAGATGATCTCTCACGGCTGAAACAATGTTGCTGGCATTGTCTGAGACACAGGCTACAATTTTGTCACCCAACCCCCATTCATCTGTGACCCTTGTCAGCTCCCTTGCCAGGTGAGCAGCAGTGTGTCTGTCACTGAAATGAAAGCAGTCCAGAAGATACGAGGTCATCTGAAAGTCCTCAATGAAATGACATGTCACACTCATGTAGCTGGTTGTTGTAATAGACGTCCAGCAGTCTGTTGTGAGACACACAGCAGAGACATTCCTGATTTTTTCCATAATGTCACTTCTTAACTTGTCATACAGCCTAGGCATTACAGTTTTTGATAATGTTTTTCTGCTAGGTAGACTGTATGATGGGTCGAGAAGATGCGAGTATTCCTTAAAGCCCTTATCCTCCATGATAGAAAATGGCTGAAAGTCACAAGCGATCATTCTCACCAGAGCTTCATCAAGCTTGTTCTGTCTTAAAGGATCCATTGGCCTTGTAACAAAACTGCTCATTGTAGTTTGTTGTTGTGGTCTTCGTGGCCTAACTGCTCCTTGGATGGTGGTGGATGCTGCTGGTGTACTGGATGCTGTAGATGCTGTCGAAGGTCCAGCAAAAGTGCTGGTGGTAGAAACAGCTCCAGCTGCTGCAGGGCTACCATCTTCAGTCTCTGTTCTTACTTGTGCTAACAGCACAGTTGGATGAGATGTTTTAAGGTGCCTCCTCAAATTAGAAGTGCTTCCTCCTTTTGTTAAAAATTTTTTTTCTTGCAGATCATGCATTTTGCTTCAGTGGCTGAAGTTTCTCCAAAATGCGTCCAAATGTCACTCCTTTTTCTGGTGCTCATTCTTCTCCTGAGGTGCTAAAATCTGAGTGACCTAGGCTCCTCACCGCCCCTTACCTACTGTAAAATACACGGGGGATGGGTGTGGAATGGTTCCCTTGGTGACAACCTTGATGGACAGTTGTCCTTCAGCTGAACCATTGGTTTAACCCTTGTGTGATCCAAGCACATTATAATTCTAAATAAATCACTTTAATTCTCCAATTTTATTTCAATTACAACTTGACAATTTGTTGTTATCATAACCTTAATATTTTTACCCAACATTTATTTTCCAAAATGTTGTTTTCTTTTACTTTGACATTATGTTCTTTTTGAAAAAACTTTTATATGCAAATATTAAACTAAAATGTCAGTTCTGCCTAAGAAAAACAATTATTATACAAGCAATTTGAAAATTGGAATAAAAACAAACAAACAAGATATAAGTAGCTACTTTGTATTTGTAGGCTTGGATTATTTTATTATACAGTTCATTGTTCTGAAGACAGTAAAAGGACAAATAAAAAAAATATAGAAGGGATTTGTTTATTTATGAACTACATCACAGATCCTCAAAAACCAGAAACAATCACAGTGACAGAAATGGGCACACCTTTTTTTTATTTCTTTACTTATTAGGCCTATTCATCTTTACATTAGTATTACTAACTAAGATACTGATGCGAGATAAGGTCACGTGACAAAAGAACGAAAGGACTCGGAGGACTCGAGAAATGAACTAATCTTTTCTTTTTCCGGCTCAGACTGCATTGGTTAACGTTAGGGAGCGGTAATGTGTTGAACCGACAACGAGACTTAAACCCGACGACTTGTCAGATCAGAGGTGAGGTGAGCTAGACTAAAGACCCAGGTAGGCTAAGTAATATATAACTATTTTATTGTTCTTATAGCATTATAGTATTGTCTTGTTTGTAGTGTGATTCACGTTTGTGTATATAGATGTGTTAGGGAAGTATCACATAACATTTTAATGGCCTTTTGCTAAAATGAACGAAATGAACGAAATGACTCGAAAAAAGATTCGTTCATTTTGCTGAAAGAGACTCAAAGATCCGAGTCGGTAAAATGATCCGAACTTCCCATCACTAGTAGAAAATGTGGTTAACACCCAGTCATGCATGAAAACAAACAAACAAAAAAAACGTCATATACAACAAAAAATACAGTAATATGCATTTTTGGTTGTACCGCCTGAACTACTCCATATTGAATTTGTGATCAGAATGACATCTCCTTATTTACTGCTACAAACTGATAATGGTCAGATAAGTATGATTTGATGCCAATGCAATTCCACAAATGCCAACAAGTTTTTGAGTCTTTGACTCTTGTAGTAGTTTAGTCAATTAAGAAGCATCTTATAGTTATAAGGAATATTAAGAACACTGATCCTTACCTGATCTCTAACTTAACTGCTGAGCTTACTGAGATTGACTCTGTCAATTGATACAGCTCTCCTCTTTTTTCAGTTCTTGATGTTAAGACAACAAGAGCCAGTAGGATAAACTTAGCCACGATTTTAAGACAAATTACTTTGACCAACTAGCAGTTATCCAAGGGGTTATCAAGTTTTACTATTCCAATTCAAATTAGACATATCTACCCTTTAATTTAACTGCCTTCAAAAGAAAAAATGTGTGTGATTAACTTGTAAGACTAGTCTAAGCAGTTTATGCAAGTTGTTTCTTTCCCCAAGTCGTCTCTTGGGCTCTTAAAGCTGAGGGAAGGAAGACTGAGCACTCCATACACTGAAGTTTGAACAACATTAGTCAGAGTATCATCTTACACTAAAATCCATCAGAGATTCATACTATTCACATATGATCAATGAAAGAACAGCTATTTAGAAGACATTGTTTAAAACAATAAACAAACTTCTTAAACCTCAAAATAACATTTGTCCTTCTGTTAAGATGTGTAACAAATTTTACACATACTTTAGTGAGAAAGTCCAAAATATCTGCAGCTCCATTCTTTCTGACTTGTCTTGGATATCTACCAAGTCTCATTTTAAAAACTTTCCACTTCCTTTTCTAATTTTGTTACTGTCAGCATAATGATATTTGGAAGTTGGTCAGGGTTATGAGCTCATCCACTGTTCTTCTAAAGAATTGCTTAATACTTACTTAATACTTCAGATGGGAACTAATCATGAACCAATGAAGTGGTATCCATAACAGTGACTACATTTACATGGACATCAGTAATCTAATTATTTACTTCATTCAAAATAATAATGGCAGAGTAACCAGATCAGTTACTAGGAGACTGTGCTGTACAGTTTAGGCATACAACATTTGGACGGTCAGTCTTTTCAGTTAGAGCCATTAACTATTGGAATACTCAACCAATTGAATTAAGGAGTAGTACAAATTATTCAACATTTAAATATAAACTAAAGAAATGGTTACAATTCTAGAGAAAGTTGTATCTGCTCAACTGTGCTCCTTCTTGAAAAAAAAAAAAAGATATCTATGAAGAATTTCAGTTTCAGGCCCCATCATAGCACAGAAACTGCACTTGTTAAAATCACTAATGACTTGTGCTGCATTCGACACTGTAGATCATGACATACTCATAGGTCGACTACAAAACTATGCAGGTTTTCAAGGGCAGGCTTTAAGATGGTTTAGATCCTACCGGTCCGATCGCTACCACTTTGTTTATTTAAATGAGGAGTCATCACAGTTATCACCAGTAGAGTATGGAGTGCCAGAAGGATCTGTCCTAGGTCCTCTGCTATTTTTTAATATACATGCTGCCCCTTGGTAATATTATTAGAAAATACAAGATTAGTTTCCTGTAATGGTAATGATCCACTGGAGGCAAGTTGAAAGAGATGAACTTTTAACAGGACAATGACCCTAAGTACACAGCCAAGATAACAAAGAGGTGGCTATGGTACAACTCTGTGAATGTCCTTTAGTGGTCTAGCCAGAGCTAAGACTTGAATCAGATTGATCATCTCTAGAGAGATCTGAATATGGCAATGCACCGACTCTCCCTATCCAACCTGATGAAGCTTGAGATGTCCTGCAAAGAAGAATGGGAAAAACTGCCCAAAAATAGGTGTCTCAACCTTGTAGCATCATACTCAAAAAGACTTGAGGCTGTAATTGGTGCCAAAGGTGCTTCAACAAAGTATATACAGTATCTCACCAAAGTGAGAACACCCTATCATTTTAGTATGTCTTTTTAAGGGTCAATACTATAGAAATGAAACTTCGATATATTTTAGAGTAGTCAATGTGCAGGTGTATAACAGTGTATATTTACTGTCCCCTAAAAATAACTCAAAACAGTTGGCAACAAAAGTGAGTACACCCTAAGTGAACTTGTCAAAACTGTGTCTAAAGTGTCAATATTTTGTGTTAGCACCATTGTTATGTAGCACTGCCTTAATCATTCTGCGCATGGAATTCACCAGAGCTGCACAGGTTGTTGCTGGAATCCTCTTCAAATCCTCTATAATGACATCATGGAGCTTCTGGATGTTAGACATATGGTGCTTCTCCACCTTCTGCTTGAGTATGCCTCATAGGTGCTCAATAGGGTTCAGGTCAGATCACCTTCACCTGCACCTTCCTCAGCAAGGCAATTGGCATCTTGGTGGTGTGTTTGGGGTCATTATCATATTGGAAAACTGCCGTTCAGCCCAGTTTCTGAAGGGAAGGCATCATGCTCTGCTTCAGAAATGTACAGTACATAATGGAATCCATGTTTCCCTCAATGAACCGCAGCTCCCCAGTACCAGCAGCACTCATGCAGCCCCAGACCATGATGCTACCACCACCATGCTTGACTGTAGGAGAGACACAATTTTCTTGGTACTCTTCACCAGGGCATCACTACACATGCTGGACACCATCTGAGCCAAACAAGTTTATCTTAGTCTCATCAGAACACAGACATGGTTCCAGTAATTCGTGCTCTTGGACAGGTTGTCTTCAGCAAACTGTTTTTGCAGGCTTTCTTGTAAGCCAGCTTCAGAAGAGGCTTCCTTCTTGGATGACGCCAATGCAAGCTGACTTGTTGCAGTGTGCAGCGTATGGTCTGAGCACTGACAAGTGGACCTTCTACTTCTGCAACCTCTAAAGTAATGCTGGCAGCACTCATGCATCTGTTTTTTGAAACCAGGTTCTGCACCTGACGCACAGAATGAGCACTCAACTTCGTTGATTGACTCTTCCGAATGGAACCCGTCTTGGAAAACATCAGTATGACCCTGGCCACAATACTGTAACTCAGTTTCAGGTTGTTACTGAACCTCTTTGTGGAGGCCATCTTTGTGGAGAGCAACAATTCTAATTGTCAAATCTTCAGAGAGTTCTTTGCCATGAGGTGCCTTGTTGAACATCCAGTGGTCAGTAAGAGAGAATTGTACTCAAAGCACCACATTTTAACTGCTCTAATACAAGATACACAACTTTGTATGGTCAAGCAGACAAAAACAATAACATGATGAATAGGACATGTGGCTTTGCATGGTTAAATGACATAGTGCTGTTATCACTTAGGGTGTACTCACTTGCCAGCTATTTTGACAATAATGGCTGTATGCTGAGTTATTTTCAGGGCACAGTAAATATGCACTGCTATACAAGCTATTTTTTAATACCAATTATACATTTCATAGTGGTTTTATGCATTTTTACAATTATTCCAAAATATAACTAAAGGCAGTTACAACTTATTTGTGAACTGATGTTCAACTGTTCTTTTCAACATTTTTTTTTTTTTTGATTTCCAGTCATCAAAGCTCGGTAAATATTGTCACAGACACAAAGATATAACTTTTATTTCATCAAGCTCAGTAAAAATCTACACATTCCTCATGTTTTCAGGACATTTCAAGATTGATTTTGACATGACATAAAGCATTGATATCTAGGCAGGTGAGTTGTTTACTTTCATTATTACATGTAAAATATTGTGTTCCCATAAACTAATTAAATTCTAACTATATACATTTAAACAAACAAAACACATGGTTAATTACTGTACATAACTTACGGAAAATCCCCTATACAATGTACATTATTAATTGTCAGAGTTATTAGTCATAGTTTTTCCACGTTTGATTAAACGGGGATCACATGCCTTTCCAACTGTATGTCACAATTCTGCAGATGGCAGATTATGATATTATAGTTTAAACGAAAACAATTATAAAACATATTTATTTCAAAGTCAGAGCATTTCTTATTTGTTCTTATAGAGCCCGACTGATTTAGTTCCCCCCTAAATTTTAATTAATGCATTAATTATCAAACATTTACTAACATGTAGTTATGGCTGCTATTATTATTTATGCATGAATCCAGTCATAGTTATGGATAATGCTTCAATGGTTCATTATTAGTTTATGTATTTACTAATCATAAGTTCATGCTGAAGTAAGTATTAATTCAATTATTAGTACATGATTACTCAGTGACCATTACTGCAGTGTTACCCACATGTTAGATTACTGCATATTTTACATTATGCTTGGTTGAAAATAGGAACTTACTGAAATACCACTCACTGCTATTTCAACATACAAGATTCCAGCAAACGTTGTTATACTTGGATGAAATAGGAAATTGCACTCATTGCTCTTTCAACATGCAAGATTCCTGCAAATTTTACATTACACATGGTTGAAAATAGGATATAATAACCACTGCTATTTCAACATACGAGTTTCCAGCAAACTTTAAGTTACTGTATGTTTGGTTGAATTTTGTGTAGTAACTGATGTCAAAGGTCAACTGAAAGAATTGTTTTAGTTACTGTAGATTTATTGGTTAACTCTTAGTTTGCATTTGTTCCATTGTTTTCATGTTCCCATTTCCTGTGTTTAGTTCCTGTTCTTATAAGTTTCCATGGTTTCTGATCAGTTTTACCTGTGTCTAATTTAGTTAGTCATTTTCCCTGTGTACTTATAGACCTGTGTTTTTGTTCATTCTTAACTGGTTATTTTCTATATTTATTTATATTTATATATTATATAATATGTATATATGTTTATTTGATAAAAAGCCTCAGATCCACGCCTCAATTCTCCCCTTCAATCATGACAGAATAACTGACCCATAAAATGGATCCAGTGGCCGTATTACTGCTTTTCATTGCCCATGGCGATCAATCCCTCGATGACCATACCCATAATTTTTGCTTATCAAGTTAACCGCCCCGACCCTGCCCTGGTGTCAGATTACACAACCTGTTAAAATCACAACCATTCATTCATGGTAACTTTGTAGAGCTGGCTTCACTGTGGGTGAGATGGAAGAGGATCCTGACCTCCCTGAATCTGGCCCGAACTTCAGTCCAGTGTTTGCTCCAGACCCAGAGCTGTTGATGTTTTTTATTATTATTATTTTGACCCCGAGCCCACACACACTGCCATGCCAAATATTAATTATAAATGTTTGCTTTATTGTGGTCTATTAATGTATGTTTATGCCAATGTTAAAATGTATTTAACTAAACATTTGTCTTTTCAAAACTTCTGTCGTGTGTCATGACGTTTAATGAGATGGCCTGTGCATAAAATGACCACCTCCCTGATGATATAGTATATATTTATTCCTAGAAGCTGTCTAAACGAATAGAGCTTCTCACCAGACATCGTTCCAGACTGAATTCCATAAACTTTTTTTCAGCTCAACAACGATTTGGTGAGTGTTACTCTATTCAAAGAACCACTACAGACCAGTACATGTGGTTAGCCTCTGCGCCGCCAGAGAAGTGTTAACAAACAGCTGCAGGGTTTGGTTAACAGACTAGTTTTCCTCTATTCAGGTAGACAAGATTAGCATTACGTGCTAATATCAGTTACCCTCTGTTTAGGCAGAGGAGATTAGCGTAAAGTGCTAGTAGTTTATGTTCAGGAATCCTCTGCGTTGCCAGAGAAGTTTGAATACATGATGTGTATTAACTAGGTTTTCCTCTGCTTTGCCAGAGAAGGTTAACAACAGTTGTTCTGTGTTAACAAATTTATCCTCTGCTTGTCAGGGAGGTGTTAGAAGTGTATTGTTGTGTCAGAAAGACATTACAAAATGTTGAGAAGGAATGCTATGTTGATTCCAACAACTGAGAAAGGTGGACTAGCTACCCCTTTGTGGACAGACAATGAGTTCAAATCATTGTTAGGAGAGCACATGGACTCAATAGTGACAGAGTCAGTCAGATTGGATTTGACAAAGAAATCTGGTATTGATCCAAAAAAAGTATGGTCAATTGTAGAATGCTAAAACAGCATGTACCACCTAGAGGTGCCGATCCACCTCTAGGTGCCGAGGTGGATCAGCACCTAGAGACGACCTCTACAGCCCTAAATGTCAGCGGAGACAATGTCATACAAAACTTTTAGAAGATTTAGATGTTGATCTTTTACTGACAATAATAAAGTCTGAAGCCACCGTTGTGGAGATAAGCATTTGCTTCAGTTAGGCTGTTTATCCTTGACTTTTTTGAAAGTATTTTTTTCTGGCTGCTGTAACTGTGTGTTTCTAAAGCGCATTTGTTGCAACTGAAAGTGCTAGAGAAAATTTAGTGAGATGAGTATTGTATTGCCAAGTAATGGTCACAAAACCCATCAGAAGTGTGTTATTCAGATTTATTAGTTTGCGTTGATTGTCACCATTCTTGATCTTTGTGTGAGTCAGAAACAAAGTGTATTCAACTTTTTATTCAAGACAAATCGAGGTCCATAAAAAAAACAATAACAATAACAATACAAAACATTTAAAAAGATGTAAGAGTCATCATTTTTAAAACACATACAAACTTCGAGTCCAATGTTTCCAGAAACAAGATGAGTACCTTGTATCACTCTTCGAGACATCAATTAGAGACACAACAATCATGTTCTTAGACTCAGTCAATCTGCACATAAATCTATACATAAAATTTCTCAAAACAGCCTTAAAAGTAGGCACATTGTTAGTCACAAACATTTCACTAGCACTACTCCACCTGGGAATTTTAAGCACAATTCTTAAAGCATCATTATAAGCCACTTGAAGTTTTTTCATTTTTGTAGTACTAAAATTACACCACAGTTGAGCAGTATACAGTGGAGTGCAATACATTTTGAAGAGTGATATTTTAATGTCTTTAGTACACATGTGAAATTTGCGAGCCAGCATGTTTGCCTGCCCATACAATTTACCACACTGACGCTGCACATCATCATCATCAAGGAGGTCATCTCTTATCACATGTCCCAAGTATTTAACTTTCTTCACAACTAATAGTGTTTCACCTGCCAGTAAGAAAGAAGGATAGACAAGATTCATATCCTCCTTGGTTCTCGCAATTAGTACCACACTCTTCACTGGGTTAAATCTAATATCATACATTACTCCATACTGAGAGCAAATTCTAAGAAGCTGCTGCAGTCCAGCACTGGAAGGAGACAGAACCACTAAATCATCAGCATAAAGCATGTGGTTAATGAGGTTATCACCCACCAAGCATCCAGTTCTACATTGCTTTAGTTCTTTAGATAGATCATCCATGTATAGATTAAATAGAAGTGGAGAAAGAATTCCACCCTGTCGCACTCCATTGGAGACGTAGAAGGGTGTGGACATACTCGTCCCCCACCTAACTTGCATAGTTTGATGAGAGTACCAGAATTGCAGTATCCTAATTAGAAAAAAGGGGACACCATGCTCCTGTAGTTTATGAAATAGTTTCCCATGATTGATGCGGTCAAAAGCCTTTGACGCATCCAGGAAACACATAAACACTGTGCTATTGCGTGATCTGTACCTGTGAATAATTTCTTTAAGTGCATAAATACATAGGTCAGTACCAAGCTTGTTCTTAAAACCAAACTGATTATCAGTTGATGCTGTGTATTCTACAAGCCTGTCCATAAGGATCCTTTCTAAAACCTTGGAAAGTATACTGGCAAGTGCAATCGGTCTATAGTTATCTATACTCGTTAACTTACCAGTCTTATTTTTACCTACAGGAACCAACAAGACAGATAACATGGATTCAGGAAGTATGCCATGCTTCAATAACCCAGAAAAACATAAAGCAAGTATCACTGAAATACATTGGCTAGCGTATTTCAGATGTTCTGCTGTTATTCTATCCTGCCCACAGGTTTTATTCATTTTAAGTTTCTCAATAGCACAACATACTTCATTCGGCCATATGACCACCCCATCACTGTGGGCTATTTCACCTATGTTAAACACATCACTCTTCACACAGTTAAAAATGTTTTCATAGTGTCTCCTCCATAGCTCAGCAATGTTATCAGGTTCAGAAATGCCATCAATACTAGAAGGCAGTGGCATCTTGCTGTTGTTTACTACCTTCACTTCCTTCCAGAACTCATAAACATTATTAGTTTGTAACTTTTTTGCCATCGAGTTTGCCCTCATGGCCTGCTCATTTCTTTTTATAAAACGCTCAGCATATTTGAATCGAGCATTAGTCCGTATCTTATCCTCACAAACTAGGCCATGCCTTGGTTTGCCTGCTAAAACCCATCTTCTAAACGCATCTTTAGCCTCCATATGAACATCATGGACATAGTCATTCCACCCTGGTTTCACAATATGTTGTTTCACCACCTTTCTCCTCAGAGGATCACTTCCATCAACTAAACAGTTCACAATTTTATCATACATTGCATATAGGTCATTATTGTGACTTGCATTTTTACAGTTGATATTCACACACATAATTGCATCAATGGGTAACTCAATATTTCTCAAATGCACATCAGTTAATAACTTGTAATATTGCAAGTCATCTTCTGTGAGCCTTGCCCAATCCAGTATCTCATTTAATTTATGGCTGTCATTACTTACAAGCTCAGGTAGACCCTTGACATTAATGAACATAGAGACAGGGATGTGATCAGCTGTAATCAGATCATATAAGATCTCAACCTCCTCTATACATTCATGTGCATCAGTTGTAGATATACAATGGTCCAGCCATGATGTAGTATGCCAGGCTTCACTCACATGTGTATAGCTATCGGCTGGCAATAGCTCCTTAGTGGACAGAATGATCTTATTATCTTCACAGAATTGTGTTAGATGTTGACCAAAAAGTGAGTTAGTATCCGAAATATCAGCATTCAGATCCCCCAAGACAAATATAGATGTATATTCACTCTCCCCTATATAAGACCCTAAAAAAGCAAGCTTATTCAAGTACTCATCTTCATTTTTGTGACATTCATATGGAGTATATACATTGAAGATTATAAAAACATTCTTATCATACACCACCTTGATTCCCATGCGCCAGTCCACATCTAACCTGATCACAGTGACAAATGGATCAAGTTTCTTGTGCCAGAATATGGCCACACCTCCGGGGATCCTGCCACGCAGAATTCTGGTGTTCAGGTCAGTCGTAGATTCCCCTGACCCATAGAACTTATCATGCACATTGTTCAGTTTGTCCAGATCTTGCATAGCTAAAAAAGTCTCTTGCAGACACACCACATCTGCATTCTCAAACAGTTTGTCAATAACAATACGTTTGGCTGTCGCTCCAGCACCCTGTCCAAGCTGCAGACCACGGGAGTTATAAGACACAACTCTCATCATAGTTTATCAATGGGAGACCCTTGGCTCAGGTGCACTCATCCCTGTGCCAGGAGGTGCTTTAACACCTGCCCCTACCACGGCCCTAGGTATGCGATTCTCATAGAAGCGCCTCACATAGGCACCTTCTGGCCACAACTGCGGCATATACATCTCGCCCACTTCCTTGCACTCAGCTGTAACTTTGAAAGAGCTGTAGCGAGTATACTCAGTGACAATCTTCTGACAAATCACATCTCTGGAAAGTTGCTCTTTTAGATAATTAGCCAGGGTCTCTGATTCTAGGTCAGGTGCAAGCTTTGTCACAAACACACTCACCAGCTTAGTTGTCACTGCATGTATGTTCCCCACTGCACCGGTTCCAACAATACTGTATGTCTTTTTCTCTCTGGGAGGAACCATACTAGTCTTATTCCGTTCAACAGTAGATCGTTTTCTAGGACGTTGCTTGTGCTTGCCATGCTTTAGTACATGGCTCCATGCAGGGGGCTTCTTCACCTCACTCCCTCCGCCAACTGTCTTCTCAGTGACTGCCAACGCAGAGGATCCAGGTGCAGGCTCCCTGTGATTTGGTCCATAGAGCTGGACCTCCTCACTGGCCATGGTTGCAACTGCATTCCCCTTGCCAGCACTGGGTTGCTCAATCACAGCCAGGCGTTGGTTAATGTCTGTTGTTATTCCACAAAGGTTCTCACATGCAGTCAACTGCTCACTCACAGTCTTTCTTATGGAGGCCATCTCTGCACTTAGATGTTCAATCTTACTAACCAGGCAAGAGACATCAAGGCTATTAAAAGTCACTGGTGGTAAATCATCCAAATGATAGGACACAAAACGAGGAATATTCTCACCAGCCTCATTCAGAAGTTTCAGACAAATCTTAACATTGTTGACATCTTTCTGTTGTCCTTTGTGAGCTACACAGCGCAGCCCCGTGCTAGAACACAGTTCAAACAGAACCTTCTTGGAGCTTTCAATCCACTCTGATCCAAAGTGATTTACAGCCATCAGGACAATGTCCTCCTGAGGCACAGTCTTCAGTTTGACAGCAAGGAAGCTTAACAATTCATCTTCCACAATAGTTTTTCCATCAATAGTGGTGTAGATCTCAGGTTTTATCCTCTGTTTGAAGACACGCCGTGCTCCATTGTCATCAGCGGCAGCCATCTTGGAATGTACCAATTACATTATGTATATGTAATATACATAATGAAAGGGAAAAATTGCAATATCTGATTGCTATAACAGCTAATATTCTCAGACATCAGCCACTAAATATGATTTGTGATTCTAACCTCTGCATGATGACTGAGTCATCACCACTTAATAATCAAACCCAAATGCACTAATCAGTCTGGAGCAGGTATGTTTGTTTTGAATTTGTTTGTTCTGAGCTTTATTGAGAGTTGTATGTTGGGTTGTAATTGATTTAAGTTGAAATAACATTCTCTCGTCCTATGTTGCATAATCTTGATCGGAGTAGGTTACAACAACAAAATTTGAATTATAGGTAGTATCAAATAGAAATACCTCCTTAAAGCAACAGCTGCACAGGTTCACTTTTTAAAGTGTGTGTTTTTTATACTTCCGGATTTGTTTGCACATTGTTCTGTGTTCCTCACCTTCTGTGCTGGTCCTGTCTGGATCTCTGGATGCTCTTGTCCCATCCAAAAATCTTTCACCACCGATGTTCTTGCCTGTCTTCCTGGTCCCATCTCCTCCACGTTTTACATGCAGTGGGTTCATTTGTTTTGTTCAGTATTACCTTGTCCTCCTCCAATGTTTGTATAATAGACTCTGGAATTTTCTTTCCCTCAGAAGAAAAGTCCTCCATTATCCAATAATATTTTAATGGAAATTAACAACTTATTAGCCTACAGCTAGTATGTATGCCAGCTATGGCAATCTGTTAGCTAAACCAGAAAAGTCAAAAGTTTGATCTTTATGCTTAATATGTGCTGTGTATAACAAATCAAGCTCTTGATGCAAACCTTACCTCACTCAGTTTTGGTGCAATGATATTACACTACTAAGCATTATATTACTAGGGACTTGTGTGTGCTGAAAGAGTCACATTTCATGCATGTTTCAGGTCCTGTCAGGCATCTGCCGAGAAAATCAGGATTGCGAGATGTAAACGCAGCATTCTGAGGAAAAAAAAACTCAAAATTCTAAATAAAAAACTTGCAATTCTGCAAAAAATTATGAATTGTGCAATGTTAACTCACAATGCTGTGTGTGTGTGTGTGTTTGTGTGTGTGTGTGTGCGGCAGAGACACTGAATTAACAGTTCTGTACGTCATATCAGTAATATTAAAGATGTCCTGGTGAACTATAAAAGCTTTGCAGCAGTTGCTCTCTGTCCAGTAAGTCCTGCAGCTGAAGGAATCAACATCTATCACTCATCCGGGAGACATCAGAAGCACCAGCAGAATAAACTACAGCTCTTGAGAAGAAAACAGGTAAGCATGAACAATTCCCAAATGTATTTTGTGTATCACATATGTTGATATAAGGTAAAGTTTGGAATTACACCCTGCAGTACAGCAACAATCAGGAGAACCGACAAGCGATACTGACTGCTTAGCTTCAACTGTCTCAATTCTCAGCAATCGCTCTAACGGCCCCAAATAGAATGACTGAATATAAATGATATGATGGTTTAATGATTGTGTCAGTGTTCAGTGCTATAGAATGTTCAGATTTCTGAATCAAAACTGGCCTGTGAGTGGTATGAACTGATTTCATGGCTTACGATTCATCATATCACCATGATATTATGCAGATACTGATGTACACTGTAAAAAGTGCTGGCCTGCGATTGTTACCTTAAAGAGATATTTATACCACAATTAACTAAACAAACATTTGTTTGTATAAATTTATGTATGTTGGTTGAGTTTAAATGTGATAATTTTTAGGTTTCCATTACTATTTAAGTTATATTACTATATATACTTTTTATAAATAAAACAACATGTGCTGTGAATTGTATCTGGCTGGAAGAACTGAAGTTTTTTTTTATTGTCACTTAAATTGAATTTATAAACCACCAGTTCACCCGCCCAAGCTTAAATAAGACATCTAAAAGTGTCATTTGTACATTTTTGTATGATTTTTTCATGCCCTACTGATGGTTATGTTGGGGCTGGGAGTGTGGCGTAGAGCTTCATGATTGAATCAAATTGTACAAATTAATATAAAAATATTCACAGTGAGGTCTGTGCCTCAGTCATTGTCTCTTCACTGTGATTTGTGAAAAATATGTCATGCATGGTGTGTGGCTTTTCTGAGTAATGTGTCTGCTTATACATTAGACGCTGTGTAGATCTACAGGTCTGAATGGTCAAAAACATATTTATATTTGTTGTTGTAATACAGCCAAACAATGTCTGTGCTCACCTTCTGCAATGCCTTTTGTATTACCTCCTTGCAATTTATGTGGAAACTTATTAATGGATATTAATCATAATCACTTGCATCAGCGTTTGTGAAATTCCTAAATAATTGTTTCTCTTTTTGTTTCAAGAAACTGATATAAAGAAAAATGTCTTGGAGTGATCTCTTCTATCCTGAAAATCCCGAAAGAAGGGAGAAGCTTATCCGCAAAAGTCAGGAGGTTCGGGAATTGATGAAAAACAATTTCCGAGCCACCAACCAACTCAGCGAGGCTCTGAACAAGTACTTAGGTTTGTCCTTCAGTCCGATCGCCCTGAACGAGAAAGCTACCGTGAAGGAGAACTGTGACATCATCATCGAACGCATACGCGAGATCCAGGCAGAAGTGGAGAAGATTGACGACAAGCTGAAGGAGCAACTGGAACCGACGCTCTATGAGAACCTGAAGAACATGTGTCTGTCTGTCCCCGAGTTTCAACTAGTTGTATCAGTTGTTCATGCAGCTTGTGGTGTTGCAGCCGTTGCTTCTACTGCTGTGTATGTTATTGAACTAATTAGCTGGCTAATTAAAAATATAGACATTCTCACAGACATGAGAGAAGTATTTCTCAAAATTGGAGATGCGGTCTTAGGCACTGTTGTGCTTGGGGTGTTTTTCGCAGGAATTGATATGATTGCTCAGGCCATAATAGGGAGCATTGAGCGGAGTGAACTAGAGAGGGCCCTGGAAGAGTATGACAAGGCTTTGGAAGAATTCAGGCCAGCGTCTGAGAAATATCAGGATCACATAACCTATGTCAGGATTAGTCTTGAGATAAGACAGAATACAGTAAATTCCACAATCTAATCCATTTCCAGTTACACAATACTGAAAATGAAGATGAACGAGAGATGAAAATATGATGTTCAAAACAGAAATCATGAATGTATATTAAAACAGGCATGTACCATAAACAAAAGAAAAATAAATGTTTTCATTCACCATTTCACCTTTAAAGATATGCATTTCATGTATGTAAAATGATGTTTTAGGTATTCGTTACCTTGTGCATTTATACATCTGTCTGCTGCAGTCTTTCTCAATTCACTGAAATAAATGGTTTAACAAACCTTTACCAATGACTCCTGATTTTTATTTGATCAAAATAAAATCTGATTTTTAAACCAGATCAAAATGAAAGGGAATGGATTGTAAGATTTTGTGTTTTTAAAACAAGTGTTTTCCTCTTGACCAACAGAATGCTGTCTGCACTCTTTGGCGAGAAAGACGAGCTCAAGAAAGAAGAACTGCTAAGGTCCACGCAGACCCTCCACCACTATGTGCACAAATACGTCAACATCACCAACAGACTGTTAAAGATACTCAACACTCACCTGAATCAAAGCCCTTCCCCTGCACTCGTAGCAAATGAAAGTGAAAGCATTGAGGAAAACTGTGGCAGAGTGAGAAATGTTATGCGCCTGATCCTGGATGTTTCTGAGAAGGAGAACAAACACGTCCGTAAGAGCACTGAACCTGCTCTTTATGAACGGATTGCCTTCTCCGGAGCATCACTGAATGACAAGGCTGCAGTGATAAAGGATCTGCATCAGAAGACCATGGGACTCTTGGGGAACGTCTGCGGTCCTGTAGTCGCTGTTCGACTGGCAAACAGTGATCTGGCGAGCGTAATGCCTCCAGTGGAACACAACAAATTTCAGCCTGTTCTGTCGTTTGCTCTGGGAGATCTAGTGCAGAGCAGTGCAAGAATCACTGTGCTTCTGTGTAGATCAGGAGAAAAGAGCCTAGATGAAGCCGTACAGTTAGTGGAAGCTGCCCTGTCTGTTCTGAAGCCGCCCTGTGACCGCTACAATGACATTGTGTGTGAAGTGGAAGCCTACGTCACCATCATATCTGAAAAAAACATGTAGAGCAGAATTATATAACAGAAGAAGCCTTCATTCAGCATTGTCATATTATTTCTTGTGCACCTGTCAATGTCTAAATTGTGTGTAAAATCATCAGTAGCATCATTTGGCACACATTTGTGCACAATAGAGAGCAGCGAGTGTGAAAGTAAAAACGAATCAAAGCCTTGCAGCAGTTGTTTTGTGTCCAGAAAGCTCTTGAGCATCAGCATGCATTAAGTGCTGAGATCTGTGTCACTCATCCAGGAAACAACAGAGGCACCAGCAGAAGCAGATGCAGCTATGATAAGGCTGTGTCGCCCCTGCTGTCTGTTTAATCAGTCATTCATCTAAGCTAGTCATCATTGTTACATACTGTAGAACTACATATTTATACTCAGTGAAAAAATCTGAAATTCATAATAAAAGTGAATGATATAAGTGAAAAATGCTGCGAAAGAAGGGAATTCATAAGCACAGAATTATCTTTCCAGCACAGCTCCTGCTGACACACAGGGAAAGATCCTACACCTTCCAAACTCCGGTTGAAGTAGACAAATTTGTCCAGTCTCTCTGAAGGATCAAGACGAACTTACAGATCTAAGAGACTACCATCAGGAAAATGTAACAGCATTATTGGTGTTCAATTACCTTTACTCAAAATAACAACAACTGATACTGCCTACAATTTTGTTGCTTTTGATTTGGCCAACACAGACTTCTGAGTGGATCCATCCTTTGAAAATGAGTGAAAGATCTTTGGAGCACTAGGCAGTTCTTCTGGTCTGTTCAGAAAAAGAGAGAGAAGCTAAATGTAATATATTAGAAATAAGTAAACAAAAAAGAAAATCTATGGAAAGTTACCTTTTCTTTGCATTATCTTTTGACCGATCAAAACTGATTTCTTCATCCTCATCTTCTCCAGGAAAAAGTATGTTTTTCGGGCTAAATAATCACTTTGTTACTTACACAGTGCCACATGTCACAATACACCGACTAAATGATTATAAATGAAGACAACTTACTTTCTTCTTCGTTTGGCTTTAATTGGGGAATCCTGTCCATCTGTTGCAAGGTCTGTGTGTTCGACAGCTTCAGGTAGTTTTAATCTTGCCTCACTGTAACTGTCTGCAAAAGATTACAATAACTAGCAGTTGGCTGCCCTTTTCATTACTTGATTTCATGACTTGATATTTATATAAAAAGTTGTTTTAACACACACACACACACTCACACACTATATATATATATAGGCCAACGTATCAGAAACATCTTAAAATACAATCTATAAAATAATACTCGATATAAATATAATTCTGACCCTGTGTGGAGTCCATCCTTTCCCAGGTTGCTCCTTATTTTTTGTGGCTTTTACAACGTCCACTTTATTTGGTGGCCACACTCATTCATTTTCATTGACCGAAATTGGAAGGCAAGAGGTTTCAAAAATCACAATGTGATACATTGTCTAAACGAAAAAGTGTAATTTAGTAATTTGTGTATCTTTTTAAAATAATCTGCAGGAACACATTTGAGTGGATAATGTGAGAAGAGAGACTATTTTTTGGAACTGTTATTGCACACAACATGTACCACAGATACAAAGAGAGCAACAAAAAATTAACTACAGATTTACTGGACCCATAAACAACTGCATGATACCAAAAAATGTATTATGTACCATGTAAATCAATAGCTGCAGTGTGGTTTGTTTTAATGCAGCAAAGGTATAACAACAAACTTGTAATGAAATGGCAGTCTGACATACTTTTGCACACTCTCCGCTCTCTGGAAATGTTTCACAGTCATAGGCAAGTTAGAAACCATTAAGATGCCGAACTCCCTAGAGTCGAAAGGGTATTCAAAGAATGCTTTTTGGCATCTGTATTCCCTACCTACAATATATTCCACTCCACTATCAACAATAACATTTTCAGCCAAAACAAACCTGTTCTTTATTTTGATGCAGGAATCTCTATTTGTAGTTTTGATAACTGCGCCATCCATGGACAACACTTTAAACTGTTTTACTTCTCCTGTGAAAAACTGTGGTACTGGTCCTTCGGTTCCGATTTATAATCTTTGTGTCACGAATCTGGTCGGTGTCCTGTCGTCTCACTCACCTCGTTACAGAACAATCCGTCACAACAGGATCCAGCAGCTTCACCCCCGGACAGTCAACAGATATGGACACAGACAGAACACTTTTCAGGATCAAACTGGATCGTTACATCCATGAGTTCATTTCTATTTCCAATTATTCCACCCTACCGGACTGTTCTAAGATCGAGATATTCTGTGACGGTGTGAACGAGCCGTTAAAGGCTAGCCGTTAAAAGGTCTGCGCTCATCTTTGGCTGCCTTTTTGAACTTTGCGTTATTGTGTGTGGGCTCGCCGTGTACTGTGGGGGTCGCGAAGGAGGTGCGCGACAACGCAGACAGAGCAGCCGCGCACCCCTCTCGAAGATTGGCGGTAACGCCGGATCACGACGCCACAAACAGGTTTTCCGCCTGGATCGCTCGTGAAATGGCGGCCGTGACGGAGCGTGCTCGAGCTATGGCGGCGTCAGCAGAGCCGGCGCACAAGATGGCGGCCGCGTCGGAGCCCGTCCCCAAGATGGCGGCGACGGTGGAGCCCGTTCACAAGATGGCGGCGAGAACAGAGCTCCGTCATGTCACAGCCAACCTACAAGAGCCATTTAAAGTTCAGCAATATTCTGAACTCAGTAATATGAATACACCAACTGACAAAAACATGAAATTGTTATATATTTGAGACTTTAACACACCCTTCAGTGCAACAGGCCCAGTGTACAGCAGGAACTGGCCTTCCACCTACTTCTTTCAGCCAGTGTCCATGGTCTTCTGGTAAACTCTGAAGGAATGTAATCCCTCAAATAAAGCAGTCTTTCTGAAATCAAGGAAGCTTGACTGCTTGACATACGACAACGCAGGCGTCCAGGAGGACCCATCCACAAATCAAGCAGATGCCTCATAACCCCTAAACATACTAAGTGCGTGTAATCGTAAGGGAAGCTGGCAACCATGTCAATATTAAGGTCAGCCTAAGGTGAGTGTTCATGGTGGTGTTCTGCATCTGTATTTTGACTAAAGCATTCATCAGTTCTATGCCTTGCACTTAAATCAGGGAATGTCATTCGGTGTCCTATACGAACACCAGTTTGGTGACACTAGTCACATCCATGGTATGCACAGTGTGATTTCACACCTTTGACAAAGGCTCGGGCTGGGGTGTCACATACAACAGAGCAGATGTTCAAAAAGAACCTCTTTCCCTGATAAACAAACCCACTGCTCAGTGACTTTAATTCACCCACCAGATGTTGCAAATGCTCTGACAAGGACTTTGGTTTAGTGTTGCCACAAAAAAGACTAATCAGCGCTGGTTTCTCGCTGTACCCCTGCAACATACCTAGAATGGGCCAAAACTGAGTACTACTACTTTTGAACAGGGGTAGACCGTCAAAATTCAGCTGTGATTTAAATGAGTGTCTGTCTGGGACAACAGACCACACCTTATTCAACAGTCCATTAAATGAGCTTAGTATTCCAAAGTAGTGAAACAATCTACCTGATAAAGTTTCTATGTTGTTTTTGTTTTAAGTAATGTTCGCTCATCTTTTGGCAGAGAGGGATGGTGAACTTGTAAAATGCAAAGCAGGGCTGATAACGCAATCAGGGGAATGCTAAATTCAGTGGCCCAGTCAGCAAGAGAATCCCTCAAGTCATCAATAGTGTCACTGCATGCATCACTATGATCCATTTCCTCCTCATCAGACACAAACCTATCCTTTGGAATCTGCTCATCCCCTCCATCTCTGCTGCCCTGCAACTCCTCCTCAAACCATATAGAAGTTTCATCATTTAGACTCTCTGCATAATTTCTTTCAAAGTCTTGACTGCTCTACTCAGTATCTACTGACTGTATTAGTTCATCAATTTTTTTTAATGCCCGTCTTCTCACATTGCTCCTTGAAACTCCAATTACCCTCCATACCAACAGTCTGTCTCAAATTTCTTGCTCAAGCACAGTCCTGTAGGGAAAAAAAAAGATTAACATTGAAGATGCCTATTCAACCATTTGTTTTTATTAATAATTTTGTTAGATCATGGAATGTGAATGCTTCTAAGCCAAAGGTTCCCAGCCTTTTGTTTTTTAAGTAACTGTAATTTCATTGTTTTTAATCGATCAATTTATATCCACATCTAAATATTTTATATTTAATTATTTTATCCATAATTATTACATTCCCTTTCATAGGATAATACTAGCCATTTGTATGGTTGTTCTACTGGTTCAGTTTTGCCGTAAGTGGCCATCTGTTCATGACATTCCTACATGTGACCTCTAAACATTACCCAGGTTAAGAACTATTGTTTTAGACAACAATGAAATTCACATGATTCATTTAATTCTTTCAGTGTAGTTATTTTAATGGTACAATATAATTCTTTTTTTTTCTCAATCCCCGACAAATATGGCACACATGGAAATGAGATGACTAGCAGGACATGAAAGTACTAAGCAAGCCTCTGTGATCACAAATAAAAGAAAATCAGGAGCATGTCCTTTTTATGTGAAACAATGATTAATTCAGATTTTACATGACTGATGCAAAATTCTAACAAAATAATAAATAGCTTTTTTATTGTTTTACTTATTTATTTATGTGTACAAACAGGGTTTAAAACTTTTTAATTCACCAGCCAATTTGGCTACTCAGTATTTAAAGGGGTCATCAGATGCCCATTTTCCACAAGTTGATATGATTCTTTAGGGTCTTAATGAAAAGTCTATAATATACTTTCGTTAAAAATTCTCAATGGTTGTGTAAAACAACACCCTTTTTACCTTGCCAAAATCAGCTCTGCAAAAATCATCTCATTCTGGTCGAGGCTGCTTTAAATGCAAATGAGCTCTGGTCACCCCGCCCCTCTCTTCTCTCTGTGGAGAGATGAGTCTGTTTACTTTAGCTGCATTTAGCCACTAAACTTCCTAACTAGCACGTTATTAGTAAAGACGATTGCACAGATTCATAAAAAAAAAAACCTTATACTCACTTCTGCTGTAAGTGAAGCTGGATTATGAATGATTCGCGCGAACATAGACGGATATATGTAGATCGGGAGGCGCATTTCCTTCACAAACAAACCTAATCTACTGCATCTTCAGCGGCTCAGATGTCAGGAGTAAATGACGACCACTATGTTCAGAATTACATCCAGCAACACAACACCTCAATCGCTCAATCTGAGATATTCTTGTCTAACTTACATCCCTGCTTCAGCATCAAAACAATGGAGGTCATACTGTGACAGCTGGTCTGAGGTAAGATGCTCATGTCAATCAACTATGGTGGGAGTGTCCTCTGTGGGTGTGACGTCACAACGACAGACATCTGAGAACGGCTCGATTTGAAAAAGGGGATTTTATTTTTACAGATTAATTAAAAACCACTGCATGGATTTTTATCATTATAGGGTAGATTTGTACATACACTGACAACACACATTAATGTTCAAACAACATGTAAAAGTGAACTAGCATCCGATGACCCCTTAATTACAGGCCATTCAGAACGTCTACTAGCTAAAACTAAAATATCAGAAATATCCTGATTATCAAAATCACAGATTAGATTTAGATATAACTAAATCTGATTATACAACCACTGAATCACTTTCAGCTTTACAAGTGAATCACTGTTACTGATTTCGTTGTGATTTCATTGTGTTCCTATCATTTTAACAGCATTACATTGTTCCGCACACCGGATAGAAAGCACCGTTGCGTTACCTGCCACGGTCGATTTTTATCCGCATTTGGCGTATTTTTGTTAATTCTGTTAATTTCAATTCCTGAAAAGGCCAAATATTCATGCAAATTAATTAATGTACAGGTTAAATAAAAATACTACAGTAAGAGAGCAGTTCACACATGGCATCGAAGACTTGATCTGTTTTGGCAGGAGTGCGAAAGAGAACACATATCTACAGTATCTATGTAGTACATCTAAGACAACATATAACTTCACTTACCTGAACGGCGTTGTCTGACAGACGTCTTCACTCTTCAGCGGGAGAAAACAAATTTCAACCGATGCTGTATCACATGAACCTCATCCACCAACCAGAAAAGCTGCCGTTACCATGGAGATCGCGCCAAAAATAAACAATCGACGGCCCATTTGTAACTTTACATATTTTCAAATAAACTGTTATTTAGGAAATAATTATATTTAGTAAGATTTTAGATTTTGGGGCACTTAAACTAAAAAGTATGGAAAATGTAGACAATTATTATTATTATTATTATTATTTTTAGTTCATAAAAACTATTTAAAATAAATAAATAATACTTCGTAAACTAATTCAAACTCAATTACCTTGTTATGAAAATGTATATTTTGTTCAGGTCAAATGGATTTTGGAATTTTTATTATTTAATTTTGTGAACATTGCTGATAACTAAACACTATATTTATTAATTATTTTTCATTTTTATCATCTGGACATGGCTTTTTTATTAATATATTATTATTAATTATTAAAATCATTATGTATGTGTCACGAATCTGGTTGGTGACCTGCGGTCCGCTCACCACCAGATGTCGCTCTCGCCCCGTCTTTACACACAGACTGTTGCACTTCACCCCGGACTTCATCTCCCATCATGCAGCGCACTGATTGGGTCAGCACCTGTGACCCAACAAATGCTCAGAATGATCTAACAAAACTCATCTATTGAGTGAGGATATTTCTAAAACAAGAAGAATGCTAGAGGTATTATAATACTAATTCATAAATCTGTTCCTCTACAAATCAAAGAAAAGGAGTACACAATTGGAAATGACAACATTAGATGAACAAATTAAAAAACTTGAAACAGATCTCTACAATAACAAACCTAACTCCTACTTAGGTCACAGTACAATGAATTGTCAGCTAATAAAGCAGTAGTTAAACAATCCTACTATGACCAAGGGGAAAAACCTGGGAAACTTTTAGCATGCGCATTAAACAACAACAGACAGCAAGGTCTATTAACTACATTGAAGATTCAAGTGGTAGAACTATAGTAGATCCTACAGAAATTAATGAGGCCTTCAAGGTATTCTATGAGAAACTGTATAGCTCTGAGGTTACTCCCAGACTTGATAAGCAAACACAATTTCTAAATAATCTTAATATTCCTAGAATTTCAGAAAATGAAAGTAAAGCATTAGATGGAGAATTAACAAAAATAGAAACTGCAGAAGCAATCAACTGTATGTAGGCGGGAAAAACGGCAGGCCCCAGACGACATACCTATAGATATTTATGAAAAATTTCAGTCTAAATTAATTTCACCTCTTTTGGAGATGTTCCAGGAGTCTTTAAGGAATGGTCTTCTCCCTACATCCATGAGGAATGCCCTAATAACTTCACTTCCAAAACCGGGAAAACCAAATATAAAATGTGAAAACATGCGCCCAATCAGCCTTTTAAATTCAGATACAAAAATACATAGCAAAGTTCTTGCAAGAAGATTGGAGGACTTACTCCCTCGGGTGGTGGGAGAAGACCAAAGTGGTTTTATTCAAGGGAGACAGGGCTTCCACAATTTTAGACGAGTGCTCAATATTTTACATAGCCAGAGAGGAGCAGAAGACACGGCTTTACTCTTTCCAGATGCAGAAAAGGCCTTTGACCGTGTCGAATGGCATTACTTATTTGAGGTGCTCACTCACTTTGGCTTTGGAGATACATTTTGTAAATGGGTTAGATTACTTTGTATGGGGCTTACTGCAGAAGTTTTCACCAATAACGTTGTCTCTAAACCTTTTAGTATCTCTAGGAGTTGCCCACAGGGAAGTCTTCTGTCACCTTTATTATTTCTCCTTGCAATAGAACCATTCAGCGGTGAGAATGCATAATGCCATTTATGGAATTCGAGAGAGCCACCTGAAACTTAAATTAGCATTATTTGCAAACAATGTAATTTTTTTTTGCAATGTAATTAAAAAATCTGAGTAGCTCTATCCCTGGATCTTATGGAAACTTTTGGAAAAATATCTGGACATAAAGTTAATCACTCCAAATCATCTATAATGTTACTTAACGAATCAGAGAGAAAAAAAACCAAGGTAATGCTTTAATCTTTAATTCAACAGATAAATTTACATACATCTGGGTATTAAAATTGTACAAGAGGTGAATGAGATAGCTCAGATAAATTATGACCCAATTTTGGAAGCTACTAACTCTTCAGTAGAACATTGGACAACTTTACCCATCTCAATGATTGGCAGGATAAATATCCTAAAAATGAATATACTCCCTAAATTTCTTTATTTGTTCCAAAATATCCCCTTACTCCCTTCCTCATCTTTATAAATGTCCCAGACTATGTCTAACTTCATTATACCTACCATTTGATCGAGGAGGACTTAAATGTCCAAACATCCAGTGGTATTACATCCAGTGGTATTACTGCAGCTGCATACAATCATGTTTTATTTTTCTTCTGAAAGCCCTCCTGCTTGGATGGATTTGGAATCCAGTTCTGTTACACCAAGATTACCACTGCACTTATACCTGTATTCGGCAGACCACAAATATCTAAGAAAAAACACAGACACCTCTACTGTATTGAACATGATCAATATTTGGTTTGATTCTTCAAAATATTTGAATATAAACTGCTCCTGGTCACGTTTCAGTCCTATTTAGGTTAATGTTAATTTTAAACCAGGGAAAAGCGATGCAGGATTTCGGATATGGGCTGAAAAAGGGTTAAGAAAAGTTCAACACATGTTCAACGAGGATGAGTTATTTATGTGCTTTGCAGCAATATCAAAGAAATATGACATTCCAAAGACCCATTTTTTAAAAATATCTTCAACTTACAAGTTTCATATCCTCATCTCAAAATCGTTCATTAGATATTCCTAACATTTCCTCATTAGAGGCAGCAATCATAGGACACTGTTACGATAAAGTTCAATCTCCTCTTTGTATGAATTGTTTGAATCTGGGTCTAACAAATCCTCAGAATGAAAACTAAGATTATGGAAAGAAGATATAGATGATGAAATATCTCTAGAGGATTGGAATGAGGCATGTAAGAAAGGTCAGATGCAAACAATCAACAGTAGCCTGAAACGATGGGTTATGGTTATAACCTGGGTTAGAGCTGTAATCGGGCCTTAAAAGTTAGGCCCGACAGGGCCCGAGCCCAACAAGTATATTTTGATTGACAGCTTTTTAAAATCCCGAACCCGTTTACAGCCCGACATTATTCAAATGTGCGCAAGCACACAGCTATTTTGCCTTTTGTCAAGAATGAATCATTTATACGTTTTAACATAATTTATTAATGACTAACGTAGGCTATAGGCCACTTGGAAGTTGGAACAAAGAAATATAATAAGTCCTCTGTAACATTGTAACATCTTAGTACTTTAAATAGGCGTACACTTCGCCTATAAATAGGCCAATGCACCAATAAAAAAGACTCTTTCTTAACAAATTAAATTAAGATAAGTTCTAAATTAAGATGGGTTTTTGGCAGTAACGAAATTAAGATAGTTTCAGCACAGTCCTGCGCTCACTGATGGTGCGTCCAGCAGCACTGAACACCCTTTTACTGCTGCTGCGACTGCCCGGGATGCATAGTACTGATCTGGCTAATTTTGTCAAAATGTAATCACCAGAGGCAAGCCTCCGTTTCACCTCCTCAGCATCCATTTTCGCATCTTTCTCGTGCTAATCGAAACGCATCATATGACCACTCATTTACCGTGCAAGCCCGAGCCCGGCCCGAGCCCGGCCCGAGCCCATGTGAAATGATATAACTTAAGCCCGAGCCCAACCGAACCCGTCGGGTTTCATCGGGTTCGGGGAAAGATCTTCAGCTCTAACCTGGGTTCTCTGAGGGAGATGAGTGAGACATCTCACTATGGGGAACGTCTCTTGCATGGCCATCCATGAAGCCCTATACAATCACACCCAACAGGCCCGTGCTCCCAGGAAGCCCCACCCCTTCCTATTTAAACAGCAGCGCGGGCTCAAAAAGGCATGCTTTACAGCTCTTCCGAGCATAGAATAAATGGGCCCTCTGGTGAGATGTCTCACTCATCTCCCTCAGAGAACCCAGGTTATAACCATAACCCATCGTTCTCTTTCGGTCAATTCACTCGACATCTCACTATGGGATATAGCAAACGGCAAATATTCGGGCATCTTCTGGCTATCTATTGCACTTAGAAGACTTCCTCTTCCTTTTTTATTTTTTTTTTTTATGTGCTTCCAGCACTGCCTGTACCAGAGCAGATATTGTCACATTCAACTTATAAAATCTCACAAAGGTGTGAGGAGAAGCCCAATCAGCTGCAGCACACACCTCCTCTATGGAGATACCCTTAAAAATCGCTCAGGACACAAAAAGGTTTTTGGATTGTCTAAAACTCTGGGTCCTCTCCATGTAAATCCTTAATGCCCTTAACAGACATAAATGCTGCAGATCCCCTATTCCTGGGGACTCTGAAAGCGGAAAGCCTGAATATCTATCTCCATACATGAATAGCCTGGTTTGATTACCTTGGGCACAAATGCTGGGTTTGGCCGCAAGATCACCCTGGAAAAATTCTGCGTAAACCTGATACATGCAGGATTGATAGATAACGCATGCAACTCTCCTGTCCGCTTCATAGTGGTTAGGATTAGCAGCAATGCTGTCTTGTATGAAACAATCTTCAAATCTGCTTGCTCCAAGGGTTCAGAAAGAGCTTCTCTGAGTGCTTCCAGGACCAGGGACAGATCCCATGCTGGTAACACAGGTCTGGTGACTGGTCTCAGACGGCGCACACCCTTCATAAATCTACTCACGATAGGATGCCTCCCTACTGTGTCACTGTATAAACCTATGTGGCATGATGAAATGGCCGCCAGGTATACATTAATTGTAGAGAAGGCCTGTTTGACACTGATGACAGAAAAGGTAACTTCTGTCTCTCCTGACACCATATCTCAAACCTCTTCCATTTTGCCTCATACAGAGATCTGGTGTCTGGAGTCTGTTGTAGCACTTTGTATGGTGGAGATCACATTTTGAGGCAGGCCCAGGGCGTTTAGGTTAGACCTTTCACGAGCCAGACCTAAAGATTCCACCTCTGCGGGTGCGGATGAAAATTTTTCCCCCCTGCCAGAGAGAGGAGATCCCTGCACTGAGGAAGGCGCCACAGATGCGAATACAGCACCTTTACCCTTTGTGCTCTGATTCTGGACAGTGTGGGGAGGATAAGGCTTACCGGTGGGAAAGTGTATAACAGGGTCTCTGGCCAGGGATGCGCTAATGCGTCCAACCCTAGTGGCACATGCATCCCCTTTAGTGAGAAGAACAGGGGACAGTGTGTGTTCTCCTCCGAAGCAAATAGATCCACTCTTGCCTGACCATATTTGTGCCATATTTCCTGAACTACCTCTGGTTGAAGCCTCCATTCCCCTGGGTGAAGAGTCCCCGTTGACAGCAGGTCTGCCCCAATATTCATGTGGCCTGGCACATGTGTTGCGCTGAGAGACAAGTGTTTTCTGCTCCGTAACAATATTCTTTTTGCCAGGGCATGCAGACTTCTCGACCACTGTTGTGTTGTCTGATCTGACTAACACATGACAGCCTCTCACCTGCGGGAGGAAATGTTTTAGGGCCAGAGATACTGCAAGAAGTTCCAGACAATTTATATGCATTATTTTGACTGATTCTGTCCATACCCCATTCACAGGTAGTCCCTCCATTATTGCTCCCCAACCCAATGAGGATGCATCTGTGGTGACCACCCTGTGATCGGCAACTACTCCCATTTCCACACCCTCCTTCAGGAAATCCCTGCCCTGCCAGATGAGCAGTGCCCTTAGGCATTGGGCTGAGATGTGCACCTTCTTGTGTAGATGTCTGGAGGGATTTAACTTCAGAGAAGCTACCCATCTCTGAAAATCTCTCAAGAACAGTAGCCCCAGAGGTACTACTGCTATGACCGAAGCCATGAGGCCCAGCAACCTCAGACACAGCCGAAATGAGACTGTCTTCCCCAGATGAAACTGACTTACACAGTTCCTTAAATTCTCTCTTCTCTGATCTGACAGGGTTGCCAGGTAGGATACTGAGTTTAGGTTTAAACCCAAATATATTATTGACGGAGTCGGGTTAACGAGCTCTTCTTGTGGTCGACCACGAAACCCAGAGCATTCAAATGCATTAATGCTGCCTTCGTCTGCATCTCCTTCGATCTGGCAAAAATTAACCAGTCGTCTAGATACACCAGTATCTTTATACCCTGCCGTCTCAGCGGTGTTAGTGCCGCTTCCACACATTTTGTATAAATGTGGGGCACCAGCCAAACAGAAGAACCCTAAACTCGTATGTCGTGTCCTGGAAAGGAAATCTTAGGAATTGTCTGTGCTGAGGGTGGATCTGGATATGAAAATAAGCATCTTTTAGATCTATTGAGGTGAACCTGTCTCCTCTTTGTATAGAATGAAGCAGGGATTTGTGTGTCTGCATTTTGAATCTGTTTTTCCTCAGATGTTTGTTTAAAATTCTGAGGTCTAAAATAGGCCGTATGCCTCCCCCCTTCTTTGGGATCAGAAAATACTGGCTGAAGAAACCCCTGTTCACTTCTTCTGCTGGCACTCTCTGAATTGCTTCCTTAAGAAGGAGAGGATTTATTTCTTCCTTCAAAATGTTTATGTTTTTTGTTTGCACTTTTGACTGTTTTATGCCCGCGAACCCAGGAGGCTTTCTCACAGATTGCAGTCTGTACCCCTTTTGAATCATGTTCAGTAACCACTGAGAATCCGTGCACCTCACCCAATTTTCTAGGCATACAGATAAATCCTGCACTGCATTCAACCGTGGTGTTGGGGAGACATCTAGTGGTGCAACATCTGAACTGTTGTAGACATTCTTCTTGTATTGCAGGTCTTTCTAACGGCCGCATCTGTGTCAGATGCCTGTATAACACCGTATTGTGATTTACACAGTCTTTCTTCATTTGTATATAAGACTTGTTTGAATCTTGAAAGAGGGAAGGACAAGAGACCACAAAATGATCTTGTGCATAAACAGTGTGCTTTATTTTATTCAACAACACAGGGAAAATGGATGTTTGATGGCGTTTCTTGACATTCTCTATCCAACCCCAGGATATGTGCAGTGGTTGGTGAGTGCTCTTGGTGCTCATCATTGTAGAAACAGGCTGGGATCTGCTAAATACCTGTTTCTTTTTCCTTCTCCTCACAGTCGAAGGGGGTGGGGGCGCTGCCGCTGCCGAAGCTGCTTGAGCAAAGGATTTTTGCTGCCAAGAGGAAGATTGTCTATCTTGATGATACGAAACAACCCCCCGTGAGGACATGCTTCCTCTCCTCGGGCCGTGTCAATACGCTAGGCCCCCCTTCAGTCTTGCTTGTGTATAAACAGGACGACGTAATGTTTGTCGTTCTATAGGGGCTCTACTTGGCACAAATGATCTGAATGCTTCTTGTTCTCTCCTCTTTGCCTCGAACTGCTGCTGCATCGCTGCCACAGCCGGCCCAAAATGGTCTAAAGGCCTAGGATCGGCTGATCAAGGAAGTGAGTTTTAACTTTCTCCCCCATGGTGGACAAATTCAGCCATAGCGCTCTCTGCCCAACTGCCGCCAGTCCCAGCGTTCTTCCTGTTGACTGAGCCAGACATCTTGAGGAGCGCAACATGAGATCTGTCACCGTGTGAATCTTGGTCCACAGCTCAGTGAAGTCCTTTCCCTGCGACAAGGCCCCCATCATTCCCTCCTCCAGTTCAGCAATGTAAGCCAACAGAAGAGTGATCACGTTATTAGTGCATCTCGTCTGAGTCGAAGATTTATAAATCTTCTTAAAAATAGATGTTGAAAAATGATCAGCTCTTTGAGGCAGTTTAGGTGCGATCGTGGATAAACCGACCAATCGGGGATCCAGATGGCCCACCAGTGACGCCTCCATCGGCGGCATGTGAGACCAACCCGTCTCCTGCATGCCTGCCATGTCCAGTGAGGAAAAACCATACACTGGAACTCTAGATGACAGTGGTCTTTCCCAATATTTCATCAGATCATCCATACAGTCCTGAAAAGGTGGAAGTGTCTGATGAACTGTTGAGGTAGTGGGAACAAGAAACTTCCCATTTAGCCTTGAACGTTTTGCGGCAGGGAGGGCAGATGCCAATCAATGCCCAGTGTACTCGCCACTCGACGGCCAACCTTGTGCAAGGTTGTACACCCTGCTGCCGTCTGCTGTTCGTCTACCCCTAGTTGGTAACCAGAGGACTCCATTCGAGGAGCAAATGGATCCTCGTCCTCCTCCTCCTTGTCCTCTGACATATCCCCCGAGGCTGCGATGGAAACTGAATCATCCTCCGGTTGGATTTTAGGCTCTGACTTGATTTCTATCTCGAAAGCGACCAGTTCCTCCAGCTCATCTGAAGGAATAAGCTGATCAGCCCAACTCAGCATCGGCCTGTAGGATGTTCCACACAGCCGATAAACTCCTGCAGCGATTAAAGGTTTTCTTTTTTTCCTTGTAGAAGCAGCTCACGAAGCGATCGACTCTGAATGAATCTGAATGAGTGGATGCATGCCGTCATCTTATACACCCGTGTGTACAGGGGAGTGGCTTGGCATGCAAATTCCACTCGCCTGTGTTCATTGGCCTGTTTTCTTAAGCTCAGAGGTGATTGGGCTCCCAAGTGAGACCCCAAATACGTCAGTTATGACGTAATGTCATAGAGTATGACTGAAGGGGAAATGAAGTGTAGATTAGGCGCAACATTGTTCTTTGGTTTTGTTCAAAGTTTACCCTGCTGAAAAAAACATCTTAACCCTCTGGGGTCGAAAAACGTGTCGGCGCGGTTTGTGGCCGTTTTTCTGATAATGCCAAAAAGAACTTAAATTACTCCGTCATTTTTAATCATACAAATAAGAGCTATACATCAATGGAATCTGTAAGGAATTCACTTTTATTTGTGTACACTCATAGTAACAACAACACTCTGTGGTTTTGTGAAATAAAGCAAACAAACAGGGTATGCAGTCTGCCGCGTTGTTCTCTGTGATCGTCATTAAGAAATGCCACTAAAACTCAGCGAATACTCCACACAGAGACATGAGAGAGATATCTATAGAAAGCCTGATATGTCTACTTTTAAATGAACTAAGTCTTATCGAAAACAAATATCATGTGTTAAAGTAATCTGTATGAAACCAACGCCATGCCCAGTCTTTCTAGTCAGACCTAATTATTTTTAATTTGTTCACACCCACGAGCTGCTTTCGGTTTGTTATTATAATCAGCCACGTGGAGGCGCGCGCGGCGAACCGCCCACATCAACGTAAACAAAGCGGGAGACTTCACTTCATTGTTCATCTCGGCTACTTGCATCTTGTTACTTGTTATGCGCTGTGAGGAGAAAGATTTATATTTCCCTCAGAGGAAGAGCGCGATGCGACGCACGGCGAGATCCACCGAAAGAGTAAGTCTTTCTTTTATTAGCCTACTTACGTTAGTTGTTGTGTTACTGTGATATAACTTGTACACATTATAGTAGCTAGATTTTTTTCCAAACTATAATTCCTGACTATGTGTAATTAAGTGAAACGTTATTAAGTTTCATTTCACTGCATTGAAATGTTTGACGACGCCAGGCTGTTTTTAATGTTCTATAAAATAAAAATGACGCGATATAGTAATAGTGTTTACACTGTAACACTGAACGATCGAGTCTAAGATTGTTTAGACCAAACTACTGTCATATACTCGAATAGATGTTTATGACGTGCTTCACAATAGTAAATTAGTTTCCCAGACATAAAATGGCTTTGTATTTTATAATACATACAAAACATGCTTGTGTTTATGACTATTAAATCATATTTATTTATTGTATAACAATAGGATATAAAAGTAATATTCGTTTATTTTTAATACTCTGTTTGTGAGTAGGTGTTTAAAGTGCTAAACAATAATAATTAGTTTCTCAGATATAAATTGTATATATTTTATGATAGTATAAAGCATTTGTGAGTCTATGACTACAAAATCATACTATATGTATATATTACAGATGCTCCTGATATTAACATGCTCACAGATGTTTGTTTTTTTTTTCCTAGTGATCTGATACCTGCACCACAGATGAATGCTACATGAATGCCACATGAAGACTGCCACCTGGACTACTGATGATGAGTTTTGTTTCTTAAATCCGTGGAAAGAAGCAGCAATCACTTAAATATCAGGTATAATTTACTTGTTTCACTTGTTGAACAGAATTCAGAAAACAGTTTTCAGGAATGACATAAAGTCTGTTCACATCTCTGTACATGTAACATCAATGTAGTCAATAATGTGCTTTTGACCTTCATTATGTATGTTTTGATGATACTGTGTTGTAAATAAAATACAAATAGTCTAAAACTCCATTCTCTGAATCTCACATTGTTTCTACCTGACAGTCACAGTCTCATTGATGGGCCATTAGAGGAGGGCCTTTTGTCTCTCAGGTGTGAATCACTAAATATTCATGGTCGTTGTCACTCCCTCGCATATTCCCTTTCAATCACAAAACATGTCTTAGAAAGTTTAAATCAATATATTGTTTTCTGTAAACGCGTGAACGAGATGATTTTCACATCATCTTGTAGAAAAAACTCTAGACTACCACATCCAGTTCTCAAAAGTCTTGTGAACTAATGTTCTGAATGTGTTTCTTGGTCTTATTTCAGTGACTTAAAAAATTTAGTTTTCCACTAACCACGCATAAACGTTGTTTTCTCAAAAACACAAACATGTACATTCATGTTGCTTACATATTATTGTAGCCCAGTTTGTGCTGATTACAGTGTAATCAAACTTTAGCCATTAATGTTTTTTAGATACTGAAAAAAGCACAAATGTCAGGCCATGTCAAAATTTCTCCAGGGTGCCAAAACACCCTCAGACCCCAGAGGGTTAAACCAGCTTAAGCTGGTCAGGCTGGTTTTAGCTGGTCTCCCAGTCTGGTCATAGCTGGTTTATCAAGCTGGTTTTAGAGGAGTTTTGACCACTTTTTTTAGCTGGTCAGGCTGGTCTTAGCTGGTTTTAGCTGGTTAGCCTGGCTGGTCTTAGCTGGTCAGGCTGGTCTTAGCTGGTTTTAGCTGGTCAGGCTGCTCTTAGCTGGTTTTAGCTGGTCTTAGCTGGTCAGGCTGGTCTTAGCTGGTTTTAGCTGGTCAGGCTGGTCTTAGCTGGTTTAAGCTGGTCAGGCTGGTCTTAGCTGATCAAAATGTTTGTTTGTTTGATCGATCGATTGATTGATTGATTGATTACATAGTGTCTGCCCCAATTTTCCTGTCAAGGGGTGTTTGCGACAAGTAAGTAATAAGTAATCTGCAGGACCACAAGGAACCATTAAAACAATTTTTATTTGATCTTACAGCCCCTTTAAAAATATATATATTCTAACAAATATTTACAAAATAATGGGAATGATTACAATTCTAAAACTACATTAACAATTAATGGTGAAGATGAACAATAACAGAATTCTAAACATATTATGCATTGTCGTTTTTCTTTTCTTTTTTATTATATCTTGTATTTTTTGGGATATGTAATGCCCCACTTGTTTCTCCCTCTTCTCTCTCTCTCTCTTCTTTCAGGCTCCTTTTGTTTCCGCCAGTCACTGAAACAGACTTAAAAAATAAATAATTTAGATTATTAATGTGTGAATTTTCAACAAGTAAAACTACTTAAAAAAGCAAACTATAGTGTCATGTCTTTGTTGCACATTTTCCTTTTTTTCCAGACACAGCCTACAATAATTTAGAAACATGCCCCTGATAGTTGTTCCTTTTATTGCCAAAATAAAGATACAATTGATATCATTTTAATATAGATATGATGGAATTGGTGTTTAATTAATGTAGCTATTTTATTGATAAATGAGTATACATGGATGAATATGAATAAGACTATTTTAGCATGAACAATTTTTAGCTGTTTTTAGCTAAAATTGTCTAGTCTATCAAAATTTCATTAGATGCTTAATCATAGAAAAACAAAAATCCACAGGAAGTGGTGAAGTCCATGATGTAATTCTGGCCCTAGGTCTCTGTGAACTTGAGGGTGTCAAAACAAAACAAAACAAAACAAAACAAAACAAAACAAAAAATAAAACAGAAACTCCATGCTTGCTTCACAGACATGTAAAATGTATCTATAGAAAACAAAATGTATACTTTTAAATAAGCCAGTTAAAATGGAAAACAAATATTTTCAGATTGTGTAATCAATTCAATCAAATGTGCACATCCACTGTAGAGATGACAAGTGTTATCGACTTTATCACTGCAGCCGAAAATACAGAAAACACTTATCAATGAATTATTATAATGTTAAGGCAGTCTTCTTTGCTGTTTTCTTTACCTGACACATTTATAATCATTACTTCTGTCAGTGTTCTGTGGGAAGCTTTGTGTGCGCTTGAGTGCAGATGGGCTATAGGCAATTAAAGGTTCATTATTATAAATTATATAGTTTAGTTTTTTGATTATAGCAGGGTATCCTCTAAAAAGTTGTCTAAGGCATATAGGAGGTGTAATGTAATGAAAAAACACGTTAGCTTCTGTTGCATTTCTGTATATATTCCCCACAGGAATGCCTTTTTGTTTATCCAATCTGGAATAAAGAAAGAAAAAAAAAAAAGTACAATAAATTAACAATGGTTAATGCATTAGCTGACGTGAACTGGCATTGAACACATTTTTACATTTGCTAATCTTTATTAATGTTAGTTAACAATTGTTCATTATTTGGACATGTTAGTTCACAGTGCAATTGCTGTTTGTAAACAAAGAACTTTTTTTAAAAAAATATAAGTAAATGTATATATTAACTTAAAATGCTTAAAATGCTATATAAGTAGTGCTGTCCATTGTTAGTTTCATGTTAACTAGTCTGGTGAACTAATGTTAACAAACCTTTACTTAACATTTCAGTCAAGTAATTTATCTCAAGGCTTATTATACTTGAGTGCTTTAAATTAATTTAAAGACAAATACAACTGTCTATTACTATCATTCTAAAATGTGAATGGAAAAAATAGAGAATGACTATATATTGTGTACACTGATTAAACTAACTAGATAGATCTATTTAATAAATAATACTCACTCGCATATCCAGGTGAAGTCGGATAGAGGCCTCCCCTTCTTCGCAAGGGCATGCACTGTGCAAAATACATTCTTCATCTTGGTTGCTGTAGATTCCTGAAGTGTAGTCAGAGCCTTGACTGTTGGAGTTGACAAGGCAGGTAATTACGTCGTCCTTTCCATGTTTTTGCCAAACGGAGCAGGTCATCGTGTTGGTCACAGTTTCAAATTCCAGACAGTCTCTTTTTGATCCATCATCAGTGAAACGCCATCTCTCGCTAAAACACCGAGAACCATCATGACTTACTGATATTTGCTCATCATGTTTCCGCTTTGGCGGCGTAACTCCAGGTATGTGTCACCGCATTCCTGGGTGACGATGAATATAGAAGGAAAAAGTTAAATAGAGCAGCAATAAGGTAAAAGTTATTCGAGCCATTCCTTGAAAAAGACTAACCAATCACTGCTCAGACGTTATAAGCTCGCTCTGTATCCTATTATTTGATTCTCTCTTAACGCTTAATCACAGGACAGATAACCAATCACGATGATCTTGTCTTCAGAAGAGATTATTTGATTCCCTTGCATTATAAACAGCAAATATCTCTAAAACTGGCTGTTTTTCTCACTACATTGCATTGGTAGAATTCGGAAAAGTTTTACCCACCAACTGGCGAATGAGACTGTTATACTCGCCAACACTGATTTTTACTCTCATTTGACGCTTGGCGAGTGTTAATTTTAGGCCCTGATTATGATGATTAAAGGTGTGCTGCATGATAGGTAGGGTGCAATTTAGTTGTTCACTGTATAGTGTGGGTAGGGCAGTGATGGGTTGCTATATGTATTATATGTACATGGTACTGTATGTTCCCCTTCAGGAACTCAAGCTGCGTCCGAAAACGCTATGGGAACGCCTACACTGTAAAAAACAATTTGTTGAGTCAACTTAAAATAATTTGTAACCTGGCTGCCTGAAAGTTTATTCAACTTGAAATGTTAAATTATACTAAGTGACAACTTAGAAATTTGATTTGAATCAACTTACAATTTTAAGGCAGCTGGGTTACTTACTCATCTGTTAAGTTTAGCAAACAAATATTTAAGTTGTTACTTAGTACAGCTTAACATTTCAAATTGACTAAACTTATTTTAGTTGACTGAACTTCAATTTTTAAGGCAGCAGGGTAACAAATTATTTTAAGCTGACTCAACAAATCGTGTTTTTTTATTTTTTACAGTGTACAGCGAGGCCGCGTTCTGAACACATGTGTAATCTGTGACGTAAGCGACCAGGAAGCATAAAAGCACATGCGGCGAAGCCGGTGTCAGCTTCTGTCTTTCAGCGAAGTGCTCTATGTGTTGGTCTTGTCACCCTGTTTTTTAGTGCAAGTTTTAGCACAACTTTCTTTTGAGGGTTATGTCTGCCAAGTCGAACACCAAGGGCAATAAGAGTGGTGAAAGCGGATCTCGCTACAGGTTGTGTGTTCCTCCCTGCAAGCGTTACATTACTAGCGGGGATACACACAGCATGTTCGTGGTCTGCTTGGGAGTGGAGCACGCTGCGTCGGCTCTTGAGAGAGCCGACTGTCCGCATTGTGAGCTGCTCCCTTTGCGGACGCTCCGCTCCCAGGAGGCTCTCTTTGAGGAGGGAGCCTTCACCAGCATTCCCCAGGGTGCTGGCCCTGCTGCCGCTGAGGCAGAGCGGCTGCTGCATTCCTGGGCTTTGGAGGGAATGGAGACGGGTGACCCCCTACCTCCTTCCTCACCCGCCAGATCCAGTGGTTACTTCCCCCCGTGGGACGGGCTCTTCCCTCCACCTATCGTCCTCCGAGGAGGGCAATATGGAGAGCACGATTGAGGAGCCACTTCCTCAATTGGTGCAGTATGAGGAGCTGTTGGAGGTGGTCACTTGTGCATCAATTGGTCCTCCAAGGAAAAGGCTTTACCGCAGAGAAGCAAGTTACATGAGCGCTTTCTGCGGAGTAAGCCGCCATCTCCACGTAGGAGTCTTCCCTTCTTCCCCGACCTCCACTCTGAAATCTCAAGGTTGTGGGCAAGACCTTTTTCAGCCCGCTTGTTCGATTCTGTCGTCAGCAGGTACCAGGAGGCACGTAAGCAGGCGGTGGCATTCCAGTGGTTCTTGCCTCGCCGCTCTCTAGCTCCTGTGGCTGCTGGGCGTGAGTGGTCGTCCTGCCCAGGGTCTGTGGCGTGGTCGCCATCTCAGCTGGCACATCAACTGTCTCGAGATGCTGGCCGTATTTCGAGCTCTGAAATACTTTCTCCCAGATCTGAGAGATCACCATGTGTTAATACGTACTGACAACACAGTGGTGGTCTATTACATCATCCACCAGGGAGGTCTGCGTTCATGCCCCTTGTACAAGCAGGCGCACCAGATCCTTGTGTGGTCCCAGGGGAAACTGGAAACTTCATGTCCCTGGGCATCTGAATTTGGGAGCAGACGTCCTGTAGAGACAGGAGCCGAGGCCCGGGGAATGGATGCTTCACCCCGAGGTGGTGAAGCAGATTTGGAGAGTGTCCAATCCAGCTCTTTGCATCGAGGGAGAATGCACAATGTCCCCCTGGGGGAGCTGGATGAGCACTTTCAGAAGGAAGGAAGGTTTCTAAGGAAGGTTTTGTTTAAGATCCAATTCCTAACCATTAGACACTGTAAAAAGTGTGAGAAGGGGGAGAGGCAGTACCTCTATTTGACCTGTGTCTTCAAGGGGAGAGTACATTGGATGCCAAAATGAAATAACCAATTTACTGCTATTGCTGCAGAAATTTGAACAGTACCTTTCCATTGTAAAGTGGAGTATAAAAATTTGTCCCAACTTATTACAAGAGATATGGTGCATAGAAAACATGTTTAGACCAAAAAAGGGAAAAATTTGGATTAAAGAGTACATGAATTTACATAGAATTGAGGAAGTGTAACAAAAGAACCAAAGCCTTTGACAGGTATATGAAAACAAAAACGAGGTATTGTTAAAATATGTTATACGTAGCAGGGAAGAGCAGGAAGGAGTTGTTTTGAATATTGATATTAATATTGCTTTTTACCTTTTTCAGTGTTGTCATTTCCTTGTTTTTTAGGTAAAGAACATATATACTTTGATATAAAAAAAAATGTTTGCATTTGCAATACTTGCTTTGTTAGGATGAATAAGCATCAGTTGTGAAAGTTAGATGTCTGAGTTTGATAGTGGTGCAGACAACATGTTGCATTTTTGTTTTATTTTTGCTTTTGCCCCAATCACTCTGCTCCCGGGAGTTCTGGAGAGAACTCTCTTCTCTTGGTAGCCCCATACTGGCCGGGCCGAGTATGGTTCTCTGACCTGACTCTGGCTCTCCATGGGAGGTTCCCGTCAGGAGGTATCTCCACTCACAGGCGGGGGGTACCATCCTGCACCCCCGCCCCGGAGCTATGGAAGCTGTGGGTGTGGCCCCTGAGGGGGCACAGCTCTTAGCTTCCGGTCTCTCAACTGAGGTTCCACCAGGCTCCTTTGTCCCTCCGGCTCCACCTTGGTCAATCACTGACCATTCACCACCTCAGGATTCCACTTTCCCAGCTTCACCTGGTCCCTCCATCCCTCTGGCTCTGTCATGCTCCTCCTTCCTTTCGGCTTTACCTTTGTCCCCAGTTGCTCTGGCTCCACCATGGAGCGTGCTGCTCCACCTAGGCCCTCTGGATCCTCAGTGTCGCCCAGGCTCTGTGTTTGCTCGACTTCGTGTGGGTCTCCATCACCGGTGTCATTGCACCTGTGTCATTACACCTCTGCGTCATTCCACCATGGCTCCTCCCTCTAGTGACTCCACCATGGACCTTCATCCTGGCTGGGCTCTGGTCGTCCGCTACTCGGCTTATCCTCCGGAAGTCCTTCATCCACCCTATGTGACTCCCGGCTGTTCCCTGGCTCCTTCCTCCTTCATTGCCTTCCTGGTCCTGCTTGCTCCATTCTATATCACTTCGCCACTCCTGCATCTGTCTGTCCTAATATTCCGCCATCCCTTTATCCATAGAATTGAGGAAGTGTAACAAAAGAACCAAAGCCTTTGACAGGTATATGAAAACAAAAACGAGATATTATTAAAATATGTTATACGTAGCCAGGAAAAAGCAGGAAGGAGTTGTTTTGAATATTGGTATTAATATTGCTTTTTCCTTTTTTAGTGTTGTCATTTCCTTGTTTTTTAGGTAAAGACCATATATACTTTGATATAAAAAAAAAAAAATGTTTGCACTTGCAATACTTGCTTTGTTAGGATGAATAAGCATCAGTTGTGAAAGTTAGATGTCTGAGTTTGATAGTGGTGCAGACAACATGTTGCAACATCAAGCTGAGGTGAGCAGACAAAGACTATGATGAAGAAAAAAAAAGAGCTAGACATAGGCAGTAAGTGAGAGAGGAAGGACATTCGTCATGAGACACAGACATTGATATGCTAGTGGAGTTCCTCAAAAAGCAGTATAAAAGGTCTGAAGAGTAAACCATTCTTCAGATGCTGCCTGCATTAAGCATGAAGGACACCTGATACCCGAGAACTTTTTTTGTTTTATTTTTCCATTAACTGCTTTGTAATAAAGTAAGATTTTATTGTTATAGTTGCCTCCCTTAAGACTTTACTTATAACTACAGACTGAGCCTCAAACAAGAAAAAACACAAGGGAGTCTTCTACGTTATTCTTGAAGGACTGCAACCCGTGGACTGGTGAGTGCTTAATGGTTTTGGCTAGATTTGACTATGCTTACCCTACCTACATAATCACAGGGTAAAGGACACACCAAATAACAGGTTCTAACTCTCAATATTCACTGGAAAAAATTAAAGAATGTAAACACCTGTTTTTATGCCCATGATATGTATCTCTCATAGGCTAGACTGAAAATGCTGTTTCTCTGGTGTGTTCTGGTCCTTGTGAACCTGGTATCAGTGGCTACAGGCACCAGTGCAGGAGTTAAAGTCAGATTAACTCAGAAGGGGCTTGATTATGGTAAGAATGCAAAACAAGACATCTTCCTACCTCTATAGAATAAAAAAAAATTAACCTTTAATATTTTTACTGTAGTGGTTGAAAAAAAAAAATTGGGTGAAACTCTAAATGGACATGGAAAACACTTCAGTTACTAACATAACCTCAGTTTCCTGATATACAAGAATAAGTGTTGCGTCTGTGACGTATATGGGGAAACTCCTGTTTACTACTTATTGATGCATGATTTTCACATTTTTTTTTCACGTCTTGATTCTTGATTTTTTTTTTCTCTAACCCACTAAAAGGGGAGGAGCCGTTCGCTATATAAGTTGGCTCAGAGCACCATTTCATTAAGAATCTTTCAACAAAAGTGACAGCCATTGATTCCGAGGTTACATTAGTAACCTGAGCACTCCTTATCAAACAGTCTGTCCCATTGTGCCGCTGACGCATATGGGGAATGTATCCAATAGCGCTATGCTATAAGCAGATGCAGAACAATGCCTGCTCTGCAAGCCTTGCCCCGGAGCACTCGTATTGGGGACTCCAATAGGCATAAGCCAAGGAAGAGACCCGAGCTGTTAGGTTGAGGACTACGTAACATAACCCTTTCCAGTCATAAAAGGGGAAATAGATCGAATTTAGCGGACAAGATCCGTGCCTGCAGGGCAGGGACGTCCAAGTTCTAGAATCTGATAAAGGTAGATGGTGACGACCAGCTGGCAGCCAACAAAACTCACCAAAAGAAATTCCAGGAGGAGGCCATTCCTCTGGTGAAGTGGGCCCTCACACCTATAGGGCACTGCAAAGCCAAATGAGGCAGAAGCCAAGGCTATTGCATCTACTAACCCTGCTTCATTTCTGGCAGCCCTTTAGAACGACCTCCGAAGCAAAGAGCTGCTCTGCTGATAACCTGGCCTCTAAACGGAGTGGAGAGCACCATTAGGCATGTAACCATGTCTTGGTATGAGGACGACTTTATAGTCACTCACTCGCTTGACCAACACTAAAGCCAGGAGAAGGGCAGTCTTAAGCAAGTTGGCCAATCGGAATGGCTCAAAGGCTAAGTCCCAAGTTGGCACTGTAGGAGGATGAGGCCGGTTCACTTTCCAAGCTCTCCTCAGAAACATAATAATCTGGGCTCTACAATGTGTTTAGGCTTACAACACTTTTGGGAAACAGCACAGGTCGACTTTGAAAGAATGATTCACTGCAATAACTGCCACATAAACTTTGAGTGTGGATGGTATGCACCCCTTATCCAACGGCTCTTGTAGAAAGGTTAGCAGATGGGACACATCACAAGAGTACAGGTTCAGGCTTTGTGCTGAACACCAGTCACAGAAGACTTACCATTTAAGGGTGTAAACATAATACAATGACATAATACAATAATACAATGGCATTACTCACACACACTGAGAGCTGCAAAGGCTTCTGTCAAAGGGCCAGACATGAAGCCTCCACAACTCTAGCCTGGGGTGCCAAATAATTCCCCTCGCTTGTGAGAGAACATCCTTCTTCAATGATATTGGCCAAGGGGCTGCTAACTGCAGCTGGATCAATTTGGGGAACCATACCTGGTTTCTCCAGAGTGGGGCCAACAGAAAGACTGAGCGTCTGAATTCCATGACTAACTTGACGACCTGAGGTAGCAGGGCAATTAAGGGCAAGGCATACAAGCGAGCGCTGGGCCAATCAGGGGCCAGGGCATCTTGCTGTCTGGAAAAATAAAATAGGCATACTGGCAGTGAGGCATAATAGGCAAAATAGGCAGTGAGAGTTGTCCACCTCTGCTTCCCCGAAGACAGACCAAATCATTCAAAGCTTTTGGGGATGTAATCTCCATTCCTATGCAGATACATTGTCCCAGGACAGCATGTCTGCCCCTTGGTTCAGTCTGCCCAGCACATGAACAGCTCTTAGTGAGAGGAGTTTGCCTTGTGTCCATAACAGGAGGTGTTGAGCCAATATGTGAAGAGAGGGAGACCCGAGACCGCCTTGGTGACTGATATAGGCTACCATTATTGTATTGTCTGAGTGGATCAGGTTGTGGTGCGCCTTTAAGTTCAGTAGGATGTTTTTTTTTTAGAGGCAGAAAAACTGCCAAGTATTTCAAGCTGATGTGCAGGCATTGCTCCAGGTTGACTAGGAGTGAACGCCGGTCTGCCCATGTACTGGGCACCCCAACACAGGTTGGATGCATCTGTCGTAACCACCATCCTTCTGAAGGTCAGTCCCAAGGGGACACATGATTGAAATAAGCAAGAAGTTGTCTAAGGGGTCACAGCTCTGATGCAGAGGTGGGTTACCCTTACATAAAACCAAATACACATGGCTGCAGCCTGCAGACTGGGGCGAGGCTGCATCTGGGACAGGGCTGCACATGTCGCTCCACCCCATTCTTGTTTTGATTGGCTCAGTCTTCTTTTATTGGCATCCGTGATACAAAATGTGTTCAGAGTTCAATGGCGAGAGAAATTAACTAGGCCATGAAATATTCATTGGTGGTTAATGGAGTACTCAAACTTTGTAGTACAGAAACACTAATGAAATATTACTCCAGTAAAAAAGAAGTGTCTTATTCCACACAAATTTGAACTTAGATTAGAACTTCATCTGACATTATTATGAATAATTAGGAGGAGACTTGAACTAAGAATATACTCGGATCCTGGCTCAGAGAACTACTAGACAAATTTAGTTGTTTGTTGTTAACTTGACTCACTATCTCTGTTTTATTGAATCACAAGATATTAGCTGTTGCACGTTTAATCTTCTGGATCAGTCAAATTCACAAATGAATCATTTAGTGGTATTTGTGAACCAGCTGACTAAAAAGAATTGGCTCAATAGATTCAGTCACAAAATAGGTATCAGAGAAGATATTAATTTAATATAAACAGATGATACAATATTTGACCACGATGGCTGTGAGATTTTTGATTCTGGTTTGAGCTAGGAATGAGTCAGAATGTGATGTTTTCAAATCGACTGCAATGTTGGCTGTCCCTGAAACAGGTCATATCAGAAGTTAAACATGGCTTATTTAAGGATGTGCATTTATTACATGGACTGAGCAAAAACAAAGCGTCTAAAATGAGTGCGCATCACTGATCTCTAAATAGTACCATTGAATATATAAAAGTTTAACTTAACGCTGTAAAGGTAAATGTATGAAACCATTTGCTGAAATAACCACAATATTAACAACTGCACTGAAATAAGAGCATGATGCACAGGAAAGTTGCGTTAGTTACTATAGCAACAGATTCCAGGTATGTTCTGTCAGAATAATCATTGGCTGGCACACAGCAGACACATTAACCTATTGTCATTTATCAACTGCATGGCTGATAATTATATGTAACAATAATTGTCTTGCCATGCTATTTAAATTAAAACAATATCCATTTAATTTCCTTTGTCTTACTTTGATGATATGAAATAGTCAAACTTTCAAACTTTTTTTTATTTAATTCATAATCCATGGGCTTTGAACCAAAACTAGCGGCCCGCATGTTGAGCAGGCCCAGACAAATCACAGCAAAATTGCATGCCTAATCAGACTGGATTGGTTTAATGGGGATTAAAAAATAAGGAGTGGGTGGATTTATAGGGTGGTTGTGTTCACACACTGCCAACACACATTAATGTCCAAACACCATGTAAAAGTGTCTTAAAAAGCAAGTTGAGCAAACATTATGATTAATTTGTGGTTAATCAGTGTATGCATGTGAAATGCAAAGCTGCAGTAATGATTAAAATGGCGATTCAACATGGGAGTTGGAAACAAAATAAATGTCGGTGGGTCCTCCCCCCCAAAAAATTACTGAAGTATATGCCATTTTCTGTAGTATGGTGCCTTTTATGATGTATATTGTCTCTATCCAGTAACGTCACAACACTACAAACGACTGCTATTAGAACGCGTTTCCAGTGGCGTAAGCGGTAAAGCGAATAGTTAGTGTTTTTTGACGCGAACGACCCGAGTTCGCGTCCGCCTGTTGCCGAAATTGGTCTTTTGCTTTTTCACATCTCATTTTACATCGGAAAGGCATTTGTTTTCAATAAAAATAAAAATGAAGGAAATAATCCAAAAGTTTCAATAAAGTATCGGGTAGGCTTAGGTGTATCTGAGCAGCAGATACGCTCAGATGCTTTGCTTACTTTGCTGTGATATAGGAGTGCAGCAGGCGCGAATATTCCCTAAACACACCCAGTATAGACAGCGATGCGGTCAGGACCGTGGCGCCCGCTTCCTTTGAAATATGTTTGATGACTGCGCCTGATGCACCCGCGCCCGCTCCGTCCACCCCAGATGCTGCCTGTTCATACACGTGAGCATGGAGCTTAATCTATTAGAGCAGTGGTTCTCAACCTTTTTTGGGCCAGCGCCCCCTACCCATTATCCAGGCCCCTCACCGCCCCCCATCAAATAAATCATAGTCTAATTGTCCTCACTGAATATTAAAGTTGATTATTATTATTTTGTATTTATAATGAGGACTGATATTGTATTTACAGTAATTCAAATGTATGGAGTCATTATGATTTTTAGGAAATTACTTTATTTCAAGGATGCATTGAATTGATCAAAAAAGACAGTGAAGTACTTTTTACGGTAAATTATTTTAAAATAACATTAAATAACATTAATAACATTAATTTACAGAGTTTTTAAGCATGTTGGTGGTTTTCATTGCTATAGCTTCAGTGTTGTTGAGATGCGGATAGATCTTGTTGCCCCAAATTTAAAAAGACTAAATAAAAATGACATAGTGGACATGGTGAGTAAATCCCACATTAACACATAAACCCTACTTTACTATATTTCATAGATTTTGTGAGAATATTTCAAAGTTTACTTAAGAAAAACTAAGTACAACCCTAATTCTAGAAAAGTTGGGACATTTTGTAAAATTATAAACTCTGTGATTTGTTCATTCTATTTTACGTTTATTTAATTGGCAAAAGTACAAAGAAAAGATTTCCAAAGTTTTCACTGACCAACTTAAATGTATTTTGTAAATATAAACATTTATTTATCAAATATTTATTGATTGATTTGAAGTATGCATCCCACTCCAAAAAAAGTTGGGACAGAGGCAAAATAAAAGTGAAAAGGTTATAGAATAACCAAATAAACTGCTTTGAAACACAGCAAGCAGGTGAATTGGTAATAGGTGAGGGAATCATGTTTGGGTATAAATGGAGTTTGTCAGTCTTCACAAGCAAAGCTGGATCATGGCTCAAAATTTGTTTATATTAACAAAATAAAACTAAGTTGGCCAGTGAAAACATTGGATTTTTTCTTTGTACTTAAGTCAATTAAATAAAGGCTAAAGAGAACAAATGACATATTCTTAATTTAATGGCATTTCACAAAATGCCCCAACTTTTAATTGGGGTTGTAAAAAGATGGGAAACATATGCTCCTTATTTTAAAAACAGTTATTATTTTAGCGCTGTCCTGATTTATATATTTGTTATACACAATTAAATTTTAAATCTTGCTTTTTTTGTCAGTGTGTTGTGCCAGCTATAAGAAGAAGAAGAAGAAATGTTTCTTAAGCAACAATCAGCATAATTTCTGAAAGATCATGTGACACTGAAAGCTGTAGTAATATACTGTAGCTTAGCATGAGAAGAAAACACATTTTAAAATACATTCAAATAGAAAGCTTTTTTTTTCAGATGGTAGATTTACTGTTTTTACTGTAGGCTGTTTATTTTAAACAAACAAATGCAACCTTTTTTATGAAGTGTGTATATTATAGGCTATATTTCATTTATAATATATAGGCCCGTTTTGAAAGCATGTATCTTAACCCCCAAAACACCTCATACATATATATATATATATATATATATGTATATATATATATTTTTTTAATGTCATTGAATGGCACATGACATTCATCACATTTTTGATTTATCATTTGAAGTATCATTATCATTAGAAGCAAAAAAGGAGCAAAAAAGCCACGTGGATATAAATTAGGCTGTATTTGTGAGCTTTGAATAAACTCTTTAGAAATTTGGTATTCAAACCAACCGCAGCCAATCAGCAAACAAAAAGTATTAATATTAATTTTTCTAAACAAGAAAAGTCATCTCTTGTTTCATCGTGTCTAAATGTTTGCTATTGTTTTGAAGCAGCAGCTGCGCTACAGAAAGTCAAGCAAACACTGAAGTACTGAAGTCGTTGCTAAGGAAATGATACACAGTCAAGTCTAGGAGCGGGAGTATTGGTGTAAACTAGCAGCGAACATCACTACTACACTGACCGAGAACAGCGCGACACGTGTGTTAAAGCACATAGATCCCGTTATAATCTGTCGTTCAGTAACAACTGAGCGCGAGCGCTTCAATAAACGGATGCCGCGTTCTATTTCTGCCTGCGGGATTCCACACGCCTGCGCTACCGACAAGTTGAACAATAGATATAGAAAGTGCGTTTTTACGTATCCAGTAAAGACAGCGTTAGGATGTGGCAGACCATTTTCTTTTGCAAGTTTCAGCTCATACATCTTTGGTGTAAACTCGTCTTGACCAAACGCCCCCCTTTCAAAAACACTGCTTCCAGCTCCCCCGTTGAGAAACACTATATCAGCGCATTCATCATGTGGAATGTATTTGACTGATGGCGCTCTAAAAAGTGGGTGGGTCCGATATCATTGGTCTTCAAAAGTGGGTGGGTCCTGTCCCACCCGCATTCAGGTTCCGACGCCCATGCGATTCAATATTTGCTTTCTAAATTCAAGACAGTGACTTTTTTTTTGGCCAGGCAGAGTATGAAAATTTGAACACACTTACACAGCACAGAAATAAAATATGTAAATATGCCCACGCATGTGATTTACATTAAGTAAATGTAAATCGCTTTGGATTTACAGTACTAGTATGGCTACAAACTTTAAAAAAACAAATAACAATCCACATTTACTCTGAGTCCAGGTAGCTACCTTTACTTGTTTTGTGAGACATACCGGTCATTCTGAGGTACAGCTTCTAAATACTACTTTGTTTTGAATGCAGGTCGACAGATCGAAATCGACTCAATCCAGCAGAAACTCAAAACTATTAAACTGATGGATATGAGTGGCACAGAAAAACTGGGTATTGGAAAAGTCGAATATAGTATTACAGGGTGAGATGCATGCCCCATCCAATTCATGGTCCTACTGTATAAGTTCCTACTATGCACTTCCAGTGGTTAAGTTGACATATTCAAAATGAGCTCTCAGTAATATAAAACATATTGATCTGTATGCCCCACAAGATTTTAAGTGATTTTCTAGTGTTGACATTTTAGCATATAGCAAAAGCTTCTCCGATTTACCTTACAGGATGCAGATTGTAAACCTTGGACTTCCTAAATCAGCAGTGGGCTTTGTTCCGGGCACTGGAATCTTGCTTTCAGTTGCCAATGCCTACATCACTCTGCGTGGAAATTGGAGAGTCAAGTACTTCAGGATCATGTAAGTAGACATTATTAATCATTATACCAACATTATTAATTCACACTAAACTTTAATTTAATAAATTCATTAATTTAGCTAAATATCTGAACTTTCTGTACACAGACAAGACAGTGGGTCATTTGATCTGGCTGTGAATGAATTGGCTGTTAGCAACAATATTGAAGTCAAGAGTGATGGCACCGGCCACCCAACAGTCGGCATGACCAACTGTGCAGCGACTGTGGGAAATGTCAATGTCAAACTTTATGGTGGAGCTAGGTAAGACTGTGCAACTAACACACAACAGTCAAGTCAATATGCAAAGCCAAAGTGCTGAATGCTAAATCACCATATTATGGGCTAGATTTACTAAGCAAGGTAAATTAGTGTGAGGGTGCAATTCCAAAAAAAGGGCGAAGGGTAGTGGAAAGTGTTGTGGCTGATTTACTGACAATGTGCAAATTGAAGAATAAAATGCAACATCCATAATGACCAACTCAATCTCCCAAGAACAGCATGAATTAGCATGAGGATATGTTTGAAGAATGTCTTCCTCTGGCATTAAAAAAATTATACCAGTGGAGAAAATTCTCTCCCTTCTACCACACACCCTCTGTTCTTTGTGGCTCCCCTCCTGACAGCAACAATCACAGCCAATTAGCCCATTATATACTCATCCTCAAGGCATCCTAGTTGTATATGACTTCCTTCTTCAGACAAGTCATATCAGAGTTATATTAAAAATTGTTCTGGCACTTCCATGCTCTATAATGCACCGTGTTCCGTTTCAGTCAGTCACATTCTTCGTTACATCAACTGACTTCAGGGGTGTTACTCAGAAGCCTCAAACACCTCTGAGATTTAGAATAAAAGGCAATGAGAAATGGCGAGTGGAATTTGCATGGCAAGCCACTCCCCCGTACATACGGGTATCTAAGTTGGCGACGTGCATGCACTTGTTCAATTTTTGCTTTGAAGCGGATTGCTTCGTGAGCGCTGCTTCTGACTCTACAAAGAAGTAGAATCATTATCTTAAGCTGCAGGAGTTTCTCAGCTGTGAAACTTCCTTTGTGCATCCAGCGAAGAGACCTGCTATAACACAGATAAGTGCTGTGGTCCTCCCCTGGGCACACCAGCTAAAAGAGCAAATTCCTACAGCATACATGGCTGTTAAAAGCATCTTTCGAGATGTCTTGCTGATTATGTTCTTCTGGGTGCAGTAGTTTCCTTACCCCTTATAATGGACACGATCACTGTCTTACATGTCTGGGCCATAAACATGCTGAGACAGCGTTTAGCGTTTGTGGATGGTTTATGCCCATACTGCGAGTGCATGCTCATTTCTATTCTTAGGTCATGGCTCTCATTCATTATGAGTCTGCCCCACGCTCTACCCAGTCCAGGACTGGGTAGAAAAGATTCCAGCACTACATTGGTTAAAGACAAGTGAGACCTGTCAGGATTTACACTGGGTTTACAGTCAGGAATGCTCCATCTGGCCAGCCCCCACAGAAGTCCAGCTCCTCACAGCATAGCACTGCTGAGCTTCAGGATGTTGGCACTGGTTCATCCCAATGCGGGACCACTGTCTCATTCGGAGCTCTTGAGGAGGATAACGTGTCTATCGCTGCATCAGAGGAGGGGCTATCATCTTCAGAAGTTGAAGATTCTGCTGATCAGCCACCCGCCTCGGTAGCTGCACAGTCTGAGTCCGAGGCTGAGTTGGTGCCCATGCTCCTCCGGGCAGCCAAGACCATCGGGTTGGAGGTGAACTCTCCACCTTCTCCCTAGCGCTCGAGGCTTGATGGTTGGTTGATCATGTTTGAGCTCTTCCCTCCTCAGTACCCTCGACGGGGCGGCCAGGAGGTACGTTGATGTCTGCCACGTGGAATGTGTGGTTGCGGTGCACCAGTGACCACATAACGCCACCACCTGGGGGAACCGTCTGCGCCTTCCTTCCAAAGTATGTAAGCTGTTGCCAGCTCTGGCTGCCAAAGCTTACAGCGCTGTGGGCCAGGCCACCATGGTGGTCCAGAAGCGCCATCACTGGCTATCCTGGCTGAGATGCGTGACGCTGACGATGTTTGCTTTCCCGATGCCCCCGTCTCACAGGCCAGCCTCTTTGAGTTTGCCCAGCAGTTCAGAAACAGATGGAGGCCATCTTGCCCCAACGTGATTCACCAAAAATATCCATATTTAAAACGTAATAATCACTTTTCACAAACTTCCACTAACTGTTGTACATGGAAGCCATTCTGGGCGGATGATATAGGAAGTTGGCATTGCACATGCAAAACCAACGTTTGTTTGCAGGAGCAAAGAAAGCAAAGTTTCTTTAGCAAAGGAAAACCAGACTCCTTTTGGCTTGTATCAAAATCCTCACACATTTTCCTTACAGATCCTCATTTTGTACTTCTAATTCATAACCGGTGTTGTTACCGGTTACAAAAACACATAATTTCGCTACAGGAGGCCTTTATTTACCCACTGGGGCAATGTGAAGGACTTTTTATTATGGATCGATGCACTTTATTGGACTTGTTCTGAACTGGTGATAAGAAACACCCATCCACTGCCGTTATTGAGCTTGGAAGTACATCTTTTTTTTTTTATGTAACTCCAATTGGATTCGTCTGAAATAAAGAAGTAAAATCTTACCCAGGACTGTTTTTTAAATGTACATAACAGTTTTTCACTAAAACATTCAAGTCTTCCAGCCATTGACTTTTACTGGAATTGTGCAATTTACAATCTCCTGTTGTTAAAAATTGTTTAGGTAAAACCAGATTTAAATCAGATTTTAATCAGATTTAAAAAATGGGCATTTTTAAGCCCCAGTGGGTCAAATTTACCCACTATATAATGCTTATATTTCAGCGCTGTCATTTTCTTGCTGCTTATGTTTTTACGTTGTACACTCAGTGAATTAATGGTTGACTGTTCATAAATAAAGCCAAAATAAGTGAAATAAGGTGATTTATAGATGCTGAATAGGTATTAAAAGCACTAAATGCCTTGAGTGATGAAGAGTCTGATGGTGGGGTCTGGGGAGATGAGTGATGTGTCTAGGGTCGGCTCAGCATATGACGGCTCATCTGACAGTGATCCAGATATCATATTTAGATGTTTTAACGTTACTCATATTGTTCAAATTTTGGATTAATTATTTAATGTTTGTTTGGCCATTTCTATTGTTTATTGTTTGCTACTGTGTTGCTATTTATTCTAGTCTGCCCCATTTCCCGAAAAAAAAGATCTATGATGTAATGAATAAAACCATTTTTTGATTATCTTAAAGGGGTCATCGGATGCTAAGTTCACTTTTACATGCTGTTTGAACATTAATGTGTGTTGGCAGTGTATGTACAAATCTACCCTGTTATCCCTACCCTGTAAAAATCCATGCAGTGGTTTTTAATTAATCTGTAAAAATAATATCCCCTTTTTCAAATCGAGCCGTTCTCAGATGCCTGTCGTTGTGGCGTCACACCCACAGAGGACACTCCCACCATAGTTGATTGACATGAGCGTCTTAACTCAGATCAGCTGTAACAGTCCGACCTCCATGTTTTGATGCCAGAGCAGGGATGTAAGTTAGACAAGAATTAAGCGATTGAGGTGTTGTGTTGCTGGATGTAATAATGAATATAATGGTCGTCATTTACTCCCGACATCTGAGCCGCTGAAGATGCAGTGGATTACGTTTGTTTGTGAAGGGAATGCGCCTCCTGATCTACATATATCCGTCTGTTGTGAATTTTTTTCTTAGAGACCAGGAGACGTTTTTGGATATCTTAAAGCAGAAGTTTCTCTTTATTCAGATACTTGCTGCTTAGTGCTGCAGTCATCAAAAGTCGTCTAACTAAGGCAGTGATACAATGTAGTTTATATACATTTAGGGGGCAGTGCTTAGATCTGGAGACAAAGCACCTGGGTGACAACCCCAAACAAAGCATGCAAATGAAGTATTCAGGTATAGCAGCCTGCACCATTTACACCAGTCCTAATCCAATCAACATAACTACTCAAAGACTGGGCAGAGGTACCAAGAGCCATTACATACAAAAGGTGAACTTCTGAGTAATCTGGCTCATTTGACTTACAATAAGAGAACAGGAACTGGCAGGAACCATTTGCTACAAACTTTGCTTAAGAGAATCATTTGTCTGATGTCATCATATTTACCTTAAATGTTAAATACAATGTACTGCACCTTAGGTTTTCACATGATGCTATGTCAGAACATAGGATCAGCATATTTTAAACTGTTTCTTAAATTTGTAATCCTTCACGTCTATGTTCACGCGAATCATTCATGATCCAGCTTCACTTACAGCAAAAGTGAGTATAAGGGGTTTTTATGAATCTTTGCGATCACCTTTCCTAATAATGTGCTAGTTAGCAAGTTTAGCGGCTAAAGTAAACAGGCACGTCTCTCCACAGAGAGAAGAGAGGAGCGGGGCGAGCAGAGCTCATTAATATTTAAAGAAATCTCGACCAGAACAGGATGAGTTTTGCAGAGCTGATTTTGACAAGGTAAAAAGGGTGTTGTTTTACACTACCATTGAGAATTTTTAACCAAAGTATATTATAGACTTTTCATTAAGACCCTAAAGAATCATATTAACTTGTGGAAAATGGGCATCTGATGGCCCCTTTAAGTTTATTGGTGTTCTCTTATTCAAATTATAAATAATATAGCTAAACAAATCAATAATTAATTAGGTGAAGCTGTGCACTTGAATTTGTCATTACATCATCCTATGCAGTCTGATGTGGTGAATTATATTGCTCGTTATTGTCTATAGGCTATTTTAGTAATTGATTAATGACATTGTATTATAATATCACACCACCCAAATATGTATTTACTTCCATCTAATTCTTGTTGTCAGTGCAGGCTTGTTAAGCTTATATTTACCATTATAAAAAGTGATTAGTGTAGCCTGTATAAAAAAAGAGCCTTAAACCTAAAACAACAGGACAAAAATATGGTGGATGATTAGACATAATCATTTCACGACTCTAGTGACAGTGACAGTAGTCATGTGCGTGGGTAAAATTTACCCGCTGGCGGTTTTAGGTATACTGCGACCCCTGGTGGTTCTAGTGTTAAATAATTGGCCAAACACCGGTAAACTGACTAGCACAAACATTTTAAATCTTGGGTGATTCATTTTAATACACTCCTCACATGAATGCTGTGTCTGACAGAGACACTCTTACAAATGCATATGCAATACGTTCAGCTGCAAAAAATCATTGTTCTCACCTTTCCAGTGCTGTTTTTTCACTGTGCATCTTCTGACAGTAGTTTAACACACACAAAAAAAGTTTGCACTGGCACAAGCTGTTAGCGAAGCTGGCCCTGTGTTACGTTCACAATTCAAATAAATACAATTTTTTTTTCAATACAGTTGATCTTTTAAATGAATTTTTTAATGCAGAAGGAGCCATTCCACAAAATAGCTATGTTATAAATGCTATGCAACATTTCTTCTCTACAAATATTACATAGCATTTTAAAAAGAGGACGTTCTCAGAGGAAGTGCAGTCCTTAGCTGTTTTCAAATGGATTCAAGTGAAAATAGCAAGATGATGGCAGGACATAGGTGTCATGCGTCATGTGCGGGAAGGAAGAGTAGGGACGAGGAAATCAGGAACATGCACTTTAATAAGGAACATGCACAGGAACTGGAACAGCAGGGTATCCACACGCAAACACACGAAAATAGCACTAAATGACTTTAAGAAACAAACGAGGAACAGAACCAAACTTAAATACCCAGGCTAATGAGACGAGGACAGGTGTGAATGATTAAACAATGACGTCGTAATAGAAAGACCAAATAAGGGCATACAAGGGAAAAACCAATGAAACAGTCCACAGGGGTGTGACAACAGGAGTCCACATTTACATTCCTATAAGTATCACTGCAAATTTTCAGTTTATACATGAAAGTTTATTCATTGTATACATATGAGTTTGTTTGTGTGTCTGTGGATGTTTCTGTCCAGAGTGGAGCACATTGTACCAGTACAGATGAGTGAAGCCAGCTAGAAAACACTTTACAAGGACGTTTGATAAGCGTTTGATAATCAGTTTATCTGCTGAATTAAACCTTTCTAATAGTTGAATTTAGTTAGTAAGGAATTCATGTTATTACTGAACCAATAAACAAACAAACAATTGAAACCTAGTTTACACCTAATGACTGCGTTAGTACAAACATGTCATTTTATGCACTAATATTTCCTGTATTTACGACAGCTGGTTGTATAGTCTCTTCAGTTCCTTCATTAATACGGCTTTACACAAAGCTCTACAGACACAGGTAAGGAGTTTTGGCTTTGGGAATGTCCCTACACTACCCACTAAATGAGCACTGAGATGCAGTGTAAGACATGCCTGCGTTTCACACACAGTCTATCTGCTGTTTCAGATCTGTCGTTCAGTGACGGATTCTTTTGCTGACATAAACTCCTTCCTGAAATCAATAAATGGTGATATGATAAATTAATATGAAAATCAGCATCATTAAATACAATTTTTGAGTACTCACCAAAAATGTCTCATTTCTCTCGTTGTCTCTTGACTTTTAGCCAAAGTGGATCAATATGCTGAATTTGAATACTCCATGGTGGAGTCTCCCGTCATTTCTAATACTCTGATTGAGTTGGGTTTAAAGGTAATCTTAATCTCTATGGTGTGTGATATTTCTCTGAAACATAATTGTATATCTGAATGAGATGTTTTCGCACTTACACTAGGGTGAATTCTACAACATTGGACAGCACAAGGAACCCCCCTTTTCCCCAAAACCTTTCTCATTGCCATCTCAGGAAAATAATATGGTGTACATGGGAGTTTCTGCCTTCTCCATTAACTCAGCAAGCTTTGTGTACCACAGAGCTGGCGTCCTCCGCCTCTACATCACTGATGACATGGTGAGACGCTGATGAAATCTGTCACTCAGATCTGCAAATGCACAGCACCTATCGCTGGCCTCCATTACACCTCCTCAAAATATTGGATGAGAACATTTTGTTTAGTCTTTGTAGGAGTTTCAGTGAGTAATCAAATTTAAAGTAAATCTCAGTGTCTGGGACCAATATTTACCAAGCTTTGATGACTGATGATCTAAAAAATTCAAAAGCAGTAAAGTGTTAACAAGAGTAACTGAGCACAAATTAAATTGTTACTGCCTTGAGCTATAATATTTAATATAAAAAATGTTAATGTATAAAAAAAATAATAAAAGTAATGAGATATTAGAAATGCAGAATTAAGCGATCTTTTTACAGATATCAAGAATTAACATTTTAACAAGTGACTACTGAATTCTCGATTTCATGAATTTGTATTTTAACTAGTAAAAAGGTAATTATTGATATCCATAAAGAAACTACTAAAAGTAATTTGGTAACACTTTATTTTAAGGTGTCATAACACAGAGTGATTATCTAATTAAGTACTTAGTAGTAGCCATTGTACTTAAATTAAACAAAATGTACTTACCATGTAAGTAAGTTATGGAACAGCCTGTAATTACAGTTTGTAATTATGTAGATGTAATAGGCAGCTACTGTTACACAAAGGTCTGTTACACAGCCACATATGTAACCAAAAGACTGTTACATATGTGTTACACACTTTATACAACGTAATTAAAAATGTAAGTACACAGACATAAGCTACTTAAAATAAACATTAAGGAATGTTACACGGAGAATACTGTACACTTTTTCCAGCTGCACTTCAGTTTGATTTAACCCACCAGTACACAGCTTAAATATATGTAAAACTTTTCTAATTACATTAAAATGACAGAATATTACACAGGCATAAGCTACTTAAAATAAAGATTGTACTTAAGTGTACAAGTAGCTGTGTAACAGACTCGATCTGTTACATATGTGTAACAGTAGCTGCCTATTACATCTACATAATTACGAACTGTAATTACAGGCTGTTCCATAACTTACTTACATGGTAAGTACATTTTGTTTAATTTAAGTACAACGGCTACTACTAAGTACTTAATTAGGTAATTACTCTGTTATTATGGACACCTTAAAATAAAGTGTTACCAGTACATTTTTTGCCCAGATATCTGAAAAATTCTTTGCAACTAGTTAAAATAGAATCACTTTGTTAAGCCAGGTTCACACTGCATGGTTTTCAAGTTGGATTACTACTCGTCACACACTGCATGGCTGTCTGGGCTTCCATCTAGTTGCTGTTGTGTGCAAACTACACAACGGATCGGTGACAGGTGACAGGTCACACGCGATTAATGCATAAACAAGCGAAACTTGCAAAACAATTCGTTTTGCCGTTAGGGGAAGTAAAATAGTCTAGGTTCTGTGTTTATAGTATTTATAATGTTTGTTTATGTTATAACATTTAGTGTGAAAAATCTAATTGTCAGTGGATTACAGCACAGGATCTGGCAGCAGCTTCTGAATGCTGTTCAAAGCATCATCTGGGATTTCCTTTAGTGACCAGATGAAGAATGATCTACTAGTCTGCTCTTCACAGAAAGGCAGCAGAGAGCAGCAACTTATATACACAAAATATAATGTTTGTTTTTTTGCAGATTCCTTCTGATTCTTCGAATCGTCTGAACACGAAGACATTTGGAACAATCATTCCTCAAGTATGAAAATAACTAGCCACGTTCAGTCATTAAATTCAAAACATAAAAAAACACACGTGAACTAAGATCATACTTTTCAGATTGAGAAAACCTATCCTGGTCTGATGATGAAGCTGTTGTTTGAGACAGTGAAGGAGCCGCTCATTACATGTGAACCCAACAACATGACTGTTCAGGCCAGCAGTATGATGACAGCTTTCGCTATTCAGTCAGACGGCACACTGTCGCCACTCTTTGTCCTCAACCTGGTGAGTCACACCAGAAGGAGGAATAATAACAAATCAGTTTAAATGTGGAATCAATTGTTTATTTGTTTGTATTTTTTAATGGTTTTCCCTTCAACAAACAGGAGGGCAGTGTCAGTACTAACATATATGTAAGTGGGCTCAAACTGGCAGGACATGTGACCCTTGACAAGTAAGTTTAGGAGCCACAATATATATATATATATATATATATACAGCTAGATATGAATTTATGTTCATGAAGTCTTAAAGGGTTTATACAAACTGTATAATTCTCTTAAACAGAATTGATATGAGCTTAGCAGAAAGCTATGTGGGATCATTCCAGGTAAGAAGAAACTAGGGAAAGTATTTAAAACTGATCTGAAAGCAATCGTTCAGAATCTCATCATAAAATTTAAATCAACAGGTGACATCTCTCAACGATATTTTCACAAGGGTCTTGAAGGTTGCCGTCATTCCCAAGGTTAATGGTGAGAGGATTTTATCGTTATTTTAAATGAAAAAAATGTATTCTTACAGTTTATTTTATTCTTATTTAATCATGGACTTTCTCCACTCTCAGCTCAATTAAAGGAGGGTTATTCACTTCCTGCCACTGTCAAGATGCAGCTTCAAAAAACTCAAATCCAAGTTTTGAAGGCAAGTTTACATTTATATTAGTGAGATACTATTTTATATAGGGTCTGTGTAACATCTTGTCATAATAATAATAATAGTTTCATTTGGTTATTTGTTATGTTTTCCCCCCCACAGGACTACTTATTGATTGGAACTGATGTTCAAGTTACAGCATAAGCGACATCCAGCGACGACTGCTCTTTTCTCCCTTCATCAGTCACCTGTGCCCTCCTTGTGTTCTCCAGCATCTTCCAGCAGCTCCTGGAATCCACCGATCTCCATTAACTGAACTGTGTGCTCAGATATTCGGGTCTTACCATGCTATTCCTTTAAGAAATCTGGCCTAAAAAAGTTGTTATTGTTATTCCTCTGATATCTTCCACTGAAGTCTCAATATTATCATTACTATCATCATTACCAATTATTGCCTTCTGCACTCTCATTAATAAAATACCTGGTTTACCGCAATCTCTGAGTCTCTGAGTCTGGTATCCCATTACAGGTGAAGGATTTTAAATACATACAGTACACATACACACATATCTCCATGATAATGCGTCCTGAGCGTATGTGTGTTTGTGAGCTCTGCAATCTCAAGCACTGCAGTGCAATATTCAAATACAACCATGGGACGTTTGCATTTGCGTAATAATCATGATCCAAATGATTTGAGGGAAACTGTTAAAGTTAAAAATTAAATAAATTGTCAGTTTGTTTAAAAAATGACCGATTGTTCCGCTAGATAAGACCCTTCTTCCTCAGCTGGGATCGTTTAGTTCAAACTTGGGGGCACCACTGAAGTCCATCATATGAAGAAGAATTCGGGAATGTTTTCCCGAATAATTTCTTATCACCTGAAGAAAGAAAGACATGAACATCTTGGGTGACAAGGGGGTGACTACATTATCTGTACATTTTTGTTCTGGAAGTGAACTTCTTTAACTTCAACTAAAGTATTGAATGTTTCAGTTTTCTATGGTGTTGAGGAAAAAAAATCAATGTTTGTTGCAGTTTATGTTGAAACGTTTCTAAACCCTGACTGTATTCCTGTGCAGATTAAATTTCATATCACTTGGCATTTTCCATGACAAACTATATTAGCGTTATTTCCATAATCAGGGTTGGGGGTTACTTAAAATTTCTGCTATTTTCTAAGCTATTTTGAAGTTTTATAAACCAAGAGCGTGCATTTCAAGGAATACACTGACACTGTGGCATACAAAACACTTTAAAACAATATTTATTGTGAAAAACACCATACAAATAAACCTGACTTGAATGGCTTAAACTGGGCAGAAGTAACAGTATGTGTTATATGTCTGAAATAATGGAGAAGTTGATATAAAATAATAATGGCTAAATCGTCTGATGAAATGTTCCATTTTGTTATATCCTATTAATAATGTGTTTTCACAAAAAAAGATGACAAATATGTCAGATGTTGTAATAATAGCTCAAGAAGCAGAAGTTGTATGGATCAAAGTGCAGCTTTATTTTAAAGCAAAATACAAAGAAACAAGAAACTAAACTTGCCATTATGCATACAAAACAAGACCAGACAAGAACTAAAAACACAGGAGCACGTATGTGGGAGTAATGTCTGCAAGAAACACCAGAAAACAGTTAGAGAGGGACTCAACTGTGAGCCAAGATCTAGCAAAAAAAAAAAAACAATTCAACACAAAAGATCAAAGTAACTAAAACATGATGAAGACGGTTGCACTGTTGAAGATGTGACGTGGAAGCCATCTTCAAATGGAGCTGCTCTGTCGAGCCAGAACGTAGTCCCGTCGTTTCTGTGGCCTCTGGGACAAATGATATGCAAAAACACACACCAATACTATGAAACAGGAGGATGCAGCAGCTACCACCAACCACAACGACTCTGAGTCTAGAGAGAGGAAGACAAAGAAATCAAAGCAGACACATTTAAACATACCGAAACAGACATTGTGAAATATTAGATTTACCATTTACAGGTTCTCTCATTTTTCTAGTTCACTTTTAGTGTTCAAAACACTACACCAGTGGTTCTCAATCCTGGTCCTGGGGGCCCCCTGCTCTGCACATTTTGCATGTCTCCCTTATTTCACACACCTGATTGAGATCATCAGCTCATTAGTTCAGTTCATGGATCTCTCTCCTAATGAGTTGATGATCTCAATCAGGTGTGTGAAATAAGGGAGACATGCAAAATGTGCAGAGCAGGGGGCCCCCAGGACCAGGATTGAGAACCACTGCACTACACTGTGAAAGATATGGTAGGCATTTTTTTAGGAAACATTTTTGTTAAACTGGTTAGAACTCTCTTCACATTCTGATAGCAATCAATAAATAAAATGGCCTAAATAGGCTTAGGACCATAAAATGTTCATCCAGTCATTGGGCCTCATTCATGAAACGTGAGTTGAACGAATGTTTGTGTAAATCATTCGTAAGCCGTTCTGATGTAAAATTTCAAATTCATGAAAATGTTTGTCATTTCAAAATGTTAGTTGGTACGAAAGAAATGTGCACCTGCTCCTGACCACGTGCAAATGGTGCGTAAAAAGTTCTGTGTTCTTTTTGCCGAACTGACGACACTGAATTTGAATGCACTGCATAATAATTCTAAGTTCATTTGCCCTTGCCCTCTTTTTTTTTTTTTTATAGCTGAGTTGATCACTGTGAAACACTGCGCTGGTCACTGTCACTATTTAACCAGCCATAAATAGAGGACGGGCGGGACAAATACCGCCCAACCATCCTACTTGCACAATGACTGCCTATAACAGTGGAGAAATCGATATTACCGGTTACTGCTTTTTTATATTTACTGGAGACAAACCTGAGAAAGTAGACCAGAATATGTCACTGTGTTCCTGGACACACAACTTTCAACATTTTCAACAGGGGTACCCCAGCACATTTTGCATGCCTCCTTATGTTCTTGACTGGGGTATGTTCTGTACCCCAATAAATTCTTAATAATCTTAATAATCTGACGATGTGCGCGATCATGTAACTGTTCCAAATCCTCACACTCTGAGTTACATGTTTCTACGGCAACTCTGTCAATGCCAAAATGTTCACCTATATCACCTGACCGCCACTGGATTCGTTTTAGTGCTACCTCAAAGTCTAATGACGTAGAACATCACATGTTGTTATCTCGGATAACGGTAATTACGACATAATGTTGCGAATGCAGCTAATATCTTAAAGTGAGTGATATTTGACTGTTCATGTGAATAAAGCAGAATGAGGTGGCTTGCTCATGTAGAGTAAGCATACGTTGCACCGCAGCAATGGTACTAAATACAGATTAGTTTTTCTGTTGTGTTTTTGAAAGGTTTAATACACAGATGACAACATCTGATCACTAGTGCATATATTCATTCTTACAGACTGACATCATAGCATGACATCACTATTTTCATAAATCTGCGTTTTCATTGTGTAGTTTTCACTGAGACAACAACTTTAAGATTTAAAAAAAACTTGCCCTTTAAAACCCTTTTTCAGAAGGTTGCATTTGCAGGCAACCAAAACACTGTTGCCAAAACGCATAAAAGTTTTCTGTGTTTTGTTGAAAAACGGTGACATGTAAACACCCCCTAAAACAGCTTTTATTTGGCTACTGATGTGAGTTTAAATGATTTCCAATGAGCACCTCAAGAAAAGAAGCATGCAGTAGCCCCTCTGATCAACAGGTACCCACCTTTCAGTTTGATTTGAGTCACAACTTCCTGTTTCTGCTCTTTGTTTTGACATATGCACTTCAGTTCTGTTCCATTGTCCTCTTCCAGAATCTCAAAGATAACCAGCTGCACCTCAAGATGGTTGCCTGTGATACTGAGAACACAATCTCTGTGTGAGTTAGTGGTGAGTACTGGATGAAAGAAGTCTTTTTTTTTGTTTCCCTAATTGTATTCCAATATTGTATTTATATTGCATTCCCTAATCTACTGTTACAAACATGAGCCTCATGAAGTCTTGCAACAATTTACAGTAATATTCTTGGTGCCCACCCAAGGTCTCGAATAATTAACCCTCTTAAGAGGAAGCCTCCCACTTAGCCACACAGACCGCTGTGTAGAGCAGTGGTTCTCAATCCTGGTCCTGGGGGCCCCCTGCTCTGCACATTTTGCATGTCTCCCTTATTTCACACACCTGATTGAGATCATCAGCTCATTAGGAGAGAGATCCATGAACTGAACTAATGAGCTGATGATCTCAATCAGGTGTGTTAAATAAGGGAGACATGCAAAATGTGCAGAGCAGGGGGCCCCCAGGACCAGGATTGAGAACCACTGGTGTAGAGGATGTAGTGCGAAAGTGTAAATCAGTCTTTAGTTTTATCTCATGCGTAGCTGGTGCAACGAGCTTTGCCTGCCCACGGACTCACTTCTGCCTCTCCATCGCTGCACTCTCAACAAAGTGCCTAGGCCAATCACTCTGCTCTGGACTGTTGGCTGTCGCCTTTGTCCTTTTTTGTAATATAGGCGTTAAGGTTACCTCTTATCTGTCTGAAATGCACGTCCGCCCAGGCGAGAGTTTTCAACTGGCTGGTCATTAACCAGCCATGTCACATCTGTGGACTGAGCGGGTTGGTTTCCAATAGACACCATGCACTGGATCACCAAATGTGAGCCTGCAAGTTAACAGCACTATTAAAGGTTTGTGAGTCTGATAATCACTACATAACAGTAGGAAACAAACACTGGCCTCGTTCACTCACTGTGGGAAGGATCTTACAGAGAAATTATGATTCAATACCTAAAAAAACTCATTTTTAAATGACCAATTAAGTGAGAGAAAAGATGAAAAGCCCATCATGGAGAGTACTTGAATGCAATTATAAGTCACTTAAATTGAAATGTGAGCAATCAAAATGTATGTTTGCTTTATGACTACCCTTACCAAAAAGAAGTATACTTCAAGTTTTTTTTATTAAGTATACTTAAGTAAAGTTGAAGTATATTTTTAAGTATACTTTATGTAGTAAGTATACAAATATCAGGGTACTAGTAGTATACTTTTAAGTGTACTATTTTAATACTCCTTGGGACTAAATTGGCCCACTGTCTAGTATATGAACGTATACTTTTAAGTATACTTTAAGTATAACAGTAGTAAACTTTGAGTACACAACTAGTTCACATCTATGTTTTCAGTTTGTACTGCAAGTATACTAAAAGTGAACTTATAGGTATACTGATAGTTTACTAATTAAATACTTTTTTATGCATTTTTAGTACACTTTGAAGTATAGTCTCAGTAAACTACTAGATTAGTAGTTTTATACTGTAAATTTTCTTTAAGTGACCTTTATATCATACTTTAAGTATACTACTATGTCCCTTCGTAAGTATTACTATGTGTTGATTTGTTATATAAATATCTGAGCATACAAAACATTATGAATATCTTTGTCTAATATGTTGACAACATTGTCTATGTTTGTAAAGCATTTTACAAGATTAAAATATCCAGGGAATGGATATAAGTGGTTGAAAGTATCTAGGCCTCAAAACTAGATACACAACCCTCAAGAACGGTGGCAATCAGCAAATATTAAAAAGATGAGATGTTTATGTCACAGTACAACAAATAACTAACAATAATGACAAAACAACAACAAGAAAGTTTAAATGAAGTCAGCAAACAGCAAAACAATAATCCTATAACACTAACTGGATAATTTATTCATGCTGCATTGCATGCTGGGAACTTACAAAGCCTTACAATTTCAACAATATGAAATTCTTTTTTCAGACAACTGTGTTTGACTGGCTGGGACAACATTTGCTGTAATTTTGTTGGTCTGACAAGGGTTTTATATAGTTTCAAGAAAATAGTTTTTTTTTGTTTTTTTTTTTGAGTATTTGAGACTCAAAATGTTTCTTAAAATGGAAAATATGTAATTGCATTTTTTACAGTGTGGAAGCATCTGTTTCGGTTTCGTCACTTGTGTTTTGGAAATTCTGTACAGAAGATGTGTAATAGCATCTCTCATGTATAACAATGAAAACACGGATTCTCACACAAGTATAGTTCAAATATATTTAGACTTTTTCTAAGTATAAGTCATATATACTTAAATGTAATTTTAAGTATATTTCTGATAAGTACATAAAAAGTACACTGAAAGTATACTTTCCTATTTTTAGTTTAAAAGAAGTATACTAATAGCACACTTGAATTAACTTCTTTTTCGTAAGGGTACTTATTATTATTATTATTATTATTATTATAAAGTCTAGGAAATTAAAGCTCAAGTCTTCCCTCATGCTGGGGGATCTGTTTACTGTCATTTTACTCAAGGATTACATTAAGATGTGAACTTGTTATTTACTTCAGTGTTTTCACTGTCCAATCCAAATGAAACTGGCTACGCTCCACTTCATATTAAGCATAGCACGTTTTTGTTGCGGAATACAATGCCTATCTATCTTTATCTGACAGTAAACCCCTGTAAATCAGTATTGTTAGCAGTGGACACTCACCTACTTGGCTTTCAGTGAAGGATCCGTTGGCAGGAAAGACAATGTAAGGGAATGAATGGCTTGATGCTGTGAGAAAACATTGTTCAATTACCAGGGAGTAGAATTCAAACTGTTATTTTAATCTGTTTTTTGGACCAATATGTTGGTTAATTCTGATATCATTTTTTAAAAAGCATCTCTGATACTTGCATGTGAAAGCACTGAGACTGTTACAGGTGACAGCTTCTGGTGTAGGACCATCTGATACTGGGACTGAAAAAAAGGAGTTAGGTGGAGTCATCATCTGCTCAACTATCTGACAGGTTTAGAAAAAAAGAGAAGCATGACACAGGAAGCAGAACGTGGGGTATTTACCTGACACTTGAACTCTCCAGGTCCTGCTCACGTTATACCGGGTATTGTTGAAAATCACACTTAGCCTACAAGTGTAGAAGCCCTCATCTTTAACAGAGATGTTTTTGATGGCCAGAATTATGCCTTTATCGATTGAATACTGTCCTGTGCCAATAGGGAGAGCTGTGCTCTGAAAATCCTGTAAATTAGTACATTTTTCAATCATTTTGTCCTTTCAATTCAAATATTGATTTACATGTTTTACACAGTGTGCAGTGACCTACCTTGTACCACTTTGGATTTTCTGACCTTTTGAAGTGTTTCAAATGGGGACAAACGATCTCTGTATCTTCTCCTGCACGTGCGCTGTAGGGCATTACAGTCATGTTCGGCTCCTCTGCCTCATAGATCATTACTGTAATACTGCCAGTGAAGCAGAATGTGTTGGTCCTGAGTGAAAAATGCATAACTAACTCCAGTTAGACCTGCATCATACGTTCTGGGAACTTCATCGTTTCTAACACACATTTTAGTTGGTGCCTTTATTGGACTTTTCATAACATATAAACAATTGTTTGATTCTTAAGCATGTTAACACAGTGTTGTGAGAAATTAGAGCAGGTGTGTAGATGGTATACATTTAGTTTGTTATTTACTATTTATTAAAAGCATAAGCCCTAGAGCATGACGATAATATATTTCCAAAAAGCTATAATATCTGATATGAACTGTCTCAAAAATGTTGTTTTTACACTCCAGAGTGCTTAAAAAAATCTAATATTTCAGGCTGGCCCATAGATTGCATCTTGAAAACATGATGACATGATGACTTTATTAATTAGCCATTGGCTCACATATTTAGACGGCGGGACTTATTCCAACATATTGCATGTTGCATTTGGCACTTATGTAGTCGCTGACACAAGTCAGTGTTTCCTGGTTTAAGAGATGCTCTGTGGTGTAACACTATGTTCTCACTGACTCTTGAAAACTCTTTCAGATGGGATCTAGTTGCTGGAACACATGGACACTTCCTCGCTAGTTTGCAGGAAGAATAAAATTGTCTATTGGTGCCATCTTTGGCACTTTAACTAGACTACATTCAATCCAGGAACAGACCTGAATAGCCCTGTTTATATTACCATAGTACATATGTCACATTTGTTCTCATTGCTTATAATCTGCATTAATAACATAAAAACATTTATGATATAGATAACTTGTATAAAAATAAACCATGCTTTAGGTGCAAGAGTGGTGTCAAGTACATACTAGGTTCATATTTCACTCCGGAAGCAAACGGTAGAAAAATTTCATTTAGAGCTTCATTTAACTTTTTTCATTTAACTTTTTTCTGCCATTGATTTTAGAGTGAAAGTCATACCGTTATACTGTATATTAAAAACAATCCTCTAGTGAAAAATATATATAGTGAAATATATTTAAAATACATTTCATGTTAAGTATACTACTTAATAAAAATACCCTGCAATTGTACTTTTAGTATGCTAAACTTGTATATTTAAAGTCTGTTAAATTGGAACAACTAGTTTTGTAGATAACGCACTTTAATTGTGTGGAAGTAGTCCTGAAGACCAACTAAAGATATACTTGGGTCATTCCTGGGATTTGGTGCCTACTGTGTCCCCAGTAAATATAATGATGTTATTGTGTTGTCTTTGACATGAATAACACCTTTTGAACTTTTGAGCACATTAAAGCTTTTTTTTTTTTTTTTTTTTTTTTAAAAAAAACAAAACAATTCTTAACATTTTACAGCATTTTAAAACACCAAATATCAACATTTTTTCATGTCCACCCTGTCAAGGGGAAGGGGTCATTTCCAGTTTTTGGTGCCTTTTGGGCATCATAACAAAGTAAACACTTTTTTTTAAATCATTTTTTTTGTGTATTTATGATAAGGAGATGTAAAACATGTGAAAAATAATTTTGGTCAGTCTTAGGTGTATAAATTCGAGGATCCATTTACTAAACAGGGTGGACACTAACAGAGTGGACATTTTGACCTAAAATCAACCATTACAGTAAGTCTAAGCAAAGAAATGCTAACACCGATGATCTGTCAAATAAAAAAGAAATGTTTTTTAAAATGCTTTGAGTGGACCAAATCAAATTGGAAAGATAAAATAAGTAAAAACAGACAATTAACAAAACAGAGGCTCTCTCTCACCTTCCCCAGTTGCTTTCCCTCTAATGAAAGGATGTCAGCCATTCTATATTATGTAATTTCCTTTTTCCAACTTTCATTTAAAGCGCCAGCAGTCAAATATAACAGGGTGGACAGTATTTTGAGGGACATTTTAAATTAATTTAATACTTGGAAACTATATCATATACATTAGAGAAAACTATTATTGATATTCCAAACAATTGGAAAAAAAAAAAGGTAGACACAGGCTTGGGGACATTGGGGATCATATGATCTTTATCAATAGTGACATTAAAACATATCTCAGGCTTAATATTAAGAAATGTGCATTGTGCACAAGTAGTAGTATTCCAAATAAAGTTTAACTACAAGTTTTATATCAGTAAGTCTTAAGTGATATGTCAGTAATTGTGTTAACAGAACTATACTTAGTATAAAAAAAATGCATTTTAAATCTATTACTTCAGGGGTGCTCAACCCTGGTCCCGGAGATCTACCTTCCTGCAGAGTTCAGCTCCAGCCCTGACCAAACATCCTGAACCAACTAATTAGAATCTGAATGAGCACTTAATAATTACATACAGGTGTGTTTGATCAGAGTTGGAACTCTAATCTGCAGGAAGGTCAATCTCCAGGAACAGGGTTGGGCACCCCTGTATTACATTATTACTAGGGTTGTAAAATATGTTTGTAAGTAAAGATAATCTTAGAATTGGTTACTGAATTTCAACTGTGATAGCAAACAGGAACTGAAGGAGAATTCAGGCCAGGACTGACCTGAAGATGTAGGCGTAGGTTCCAGAGTCTGACGGGTGAGACGGGAGGAGCAGGATCCTGCGCTCGGTCGGCATCACCCGATCACGGCCGGTCCTCACACGGCTCTCGTTCCTCAGGTTGGTGTGACGGATGTGGAAGGTCGAATTGTTGTCCACTCGCAATCTCCTGTAATTAATTGCATCTTCAAGAAAAGGGAATCTGATGATAACCGCTTCGCCTTGAACTCGATAATCCGGAATCTCTGGACTCACAGCCACACAACTGTCTGAACCAACAACCAAAAGAGCTTATTAATCAACTAATAGGGTAGCACACTATCAAAATCAGTTCACTGATTCAGGACATTCTGTATTAGGCTATTCAGATGTATGTGTGCTTCACGCTTTCCTCTCAGTAACAACACAGCGAAAATGACACAGTGAGAAACTGCACTGCAGTCAATTCACATCACGTTTAGACATTCATTTACACAGCACTTTATACAACAGATTGCTTTAAAGCAAGCGGCTTTGTAGTATTACTCATGAAAATCCACGTCAGCATCCCTTTCGATTAGGATTACAACTTCAGTTTCTACTTTAAAACAGTTCTCCAGTTTTTACTCACAGACATCTGACCTCGACGGACTGAACAGAAATGAATCAAAGTAGATTTCCACGCCATTTTGAACTCCCAAAATGAACTTTGACCTGATTTTGTCTGAAATCACATCACACATTCGATACTTTTCAGAATGAGTACCTTCAGGAATAAAGTGGAAAACGACAGGATTGATTTCCTGTCAGATACAGCAGTGGTGTTTTGGTAAGATGTACTGTAGTAGTTAATCCTTGCATCCGTTCATCCATTCTCCGAGCCGCTTGTCTTCTGTAAGGTCGCAGGGATGCTAAAGCCTATCCGGTAGTCTCAGACCGAAGGGAGACGCCCTGGCCCAAATGGTCAATCCATGACAACATGGGGCACATTACACTCCATCTGCTCTTGAATCAGCCAACACTCAAACTCGTGACTCATTTTGACAAAACTCATTCAAAAACATATCAAAGCTGTTTCCCAGGGGAAATGGTTCTGTAGTAGTCTGTGTTTTCTTTGCAATCAGCCGGTGGTTCTTGCTGTGGTAGCTGTGAGTAGAGTCGATTCTTCTAAAGTCAAGTACAAGTCAGCTAAACCCAACTAAACAAGCCAGAGGCGGCAAGGAAAAACTCCAACGGTGACAGAACTGGAGAAAAAAACCTTGGGAGAAACCAGACTCAGTCGGGGGGCCAGTTCTCCTCTGGCCAGATGAAACCAGTACAATGTGGTTTAATTCCAAGGCTGCAACACAAGTCAGTTTTTGTAGACGACTAAACAGAATGTTCAGTTCAATTCCAAAAGTCAGTTCAGTTTCAAGAGTCACTTCCTAAGGTTGCACTTCAGGAAATCAAGTCCACAGAAGAGCCTTATTCAGTTGAACAGTAGTGCTAATACTCAGCTCTCGTCTGGTCCCCACTAAAGCTAAAGAGGGTTGATCCTGCTCAGTTTCTGGATGGAAGGCCTGCTGGGAAAGCTAGGTTTCTGCTGGTTTCTGCTGGTAGAGGTGTCAGTGAGGCCAGCAGGGGGTGCCCATCCTGTACTCTGTGACGGTCCTAATGCCCCGGTAAAGTGATGGGGACAGTCTACTGTCAAAAAGCACTGTTGTTTGGTTGAGACCATAAAACGAGTGAAGAAATTGCTATGTAAATGTAATGAATTATTTATTTGCTATCCCAAAAACATTGATTGTTCACGTAGGTGGAGAAATTCGCTGTGCAACCTCACTCGTCCATTCTAAGCATGAATATTTATGCTATCATGTAGCTTAAAGTAATGTTTAATTGTCATTACATATTTCTATTGTCTTGCTTAAAATGTTATTCTTTATCTGATGTTTTTGTTATTATGTTATTATTGCTATTGTAACTGACACTATCAATTTACTGTCTTTTTGTTTACTTAGGTACTATTTTCTTAAGTAAGGTGCACATTTCTTGAAACCCTTAGTAGAAAGATCTGAACTGATCACAGTCTGGTGTTAATCAGCCGAACGCAAAAGTGTGATCTTGCTTCAGTTATTTTGAAAGTACTTTCAGTAGTCAGTTCATTCAATAGCAAACAATGCAAAACACAAAGTCTTGTAGCTGAATTACAGATGCTACAGTGTGTCTGAGAAATTCATAATGCTTATATTTTAACATTAAAAGGTGTGATAAAGACATGAAGACAGTCATAACCTTAAAAATAGTCTACAAGAATAAAACTCTAAACTAAATTGATTTGTATAGAGCTTTTTATAGGTTGAAATCAGCTCTACAGAAAGTTACAAGACATCTAGAATACTACACAGAACAATATCAAAACCTAATAAATCGTAATCACACAAATGAATTTAATACAAATGGACATCGTGACTGACAAAAACAAAGTGTTATTCTAATTTTACAAACAATTTGCTGAGTCTGTCTGTTCTTGATCTCTCAAGTCGATTGTGTTTGAATGAGTTAATATTACACATAGGGCTATTATTTTGTGAAACTATACATCAGAAAGCTATTCATTTATAGGGACTGAAAAGGCAGCACAAAGACTAGATTGAATTTTTGTTGATTGTACAGTTTTACATTTTGTAAAAACTAGATGAAATAAGCTGTTTCTGTTTTTTACGCAAAACACGAAAATACGAGCAAAGTGTTTTGCAATGACTAAAAATAGAATTTTCTGCTGTGCAGTGTAAATCAGACAATGTAGGTCACATTTGACCAGCTAAGACACTACAACAGCAACACAATGCAATTACATCTTTATTTTTTAATAGTATTTTATAAAATAATCCAAGTTTTAAGACATTTCAAGCAGTGAAATCTCGTATCATTATTACACATGGGTTTTTATTAGAACACTGAGAGGATGCGTGGAAAGTTACACACTGTGCATGGACTCTGTGTATGGATATGGTATAATATTCTGTAGTATTGCATTAACTCATCCTTACCCTTTAGAGGCAGTGCAGAGGTCAGGAATAATCTCACAGAAAACATGACAATATATGTGCTGAAATCAAAGAGACACTGGAAGGAAAAAGCAGACGTCAGAACACACAACATGACCATCAACACACCTTAACATCTACAGAATCTGAAGCATTTCTGCTGTCCTAAATAACAACTGAGAATAATGTAAGTGAATTCAGATCTATAATCATCAAATGTGTCTCTGAACTCGACAGATCTCTGCATTATTAAGTGTTATAAAAATATGTTATTAATAAAGTATCCATCCACATGTATTCATTATGTAGTAGAATGTGAACGCTGGCTATGGAATTTCAATGCTCTGTCTCTCACCTGCCTGTTGATGATCATGATGATGATGATGATGATGTGAAGAGCTTTGCTCACAGAAGTAGAGACCAGAGGACATGAGCAGCATTCAGCAGTTCTCTGTGTTTCTGTGTCTCTTATGGACAGGTTACGGGGGAATCCCTGATCCCATTCACACCACGCTTCCTCATCATTACGTGGAAACTCCACATTTCCCCATCAGAGCAGCGGTCCAGCTTTCTCTGCACAGCACGTGCAGAGAAACACTAAGAACTTCACACTGACTGTTATGAGTTTGCTGGAGAGGATGCAGACAATCTGCAACAGCATAAACATATGATGTTAGGACACATGACGAATTGTGTGCAACCAAACATACAGGCTGTTTAACAGCTGAGACATGGTGTATTTGATCAGAGAGTAAGCTAGATTTCTTAATAGTACACTAGACACTTAAATCATGGGCTGTTTGAGCACAAAGTGTATCCATTCATGTGTTTGTGTGCTTTGCGTGATCCGTCTGACGCAATCATGATGTTCTAAAACAAATGCCTGCGTTTGTACATTTGGGAAAAAAAAGAGGAAACTGATGACACACTCTTAGTTCCCTTACAGACCTCTATGATATATATGTATATATGTATATGTATATACACACACACACACACATATGTGACCCTGGATCACAAAACCAGATTTATACATCATAAATAAACTTTTCATTGATGTGTGGTTTGTTAGGATAGGACAATATTTGGCCAAGATACAAAAAAATCCAAATATTGAGAAAATCACCTTCCTTTAAAGTTCTTCAGATAATGTTCTTAACAATGTATATTACTAATCAAAATAAAGTTTTCATACATTTACAGCAGGAATTTTACAAGATATCTTTACTTAATTTCCTATTAAGTTCCTGATCTTTGCCCTAAAAGAAAAATCAATACTTTTGACCAATACAGTGTATTTTTGGCTACTGCTACAAATAAACCCCAGCGGCTTAAGACTGGTTTTGTGGTCCAGGGTCACATATAAATCACACACAATGCAGATGCACACAAATGTGGTGAGCACACAAAAAGCTGAAGCGTGATGGTGGTAGTAGTTCCCATGTTTACTTTAAGTAACAGTTGCATAAATCATGTTCAGTCATTTTTAACAACAGCTCTTTCAGTTAAAGATTATTCATTGTTCATTATTCAACACACATAGCATTAGTCACTTGTCCTGTCATCAGTTATTTTAAGATGTTGTAACCTCACATTAATGTAATATACTCTTGAGTACTCAAGTCATTTTTTCTCAGTTATGAAGACAAGATTGCATGTGCTGGGATTTCTTCCAAATGAAAGGTCACTGTCTTCTTGCCCCTACTGTGGTTAGTTTTGACCACTAAATGCTCATATTTACTCATATTAGTCACAGTTCGTTGTGACTGTGCAAGACATAAACTAGTTCTGGAATGCATCATTTGCCTTTTAATTTTGCCACACTGTGACTCTTTGACATTTGATGAACTGAAAGATTACACAAGTCTTTATATTATTATCCTTCTAATGAACTACTCCTACAGATAACTGCTCCTAATAGTTCACAAATAAACATTGTGTGTGTGTGTGTGTATGTGTGTATACATACACAAAGATCTACACACAAGTCACCTTCTGAAAGAGTATTGAATGTCTGGCTGTAAAGAAGAAGCAGAAATATTTAATATAACGCAATCATCAAACATCTTGATGGAAGCTATCTACTCCATCTATGTTTTGATCAGCAATCTTAACCTGATCCAGACAGAATTTTACAAAAATGTGATTCCCCTTCTAGAGAACTCACGCTGCATCCTCTAGTGGACACTTTGACAGCCGCCAGCAGGACCGGTGTCTAAAACACATGTGAAAAAACTCCAATCCTACTGGTCCCGTGACTTCAGGTGCCCTGTAGTATAAAAGGGCACCAACTTTAGTTGTCTTCAGGAGGCGTATGTCTGAGAGCGTGTGTGAGAAACCAAGGCAAGTGAGTGTTTTAGGAAGTGTGTCCCTCTGTGCCCAAGGTTTCTGACACTTGAGGATACACGATCTATGCGTTACGTGTCTTGGTCAGAAGCTGGTTCAGGTCCCACTGCTGCTGAGGCACAGCAAAGACTTGCGGGGTTCGCAGGTCAAGCTTGCAGAAAAGTTTAAGAAGAGTATGTACCTTTTAAAAGCTTCTGCTGTGAGCTTGGACGCTCGGCGGGGTCCAGACGCTCTTTTGGGTCATCGGATCAAGCGGATAGTGCTATATTGAGCATGTGTGTTCAATGTTACACATTTGCTCCTATTCCCGAGGGATGTGGGACAATATGTTTGTAGCGGGCTGTATTTGAGTTGTTATGACAATGTGTGAGCGCGGAGTTGTTTTAGCCTTGATCTTGTGAGACTGCGGGCAGAGCTATATTCAGCCTGGTTGTGCCTCTCTAATATCCATATTATTGTCTCACTGGGCGTAGATATATCTTGAAACATAGTTGTTTGAGGACAGCTGTATTCCCAGCTAATTATGGGGAATGTTCTTTCCTGTGTTAAGCCAGAAGACTTTAGGAGTGGTTTGCCTCCCCAGTCTTCTGAGTATTTTTAACTTAGCGGTCCCTCTGAATCCCACTTATCAAGTTTGGGCTGAGTAGACTGTTCCCCCTCTTCAGAGCTTTAAGTGAACAGTCCTTGCTCAGAGTGTAGTTGTCTGTGGATGGTTATGCTCCAGCTCAAACTTACTTTGCTTTGGAATATAGTGGTCTGAGGGCAGCTTTGTTCAAGTCTGGCTTCTATGACTAGGTTGGGTTCCCCCTGGCACAAACTCTCACAAGTAAGCACTGAATCCTTGCCTAGGAAACTTGTATTTGAGGATAAGTGTGTTCCAGCTTGGCGACTGCCAAGTGTCTTTAAGTAGTGGTCTTCGTGAACCCCCACCTAGACTGTTCTGTCTCCCCTGTTTGGGTTTTAAGTAAATGGCCCACTCCCTGTGATCTGGGGGGGTCTTCAGGCTTATCTTAGAGAACTGCTATTTGAGGATAGCTGTGCTCCAGCTCGGTGACTTCTCGTCCTACTAGGTTATTTAAGTAGTGGTCTCCTTAGCCTCGTTCAGACTGTCGGCCCATATCTGATTTGTATGCAAATCCGATTGAAATCCGATCATATTTAGGTAGTCTGAACAGCAACGAACTACATGAAATCCGATTTGGTCAAATCCATTTCGAGCTACATTCGTATGTGGTTTGGAATCCTATTCAAATCGGATTTCTGCTTTTTCACGTTTTCATGCCACGTAAAACGTAAACACGTCAGGCGTTTTTGTGGAAAACATAAAAACGTCTTTGCAGAAACAAGCTTGTGTTGTTGCGAACTGCAAATCAAGTGGGAAAAGACAATATACAGCTAGTATACGCACCTCTTTGAGTTTTGAAACCAGCGGAGACGGCAGCACAGAATAAAGTCGCACATTCCAGCTTCCTGCATTTCTGCCGCTGCTTTAGAAGACGAAATATAATCAAACGCGACGGCAACGTTGTCATATCACAAGACAGCATCTATATTGCAAACTGTAATGCTGTTATTGTTGTTTTTGGTGTTGGCATAACAACGCAACGGCATTGCCATAGAAACCAACGAACATTCCGTGAAACGAAAGAGCGCTTATGGACACACAAATCGGATTTGAACGGTTGCGATATGACTGTGTGGACAGTCAGTTATTCAAATCCGATTCCATCTAGATATGGACAAAAACGGATTTGGGCTGACAGTCTGAACGAGGCTCTTGAGCCCCTTTTGACCACTGTTGGTGGTTTGAAGATAGCTATGTGCTAGTCTCAGCCTTAGATGTCACACCCATGAAACGTTGGCTAAACATCTGATGCAGAAGGCACACTTAGCTGGAAACACTTCAGGAGTTTCGAAGTCATCATCAGATTGGTTAGATTATACCGGATTTCCTGGAGACGTGTGTGTCACGTTCTTTAATGTTCCGCCTGGAAACAAAAATTCTGTGGCACCAAACCCCCTCACGAAAGAAGAAAGCAGTCGTGTTTACAGCTGTGACAACGAGCACTTATCAGGATCAACTAAACACTGGACTTTCAAAAGTGTGTGAAAAATGTAAAGTTTGAGGCATAGAATCTTTAGAATATGTCTCAGAGTTTTACACACCGGTCTGTTATTGTGGCGACATTTCCACGCCCCTAAACAAAACGACATATGATTGGTTGCTGTACCTGTCAGTCATATGGCCTTTTGGGTGGGTCTTGGCCATTCAAAGCAGCCAAAGTTCCCAGACCTTTTGCTGTCAGTCTGAAGGTCTGGCTACACGAGACTAGCTGTGACAGCTTGGTGATTGGTCCCTTATTTAAGGCTTTTAAGTAGCACTCTCCCCTGCTAGGGATTTAAGCAGATAGTCCACTCTCTGGGCAGTTTTGTGGGAAGGTATTGATAGACAGCTCACATAGCAACGCTATCTAAGGATTGCTGTGTTCCTAACTTGGTTTGGATGTCTCTTTTTCTCCTAAAACTGGGTTCCCTATTTCTGTTAAGCTATGTGAACAGCCCGGGGGTCAGTGGCTTGGCCCCTTTCTGAGGAAAAGTTAGGTGTATGTCTGTCGCTTCCTTGGAGCTCTATCACCAGGTGAAAAGGCGCATGCCTCAGTTGAAATTTCATTCCCCAAAGTGTCCACTAGAGCAGTGGTTCTCAACTCCAGTCCTCGAGGCCAACTTGAGTGTGACAGATTTAGAAACATACAAAATGTGCAGATCTCAGGTTATACATGTAACCATGGTTCCCCTGAGAGGGAACAAGACGTTGCATCCTCTCGCCATGCCTTGTGCCTGCCTGTTTAACCTTTCCTTCAGACAACTGAGTTGTTAACATGTTCAGCAGGTGCCCTTTCATACTATCGGGCACCTGCCCATGACGTCACAGGCTATGTGGACCAATAGGCTTGGAAGTTTTATCCACAAGAGGACTTAGTGTCTCATTCCCTTCTAGGGAACCGTGGTTACATGCGTAACCAGCAAAGTTTTCTTAGCTTTTTTGAAACTTGTGGTAATAAAAAAAACAAAACAAGAAAATGTGTTTTTTTGTTTAAAAGCCGAAGGTCTGTTGACATTTTCATGTTGAGATATCCATACAACAAAATATCTAGTCACAATGTTAAAAATGATGGCAGTGGCTGGAAACTGATGAGTAATCAGTTCCCTGAAATGCATTTCCCTAGAAGCGCCAAGTTCCCCGCAGTGCTGCATTTCATGTTACTTTTACCTCATGGCCATAAATCACTTTATACTAAATGTAAAACTGAACAATTGCAAGGAAAATGATTCAATAAAATCATGACATTTACCATAAGGATAAACTTTTGGATTTTAAAATTTCAGTTTTCTTTAGAGGGTTGTGAATGAAGACGATGCATGTTCTTCCTCTAAGAGATGTTAAGTAATGGAAATAGCATGAGAAAGTAGCATGTGGTGTGTCCAGCAGTTGTGAGATGATACTCCACTCTTCCACCAAGACACTTGCGAGCTCTATGGTAAGGGCTATGGTTAGAAAAACACCTGCAGAAGCAAGTGACCTTCCTCTTCTGAAAGTTCAAGACTTCCCCAGGCTTTCAGAAATCCTTCCCAAACAACAGACATGCACCGTACAACAAAATGACAGTAGAGTTTACATGAAGGTCATTTCTATGAACCGTTCAAACACGACAAATAACACAAGCATCACTCCTTAAAGTAAACCGAATTTATTTTCAAAGAAAAACAAAGGACCATCAGGAAAATACAGGACTTCCTGTCATATAGAGAGAGGACGTACGATACAGTGCCACGACTGAAAACAGACAACCAGTCAGCCAAGAACAGATTCAGAAATTCAAAGCAGCGCTGAGGAAACACCATCTGAATTATTATCACTGATTAATTAACAAGAATTGTGGTTGAAATTTAAAACAAAACAAAACAAAAAAATCTTAAAATAAAACACAATAATGAACATTAAATTTACAAAACTTTGCTTGTTTAAACCTTTTTTTCTTTTTTCCAGGTGAATTTATTTTAGGTCACTATATCAGGGCAATAACTGAAACATCACAATCGCTAGTTGAATCTTAACTATGTGAAGGACTGTGAAATTCTCAAAGTTAAAGCTTAAAAAAAGCGTCAAAGCAGTTTCGTTTTGTGGCTGTTTCTAAACATGTACGCTTCACTTTTAGTTTCTGCCACTGGCACGGTTCACGTTCTTCTTATAACAAATCTCAAGTTCGACAGCTTCGTTGAAATCTTAAAATGATCTAATACTAATTAACACAAGTAACATAAATATAGAACTTATAGAACATATAAATCTATAGTGTATGTGGGGAGAAATGAACTAAACAGAGACAATTCCTCCGGTAACCATAACAGACATCATCCAACAGATTCACTCCAATCAGTAGAAGAGTGTGTGTGTGTGTGTGTGTGTGTAAACTTTAAAAACAGGAAGAGGAGACAGAACAAGAGCAGTGACACCAGAAACGTTGTGTGGCGAGCGTCTCTGGACTCGTGTACGCTCATCCCTTTCATTTGGTTCAGTCGCTTCATTCCACAGTCCTGCCTTTCATTACATAAACACAGTTCAGTTTCAAATCATAATAATCATAGTCCATGACCAAGATGGTCTTTCACATCAGACTGAAGGTAGTGTTTCATCACAGGGATCATTACTCCATTTGTGATGGTCTGCACTGGGTGCCGCCCGATGAAATCCACTTATCTCCAAAAAGCATGGAAAAACTTACGAAATAAATCAAATGTCTACGTTTTCTGGTCTGGATGTTGAGTGGACCATTCAGTTTCAATTTTCCAGGTCCAACGCATGAGATGCCAGAACAAGCTTTCACTCATGGTTTCTCAAAGACACAAAAGGATTGGATACGGACATCTCAAAACAAGTAGAGATACTCATTAAACAGCTTAAGACTCCTTCACTGCTCATTTTGATGCACAATTCAAACAACAGGAATGTCATCAGACATGAGGCAGAAGAAAAAAAACGGATAAAAGACAATAAAAAAAATTAAAGGAGAAGAGATGAAATGAGGGGAAGAAAAGAGACGCCATGAAAGCAGATGAGAAGATGATGAGGACGGGCAACAAGGAGCCACAGGACAGTCCGCGTTAAACAGACTAATGAATCCAAATCCATGCGTTTGATGTGCCAAAAGCAAAACCGAAGCTAACGCGGCTGTCCGCTTCCGGTTGACGTCACATGACCATTAGCTGACTTCATAAGACGCTCCATACAGAGCACACTGGGAACAACCTCTCAGGAATCCTCCACATTACTGGAACTACTCTGCTTAGTAAAATCAAATTCAGCAAAACGAAACAAAAACAACCTAGAAATAAATACAAGCCATAAATAAAAATACATGACAAAACAAAGCCATTTGTGTTTCACCATTGTCAGAACACGATGTGTGACTGAGAGACACAACAGCGGGATGTCACCGTTCCTCTCAGCCGAGTCAGATTTTATTAAACTCTAGAGAAAGACATTTACACAGACTAGCAATAATACTGTAGATACTCAAGCCCGTTCCTCATGCAGCACGCTGCACAAGGACGCAGTTTCAATTAGTGTGTTTGTCGGTTTGTCAGTCCTTCAGCGGGCTCTGGCCGTTCGTGTCGCCTGGCCTCAGCTGATCACGTCGAGAAACTCCGTCGGCAGCTCAGACCCGTGCCGTCCCGCGCTGTGCTTTACCAGCTGAGCAGGGAGGTGCGGCCCAGCGTCATGAAGTACACTTGACTAGAGCCTCCGGAACGCACAGACGCAAAGAAAACCTGCGTTAAACAAAACAGAGAAGCGTTACAGAGGCAGCTAACTGCTCACAGATCGGTCCACATGTTTTTCAATTTACAATCAACTCGCAATAGATGGAGCAGGGTCAGTCTCACAAAACCTCTCAGGAGCATGTCCTGTTCGGATCAGGCCATATTTCACCCCAAAATCAAAACACAGAAACAACCATATTTGGCAGAAGGAATGTAAAGCCCATTTTAGGACACAGCTGCTGCAAAGAGTTCCCATTAGATACTTATTCATGTTAAACATGAAAATAATACATTGTTAAAGCAAAGATAATTGCGGTAATTTAAGATAATAATACAAATTTCATAAAAATTCTTCATTTTCTTTATGAATTACTTTAGGTCAGGTTTTTGTGAGGTTCATAATCTCACAGGTGAAGCCCATGAACTGATTTTACAGCAGAAGCACTAAAAGAGGGTCCAAAAACGCACCTTGTCATTTCTCTCACACAGAAACTTGAGCCTCTGTGCTCTTTTGTGCATGAAAACTCCATCCAAGTGGCCCGTTTCCACAGAGCGGATCTCTATAGCCTTCTCTCCCCAGCCCATGATCTGGTTAGAGCGAATATAAGCTGCAAGATAAACGACACAAAATACAGGTGAGAAATGACTGTGTTCATAAATACACACTGGTAGGCTAAGCTAAATTCAGTGTCTCAGTCTCACTGTTGATTGGGACTAACTAATTGAGTGCCTTACTACTTTTCATTAAACAGATATTACAAATTAGAAACATCATTTAATACGCAGTAGGTTTCAAGCATGAGTAGAAAAATGGTTTTAAATGTCTCAAATGTTGATAGAAACAACAGGAAATAAGCAGAAGTGCTGACTATCTCCGCCTTTGTTCATGACCGACCTCCAACTTGCCTCAACACACATGCCTGGAAATTTCTTGCATGCTTGATTAGCTGGTTAAGGTGTGTCTAACTGGGGTTTGAGCTAAACTCTGCAGATGAGCACCCAATGTGAGGGAGGTGAGCCAGAGGAAAGCAGTGCATCAGGAGGAACTTCACCGCTCTTGATGCTGGTGCACAGACAGGTGTAAGATGGTGCTATTAAATTGTACACGGCCCTTCTCTAAAGGTCACTCATGGAGGTGTTGAGGATTTGGAGAGTCTCAGCAAATGATTAGTCAATGAATTTTCCTGGTGCCTCCAGAATCCACTCAGTAATGCAAGATACACCATTTATTACCCCATGTGAGTGTGGCAGTCAGGACATAGTCAGAGCTATCAAGTGTTTTTGGACTGGACAGGTTTGGGATTTTCTCAAAAACTTTGGGTAAGTTGAGCAATCATGGCCAGGGTTGACTGCAGTATAGACAACATCTCACTTTGCAGGAGTCAACCTGTCTATCGCCATGGGCTCAAGTAGAAGGAGTGAACCCTGAAGTGAAGATTCAGGCTCACAACCACATCTGTGAGTGCTTCTACATCTTCTAGATGCAGCCTCTCGCTTAGCTAATCCATCTTAGATAGCCTCTGTGAACCCATTCTAGAAAGCTACCACCTAGGCCTCATTGAGCCTCCACTGTGACGTTTCTAAACTGGATGCCATAAACCAGAGGTGGTGAACTCCGGTCCTGGAGATCCGCAGCCCTGCAGAGTTCAGCTCCAACCCTAATTAAAACTCACCTGCCTGTTGCTTTCTAGTAACCCTTCAGACCTTGATTAGCTTGTTCAGGTGTGTTTAATTAGGGTTGAAGCAAAACTATGCAGGGCTGCAGCTCTCCAGGACCGACATTCGCCACCCCTGCCATATACACTACGGCTGCCCTACTGGAGGTGAAGGCCGCACTCGGACACCTTACGGCGGGAGATAGGATGGTCAAATGCACCAGGGAACAGGCACTAGGATCAGCAGAGAAATGTTAGGGGCTTAGAGGTAAGGCAGCAGTGCCACTGTGGGCATCAGGTGCTGGAGAGGTGGGAGCTGATCAAGAATCAAATGGGATTTGAGGAGACGGGAAATGCTGGAAAAAGGAATGCAGAGGCCACAATGTTTGTGAGAGCACAGTCATGTGTTGCCATCAAAACCTTCTGCTGGGCACTTGCTGCTTCATAGCAGCGGCATCATGCTGAGATACTGCAGCAATGAGCTCATTCAGTCACGAGTCACTCTTACCCCTTTTCCACCAAGGCAGTTCGAGTGCTGGTTCAAAGCCAGAGCCTAGTTTCAAATTGGTTCTTTGTCGTTCGACACCTAAAACACCAGCTCGGAACCAGGAAAAGTGGTTTGTAAGTTGCACCAAAACATTGCTGGTCCAGAAGTAAGATCCGCTTGCAACAGGGCCTGGGGATGGGGTTGCCAGGACCAACAGAATCTTTTGACCAGTCTTTTTCTGAAATAGCAGCTAAACACACACACGTCGGACTCACGGTGTTTGGATGGCAAAGTAGGTTTGCAGAGCGTTGTTCATATTAGGCTTGTACGGGACGCGTCGGCGCTGTGGGACTGGATTGGGAGGTGGTGTCGTGCTAGCATTGCTAGGAAAGATGGCTCTGTGGTGGCTTTCTAGTCCGTGGAAAAGCAAACCGGTTCGTAAAAGGGCAATAGAACTAGCTCTGAACTAGCACCCAGTTCCGGCTGGTGGAAAAGGGGCCATATAGTCACCAGTGGTACTCCTCCTCAAGCACAAGATGTTTAAAAGTCTCAAAAATTATTTGAATAAAGTCCAAAGGCACTGCTAAATCCTTTAAACAAAAATTCTCAAAGTCAGACGTGTGTCTGCGACTGGTTAGATGTCCACGTTTGGGATCATCCAGCCAAGTATGGAGTCTGTATAATTATTAGTCTCTGATGCCCATAAACTTTCATGGCAGAAATAAGGAGAAGAAGAAAATAAGTACAAACACAATTGGTCTTTCCAGCACCTAGTTCTTGGGACCCTAAAAATCAATATTGGCCATTTGCCCTTCAAATTTACTCACCCAATGAATTATCAAATAAATAAGCTAGGCTTTCAGTCGGGACAAAACACAGGGATTCGTAAATAACACTCAAAAGCAAAAAAAAAGTTGAACTGATACGTGACCTGTATTTAACGCTGTATTGTGTCACGTATACTTGCACAGTGTAGCTGAACTATGCAAAAACCGCCGCAACTTGAATATAACTACATGTAAACATACTGACAGTAATTGACTAATAAAATACTACTTGGCTTTCTAAACACAAAGACACAGTAATGATTGAATAGTGGTGGAGGCATCATTAACATACCGACAGACGTGGGCATCTCGCCCCACTGCAGCACCACGTCTTTGGTGATGCGGCCGTAGGTGTTGACATACACGCCCTCGTCCTCATAACACACCAGCAGCTCTATGCCATCAGTGTTTGGCAGGATGATGATGGCATGCGACTGAATACTGGTCTGAATCTGAAAACAATTGAGAAAGAGGAAGATGAAGGGTCAGGAAAACACTGCTGCACAAATTTATATAAAAAAAAAACGCAACGAACACTCAGTACATACGTGAGTTGGCAGATAAATGTCATAGACGGCTCCCGAGTCCACATCCACGGCATGAAAGCCAGAGCAGGACCCATAGATGACCTTTAACCTTTGGCCTTCTTCAACTGTGAGGTCAACCAGCAGTGGCTTGTGCACCAGATCACCAAACGACTACCACACAAAGAGGAAAACGCCTCAGATTTTTCATTCTTTCATTGTGAGGGTCTTTAAGATCATAAAAAATATCAGCATACTTCAGTTATAAGGCCCATTTCCACCAAGAACGAGCATCACGATCTAGTTGGAAGCATGCTTTTTGTCATAAACAATGAATACTTTTGCGAAACGACTCAGTGTTTTTCTCTCCATCAGTCAGTGAACTAAAGAAGCTCACTGGTCACAATCAGCGCTGAGAGTCACTCACTGGCACGAGACCAACAAATGGTTGACAAGAGCCGCTTCTGCTGGGTTCAGAACATCACGCTTCACTCACACTGACGGTCATATTAGGTTATTCACCTTGAAAGCCATGAATTTATGGTACGGTTTGGGAGCCCACGCGTACACCTCTACTGAATTCTTCAGAGCCAGAACCAAGAACTTGATCCTCTCGTACTTCACTACAGACGAAACGAACCACACATCAGTGCAAGTGCCGTGCAACAAATGCAGGCAACCAGATCAATGCCTGATTAAGGAGCAGAAACAATACAGCACCACAGAATCATTCAGATATGAACACATACCAACTTTGTAGTGCACACAGCCCTCTAGATCCCCTACGGTGGTCCAGCCCTGCTTCTTCTCCACCTCAGGGTCATTATGGAGGATCTTGTTCCTCAGCCAGGACAGATAGTACACTCGCAATTTATTCTTCTTCCCTACAAAAAAAAGTAGTTCAGTTCTCTTGTTCTTTTAGTCCAGACCAAACTTACAGAACATCCAAATCAATGTCGCGTACTGGGATAAATGCGCTCGTTGAATATGGTGCTATGCTGTATCGGTTTATTTACTCCAAAGAGCTTATGAAATGTGTAAAGCATACATAGATCCACTGCATGGAGACGACAGCTCCCACGCCACGCCCATACTGAACTGTAATGGGTAACAGAACCAGGTGTGCTGGAGCATTCGGTTTTAATTATTTTTGCAATGATTTTTAACCAGGGGTTAAAATAATGCAGGGCTTTAAGGGATTCAGAGACCTTTTCAAAATAAAAGAAAATAAAAAAGCAACCATTTTTTATGGGATTCCAACGTTTACTTCACCATATTACAAATAAATTCTAATCTAATTATGACAAACTATATATCGTTGGAAAGGTCCAAGACTCCTAAATAGATATTGTGCCACTGTTTTGTGTCACAAATTATGTAGAAAAAGTAATAGATTAATTTATGACAAGAGTGTACCTCAAAATAAAAAAAAATCTACATCATAACAGGAGTTCTGACCTTTGTCACAAAAAGACTTTCTTTGTTGCTTTTTTCTCCTATCACGCTTTAGAAATCATAACACATTGTATATCAGCCGAAAACTTAAAATCTCAAAATTCATCCTTTGGAAACCATTTTAAAATCAGGCATTTCATTACCACTGAAAATGTACATTAAAAATCACATTACAAAATGTTTTTGTGCATCAATTATAAAAATTTGAATAGTGCATTTTCACATCTATGGTCAAAAATGGGAGTCACAGTTAAAGGGTTAAGGTATCTTTTAAACAGTATCATTACACATTTAAATACGGAGTAATAAAAACCGAGAAAAAAAAACAAAACAAAAAAAACACGTTTCAACATTTGGGAGAATGCAGTTTCAGAGTTCACTTTAAATGATGAATGACAGCTTATCAGCACTATTTCACAACTATTACAAAGTATTTTCACAGGATCTCAGGAGGTTGACTTGTATCTGAAGAGTGTCATGAAAGTTTCTTAAATGCAACAGCTGTTTCAAAAGCGTCTGCGTGTGTAATGGAATATTTCACCATGTCTAAACCTGATAATCTACAGCGTGTGACAACGTAATATTAAAACAGCATTTGCACAATTTCTCAGTTTTAAACTGATCGTAGTTTCCACATGTCATGTCTGAGACTCGACCACAGAGATAGACAGAAACAGAGGAAAATACAGGAACTGCACTGTGTATGTATACGAGAAAACCAGATCCCACGAGAGGATGTTACATAACAGAGATGTGATGCTGAAATACTCCTGCTGTCACACCAACATGCTAACACATCCTCCCTGCGTTCTGTGCTCTTCGCTGTCCAGAGATCACGCGTGTTAAAGCAGCCTGTAAAATCTTACCTGATATCGTCACGAGCACATTGAGTCCCTCCAGAACATCCATCTGCTGGAAGCGTCTGCGGCTTATGAGCGGGTAGACTTTACCCTGACCGCTGCGATCCAGCAGCATGAGGCCGCTCTCCGTCCCAACCAACAGATTCACACCTGCGATGAGACAGGAAGACAGGGAAACACTGCTTCAGACAGCCCTCTGCTTTTCCTCACGTCCCAATCACACTGACATGAGCAATATCACTGAAACTAAAGTCACACTGCTGATGTGTGATGAGCAGTGGTGATTCAGTGACCACATATCACACAAAAGCAAATTTCTGATCACTCTGAAGATGCTGGAAATGCAGTAATCCGAGACTTCAATCACACTTTTCTAGCATCTTCAGCTCACTCCAGTAAACTGAAACTGAAACTCAAGTTTTAATTCGGATGACACGGTTCAAAGCCTACTTTTGTTCTGTAACGTGACAGTTCTGAAACCAAATTTTCACGCAGAGTTTTTTTTTTTCGTTTTGTTTTTATACACAAGGAATTGACTGGATGGTGAGAAACGTCTCTATGTGAAGGATGGTTTGAAGGCAGAGAGGCAGAAGAGTTATTCTGATGAAAGATCAAACTTCACTTTTCTTTGGAAACCAAGCACCAATGCATATGCAACTATTATAGAAGGTTCTAACGCTCACTGATGCTCCAGAAGGAAACACAACGCATTAAACTTTTTTAATTTTAAGATCAGGGTAAATTTAACTTATTTTGTCTTCTGGGAAACATGCAAATATCTTCTGTAGCCTCTGAAGGGCAGTACTAAAATGGGAAAAAAATTATGATATTTAGGCAAAATAAGAAAAAGGTACACATCTTCATTCTGTTCAAAAGTTTTCACCCCCTGACTCTTATTGCATTGTTTTTCCTTCTGGAGCATCAGTGAGTGTTTGAACCTTCTGTAATAGTTGCATATGAGTCCCACAGTTGTCCTCAGTGTGAAAAGATGGATCTCAAAATCATACAGTCATTGTTGGAAAGGGTTAAAATGCACGAAAATGCTGAAAAACCAAAGAATTTGGAAGCTGAAGGATTTTTCTGAAGAACAGCAGCAGTTTAACTGTTCAGGACAAACAAGGGACTCATGAACAACTATCACTAAACAAAAACAGCTGTGGATCATTCAGGTAACAACAGTATTAAGAATCAAGCGTATGTAAACTTTTGAACTTTTTCTCCTGAGGACTACATGTAAACGTCTATTATGTGAAACATCTTATTCAGGTCAGTACTAAATAAAAAAAAAATAACATGCATTTTGCATAATCCCTCTTACTTTGGTAAAATAGCAAGGTGTATGTAAAGTTTTGACTTCAGCTGTATAAATGTAATTAAGAAGAAAGTCGTGGGTTTTTCAGTTTGAAACAGACTGAATTCCTTGTTGAGACAATTACAGCACACAGGCCTGATTTTTCTGTGATTTCAGGAGAAGAAAGTGTGTAGTGTCATCTTGTAAGCTGCTGTAATTAAAGACTGAACTGTGCTTCTTTTACTGTTAAGAGCAAATCCTGCTGGATTTTCCTTTCCCTACTTCATGCTTGAGAGGCAGCATCAGCTCTGAAGTCAACAATTACTCAAAATAATGCTTTGCACATGCAAGGAATCAATGCAAAAGTGCACTGGCATATCAATATCACAGAGCCTTTGTTCCTTTGATTTTGGTGATTTTTTTTTTTCCCGCTCTTGCGGTCAGACTGTGGTGGTGGATTGTGTATTTTGGGTCAGGAATCATGACGCACTCTTTGTCAGGTCTTGTTTTAACATCACTCACCCCAGAGAGCAGCGCACAGGATCTCCGAATTGAACCTCTTCTTGTACTTGCGGATCTCTGGAGTGTCATTCTGGGGCCGTGTGTTGACAGGATTGACGTTGACCACCGATCCCTTACGGGACGCGTCCTGCCGCAGAGCCTCCTGCAGTCGGGCATCATTACTGTAACCTGACAAAACTAGAGTCAATATTTAGGCAAATCAAGTCAGGCCACATTCATTTATATATCGCTTTTCACAATATGCATAATTTTAAAGCAGCTTTAAAAATTGTCAACAGTTTACATCATCTGTATCTTCATGACTTAATCACATTTAGCAGATTAAAGCTAGACTATGATATAGTTCAATTTTGTGATGATGCAAGCAATCAGGCAATTGAGATTTACTCTATAGTATATCTCACTCTGTGTAAGTGTACTGTACATATGCAGATAAATACAGTAAACATTTGACATGCTCCATTTCTGACACACTTCATGCTCTCACGTTACAGCACTACACGGAAAGCTGAAATAGATATGGAAAATTTGCTTTGATACATCCAGTATAGAGACGCCGTTAAGACTTCACAGACCATTTTCCTTTGCAAGTTTGAGCTCAGACATTTTTGGTGTCAACCTGCCTTAACTGCAATGCAATCAGACAGAGATGCTAGAAACCTCTTGGGGGTCAAAAAGAAGACCTCTGGTAACAAGCCTGGGGAGGACAGAACCTTCACCCATCTAGAGACTAATTCCTAGGGTTTTTGACTGCCATAAAAATGGCTTAGGACCTCTAGAATTCAAATGTGGATTGACCAAGTTTTTGACCAAATTCGTAACAATGTTAGGCTCTGCCGAGCAAATCTTCACTTCACTACTTTCAGCTGCATCTTGCAGATTAAGGACCTTCCAGATCTACACGAGGACCTCTTCTGCATGTTCCAGATGTTAGGACCCTTTAGTGCTCCAGGAGATCAGCATCCTTCAGTGCTTTGTCTTCAAGGCTATTTAAATGGATTTCCTAAGAAAAGGCTGAATTTTCCTTCAGCATTTTATTCTTTTGATACATTTCGTTAGATTCACTAGTGAAAATTTGCAGCACTTTCCACTTTTCTGATTACCACAAAAAATACTGGTATCAAGTGTTCAACAAAAGCAGCAAAACTACAGGTTCGGTTAGGATGGGGCTTTTGTGATGGCTGTGTCTCTCTTCACATGCAGAACCAGTGGAGTGTGACGCTCCAGCAGTGAGACTCTGGTGGCCACACAGGGAACTGCAGCCATCACACTTACCAGCATTATTGAGCGCACTGCCGGTGGATGGAGAGATCTGGAGGAGACGCGGATCAATGAAGGGTGTGAAAGACGAGGAAGACTTGTGCTTCGGCACGGTGGGAGTCTGTGAGAATATTATGAGCAAAGAATAAGAAAATACCAAAATGAACAGTTACACCTCAAACTTAAAGCACTGAAAATGTAAGCATTCTTTAGTTTATTAATTGTAATAATGTTTGCAAAAAGCTTAAGACTAACAGTCTAACAGCTACAACTAAACACACATATGACACAACATGCTGAATGACTTGATGGTGGTTGGTGGGAAAAAATGAATTGACTGATGGAAACAATGACCATTACAATTCGAGCAAAGAGAAAAAAAAAAGCAGAAGAAATGGATGCAAGCAAGCTGAAAAAGAAACCCTTCTGAGAAAAACATGTGTCTTTTCTTGGTTTCTGGGGCTTAGGTACATGACATTTGAATTCTCTTGAATTCAGAGTCAACACAGTGAAGAGTTCCTGAGTCACGTAGAGAAAACCTCCCTCATATTTTGCAATGTGGTTTTTTTTAAATTTACAAACCTGAAAAGAAAAAATAATCATCATGAATCACTTTACCCCATCACAACACATCAATGCCCACTTTACCTCATAAATGACACTTCAATGCCTGCTTTACCTTGTCACAACACTTCACCGGCCGCTTTACCACATCATGGGATGTCAACGCCTGCTTTACCTCATCACCACACTTTAATGTCTACTTTACCTCATCATGGCACTTCAATTCCCACTTTACCTCACCATGGCCATTTACCTCGTCACAACACTTCAGCGGTCACTTTACCTCATCATGGCACTTCAGTGCACGCTTTACCTCATCATGGCATGTTACCTCATCACGCTTCGATGCCCACTTTTCCTCATTATAATATTTCAAGCTTTACCTCACAACACTTCGGGCTTTACCTCATCCGCGGCACTTCAATGCGCTTTACAATACTTCATTTACCTCATCACAACACTTAACACTTTACCTCGTCACATTTCAATGCCCACTTTACCTCACCATGGCACTTCGATGCCCACTTTTCCTCATAATAATAATATTTTAATGCCCGCTTTACCTCGTCACAACACTTCAATGCTCACTTTAACCTCATCAGAACACCTCAACGCCCGCTTTACCTCATCACGGCACTTCAATGCCCATTTTTCCTCATTATAATACTTCAACGGCCGCTTTACCTCGTCATGTTGAAGGATAAACAAAGGTAGAGAGCTTCTCATGTTAACAGCCATCTAAAGCTCATTGCAGCTGCACAAAGACTCAGATGTCGGTGAAGATCTTGTGCTGTTTGTGGATGTGGTCAGTTTAGCTTGTTTAGTATGTGTGAGCTACTCGTGTCATCAGGACGAGTGGATGTGAGTAGGTGATGATCTCTTTGAAGCATTTGTTTTGACAAGTCTTAGACAGCATGACCCCAGTGCACAATGTAATGCAGGGTTTATAAAGAAACTTTTGTTGAAAAATGTGTCAGCCAACTGTATTGCAGAGTTAATAAAACCAGTTTTTACAAATACAAGACTTTTCTGGTCTTATATTAAATTTACATTTAATATAAGTGAACTTACAAACTCACAAAAATAACCTACATCACCTCTTGAAACTGCCAAATGATACTGCTTCTGTGTTGATTGGACATACAAGCTACCAAATTATTATTATTTATTTATTTAATCTTGGCTGCTTCTGTTAGAAACTTCACTATTTTTTATTCATTTTTTCATTCAGTTTTATTCAGATGTTCAAATAAAAACTATTACTAGACATGGGCATCAGTCATTTCAGCCAGTAAAGACTTGATGAAAAAAACGCCTTTTGCACATCTGCTTAAGCATGTGTTATCACGTTTGACTGGCTCATCAGTTTAGTGTTATTCACCAGTTAATGATGCTGGTTAATCAGTTAGAAGACGTTAAAAGTTTGCTAAAGAATTAGTAGCACAAAAAGGCAGAATCATTAAGAGACAGCTAAAACCTCCCACCATCAAAACACCAGAGAATCACTACACTGCAGCTCTACTGCACCAGAGCCAGCGGCTGTAGCCGTCGCTGCGGCTCACGGCAGACGTACCTCTGCTAGGCACGGGACTCTGTCCGAGGGACTGAGGGGGGACAGGGCAGGGCTGCTGGGAGAGGAGGAGGAGGGGGGAGAGCGCTGACTCTGCTGGAGCAGGTCGGGCAGCAGGGGATTTCGACCCCTAATGCAGTTCCTCTGCCCAATCTCTACAGGACTGGGACTAGGAGCCTCTTTCCAGCCTGAACCCAACACTGTCACAGGCCCTGCTCTCTGGAACTGAAAAAGGTAAACGTCTGGGTCCATGCATGTGCAACGCTTTAAGTCAACGCTGTTTTCCCTTGCTGGGGTAAACTTGCAATTACCATTTTTTTTTTTACAATAAACAATAACATTCTAATATGATCTTGACAGAAATAAATGAAAACATTCATAATTCACAGAAAACAAGGACTATGAAGAAAATCTGAAATAAAAAAAAAAACAATAACAAAAAAATATGAAAAGAATAACATAAATACAAATAATAAATGTCCAATATTTGTGTTTCTATACTGTATGTGAGCACTATGGCACTACATTCTAGTTCTGCTGTTACATGAGATGGGATGAGATGAGAAACTGTATTTTTGGCCAAAGCTGCCCAATGCCTTTGGGTTGCGAGCAACAGAAGGAATTCATGTTGAATCCATTCATCCATCCCACAATTAGTAATCACAGCATCATTTACGATCCCATTTTATATTAGGTGCCTTTACCTACCAAAGTCCTTTTGTAAGTGCATTTGGTCCAATGGACAGCCCAGTATTGTGCCAGTAACTCTAAAGAGTTAAGCATCCAGTTTATACTGTGCACAATCAGTGTACGTCTCTGGCAGGTACAGACACCTATTATAAAGTGCACAAATGCAGTGGTCATGAAGCTGTGTTCATGTGTGTGTGCGGCACCTGTCGCATGACCAGCGTGCTGTCTTTGCACGGCGTAGAGGAGGCGTCTTCGTCTTGGACAACCATCGTCTTTGCTGCTTCTGTCTCACCATTACTGAGTCTGGACGAGCTGTCAATCACAGAATGATCTGGTGTTTAGATGCTGATTTAAAGGGGAATTTAGTTTTTACCTTTATAATGCCATTTTTCGAACTTTATTAATGTCAAATGTAAAATATATATATTTTATAAGCTTTTGAAAATTTCTAATTAAAACAACAGAATAAGAAAAAGTAGAAGAATAAGTTACCAATCAGATGAAATCAGTATTAACAAAAATTAATTTGTACTACAGAGGTGCACAGAAGAGCATAAAAGTGGCTTGTAGAGATGGCATGAATGCAACCAAATTCATAAAATTAATGTTGAGATTAATGTTTTAAATATAAAAGTTTGAATATAGAAGTATTAAATGATTTAAATAACGGAAAATGAAACTAAATCTGCCAGTAGGTGGCGGCAAGTCACTGATTTAATTACTGAATCATTCATTCATTTGATTCATTCGAACAGCTGATTCATTCAGGAATCACTCAGGTCTTTATGAATGGGAAACTGATTCATTGGCTCACTAGATTTGTTTAAATGCGTTCATTCATAAATTTAACATCGCTGTGTTTGAATGGAGATGTGCAACGGCTCAGTTGTGACTTGTTTTACACCATTTCTGATGACGAAATTGAGCAAAATCAGGCAATAGTGTTATAGTCAGACAATGTAAGTCACTTAATATTAACTTCTTGTTTATTGAACTGTTGTATTAAATCAGTATCTCATTTACAAACTCCCTTAGTTCATTGCGATCTCACAAAGTTCCATTATAATCACAAAGCTCTCTATACTGCACAGTGAATCTTGTATTTACATTCTCTCTACACTTTGTTTATGAAAGGACTGGTGAGATATGTCTGATACATCTCCTGATACTCAATGTTGCAAAAACACACAGAAACCTTTGAAGCTCCCCTCAGCGCAAACACAAATACGCTGATCGGGTCAGTTGCACTGCTGCTCTGAAATATTTGTTCATAGTCGCACACAAATACGACCGAAATGGTTGCACTGTAGAGCCCTGTAATAGCACAAAAATAGTGACAGCTGTGGTCACTATGAGCTTTGTAAAGATTGCAAATGGACTGGGAACAACATTAGGGTGAATACATTGTTGTTGCTTATCACTGTTCTTTGAATCTTACATGAAATTAGGCATTCTCAAGAGTGACACACATCTGCAGCACGTCACCGGGCAGTGAGCTGAACACGGTCTGTGACGATCGAAATTATGCCTACCCTCCACGGGAGTCTTCCGGGCCGGACGTCGACTCCTCTCCCACGTCCTGATCCACCTCCTCGTCGTCTTCATCGTCAGTGGTCCCGGAGTCGTCGCTGGATGAGGAGTAGTCGGTGGCTTTGTGCTGAGGCCGCACGTCCTCCACGGCACGCAGCTCCTTAGCGAGGGCCGTCAAATCCTGCCAACAGGACCATCGATTATATAGCGTTGCACGACATACCGGTACTTGAAAAGTATCACGATACCCTGCTTTTAAACATGGTACGATTTCACATTTTACTAGTACCGGTACTTTTAAGAATGCATTTTAATAACAGCCGTATTTCTGCGTGTCTGTGTTAGTGAATGGCGTTTTGTTTACTACACACGTATACGTGACACTCGCCGTGTTTTCAGCCTCTGCCGCCTCAATACATGAGAACATGAACACATGTACATCACCTGCTCCGAGAGTCACTTCGTGAGCATTTTACCGTTTCTTTTGCGGAAATCTATTATCATATAACGAAGACCATAAAGGTCTCACAGCAACCCGTCAAAATAAAAGTTCGGTTTAACTTGACAGAACTTACAGAAATATATTAATATATAAAGAAATGATAGCCAATAATAAATTAATTCTTTATCTAATCTAATTATTTTTTATAAATGCATTAAACATGCTTTTGATTATTAAAATGTAATGAAACTATTAAAATAGAATCCAGAAAATTAATGGAAAACAGAGATTCACAAACAAAACTGAAATACAGAAATATAAAACGTATTTCATAGAGCCTTAAAAACATGTAATTTTTGTCAAACTTTTAGTAAATTGCTGTTATTTTCTGCAAGTTTCATGATTTTAATTAATTAGACAATGCTTTTTAATACATATGTTTACAATGTAACCATTAGAATAGAGTCTAGAATACAGAATACAGACACAAAATACAGTGTCTTTGTTTTATTGTAGTTGTTCTTTAGTTTCTTACTTGCATCTGGGTTCTTATTATTAATAACAAAGATAAAATAACAAAAAATGACTATGTCATAATATAAACTGTTGTTGTGAAATAAAATGACTATATCATGAAATAAGATTTGGATTTATCTTTTAAGCTAACTTACCACTATAGCGAAGAACTCCACATACCTGTAGGCTCAGTTATTATTTTATTATTATTATTTTTTTAAAGGGGGATGAAATGCTTTGTTTTAATAGATAAAATAACTATGATCTCCATTTGGATCATCTATTATTCAATTACTTTTCCTGTTCTATGTTTTTTTTTGTCGTATCGGTTCAGTTGTAGTATCGTGATATTTTAGTCAGGTATCGTATCGAAGTCAAAATCTGTGGTATCGTGACAACACTACGATTATACAAAACTGCGATTACCGCAAATTCAAAAATTCAAAAATCTTAAAATCATATCAGAACTACCAGTATTCAGCCCAGACATAACCAAACACCTTCACCTGGACTGGTGCTTTGTGTCTCTTTGGTTTTTCTGTTTGTAGATGTAACAGAATTTTACCCGCAAAACTACAACGTTACACTGAATGGGTTAAGAATTGATTCTATCACACCAAAATCACATTAGCATGTCTATAACATCTACTGAAACAGTGAGGAAGCTTAAATTGGCCAATGGGTGGTATTGTTCAGATGGACATCCCGTCGGCTGTGAGGTGTGGAGGCCGGAGTGGCGTGTGTACCTGCGGGTCGGCGGGCCGGTGGCTCTGTTCGGCGACGCTGCTTCCATTGGAGAAGGGCTCTGAGCGCGGCGGCACGGCGGGCGGCTGCTTCTGCATGACGGCGGCCTGAGGAGAGCCCTGCACATTCCTCCGGTGACGCTCGTCCACCTGCACACACAAACACCACAACAGCACTCAAACACCATAACAGATCACACACTCAACAGTCAACAACACGATGACGTACGCGGTTGTAAACGATCCCAGCCGAGGAAGAAGGGTCTTATCTAGCGAAACAATTGGTTATTTTCATAAAAATAATACAGTTTATATACTTTTTAATGCCAAACGCTCGTCTTGTCTTACTCCGTCTGGACTGCTTTTGTTCTGGCTCATGAGGTTTTTGTTAAGGGTGTTTGATCTTCTTTGCAGTTTGCAAAGACTGTGTCTGTACTTCTGCAGCGATGTAGGATGATTTTGAAATGATTTTTGGAGTTTTTCGACTTGAGCCAGAATACACAGAGTTCAGGGAGAGAAAGACAAGACGAGCATTTGAGAATAAAAAGTATTTAAATTGTATTTTTTAAAAGTAAATAACCGATCGTTTCACTAGATAAGACCCTTCTTCCTCAGCTGGGATCGTTTACAACTGCATTTGTGATCGTTTGAAGCCGCATTTAAACTGAATTTTGGAAGTTCAAAATCGGGGCGCCATATCAGTCCATTATATGCAGAAAAATACTGAAATGTTTTCCTCAAAAAACAATTTCTTTACGACTGAAGAAAGAAAGACATGAACATCTTGGGGGGGTTGTACATTACATGTAAATCTTTGTTTTGGAAGTGGACTTCTCCTTTAATAAAGAGGTCAAGTCTTTTGGAAAAGTCTTCTTTTTTGCATTTTAATAATAACACCAAGGAGCATGGTCTCAGCTAAAAATCTTCTTGACTGTTCTACTGAAGAAAAAAGTCACCTTACTCTTGGATGACCTGAGGATGAGTAAATTAACAACTATTTCCATTTTTGGCTGAACTAGCCCTTTAATAAAAGGTCACATTTTATAGTAATGTTCACATAAGTGCATAATAAGTTCTCTATTAAACAATGTTAATAAAGGGCCTGTTTTTCATATAAACTGCTTCTTAATGTTATTGACTGTTGTTGACAGCTGATGGCATCCTCTCAAACACAGAATGCTGCTTTAAACTACACTACCTACCTAAACTACAAAATAAATCATATTAGCTTTTATTTGATTTATTAATCTAGTTCTACAGTGACTGACAGACACGAGCTGTGCATGTGCTGTCAAACAGATTGTTTCTCTCATGCCTCATCCTGTTCACATTTCAAACCTGAGTCACTTCACCTGCTGTTATTTCAAGTGTTAAGATGATCCTCAGCATCAAGAATGGGATCGACTGCAACAGTCTGACTCGTTTCAAATTCAATATTATGATGCTAGAAGAGGTCAGTTTATAGTGTCTTTACGAAGCAGCTCTTTCAGAGCACAGGAATGTGTGAGTAGTCTGTGAGACACTCATTGTGTGAGATGATCATGACAGCGGTGCAGCACGTCTCTCTCTCTCTCTCTCACCAGTAGCATGGCCTGCTCGTGTAGCAGCTGCTGCTGCAGGATCTCCAGGTGTCTCTGCTCCTCCTCCAGCTGCCGGCGAATGTACTCCTGTCAAACACACACACAAACATGAGCTCCTGCCCGACACACACCAGCGGTCGCTCTGATGAACAGTAACTGTAAGTTCATCCTGGCAACTTCACATATTTGTCCTGTGATCATACAACTATCTATCACTTTCACGCTTCCATTCAATAATGACATCTAGCACACACACCGCTGTATGCCCCGTACATACATATGAATCAGTTAGCATAACATAAGCCATACCAAGCTAGGTGATTTTTCCAAAAGGGTGTCTAAAGGGCAAAATTCACCAAACTGAACCAGCTGTAGCCTTCAAACAGACCAGTAATACGTCAAGTAGATTTGCACGAACAGACAAACTCAACAATCAGACAAAACTGACAGTCCTCAGTGTTAAAATCAAGGGCTCTTACGTACTTTCATGAACTGAGGGTTCCCCGACGAATGTGTCATCATTAGCTCGATTCATTACTGTGGATCTCTCAGTGAACTGTTATTTTACATCAAATTATGTTTTGAATACAAAAGCATAACCGAACACCATGTTTTTAGATATTCCCACAGAATACACATCAAACAGCTCTTAAAACTTTAATAACCATACAATATTTTGCTGAACACTGCTCTGCTAAAATGACAAATGAGACACCCTACAGTCTCACGGACTTAAACACAACACATGACGTGTGCCATCGGAGACAAGGCCAAACTCAACACCCAACTAGCGGAGCAAAACAACAGCAACAACAACAACAAAAAAAAAAAAAACATTCTAGAGAGGAGCTTTTCCATAAATATATGCATTGCATATATGGCATATACACTATTTTTCATATCATAACTCATCACAAATAATGAGTACAAATGTACACCCAAAGTTGAACTATTTCTATTTCAACAACGAATTAGAGGAGAAACAACTATATCACTGAAAGATTTATATTAAAAACTGCCTGATGTGCAATTTTGATGTTTTTACTCAAATCAAGTGTTTATTTAAGTGATTATTTTAACGATTATTACATCTAAAAATAAATAGCAGTTGGATTAGGAATCTGCTGTTAATTTCTGCCTTTAATGTAATATGTGACCCTGGACCACAAAACCAGTCATAAGGGTACATGTTTTTGAAATTGAGATTTATACATCATCTGAAGAAATAAGCTTTCCATTGATGTACGATTTGTTAGGAAAGGACAATATTTGGCCGAGATTCAACTACTTGAAAAACTGTCATCTGAGGGTGCAAAAAAAAAAAAAAAAAAAAATCAAAAATACTGAAAAAAAATCACCTTTAAAGTTGCTTAAATGAAGTTCTTAGCAATGCATATCACTAATCTAAAATTAAGTTTTGGTATATTTACTGTAGTAAATGTACAAAATTTGACTCATACAATGTATTGTTGGCAATTGCTACAAATATACACAAGCTATTTAAGACTGGTTTTGTGGTCCAGGGTCACATATGACAGTAATGTACCAACTGATAGAGTTCACAGCTCTAGAGCTTGTTTTCTTTAAGAAAAACTAACATGCACTTGTCATTTATACAAGCAAATCCATACTCAACTGAATCAAGAGTGTGTGGATCTGAAATGAGTAGATTTGTGAAATCAAACCCAGGCCTAGTGTACGAGCAGGCCTTTCAGCAAGTTCAAACTGGCAGGAAATGTGTAAACTAGCAGATACACTGAGCGTAGACGCCTAAACAGATTACAGATGGCAAATCATTTCTGAGACACTGATTTCACTGACAGCTTCCCACACATTGCTGATTTCTCTCCGAGCGAGTAACCGTGGTGCTTACACGGACAGACACATCACGTCACAATCACCTGTTCGCGGTCAGCCCTCCTCTTCTCCTCCTCTGCCCTTCGGCGCTCCTCCTCCTCTTTGCGCCTCCTCTCCATCTCCTCCAGGCGTCTCTTCTCCTCCTGCTCTCTCCTCCTCTGCTCTCGCTCCTGCTGCCTCCTCATCTCTCGCTCTCGTCTCTGTTGCTGTAGGACACGAGACAAACGTACAATCATTATCGTCATTTCGTTTTCTTTTACCGATCTTGTGTTGAAAATGGACTTCATAAAAGTACTTCCAAAGACAGAAATACTTCATACTGTTCTTCTAGTTTTAAATCAACAAAAGAAAATTTCATAGAAGGACGGTGGAGGTTTAAACATATTTGTGCAGAACAGACATATTCTGTGATGTTACAAACTGGTGATTTGTATGGTTCAGTATGGCTCCTTGATTCAGCAGTGTAGTCTGCCAGTGATGCCCGTGACAGAAACGCTTGCCATTTCAGGGTGTTTTCACACTTGGGTCCTCTTTAAAAGAACCGAACCCAGACCCCTTTAAGTGGACCAAGAGGTGGACCAAGTGAAAAAGGACCCAGTTTTCTTAATGCTCACACTGTCGCTGTGCCTGAAAGAGGACTCAGATCCTTTTTTGGTCCACTTAAGCAGTAATGGTGTCTCAGACCTCTTTGTGTTCAGACTGTTGGTTTTTGGATCTAGTCCAGTTCAGTGTTTGATGGCTGACATTATGGCCTCCAAAATTGGAATATTTTTATCTTTTGGACAAAAATATAAGTTTTGTACACCTTTAATATTTTATTTTGAATATTTATTTTTTCCTTGTTTTTGTAATCTTGTTTATTTCATAGCACACAGGGTTTCTGCAGGATTTTTAAGCACACATTTAAGCCTTTTTAAGACCCGCACAGATAAAATTATTGCCATATGAGTGGGGTAGGGCGATGTCTACAGTAGCATATTAACTGTAAAATGACTGTTAAAGGCATGATTTACAGTTCATATAGGCCTACAGCTTTTCAAAAAAAAAAAAGATAAACTTAACATTTCAGCCTTTAAAACTATTTAAAAAAAAAAAAAAAAAAAAGTATCAATTATTATATTTATGGTTTAGTGGTTTATTGGCTGGTTTAATATCAATTATAATATTAAACTATAGAAGAAGGGCTGATTAAAAATGCTAATTCATTCTCTACCAGTAGGTGGCGATTTTTTCACAAATATAACGGTTTCCCCGGTAACGGCAGTACACACAGCAGCACAGCACCTCACTTTGAAACGTGCAGCCCTCATATTTATCCAATAAAATCATACCCTTTTTAATTTTAATAACCACATTAGGCTATATGGCAATACTTGTCTTGTCTTCCCCACTGTATTTTTATGGCCTTAAATTTGATACAATAAAATTTAAGACTTTTTAAGGACCCGCAAAAAAAGCATAAACTGGACAAATAAAATGAAAGAAAATACAGTAGACAGCTTTAAAATGTTCAGGTACATTATAGGTTGGCCTATCCTTAAAAAGCAGCATTTAAGTAAGAAATTGAACAATCAAATGAAAAAATTAAAATGCATATTACTAATCATAATTCTCATATTAGGCTGCTGTACTAGAGCTACAGTAATGCACAGATCAGTATACTTTTTCAGATGTTTACGTTCGATTGAGAAAAACCAACTGTGTATATGTAAACCATCGGTGTTTTGACACAATAGACGCTAAAGAGAGTGTAGATTAGTTTCCCCTGGAACGTGCGTGCTCGTAAAAACGTATATCAAAAAGTTTCAGCTGGCAAGGCACACAGCCGCGTCACTCCTACACAGTTTGAAAGTGGTTGAAATGAAAATAAACGAGTGTACATTGTGAGCAAATAATTTGTAGCGATCTGCCAGGAGAAGCAGTCATTACGAACAGCTGATTTGTACGGAAACATCTGATGACCAAACTACATCGGAATTCGCGAATGGAAAAAATCAAGCGAGCCCGGGTCGATTTGTGCTCACAATGCACGTTTTTAGCGAACCGTACCTTTAGCCGAAAGCGAACCGTACTCAGACCACCTTCCGAGATGGTCTCAGTTCGGTTCGCTTCTGAGGGGTCTGAGATCGTTTGGAGTGTTCACATATGGGCCAAAAATCATGCGAACCGTGCTCAGACCCCCTGAAAAGGACCAAGTGTGAAAACACCCTCAGTCAAAACAACACATTCTAGCGGTCTATATAGTTGTTCCCTATAACAACAGGCATTTGACACTTTTGGCTGAATCACAGGATGAGTCTGATTTCTAACAGCGTGACTCCACACCTCCTCCAGCCGCCTCCTCTGCTCTTTCTGCTGCTCGATGCGCTTCTGCCGCTCGGCCAGCAGCTGGCGCTTGTACTCCTCCTGCTCGCGCAGCTGCTGCTCCTGGAGGAGCTGCTGGCGTCTCAGGGCCTCCGAGCGCTCCTTATTCTCCTGCTGCAGACGGATGAAGTCCCGACGCAGAGTCGACTCGCCCGGCACATTCACGATAGAGCTGCGACACACACACACACACACAGTTACATACTGATCATGTTTGACAGATGCATCCAAAACAGTCAAATGACAGTGATATTTGGCTCTTCCAGTGTTTCTCACAACAAGCAACTTCTAACCAATGAAAAACTCAGAGCTGAACATAAAACTATTTATATTCCCTGATTTTATGTATTTCTGTGAGGCAAGTCTTTTCTACACATTTCAAAGTGAATTGCTTTCATTAAGTAGTCTGGCCACAAGTGTGTGTATCAGATGTGTTCAAACGGTTTTATCAATAAACACAAACACAATACATTATATAGAGTATAAATACTGGCCAGTGCACAATTCCTCATGTTCACATTGTGTGTGCAGGGTTCGTACAGATGCTGTAAAATGAAATTCCAGGTCTTCTTAAGCACTACTTTTTTAGACTTCCAAGTAATTCAATCAGAGATCTCACTTATTGAACGTCATCCATTTCAAATTCTAAAAAAAAATAACAAAACAGAAATAGATATATATAGAAATAAAAATATATTATTAAAAATGGCACAACTAAAGTAAAGCACATGCGAAGTATTACTAACAAAGTATACTACACTTTTTCCATAGTAAAACAACTGTAAATTTTCTTAAGTGATTTGTATTTGTGTGTACCTTTTGTTTTTATAACTGTACTGCATTCATGATTTGATGTTTTATACTGTTTAAGAAAAAAAAAATCTGAAAAAAAAGATTAATTACAATTGCTCTGAACTCCTGATCTGAAACAAATGATTTGCAAACCCACACCAAGTCCCAATCTGATTCAAATGATTCACGATCTGCACTCCGAAGTTCTGATCTGAATTTAATGTATGAATTTGAATCTTTTGATTTGAGTCATTCAAAACCCGTTCCACTCCAAATCAAATGATTTGCAATACACACTCCAAAGTACCGACCAGAATCAAAAAATGTGCAATACCCTAAGTTCTAAATCAAATGATTTGCGAAACGCGTGTTGAAGTCCCGATCTGAATCGAACGATTCACAATCCGCACTTCGAAGTTCCAATCTAAAGCAAATGATTTGGTTAACACTCTGAAGTCCCGATCTGAATTTGATTTAGATCAGGACTTCAAATTGCAAATTGCGTATTGCAAATCTTTTAATTTTTATAATTCAACTTGCTATACCGTTCATGAACCCATTCCGATCTAAATCAAATGATTCACGATACGCACTCCAAAGTCCCGACCTGAATCAAACAATGCGCACTTCGCAAAGTTCCACTCTAAATCAAATGATTCGCAGTACTTGATTTGAAGTGAAACAAATGATTCCCAATACCGATTGGAACGCTTCGAAACAGTGAATCATTTTGCGATGCAATGGTTTAACTGATTCTGAGTTTCAAAAAGCTCAGCACTACATGCTTTTAAAACCATTACAAGTGAATGGCTCTTTTAATTTGATCCAGTTTTTGCTAGTGAATCACTTGGAAATGAATGAAACTTGAAATTGAAGTTGAATCAATCGGAGCAGTTCCAGCGTAAATGACTAAAGTAATTTGGTTCTGATCTGATCTGTTCTGTTCCTCTTTTGGCATCTTCAGCCAACACAGTCAGTACTACCACTTGCTTAGCTTGACTGTTTTCAGACATTAACTGAAATAAGGGGAAAGGGTATTATCAGGGTTCCCACTTTAAGCCAAATGTCAAACGTCTGACTTTTCCCTAACTTTCTGTCTTTATTTCTACAGAAATGAATTTATGTTTTTTAATGATTTCAGGGGTTAAACAATCTGAAGGATTTTCTGTTTGTCATCAAGTTCATCCTTCAGCCTCAAGTTTTTGCTTTTCTGTCATTTGCTTTTAACCCAGTCTTTGCAGTGGTCATTTTGTAGCCAAAGGTCTTGAAATTTAAAAGGCTTCACACTTAACAGGTACAAACTGCATTTGACCTAAGTGATCGCCAGTTGACGAGCGAGAAGAGAATAAAACGGCGCTGAAAAATAACCTAACCACAACAATAGGCAAAATGCATGAAAAAATGCAATAAAAAAGGTAGAGAAAGATTACATTTTCATAAATGGAAACTAAAATTTAAAGCAACAAACAAAAAACACTGATAGACTTGGACAAAAAAAAATATAAAATGTCTGGAATAGACCTTTTAAAATACCATGATATTCCTGAAATTCCATGACCCGTGGGAACCCTGTATGATGTCTTTTGAATCGTGTGAATTTGCATGAAAAGATATGTGCTTGTTGACAAAATGAAACACTTATTTCAAAGATATACTTTTCAAGTACCTCTTCAGGAATACTGCCATTTTCAGGGTTTTCCAAGCCTTTAATTTCAAAAAGTCAAATTCAAGTACTTCAAGCATTTAAGCACCTTTTACAAACCCTGTGTGTGACGTGTGTGTGTGTTGATTGATACCTTGGCTCTCCCTCCTGCTCCTGAGCCTCCTCCTCCTCTTCCTCACTGCCGCTGTACTCGTACTCAGTCTCATCTGCGAGCAAAACACAAGAGTGTCCTTCACTCACGAACACACGAGAGGTATCAGTGTCGTCGGCATGCAGCAGCGCGGCCGTACCTTTCTCTCCTCGCTTCTTGCGGCAGCGGTCCAGGTGGTCCTTGAGCTGGATGCGCACCTGCCTCTCGTTGGGCTGATCTCTGATGAACGGATGCTTCAGCAGCTGATCGGTGGGCGGCCGCTGGGTGTAGTTCTTCACCAGACAGCCCTCGATGAAGCTGAAGAACTTCTTGGACCTGTGAAGAACAGGAGAGTGTGTCCTCAACATGTCTGTGCAATCGTGATTTTTCACCCACAACGGTAGCTACACTGGACCAGATGAGAGTACTGACCATTTCTTGGACTTGAGTCTTGGTGGAGGATTTCTGGGTATGAGAAAGAGCGCTCGCATGGGATGCATATCGCACAATGCTGCAAAACACCAACACACACATTCAATCAAATCCTATAACCCATCAAGGACTAATGACACAGTGCAAGGCTTCTACTGTACTTGAACTGTTCTCTTTAGGACAAAAATGGTTGTAAATTGGACTAATGGTGAAATGAATGAGATCAGGTGCGTGAGCAGCAGTACTCACGTGGAGCGCCCTCGGCCATCTCTATCGCCGTGATCCCACACGACCACAGATCGCTCTGAAACACACAACGACTGCTGTCAGCACTGCCTGTCTAACTCAACACACTGCACTGGACGTGAGCACGTGAGGTGCGCGTGCAGGTTATTACCCTGTAGTCGTAAGTGGCGTCTGGGTTTTCGTCACAGGCGATGACCTCGGGAGCCATCCAGTACGGCGTCCCAATGAAGGTGTTCCTGCGGCCCACGGTTCGATCCAGCTGAGCGCTGACGCCAAAGTCCACTGCGGAGGAACAAGAGAAACCTCCTGAAATGCCACACACTGCAGAAACACTCCTCACAGAGCCTTTAACAAAGACCTGCGCCATAAAACACCACCACAAGAGCAAGAGAAGCCGTCAGTCCGCTTCAGCCACGATCAACATTAGAGCGCCACCCTCAGGCTGAACTACACTCGATCTCTGTGACTCCATTAGAACAGCAGTTAATCACAGACATATGGGACAGCGGACCACAAAACCAGTCTTAAGTCGCACGGGTGTATTTGTAGCAACAGCCAAAAATACACTGTATTATAATAATGATCCATTTTTCTTTTATGCCAAAAATCATTAGAATATTAACCCTTGTGCATCAATAAAAAAAAAAAATAAAAAAGTTAGACATAGGTCCACAGTGAACAAAAATGTCCATGTCAAAAAACTGTCATAAAAATGTTAAGCTTGGGAGCACAGACTGACGTTTGGTCTCATTTTAAAAAAGACCCATGACAGATTGCGGCATCAGTAGAAAAAGTTTAAAAAATGAAATATGCGAATGCTTTTATATAACGCATATTGTATATTTGATATAAAATGTATATTTTATGAAACATGTTGAACTCTAAACCTGCTAGAAAATCAAAGCCATTCATCTAAACAAGTTGATATCTCAAAAAATGAGCTTTCAGTAAGATTTTGTTTGGGCGCAGCACCAGATTTTCCCCATTAGGTGCAGACAGTGATTTATGATTTGCAGTAGAGTTTCTCTCTCTCAAATATTACAACAACAAACTATTTTTTTTTTTATGACACACATACAAACCACACTCTGACATCCATACCAACACACCCACACAATTATAGCTGCATTATTTATCCAATTGGCTCTACAATATGCAGAAGCAAAAAAAACAGGAATAAAGCGAGTATTTGCTTTATTGTCCAAACCTAAAAAAATGGCACCATCTGGTAAAAATATAATTTTGAAGCCTTGCCAACAAAAATAGCATCATTTTACAGTTGAATGGCACTGTGATTAACAATAGCAGTTTTAATGAGTTTCAATGAGGACATTTTTGTCCAAAAGGCGCTGAGTGTGACAATTTTTTGCACATAGTGCAAAATAGACTTATTAAAGGAGATGGAGGTGAAATAGTAAAATTCCAATAAAAATACACATCTGTGCCAAAATGTACACAGCTGGCAATAACACAGGCGAAATGATCACAAAAAAAACAAGACTGAAAAGGCTGCGCAAGGGTTAAGTAAAGATCAAGTTCCATGAAGATATTTTGTAAATATCCTACCGTAAATACATCAGAACTTAATTTTTTATTAGCAATATGCATTGCTAAGAACTTCATTTGGACAACTTTAAAGGTGATTTCCTCAATATTCAGATTTTTTTGCACCCTCAGATTCCAGATGTTGAATTTAAAAAAAATGACCCTCATGACTGATTTTGAGGTCTAGGGTCACATATATCAATTATAATGATGTGTGTGGTCAGTGACTACTGCTACTGTGTCTTCATTTGTGCACTGGCCTCCAAAAAACATGGAGATAATCAAATCCAGCAGGCAAATCCTGCCCTTTTAGGCCATAAGTGAATGACTGAATGTTTGTCCACTAGACGTGACATCATGGTTTTGAGTATTAGCGCTGGTTGGACACTAGGTGGTGCTATGGGCTCATTTGGGCTCATTTTGTTTGAGTGTACACTTTCAAACTAAACTATAAAACATACATAAATAAAAGGAAATGAAAGGATTAATTTACACACTTATTAAAAGGACAAATGTGGAAAGATCCACGAACCACACATTTGTCCATCGCTGAAATGAGCGTGCACATGTGATGCAAATAATACTTGCTGATTTCACCATTTATATTCTTGCCATTTAGTGACGGCCTGTCCATCAGAAGCAGACATTAACATTTATCACCTCAACAATCACTTGCGTGTCCGTGTTCACGTGGAACACGCCTCTCGCGTATGAAAAGTACCTGCACATATGAGAGGTGGCAAGATGGCGAGAAAATACACAGATAACACACAGATTACTGAAGGTTATTCCGCTGGCACTGATGCAGGAGCTGCTGTCGTTAGATAAGTTTAATGCAACGCTGCTCCCCTTAAACATTTCATACTGAGATCATCATTACTGATTAGATGTGAACCGTCAGAGCGATTTTCATAGATTTACATGACTGAAAACAGAAAAAAAAACGGTAACCAATAACTGTTTTCTGGATGATTTTGCTGATTATTCTCAGAGCATGAGAGAACTCTTCAATATGGTTCTTGTGTAACACACGACTCAAACCTGAGCGAGTGCAGATTTCCAGCAGTGCAGTGAACATCCTGCGAGAAGAGTTCAAAGCACTGACACATGTGTGACATGTACAGACAGCAGGTGGACGTCTCACCTAACTTGACCTCTGCGTTCTCAGTCAGAAGCACGTTTTGGCCCTTAATGTCTCTGTGGATGACGTGATGAGCGTGCAGGTGGGCCAAACCCTGACGAGAGAAAACACAGGTGTGTGAGAGGGCTGGACGGCAAACATCAGCTGTGATATCAGTGTGTGCGTGTGCGATACCCTGAGGATTTCTCTGGAGATGTACGCGATCCAGTCTTCTTTCAGTGAATTCCCTTTAGTGTTTTTCACAAGGTCTGTGATCGAACCAGCTCCACAAAACTCCATCACCAGCTGCAAGAGAAACACACAGCTTTACTGCATGGACACACACAAACACGCTCACATGCACATTGTCTCTCTCATTCCCACACGCACGATGCAGAACATGGAACTGAAGACAATTCAGCAGCAAACTGTGTGAAATAAAGCAAGCTTTCACTTTGACGCTGACAGTAATAAAGCACAAACCGCAGGTTGGTTGCAGACTCTCTCTAAACATCACACACATTTACAGTACAATACAGGAGAGTGTGTGTGTGTGTGTGTGTGTGTGTGTGTGTGTGTGTAGGACAAGTCATCTCAGTACGTCAGTGTGTGATTATGCCCTGTGATATATATCGTCTGCAACTGTTGTTTTAACAATGTGCAATTTGACATTACTGAGTGTACTGCAAAAAGCAAACAAAACACACCTAGAGTGCATGTATACGTCACGTGAAGTCTAGCAAGTTAGATTAAACTACAGTGCACTCTTTCACTGCATGATTCAGTCTATTAAAATGCATTAAGAATGATCACATAATTCAAGATATGGGGGCAGAAAATGTATAGATTTATACTATTTCATATAGTTAATTAATATTACACAAAGAGTGCTGTTTTTTCTCCAAAAGTCAGAATGGTTACAAATGTGATATTGATTTTATACAACAGTTCAATGAAATCCGTTTTTTTTTTTCCAAATTCCGTTTTTTCCCATTTTTTATTTTTCTCAACTCCTTTTTAATGATTAAATAAAATTTTATTAATCGAAGAGCATCTCTAATTAATTCAAATCATGAAAATTTCACATCAATTTAATAAAGGTTTAACAAAAATGACATGTTTAGGGCCCTATGAAATGTTTTATTTTTTCTCACCATATGTTGTATTATCAAACTGTTTTAACATGTCTAATTATTTGAATGCATACTTCATTTATTCAAATGTATTCATAAAATAGCCTTATGAAAGGTGTTTTTACCCTGAGAAATTCTGTGTTGTGTATTTAAAATGTTCTGGTTATCAAATGAAGGCATGAAACAATTTCATTTATGTTTTAACTATAGAAAATTAAGCAAACTTTTTTTTTGCAAACAAATGGGAATTTACTGTTAAAATTAAAAAATGAAAGAAATGTTGTGTGATTATACCCTAAAAAATAATGTTTGCTTCATTTCAGTAGTAGTAGTAATAGTAGTAATATATATCTGGCACAATGAAGTTAAACCAGACTTTTATTTTGACGGGTTGCCGTGTCTCTTTTTACATTTCTGTGTGTATATGATATAACATTAGTTTTCCTAAAATGGAACGGTCAAATGCTCATGAAGTGACTTTCAGCAGATATTGTTCATGTATTTATGTCCTCATTTAGTGAGACGACGGACACTGAAATCACCACGAGCGTCACACAATGTGTGAACATCCAAGATGTTCATGTCTTTCTTCAGTTGTGAAGAAATTATGTTTTTTGAGGAAAACATTTTAAGATTTCTCTCCATATAGTCGACTTCTATGGTGCCTGTGAGTTTGAACTTCCAAAATGTAGTTTAAATGCGGCTTCAAAGGGCTATACATGATCCCAGCTGAGGAAGAAGGGTCTTATCTAGTAAAACAATCTGCCATTTTCTCAAAAGAAATTACAATTAATATACTTTTTAACCTCAAATGCTCTGCCATGTGCATCCGAACTCTGTGTATTCCGGGTCAATACAGTTAGGGTATGTTGAAAAACTCCCATCTTATTTTCTCCTCCAACTTCAAAATCATCCTACATCACTGCAGAAGTACCGACTCAGTGTTTACAAAGTGAACATGAAAAGAAGATCAAACACCCTTAACAAAAAAAGGTAAAACAGCAATGTAGGACGATTTTGAAGTTGGAGGAGAAGATGAGATGGGAGTTGGGAGAAAGACCCTAACTGCACTGAACTCAAAGCTACACAAGACAAGCATTTGAGGTTAAAAATTATATAAATTGTATTTTTTTTTTTTTTTAAAGAAAATAACTGATTGTTTCACTAGATAAGACCCTTCTTCCTCAGCTGGGATCATTTAGAGCCTTTGAAGCCGCATTTAAACTACATTTTGGAAGTTCAAACTCGGGCACCATTAAAGTCCACTATATGGAGAACATTCCTGAAACATTTCTTTACGAATGAAGAAAGAAAGACATGAACATCTTGGATGACAACGGGGGTGAGTACATTATCTGTACATTTTTGTTCTGGAAGTGACTTACTCCTTTAGGATACCAGCACAATAACACACTCAGGAAAATATCTTCCAATTATCATTATCGATAAAATCCCAGAAAGTACCGAGATATCATTTTTGACAATTTCACAGACCCCTAGTGTTTTGTTCTCAAGACCATTTAAACATGTGACCTTCTGATCATAACTGAACCAGTCCTGTAAGAAAGCACTAAAAATCCATTAAAATCCTGCTGAAGAGAACTGTTTTACTGAATTGACTAAAACTGATTTCCTAATGATTGCTCCCAACTAGAGATTTCATTAACAACCCATTAGCACTACTTCAGGTTTTTTCTTTCTTTCTAAAAATGCAGATTGCAGTGAAGCACCTGTAGAGGAATAAAGAGCTTTTAATCAGCTTTGATATCAGTCTTAAGGCTGAAAGTTCATGTCTGTCTTGTGTGGTGGTCTTTTATGCTGTCATTTTAATTAATTGCTGCTAGCATAATGTTTTTACGCCACTTTCTACATTTCTGTTTTCTGATCAATTGTTCAGTGCCTCGTAAATGTTGTATTTGTTTTTAGGGTTTGCCAAAAGCCCTGTTTTTAGTTCACTTCCTGTTGAAGTTTCAAGTGTGAACACCCTCGTTTATGTGAATAGAGACACACCCGACTGCAGCGCTCACCTATCGACACACCTACAGTCAGCTCCTGTACAGCCTCTTGTTTGGCTAGAGTTTATTCTGAGTCATAAATAAAGACTGAAGTCTGGTCTGAGCCTGAACTCACATGAACACCGCTCACATCTGCAGCTCCAGACTCAAACATGTTTAACTACATTGAATACACTTGAAATCTACATGCTGTTGTTTCATTCAGTTTGTTAACGTGCTGTGGTATCATTTGGCTGCTGTTCTTCTGGCAGCATTTGAGTGCTTTTGAGGTGAACCTGATCTAGTCCACATTCAACATAAACAGAAATAAAAACGTGTTGAGCTGTGAATCACACTGGGACCCCTGTGAGGGTGGATATCGTGTGTAATGTGACACATGATAATGTGTAATGTGTGTGTCGTGAGCGTCAGACTGACCCACAGCTGGTCGTCGTGTCCTGGAGGACTCTTCTTGATGAACGCGCCGTAATACGTGGCGATGTTTCTGTGATGAGAGTATTTCTTCAGCATGTTAATCTCCAGCTTAATCTCCTCTTCTTCATCCTGAACACACACACATATACTGTATAAAGCAGCAGCAGGAGTTTGAGTACAGATGTGCACTATTTGAGCTTCTGTTGTTTACATAGTGCCTTTCTTGACAGTTTCATAATAGTGTTCGATTCATTCATTCTGTATAAAAACACATTGATGTGAAAAGCATTGAGCTCTGTGACCTGTATGCACTTACTTCAGTCACGTCCATGACTTTGATGGCTGCCAACTGTCCGGTTTTGACGTGTCGACCCTGATCAGAAACACAGAGCAAGTCAGTTAGAGGACGCGATCACTGTCACAACAGAATCACATGATATGCACACTAATGCATCTGTGCGTTTAAATAGTGCTGTAGGGATGCGCTGAAAGTGAAAACCGAGTCCAACCTCATGAACATGAAGATGGATGAAAGCAGGGATGAATTATATGAGATAATTCTGGTTTAATGACACTGGATGTAAACGGATGACTGATGCTGGAAAGTAAGAAGGGCTGTGTTAATCTGGAAGTCTGCTTCACTTCATCAGGTGCACGAGGGAGGTTTACATGTAGGTTTCATCCAACCTTCAAAACCCTAACCCTCACCCTAACTTCACAAGAGTTTAACTACATAACAGGACGACAGTTTATTCTATCAACGCCTTCTCTTTTGTGTCATTTTCCAGAGGCCCAATGCAGGCTTTGCTGCTGTCCACTGATGATCAGACTGGAGAGAGGGAAAGAGAGCAGAAGACCTAAACCCTGCCACAAAACACGACACCACCACAGACTCACACAGAGAAACTCACAAACAACAGACCGCTTCACAGTGTGATCTGATCAGCGGCTCAGGCTGCTCTGGTCAAACCCAACGCACGGCTTCGGCCAGCAGAGATTATTAGCAAAAACGCCCATCTAAGTCCATGAGATGGAGGAAAGATAGCGAGCTGAAAGTATAAATGTGAAATATAACAAACAGCAGCAGCACAAAACAACTGACGCTTATGGAAGAACACTGAAGTAAAGATGACAATCACACGTTCAGTCAGCATTCACAGCACTTTGTGTTACTGGTAAAACAGCTGCCATCGATTTTCTTGTCCTTTTCTGCATGTTTTCACTTGGAGTAGGAAAGTTCAGGAACTAATGAGAACAACAACAACAACATTTCCAATACAAACCAGTGTGTTCATAATAAAGATAATACAAACCAATTTGCAATATTAAGCAGCAAAATGAGCTGTTTTGTACAGCTAAAAATAGCTGGATGTGGAACACACCGTAAGATTGACCACACCCATTCTTATGGGAAAAAAGTTGGTAACACTTTATAATAACGTTCAGTAGTAAGTCATTTATAAGTGATTAGTTAATGATGAAATAATCATTTACAAAACATTGACAAATGATTAATAAGTGATATGCTAACAATTTGTGTGTCAATTACAAGTTCATTTACAAATAATTAGTTAATGATGAACTAATCATTTACAAAACATGACTATGTGTTTATAAATGATTAATAAGTGATATGTTGAAAAGCACACAAATGCAATTATTCTAAAACTATTTTTTTTTTAAATAATAATAAATTATTTGCTGTCAAGTGAATAAACGTGTAAACCCTTTCTCTCATCAGCACAGACTTGTGTTCTGTGTGGAGTGTGTGGATCTAGTGATAATGTGAACCAGTTTTACCCTCCAATGAAGATCACATCAGGTGCACAGCGCTAAAATACTCCATGTGTTTACCATCTTTACCCTCACCAGTCAGCCCTTACACTGCAGTACACACAACAAATATTCAAAACCTGTTGTGTAAACACATGAATAAATCATTTACAGATCTTTCTGCATCCCCTAATCTAAAGTGTAAACTACTCATCTGTTGTAAATGTTTTACAAACTTACAAACTTTGCAAAAGTTACAGGTTGTGTGTGTATACACACACTGGGAGGAAAGATCTACAAATGATGAGTAAAACATTTACAACTGATGAATTGTTTACACTTTAGATTAGGGGATGCAGAAAGATTTGTAAATGATTTATTCATGATGTGATCTTCAGTGGAGGATAAACATTTCAATGATTGACATTTCAATTGTTTATAATTGATTAATAATATATTAACTAGTAACAAAACATACACAAATTGTTAGCATATCACTTAGTAATATTTTATAAATGTTTTGTAAATGATTATTTCATCATTAACTAATTGCTTATAAATGACTTACAACTGAACGTTATTATAAAGTGTTACCAAAAAGTTTTTTTTCAGGGTTGGAGCTGAACTCTGCAGGACTGCGGCCCTCTAGGACCGAAATTGACTACCCCTGTTTTACACAAACCTTTACGCCTATTGGTTTTCACAATTTCAGCTCTGTTCTCTGGCTGTTCCTGTGTTTCTTCTGTAAATGATGAGCAGAAATGTTAAACGGCTGATATTGCTTTCTGTAGAGTTGCTTTACTTACATCACAAACTGATGATTTTGATTGTTATTTTCTCTTTATTTCTGTTTGCTGCTTTGAAAGGATCTGTATTGTATAAAAGTGATTGTCTGGATGATGACGGGGTAAATCTGTTGAGATGTGTTTGCTGAAACTGATCCTGCTAAACAAGAGTCATCATAAAAGACTAATTTATTCAGAAGACTCCGCAAGTTACTGCTGGTAGATATGTAATCATAACAGAATCTTTTGAATATTGTCTTTTTTGTCAAATCTCTATTGTCAAACATTAGTTCTAGGTGGAGATTTTAACTGTGTGAAGTGTCACTCTCTCTCTCTCTCTCTCTCTCTCTCTATATATATATATATATATAGATAGATGGATAGACACAACCAATAAACACCTCCAGCACTTTAACATGTGCAACAATTATCAGAAGTATGATGTTTGTGAAAGTTTTTTGTTTTAACCCGTCCACTATCCACTGTGTTTTTCCAGAACCAATGTAGGATAACAGCAGTAGTTTGAGGTTGTGAGCTCATATTTAGCTTTTCAGACAAACACACGTAATTAACATGTAGTTTAGCACAGCTTGTCCTGTCCGGTGATCTGACAGATATTTGTGCTGTTAGACGTGATTTCTTCAGCTCATAACTTCACACAATCACACAAGTATTTCCATTCTGCATAAAGTCTTGACAGAAAGCACGTCTTTGGTAAATTTCACAGACTTCACTTTACACACTGACCGCAATTATTCTGACTAAAATATATATTTTGCTCAAATATTTGTTGTTAGACATTATATGTAGGTTTCAAGTTCTTCATATGTAAAAGGATGATTGTAATGACGTAAACCAAATGAGTGAACCTGTTCCTCTGACCTCTAACCTTCACTTCAAAAAACAATCATTTCTTTTTTGTTTAATAATGTAATGTTTATAGATACAGTCACTATATTTGTTTTCAAAGCCTTCAATCCTTGTGGTTTTGCAGGACGGGAACAGGATGTGGAATACATTTTTAAAAGTACAAAAAATTGCAAATAAATGATTAATAGAAATAATCAAATAATCAGTTACCAGTTATATAATCATTAGTTTCAGCTGTAGTTCAATTATTTGGAGATTTAAAGAATCGGATGATCAGCAAAAACATTTCATCTTTACACATTATCATAAAAAGGCTGTGTAGATGTGGAGGTACATCCCTACTTTTTAGATCTCTTCCTTTACTCACTACAACACCATAAACTAACGCCATAATCAAAACTTCACAGCCTAAAATGTCTTCTATACAGTGGTCTGCAAGCCTTATTCACCCAGCTGTTATGCCATCTTCAAGGTTCCTAATATCGTTTCGGGAGTCTCCTACAATAGGTTTACAAGCATGCAAGGTAAAAAAAAAAAAAAAATGCTTTCACCTTCTCAAAATATGCATTTAATATCAACTCATTTTCCAGCGATTCACAAGCAACTCGTTCAAAGCAGTTCAATGATTCAGTCTCTCTAAACCCTCCTTTCTGTGAGCCTACTCCGCTCTGATTGGTCAGATGGCCCAGTCTGTTGTGATCGGTCTACCGCATACAGCGCGAGCCAGAAATTATACGCTCATTGTCATGGTTGCATATTTTGAAAGCTCTAAGAATATATAAACATGTATTATTTATTATACTTACAGGTTGTGGTTCAGTGGAGCCAGCTGCTCAAAACTAAACAAAGTACTGCAGTCTTTCAAGAGCAAGTGTTTTGTGAATCCCGTGTTAAACTCCCGAGAAGCAGTCGTCAGTAAAATTACACATTTGTGGGCGGAGTCAAGTTGTTTGTGGCCTACCAATGTACAGCATGGAATTATGCAAATGTGTTACCCTGTGATGTGTAGCAGTCACAGAAGTGGAATCGAATTACTAACGACTCATTCAGGCTGAACTGAGTCAATTCTTTCTTTTGGGAGACAATAACTTTACAAATTTGCAGATCATTTATGTACACATACAGCTGCATTACACACTGCACAAGACAATATTGGATATGGATAATAGAGGCACTTTAGGAAAACTTAACATTCAGCCTGAGTTTACGCTTGGGAACTACAACTGCACTCCACTGTTTATTGGGTTTTTTCAGTCTTTCTGGAGAGTACCATCCACTCTTTTATCATTGCTTCTTAAACAGTCAGTTCACCCAAACATGAGGACGATCATCATTCACTGACAGATTGATCCTCACTGGTCTTCACGCATCAGAAAGCAGCACGGTTGAGTTTCTGATCCCCATATTTGATGAGCGCTGTGCATGTTCTGTTCAATGTTCATACATCAGTAAAAGCCCAATTTAAAGGGGTCTTGTTTTGCTTTTTGGTGTGGACAAGAATAGCTTTTCATTCTTGTGTGTACCAAAAGTGCATACATTTTTTTTTTTTTTACCTATCTTACATTATTGTAGCACCTCTCTTCCCAGTCTAGAACACCGTTTAGTTCCTGTTTCAATGAAGCCCCTCCTTCCGAAACACAAAATGTGCTCTGATTGGTTCGCCCTATGATTGGTGAGCCACTAAGAGTGTGTTCTGAAAACGACAGTTATCATAGCAGCGAGTTTCATCTGCTTCGCTGTAAATCTTAACCCTGGTGTATATTTTGCCTAATTCAGACTCTAAGGATGTTTCTGAACAAGAGGATCCTGCAGAACGTTTGCAAGCACAAATAAAGGGCTTTAGGAACCAGGATGCTTTTGCTATTATCAATCTAATTTATCCTCTCTTGGAAAGTTGAAAAAACACTATCATGGAGTTTTTCTTTCGCTATTTAAACAAACAGGAACACAAAATAGAAAAAACATGAGGGAGGATTCTCATTTTGGGCAAACTGTCCCTTTAAAGCCCTTATTCCTTAAAAACTCACTTGAAAAGACCGTAAGAGGCTCTTTCTCAAGCTGGACATCCATACGTGTCATGACACATGCAGGAAAACTGTGTGACTTTCAGCACTGTTATGTGTTTCTGGACAAACATTTGCGGTCAGTGTACTAACATGAATTTCATCACCAGGATGAGATATTTGGGGCGTTATTATCATTACGGGATGCCGTGGGAGTAAGAGTGAGGAAACTGAGTAAGAGAAGTGACATTCACAGCTGTTCTCTGACACAGACCTGAAATAAGATGTGTCCTCATGCGCATGTGATCAGCATCACTGAATATCAGAACTAATAACACAGCTAGCGTATGAGAGATAGAGAGCACGATCCTGCAGTTTCTACAGACGGTTTTTTTGGGTTCACTCTCTGTCTGTGAGAGTTGTGCTCGACTGCATGTGTGAGTCTGCCTGGTTACAAACTCACAGCCAATCAGAGCCTCACACTGAGGTCACATGACCACCAGCTCTCTGGGGGCTGTGAATCATATATGATAACACATGAACAAGCTTATATCTGTGTGTATGTCATATGCTAACATGAGACATCACAACAGCAGTGTTTGATTCAAACACAACAGCATCACGCTCTATTATAATTAACCATTTCTATGAAAAGATGATTAATGCACACATTGAGATGCAGATGACAGCCAGTTCAGGTGTGGAGAGCAGGACTGGAGAGGGAATAGGGCTTCAGTAAACAGCGAAGCACAGATCTACTGCTGACGCATGAGCACATGTTGACTTTTTCAGACGGTAGTACACATGTGAAAGAATGAGACTGAGGAGCATTGGAATGAAGAGTGTAATATTTGACGTGCAGTCATGTGTTCAGCATGTGTGGAGGCAAACACATCCATGCCGGACCGTTATTCAGTTTTTTAGTGTTTCAGCGCCACCTAAAGCTCCATGCGTGTCTGCAGCGGCTCTGGACATGTGACCTAAAACTTACGCTTCATTGGCTGACACAAAGGAAAACAGTTGACACACACTGAAGAAAAAAAAAAACAGTGCGTTTAGTCAGAGGGCAGATGTTCGTTGCTGATATGAGCAGCTCCACAAGAAGCTATTGTTCACAATCCTGCTGGCCGAACACTCACACTCAAAAAGTTTAACAGCGTGTCATAAACGCTGATCATGAGTTCATCTTCAGATCTCATCATCTGTCAAAACACACGACAGGATCTGTGCTAGAAAACAGCACTGCTTAAACAGATCGTTCAGCCAAAAATCATCATTTATTCCCACTCACGTCACTCCAAACCTGAATGACTTTTCTCCTCCTGTGGAGCGCAAAAGAAGATATTCTGAGAAATGTCTCATCTTCTGTGTTCCACAGGAGGAGGAAATTCATACTGGTTTGGAAACAAGATGAGGGTGAGTGAATGACAATTTCCATTTTTTTGCAGAACTATCTCTTTAAGATAAGGATGACCGACTATGGGTTAGAGAGAGAGAGACAGTGAGTGAGTGAGCGAGCGAGAGCTCCATTTTGCGTGTGCAGGCCGTGTCCGCAGGCCTCCTCTAATACAGCAGTGGATGTGATGGGATGTGATGTGGCATCATGCTTCTTTCAACACTTACTTTGCACTGTATTGAAGAATAATGCATCTAACTCCAGAATAAAGAAAGCAAGCACATATAAAAGACGACTGCTGCCTTTTCATGCTTTTTCAGATTCATCCAGGTATGAATGCAGCTTTCACGACATAAAAGCAAAATGACAACATGTCACCAAACACAGCAGGAAATAAACTAGAGCGGGGTATAGCACACTGTAGTGTTGTCACGGTACCAAAATTTCAGTATTCGGTACCAATACCAGTGAAAATCCACGGTTCTCGGTACCAATTTCGGTACCAAATCAAAACACAAAAACATGAATTGAACAACACTATTTTTATTTATAACAAACAAAAATAAAACAAAGTTTTGACTTGGAAGCTGGTATTTTGGGCTGAGGTGATGAAGCATTTGCTGAAATCCCCATTTTTCACTGTATAAACTGGCACTTGATCCATACATGTGAATTCAGCAACAGCTCGGTTCAGTTTTCTTGCCTCAGGTGAGTTTTTGTCATACTTCTGCTGCTGAAAAGCATCTGGAACCGTTGTCTGCTTAGGAGTTTGGTTCGTGGTCTTCTTCAGCCTGCAGCTGTAAAAGGAAAATATAATATACTTGAGTAAAACAATTGGCTGAGTCTGACTAAATGCAATATTAGATTGACACCAGCTAAACAGAACTTTATATATAACTTTTCAGTAAATAACAAACCTCAGCTTTTTATAACAAAGTTAGATAAGATTACTTATATTGAGTGTAAGATATCAATGTTACACAGACGGAAACTGTCTTATTAAAAACACTTTACAAAAAGACTCCATTTAACATGACTTAAAAAAAACAAGTGTTACATAGCAATTATTCTCTTAATTTCAAAATGTATTAATAATTTATTTTAAATTAAAATTTGTATCTGTTAACATTATTTCACGCACAATGAACAAACATGAACCATCAAATGTTTGTATAAAACAACATTCACACACATTAATTAATGTTCACTCACTGTAACTTGATGTTAGATAATATATTAAGTCATGTTAATGAATGGTATCTTTTACCAAACTATACAGGACTGTATTTGACTGTACTTTTATTTAATCAAACTGCGCAAACTATATTTCATAGCCTAGAACTGCTTTTCTGTTGACCGATTTTAAGGCTATAAACATTAACCATACATTTGTACATTTGTTCTCTAACACACATATTTTAGCTACACGGGTTATTTAAAAGCCTCAGGTGTGTAAAAATAGTACACTATCATGTCCTTTTTTTTAATTTTTAATAAACACTATAGGAACATTAAACACTTAATAAAGAAGTTTATTCTAATACTCGCGTTAGCATTAGCCGCGCTTATGCTAACGATTAACTAAGCAAATGGCGATGTTTATTTAAGGTATAATTTTTATAACAAAAGCTCTAAATATAAAATTAAATGAAAACTTACCTGCTTGAACTCTTTCATTAAATCTGGGTGTCGGTCTTTGAGGTGTTTTATTAAGTTCGATGTATTTCCTCCTTTTGAGAGAGAACTTCGATGCACCGTTTGCAAATGGGTTTCTGATGATCTATGATGTTGCCCTTGTCATCAGCCGCAAATACAAAATATTTCCACACGTGGCTCCTTCCTCCTTTCTTTTCAACAAGCGGATTCAGAGCAGCCGCATCAGCAGCACCGCCGGTCGCCGTGTCTCTGTGCTTTTATGAAGAAGACGCAACAACTGCGCAGTGCGTACTTTCCGCATAGCGCAGTAAGAACCGGGTTGACCGGGCGCTCGGTACCACCGGTACTTAAGAAAACCTGATACCGTAACATTTAATTTTTTTTAGTACCGACTTGGTACCGAAGTACCGGGTCTTTTGACAACACTAGCACACTGTTTTATCAGCTGAACCCTTCCGGCATTTGACATCTCTGGAGATTATGCTAATATTTCAATAATTAACCTGGCAGAGGTTCAGCCGTGATAGAATTTAATTCAGCAATATCAATTAACAATAATCTACCACGTTTTACTTTTTTAAAACTCTCCCTCTTGTAATTTTGGCCCTGTACTTGTTTCTTTTTTCTGTTAAACACAAAAGATGATATTCTGAAGAATGTTTGTAACCAAACAGTTGACGGTAGCCATTGACTTCCACAGTATAGAAAAAACAGAATGGAAGTCCATAGCTGCCGTCTGTCTGCAAAGAAACTCATACAGGTTTGTAACTTGACAGTGAGCAAATGATGACAGAACTCTCTTTATTTTTGGGCGAAACCTTGCTTTAAAGCTTCCCATTACAAATAAGGTTAAATATTGTGAAATGACTGAGAGCACATGTACAGACAGAGTTCATTACTGTAAATGAGATCATGAGCTGCTCATGTGTAAATGAACACAGACTCCTGTCCACTTGTAGTTATGTACAGTGTTCTCTCTAACACCGTAAAAACTAACAAATGTGCTAACTTAATTCTTTTTGTTGACTTTACTTAAAGTGTGATTGTTTACTTTACTGATGTAGATCTATTAAAGCTTACAATTTGTGCTAAAAGTACTAGTTACTCAAATGTCCCTAGTTAAGGTTACATGATTTGTTTGAGTGCAGTGAAAGTCATGTGACCACTGGTGTCATCAAGGTTTGGATTGAGAATTTTCTGATCAATGGCCACCTTGCTTGGTTGAAGACCTCAGCTGATAAACAATAAAACTGGTGAGTGTTTATACATGTACATTTGCGTTTAATGTTAAGGATCTTGATGATATATATGCACTTATACGCCGGTCAGTATTGAAGAACAGAATTGGGTTCTGTTTCACAGCATTTGAATGTTTAAATAAACGCATTATGTAAAAAATCCCAATCTTGCAGAGTATTCACATAAACACAGTCGGTTATGTCTGAAATGAAAGTAAACAATTAGGAGAAAAAACGGTTGTGGAACAAATTATTTCCCTCTGTCCAGTTAGTAATGGCTATCCTTGTCTTTTTTTTTCCTTTTTTTTTTAGGAAAGAGATTATTAAGAGTTGGGACTTGCGGGGGTGACTGGGGACCGGGGGTCCGAAAACCAGTCAGTATCTGGTGTGACCACCATTTGCCTCACGCAGTGCAACACATCTCCTTTGCATAGAGTGGATCAGGTTGTTGATTGTGGCCTGTGGAGTGTTGGTCCACTCCTCTTCAATGGCTGTGAGAAGTTGCTGGATATTGGCAGGAACTGGAACACGCTGTCGTATACGCCGATCCAGAGCATCCCAAACATGCTCAATGGGTGACATATCCAGTGAGTATTCTGGCCATGCAAGAACTGGGATGTTTTCAGCTTCCAGGAATTGTGTACAGGTGCTTGCAACATGGGGCTGTGCATTATCATGCTGCAACATGAGGTGATGGTCGTGGATGAATGGCACAACTATGGGCCTCAGGATCTTGTCACGGTATCTCTGTGCATTCAAAACGCCATCAATAAAACGCACCTGTGTTTGTTGTTCATAACATACGTTCCTGCCCATACCATAACCCCACCGCCACCATGGGCCACTCGATCCACCATGTTGACATCAGCAAACCGCTCACCCACACGACGCCATACACGCTGTCTGCCATCTGCCCTGTACAGTGAAAACCGGGATTCATCCGTGAAGAGAACACCTCTCCAAAGTGCCAGATGCCATCGAATGTGAGCATTTTCCCACTCAAGCCGGTTACGATGACAAACTGTGTCAGGTCGAGACCCAGATGAGGATGACGAGCATGCAGATGAGCTTCTCTGAGACGGTTTCTGACAGTTTGTGCAGTAATTCTTTGGTTATGCAAACCGATTATTGCAGCAGCTGTCCGGGTGGCTGACCTCAGGAGGTGAAGATGCGGTTGTGAGGCCGGTTGGATGTACTGCCAAATTCACACGCCTTTGGAGACGGCTTAAGGTAGAGAAATGAACATTAAATTCATGGGCAACAGCTCTGGTGGACATTCCTGCAGTCAGCATGACAACTGCACGCTCCCTCAAAACGTGCGACATCTGTGGCATTGTGCTGTGTGATAAAACTGCACATTTTAGAGTGACCTTTTATTGTGTCCAGCCTAAGGCACACCTGTGCAATAATCATGCTGTCTAATCAGCATCTTGATATGCCACACCTGTGAGGTGAATGGATGATCTCAGCAAAGGAGAAGTGCTCACTAACACAGATTTAGACAGATTTGTGAACAATATTTGAGAGAAATAAGCCTTTTGTGTACATAGAAAAAGTCTTAGATATTTGAGATCAGCTCATGAAAAATGGGGCAAAAACAAAAGTGTTGCGTTTATAATTTTGATCAGTGTACATACTCTTCCCTCTTTTCAGGAAAATGAGGTTACTCTTCAGCACACTGTGGTTCTCCATGGCATTTCTGTCCTGCTTGGGCACAACGGTGAAAAGAAAGGTCTGGCTTTCATTGCAATACATGTCAAAGGAGTTAGACAGTATGAGCAAATGTTTCTGTAACTATGTAAGCTAAAGTATACTGAATATGCATTCTTTTTGTTGTTGTTTTTTTTTTACCTAACATTGTTCGGGAAGCAGACAACCTCTGTCAGTTTAAGTCTATACTAATGACCCATCTCTTTAACCTGGCTTACACATAACACACTAACGCACTTGCTACATCGTAAGAATTGTATTTACTATTAGTCTGTTTTGTTCGTATTCCAAGGTCACCGTAGCCACCCAGATCCAGTCAGTATCCAGTCCAGCCTGCTGCAGCGTGGAATTGAACTGCTGGTTTGTGTTGTCAGAGGAAATCTGGCCCCCCCGACTGAGCCTGGTTTCTCTCAAGGTTTTTTTTTTCTCTATTTCTGTGACCGATGGAGTTTTGGTTCCTTGCCGCAATCGCCTCTGGCTTGCATAGTTAGGGACACTTAATTTCCAGTGATATCATTGACTTAATTGCACAGATACTAACTGAACTGAACTGAACTGAACTGAGCTGGATGATGACAACACTGGGTGCTTCTAAATATCCCTCCTCGTCTCCTCGCTACTTCGTCCTCCATCCTATGACCCAGAAACCGATTGAGCTCAGCCATCTTGTAGGACATCTCAATTCTCTAATCACACCGCGAGGAGGCGAGGATCGAGGAGTGAGGAGGCTTCCTGAGGAGTCATGAGTGAGGATACACGGGTGTATCCTTTGCGGAAGTGTTTTATCGACTAAATGTGCCGCACGTATAAATTCTCCTCCCCCTTCATATCTGTTGTATTAATTTACATTTATATTTTACCTTTGCAGTTTAAATAATGTCATATATTTAAACTGGGCATCTTGCTTTATTCATATTTATTATGAATGCCTTAAATAACGAACTTTAACAACATGTGAGCAGATCCCTTTAGCGCAGCTGATGACGCTTGGAAGTGACACTTGAGTGGTCGAGAATATTCCAATACTCATCCTTTGATTCCTCCGTTCTAGCGTCTTTTCCTTGGTCCTTCCCTCACATCCTGAATGGGTGGAGCTAAGATGCGAGGAAAGAAAGCAAGGAAAGGAAACGAGGATGCACAAATAAGAAATGAGAAGCACCCACTGAATTCAATGATGAACTGCCTTTAACTGACAATTGAGTGTTGTTTACTGTTGTCCTTTTGCATTATTGACACACTATTTTACTATTTAATCTGTAAAGCTGCTTTGACACAATCTGTATTGCTCGGAATATTCTAAACATTGGTTAGCATCGTTAATGAACTATTAAAAATTACAATGCTGATTTACATTTGTTTCCTGCATTTTGAAAGACAAATGTTTTGAAATGTAATAAATAGAGATCTGCTTTTTTAGTGTAGTGTTTTTTTAGTGTTTAGGTATATTTACCCAGTGTTTCTCAGATCACAGATTCAATTAAGTTAACAAAACATAAATGGCTTAAGTAAACAGGACTCAAAATAAGTAAGGAATACTTTTAGTAACTACAACTAAGTTTGCACAATTGAATTAAGTAAACTATCTCTAGTAATCAAATCTCTTTTTACAGTGAACCCCTGGTCTCACAGACCAGGCTCAAGCCTAGTCCCAGACTAATATGTACGTCTGAGCTGTTTCAACTGGAAGAAACTTGCACTAACTGATCTTAAAATATATCAGTGCCTTTGTTTTGTCTCAAAATGCAAACCAGTGTTGTTTTTTCACTAAGCCACGTTTTTAAAAATTACTTAAATGTCTTAATTGAATTATAACCTAATCCTGGCTTAGTCTAAGCCCTGTCTGAGAAACCAGGCCAAAATGTTCTTCTTGCTGAGCAAAACGTTTCTCCACGGGTCAGATATTTTGCACACTCCTCCACCTGTGCTGGGTGTAAGTGTTTTGTTACGGTTGTTGAGTTTCGTTTCTGTTCTGTGCCCATCACCACCGTCATCATCAGACATCTCCTCTTTAAGACATGTTGGCGGTTCATTTCATGTCTTGTGTTTGCTTTGCCTCTCATGTTGAGCTTGGGGGGCGGGGGACATTTTTATTTCAAACAATAGAAAGCAATAGAAACATTTCAAAATTGTACTGTCTTTGCTGCACTTTGGATCAAATAAATGCAGGCTTGGTGAGCAGAAGAGAATTCTTTACATTAAAAACATTAAAAATCTTCTGACTGGTAGTGTACTAAAACATGGTCAATTGTTTTCCCCCACTCATGTTTGCATCTGTCCTGTGTGCATCATGTTCTGTACAGTTGCACATGCACTCAGATTAGAGGGAATACTGGTGACAGGTGATCAAGAGCACTAGCCCTTAATAGGCGACATAGCGTGTCCACTCCAGATTTCCAGTGCTGTTTGCACTACAGGAGGCTCTTCAGATGATACGGCCTCAATCCTCCAGGGAACTCACTAATGCAGAGCATCCTGCACTTCAGCACACCCTTCAGGAACTTACATGCTTTCAGGTCAACTATGAACACAAAAAACCTTTAGGGCCTGTGTACACCTGGGGCCGGTTGCATTAAAGGTTAAGACTAGTCTTATTAGTCCATGTAAAGCAATATTAAATGTGTGTTCTGAGTTTGTCAAACCACAGAAGCATGTGTTATTAACCACTCGGCCAAACCTGAATGATAAAAAACCCCAGTTATTTAATACAATAAGGTATTAAAATCTTTTTAAAAATGTAAGCAGTATTGTCTGCTCTCAATCGCTGGGGGCGTGTCCACTGTCAGCGGTGAAACCACGCCCACTCGTGGAAAGCTGCCGTCTCTCTCAACTGCCACATATCACTACAAGCTGAATGGATGCTTCTATTAGCAGCTTAATTTAAATAAGGAGATTGAGCTGTTTTGTAAATCGTCGCAACTAGGTAACATGCATTTACATGACAGCTAGCAAACAAAGTGTAGTATGTAGCGTTAAAGACAGTAACGCGATTGAGCAGCGAACCACTGATGCTAATGCGCTGTAGTTATTAGGTGTGTTTGACTTGAAGCAGAGCTGCGCAGAACGACCGGTGTATGATGACAAAATACCGCAAGAGCGATTTGAAAGCATAAGGAGCTGTCTGCTCTCTATAGCTCTCACTGTACTTTGACACACACCAATCAGTCTGTGCTGTCAGTGCTGCACAGGGGAGGGGCCATGCTTAGTGACTTTAACCGCACCCAGAAAATCCTGAACATGATAACAGTCTAACTTCACAATTAAGCACTACATAGTTCTCAGTCTTTGCAGCATGTTTCAGCAATGCATTTCTAACATTTATAATGTGTTTAGAAACAATTCTCAGAATTGACTTTAAATGGACTTTAAAGGTTAGTCAGCAATTTTTTTCTTGAAGACTGGTCATTATTTTTACAATTCAGTTACATCAAAATGTAGGTTAGTCTACAAATGAGACCGATTACTGTTTGGCTACGTGCTAGTTGGTCAGACTAGATCTTAAGAGACAGTCTTAACATCAAGGCTAAGTTTATGCAACTGGCCCCTGGTCACGGGCCTCATTCGAGAAATTTGTGTAAAAGTATGAGTAAATTCCAAGTAATTTGTATGTAAAACAGACCTTCTTGAAAACTCTCACAAACGTTTCGCGAACATCAGATTTGATAGTTAAACGTGTGTATGTTAATGAACTTCAGTCATTCGTAAATAGGGTAAGTGCGCACACTCATTCACAATTATGAACTACAACTACAAAGCTCATCGATCTGAAAAGCGAGGCGTTCTCTGATTGGCCAGCTATCCGGTGCATTGTGATTGACTGAATGCCTCAAGCATGTGATGGAAATGTTATGCCCCTTACCATGTTGTGATGCCGTTTCCTGGTGCAAGAAAAACTATAAAGCCCATTATAAACGAGGCATTTGTTGCACCCAGTGGGGACATAAATACTGATTATAATGACTCATACTGTCTTTTTATGCGTTGCGTTGTGCCATGTAAACAGAACACCATGTCTGCATTTGTGATCGGAGAAACAACAAACAAGCACTACTCTACACTGCTCGAAACTTGTGTTTGAATGGTCAGTAGCGAACTCTTTAAATATGAAAATGTACTTACAGGCCTTGAGTCAGAAGCACCAGACTGTCCTTGCAACGTTAGGATTGCCCCACTTGATAGCCTTAACCCTTTGTGTACAGCTGGCATTGTAAGCTACTCTCCCAGGTTCAGGAAACAGTCCTTCGTAAAATGCACCGCATTTTATTTTCCTTTTGAACTCGAATATTTGCGTTGTACTGTTCTGGAACAGTGTTGTAAATATAACTTAACCACTGATTTCTAGTTGTGTCCTCATTTGGAAGACCAAACAAAGTACTTCTGCAATGAAACACACAGCGTCTCCACGACATGGCGGCGGCTGCAACAATACTACAGTCGGTAAAAGTTACACCTTCTTCCTTTGCGTATACATTTGGGCGGTGTTATGCAAATCTACCCACACCGTGACGTAGACGTGGGGGCGCATTTGAATAAGCCATGGCTGAGTCTTAACTTTTATAATAGATATCTCTTTGGTTTTAAGACTTTAAACTTTGCAACTTTACAGATCTTATATATGCACACATATATCTTATATATACTTATAACAGCTTGTAACACTCCAAAGACAAAGGAAAACTAGAAACCGCATCATATGTTAAAATTTATTTCATAAAATTGGTATTAAAAAAAAAAAAGTATTGTTCAGGAACTGGTATCAAATTCAAGGCATCAGTGTCAACTTTTTGAATGATACCCAACCCTACTACTGCATTTTATTCATTATCCGCTGATCTCAAGATCAAAGACCACTACTTCATGAAGATGATTTTGTGTTGAGCGTCTACATTTTTATTTGTGGCATCGGCTGAAGAGATACTGATCGGCGGAAATGCATGTTGCAGTGGTGCTGTCATATCTGACTATAACATGTCATAAAGCATATAACGCTCTCTGCCACATTTATTTTTAACATTCTGGGAAGAGCAAAATTTACATGTGTGTTTTCAACACCCAGATGCATTTACACTTGTCCAGTCTCATCTGGAATGTGTCCCTGGTTTGAGCGATCAGTTTTAAAGGGGTCACCGGATGGCCATTTTCAACAAGTTGATATGATTCTTTAGGGTCTTAATGAAAAGTCTATAACATGCTTTGGTTAAAATGTCTCAATGGTAGTGTAAAGAACACTTTTTTTACCTTGCAAAAATCAGCTCTGCAAAACTCATCCCGTTCTGGTCGATGTTGCTTTAAATGTTAATGAGCTCTGCTCGCCCCGCCCCTCTCTTCTCTCTGTGGAATGATGAGCCTGTTTACTTTAGCCACGTTTTTAGTCACAAAACGTGCTAACTAGCATGTTATTAGGAAAGGCGATTGTGAAGATTCATAAAAAAACCCCTTATACTCACTTCTGCTGTAAGTGAATCTGGATCACAAATGATTTGCGTGAACACAGACACATTTGTTTAGATCAGGAGGTGCATTTCCTTCACAATAATCTAACTAATCCACGGCACCTTAAGCGGCTCAGATGTTGGGAGTAAATGACGACCACTATGTTCATTATTACATCCAGCAACAGAACACTCCAATTGCTTAGAAGCTATTCTTGTCTACGTCCCTGCTCCGGCATCGAGACAACGGAGGTTGGACTGTTACAGCTCATTCAAGGCAGGTCTAAGGTAAGACGACCGTGTCAATCAACTATCGTGGGAGTGGCCTCTGTCTGTGTGTCGTCACACAGACAAGATGCTTAAAATGGCTTGATTTGAAAATGGCTTTATTTTTACAGATTAAATAAATACAACTGCCATCACACATTAATGTTCAAACAACATGAAAAAGTGAACTTTACATCTGATGACCACTTTAAATTAATCTCAGAAGCATTTCAGAGGGTATTTACACCCGGTGTTTTCATGATCATAGAGCTATCCAAACAGAGAAAACACATAAATGACCACATGTAAACAGGCCCTTTGATTCTAAAAATGCTCCAAATGATGGGCCACTGATCAGGGGTGCGTTTCCCAAAAGCATCATTAGCCAACTATGGTTGCAACATAGTTCAACAATTCAGTGTTTCCCGAAACCACAGTTCAAACGAATATTCGCAAACAGAGTCACAAACTTACGTGGTTGGAACTACAGCTCTCGACATGTGGTTAGAAGCATAGCTCCTTGTTAGTAAGACATATGGGCTCAATAAATTATGTTCCTGTGCACAAAAAGCATGCAGTACAATCTGTATCTTTCACTCGATCTAAATATAAATGCATTTTAATCTATGTATTTTTAAGTTTCCCCTGCAATCGACGTTTTTGCATAGTGCGCATGCGCATAAATGCCTAAGGGAACCCCGGAGTGTGACGTAAGAGTGAACCCACGATGAATGAAACGTCAAATAAAGCAAAATGAGTAAATTAGTCACCCGGTGCCATGTTTAATATAGCTGCATTTTAGATCTCTAATCAGTTAAATAGCATAAATTATTACTCGGTGACGTCATTAACAACGGCCCTACATTGTTGAACTAATGTGGTTCAAACGACGGAGATGTGACAGTGTTCGGGAAACAGTTGTGACTAGCTAGTTTGTTTCCACAACAATTACGTCGCTGTACGGGAAACGCACCCCAGAACGGCTGACAATCACTTCCATTGATCAGTGGCCTCTTAAACTGCAGATCACACTGATACAGTATGAAGAAAATGGTGTGAGAATGTGAACGGGCTGCTGGATCTCAGGTCTGAATGTGAGGAATCGTTATCGTTATAACCTTATAATATCCGCTGGATCTCAGGCCTCCTGATGAGGACACGGCTTTGGCTTACCCAAAATTTCTCCTATATCGGCCACCGCTGCAAACGGATGCTGAGTGAACACACACCGGAAAACAACTCAAACTACAATCTGAAAGTGCAGACCTCGATAATCTTCAATCAAACCACATCTGAATGTGGCACGGAGTGATTTTAGTACAAATCTGATTTTGTGTGGCTGGAAATGAGTCAGACATGCCTAAGATTCAGATTCTGTCTGTCAGTGTCAGTGAAGATGAAATGTCACTACAGGTCATGACTGCTGCTTTCTCACAGCCTCTGAAGAATAAACACAGGCCAGAGCTGGACAACATCAGCATGATTTTCACCAGCACAACATACAGCACAGTTTAATCTACAAGTAAGCTTGTTATGATCCCAAAATTTTGAGCCAAAACTAATACTAGCCTGACTAAAGTAAAACATTTTCAAGTGAACAGCCAGTAATCAAATAAGAAGAAAAAAACTAATTACAAACAGCAGGACAAATGTACACACACACACAAACTGAAGCACAAGCATAGAAAGCCATTAGATGGCAGAAGCTTAAACGCATCAGATCATGATGAGTTATTTCAGGCCAAAAAGACCTGCATGCGTTTGAATCTCTCTGATTATATGCTGTCTGTCCCAGAGCAGCGCTGCTGCGTTTGACCCAATCTATTACTGTCTCCTCTCTCAGGACCACACCTCTGTCCCACGATCTCTCCGTCTCCTCTCTCATGCTCAGGCTGATGTGTGGCTGTAAGTGAGCGTGGTGCATTATGGGATGTCGTGTCTCTGCACTTCCTGCAGTGATTCCAGTGAAGCACAGTACCGTCACACACAATTATTACCATCTCCTTCTCTCCAGTCATGATTTGATCTGACTACTGAAAGTCTGTTTTACACACACTTAGTTTTTTAACGTCAACTGATTTATTTGTGAGACGATAGCTGGGGTCGCTCATGCTCAATTAAACACGCGAAATGGGACAACAATGTTACATACAAGAGTTTAAAACAAACTAATTTAGAAACATACATTTGGCATAGAGTCGTGTAGCTTGCTAATTACTAATAGAGACACTTCAGCACCAGCTCATGTGCAAGACTTCAAGTCATGCCTTAATGCCTTAAAGAAATGAAATCAAACGCATCTGATGTGGCATGAGTGTATTTGCTAAGTATGATGATCTTCAGTTTAAAGTGAGCTGTGATGGGAGTTTTTGTGACTGACAGACTTAGCAAAAATGAAGGCAGAGCTCTCTCTTCATTTTTACGAAACACCTGCAGGAAACACACAAACCTCACCGGTTCTCATGCGTTAAAACACACGTCTGAGTTCCTGTTCATCACGCTTCATCAGCTCTATGCGTGTGCTGATCAGTTCATGTGAATAAAAGCCTAAACTACATATGTTGTTCACAGCAAGCGGCCGTGTCTCGCTGTTCAATTCATCTGTTGTGTTCTATGTTTTTGAAACTCTAATATTTTGATTGCGTGGATTTTATTTGAGACGACAGGAACCCTTTAGGCTTCAATAAAAAATAAATAAAATCAAAGTCTTACGCTTTTGGTACAATATGCAGGAGTAAATGATGAAATTGTTCATTTTGGGGCAAACCATCACTAAAGCTGGCAACCAACAGCACTGTCACTTAATAAAATGATCTAAATGATTCAGAAAGAGAAGCAATATATGACTCTGTGGTGACTTCAAACTGTACGAATGACAGCAGCGAGGCAGGTTTTTCTGAACAAAATCACCATCTCTGCCCTTCCTTTCTTTAAACAACAGCTTCATATCATGGGGATGCCCATAATGAGTGTTCATCTGATTGGGATGAGCAGCAGCCGCAGGGAAAACTGCATGACTGACATCCTGTTATTATCTATAACACTTATTTGGGTTTTTTATTCAGTATTGTGCAAAATAAAACCCCTTTAGACCAGAAGATGAGGCAGATTAGAGATGTTAACAATCACGGTTGAATCTTTGCCAGCTCTTCGGTCACACAGGACTGAAACAGCAATAGCACAGCAGTGTAATTACGTCCATAAAACACAGCTGATGCACACATCCAGGGCTGAACTCGTTTATGTGTGTGTGAAACACTGCTCGTGATGCTGCTGCCGCTGCTTCAAAAACCAGTTTATAATCAATGTCGTTTTTTGTCGCATAGAGTGTAAGGTTATTTGCGCATGCGCAGCAGATCACACCCATCAGCAGGGCTCAATGTCTCTGATGAAACCGCTCGACTTTAATGTAAATGGCTATTCTGGTGTAAAACAACAATGGAGCGGTCTGGAGGATGATAAATAAAGCTCATTATAAATGTTGTAAGATTAAAACGACACCGACCTTGTATACTTGTCCGTACGTGCCATTGCCGACCACTTCCACCAGCTCAAAAATGCCAGCAGGGTCCTGAAATCACACAAATGTCCATCACAGAGGTTAATAAGAGAAACTTTACACGTATGAATGTTTTGTGGTGGAGCTGCTGCGCTGAGAACGTGCAGCTCCGCTCCCTTTATCTTTTCTGTCTTACACGAGAGGAGCGGCCAGCAGACAAAGGGCCGCCGACACAATAAACACCGGAGTTCGGACACAGCCCAGACCGCACGAGCGAGCACAAAACACCGCTGAAACACACGGAGAGGAGCGGGGAGAGGATGATGCACTTACGCGCAGAGAGGCGAGGTCTATGTCCACCAGGCTCTTAGCAGGGGAGTCGTTCGCCATCTTTCACCGATTGTTCGAATCTAAAACGATGCCGTGTTTATTCCCGTCCGCTTCAAACGTGTGGCGTGCGCTCGACGCTGCCGCTGATCATCGTTAGATTTGTGTTGATAATCCTGAGAGAGCAGCGCAGGCCCTGCAGCGTTCGCTCTATTGTTCGCGATGACGATGATGATGATGGCGGTGATGATGAAGTGCAGCTGAGTCTGGGTCAGTCCATGGCGGAGGAGTGGGCAGAGACACCGAGAGAGGGGTGGGACGAGGGAAGAAGGCTCTGTTCGAGCATACACTCCGCAAAAACACAATGCATGCCAGACACTTAACGTAATGTATGTCTATATACATACATTAACACACACACACACACACACATATATATATATATATATATACACACACACACACACATACCAATTTTGTTTTAAAGAAATTCATCACAATAATACATTTACTGTAATACAAAAATATTTACTTAAATAAGTATGACATCATCATATCAAGAGGAATCTTATTAACAAACATTAAAAGGATAGTTTTGTTTCTTAATGCTGATTGGTCAATAGCTGTGTGATTATTTACAGTAAAGCATGAATATGATGCTTCAGTGAACACACTCTTAGCAATATAAACAGTCAATAAACTGTTTAATTTGTTATGAATTTCAACAAAAGTAACTGGCTATTCTGTGCATCCCGATTCACACACATATGCACTGTGCTGCTTTTTAGTCTAAATAATGTGAATAGTCTCATTTTACTTTTCTGCTATGTTGAAACAAATGCTATATTGTTTTCCATTCAATAACTCATTCCATTGAAAAATATCAATAAAAAGAGTTAAGACTAAATAATGTGAATAGTGTGTTTTCACTAAAGAATTTAGTATGAAAAAGTACACTAATAGATGGCCGGATAATGCATAATTAACCAAAAGAAATGAGGTGTGGGGTGTTGCACACTTTATGTAGTCTGCTGTTACAGCTTTAAAGAGATAGTTCACCCAAAAAGTTAACTTCTGTCATTTATTACTCACCCTCATGTCGCTCCAAACCCGTAAGATCTTCATAACACAAATTAAGATATTTTTGATGAAATCCGACAGCTTTCTGACCTCCCATAAACAGCAATACGACTGAAATGTTCCAGGGCACAAAAAAGTAGCAAGGACCTCAGTAAAATAGTTCATGTGACATCAGGGGTTCAAACTGTAATTTTATGGAGCTACGAGAATACTTTTTGTGTGCAAAGAAAACAAATATAACAACTTTATTCAACAATTCTTTTCTGAAGAATCCCGTAAAGTATCAGGACGCATGCGTTGTTTACATGCAGAGGAGAAAACGCCCATGCATCGTGAACCCCTGATGTCACATGGACTATTTTAATGATGTCCTTACTATGCTTCTGTGCCTTGACTATGGTAGGACCCTTGCTGTCTATGGAGAGTCAGTGAGTGCTCAAAAATATCTTAATTTGTGTTCTGAAAATGAGTGAGTTCTTACGGGTTTGGAACGACATGAAGGTGAGTAGTTAATGACTGAATTTTCAGTTTTGGGTGAACTGTCCCTTTAATTACATGCTGGAGGAGGAGGAGCTATCAGACTCTGATGATGAATGATGTAATACTCTTATATACTGTAAGTCAGACACTAGACAGATGAATGCATAGTGTAAGTGCATAGTGTGTAGGTGCTATCCCAAATGGAACACTTCATATACTTGTGGTCTTACGGACTTGGTTGCAGGGTGTATGAGTCTGTAAGGCCCATAAAAGCGTGTCCCATTCATCATTTTAGCTTTCAGAAGGGTGGTTGCGAGTGGCCGCTAGGCGCCCTTGGTGCACAATGAGACAAGCTCCACAGCAGTCGTAGCAGCATTACGTCATGAAAGTGTAGACTCAGAGGAAGACTGCGAGGGTTTAGGGTGTGATTTGGGACAGAACCATAGTGTGTTATTTGGACACAATTTGAGAGACCTCTGCTGGCATTACGTCTGTGTGAATCACCTTTCATTGTGAGGCCACGCCCTTCCTCTGTCAAAGAAATGCTGCATCCCACTTCACCCCCACGCATACTATGCCCTAAAAGTGTGCACTCTATGAATGTGCAGCAGAGTAGTACACTCAGCTTGATCTTCCTGTTAAAAATAACTGTTTGTTTGATTGTCTGCATGACATAAATGCTGGATGGACTTTTTTTTTTTTTTTACAGCTAAACAATGATAAAACTGAAACAATCATTTTTGGCCCATTAGTTCTGTCCTCTTGAACGTGGCTGTGTCAAAAACCTGTGTAATTGTTGATCTGTGTTTTGATGAAGTGCACCTATTATGTTCCTTTTTACAAGATGTAATATTAATCTTGGGTGTTGCCAGAAAGTGTCTATGAAAGTTTAGCTCAAAATACCCCACAGATCACTTATTACAACATGTGGAAAATATTTTAAGGCATGTCTAAAAATAGAGATTTTTTTTAGTGTGTATCACTTTAAATGCAAATGAGCTGCATATTCCCACCCCATCTCCATGTTAAAGTGGATTTTGCATAATAGGTGCCCTTTAAGATCACCTGCAGATGGTACTAAACACAGCAGTCAGATTACTGACCAGCACTGAAAAACATGAGCACATCACACCTCGCTTCACTTCACTGGCTACCAGTCAGACTTGCACCTATACCTGTGATCTTCTCACCCCGTGTACTGCTTCAAGATCCTTTTGATCATCGAATCCAGGGATAGGCAACGTCGGCCCTGGAGTGCCAATGTCCTGCAGAATTTAGCTCCACCCTGACAAAAAAATTCACTTGGCTGTAGACTTAAGCCGAGCTCACACTAAAGCCGGCTTCACACTACAGGATTTTTTAAATCCTAACCGATTATGAAATCTGGTTGCAGTGCACACATAAGGAGAATCTTTGCAGATGATCTTCCCTGAAATCTTAAACATGCACACACTACAAGATTTGAAAATTGTGGCACATCACTCACTACAAGATATTACTAAGATGATTACGATGGAGGGAGTGACTAATGTGATCTTACACAACAGATCGTCATTTCAGCAACTAATGTTTACAAATGTTTTTTTGTTTTTTTTTTAATGTTAGTTAACTGTTATATGCTTTAACTGTTTTATATCTATAGATTTTATTTAGTCAGGTTGTGATTTGAGAAGGCAAAACTGATTAAACATATGAACTCACTGTCTGCAGCTGACCGCTTGGTCGTTAATTTAAAAAAAAAAAAACGAAAAAATGCTCCAAACGTTTTTCTAAATTAACTTAATAAAAAAACGAAACGAAATATAATCACTTTGCCATTACATACAAAACTGAACTATTTCAATTGCTAAAACAGTAGTATAAGCCGTTTTAAGAGAAGGGGAAAAAAGATGGGCTTGGGTCGGACTCGGACCATGGAGCATTGCTTTCCTTGCTCCATGCGGTTGTTGTATGTTTTCAACATATTATACAGACAGTGTTACTACAAAAACATAAGAAGCAGTTTCCTCCATCTCCACTATCCAATGGACCGTACAGCAGCTGTTTTGCGGTCGCGCATTGGCTGTTGTGAAAGTGCTGACGTAATCATAGCCGTGATCATCCCGATTTAAAATCCTGAATATCAAACATGTTTGATATGATCGGGGCGGCCCCGATTTGTGTGCGAGCAGATCGGGAGGTATAAGATTTGATCTGTGAACGTCTTTATTACCAGATAATCTGTGCCAAACATCGGGACCGATCGAGGTGCTCGACAAGATTTTTGCTCCGATTCTCGGGAAGGGAAAATCAGGGCAAAATCGGGCTAAAAATCCTGTAGTGTGAGGCCGGCTTAAAGGATTTTTAGCCTGGTTTTGCCCCTATTTTCCCCTCTTGAGAATCGGAGCAAAAATCTTGTGGAGCACCTCGATCGGTCCCGATGTTTGGCACAGATTATCTGGTAATGTGAGGTGATAAATCGAATCTTGCACCTCCCGATCTGCTCGCTCACAAATCAGGGCCGCCCTGATCATATCAAACATGTTTGATATTCAGGACTTCAAATCGGGATGATGACGGCTATATGAATACATCATTACTTCCATCCTATCCATTGAATAGTGGAGATGGAGGAAACTACTTTTTGAGTTTTTGCAGTAACACTGTCTGTATAATGAGTTGAAAACTTACCACAAACATAAGGAGTAAGAGAAGCTCTGGTGTGAAATTGTCTCAGTTTTGAACGTACCAGGTGAGTGCACAAAGCTGCTAACACGCTAGCTAACATATGTAAACATTAGTTGCTGAAATGACGATCTGTTGTGTAAGATCACATTAGTCACTCCCTCCATCATGATAATCTTAATAATATCTTGTAGTGTGTGATATGCCACAATTTTCAAATCTTGTAGTGTGTGCATGTTTAAGATTTCAGGGAAGATCATCTGCGAAGATTCTCCTTGTGTGTGCGCTGCAACCAGATTTCATAATCGGTTAGGATTTTACAAATCCTGTAGTGTGAGCCCGGCTTGACTGATCCTGAAGACCTTGATTAGCTTGTTCAGGTGTGTTTGATTCGGGTTGGATCTAAACTCTGCAGGACATCAGCACTTCAGGGCCGACGTTGCCTATCCCTGATCTAGTCAAATTCTAGTCAATTTCTATATTCAGCTCCTCGTTCTGGTTTTAAAGCAAAAGGTGATTGGGCTTTCTGTATAGCTGCTCTGGAATTGTCTTCTTCTTTATATTATTAAATCTGCTCCTTCTGTTATGTTCATTCTATTTATTCTGTGTTTTTATTCATTTTAGACATTTACCTTTTTTCTCAGATTGATCTCAGTGTGTCTGAAACATTTGTTGGTAAATCATTCCTTAAATTAAAGTCAAATAACAGGAGTGTCTGTGTCTGTGTCCTAACACCATCAAACATGTAGATCACATCATCTGGGACAGAGTGTTGGCTCTGCCTCAGAAATCTTTATATTATTTATTTATTTATTTATTATTTTACTCCCCATTGCTTACAGACCAAATTAATGAGATGAGATTTAAAGGGGTCATCGGATGCCCATTGTCCATAAGCTGATGTGATTCTTTAGGGTCTTTGGTTAAAATTTCTCAATGGTAGTGTAAAACAACACCTCTTCTTCATGTCAAAATCAGCATGGCTTTTTAAATACTAATGAGCTCTGCTCACCTGCCCCTCTCTTCTGTGGGGTGACAAGATATCCTGTTTACTTTAGCTGCGTTTAGCTGCGGAACTTGCTAACTAGCACATTATTAAGAAAGCTGATTTGCAAAGATGCATAAAAAACCCTTATACTCACTTCTGCTGTAGGTGAAGCTGGATCATAAATGATTTGAGCGAACATAGACGCATTTATGTAGATCGGAAGGTGCATTCCCTTCACAAACAAGCGTAATCCTTCAGTGGCTCAAATGTTGGAAGTAAACGACAACTGCTATGTTCATTATTACATCCAACAACACAACACCTCAATCGCTTAGGAGACAATCTCCAGCATTGAAACAATGTTCACAGTTCACTCAGGACGGGTCTAAGGTAAGACAGCACTGTCAATCAGTAGTAGTGGGAGTGGACCGGGTCTGTGTGACGTCACAGCCAAGAATTAGAGAATGGCCTGATTTGAAAAAGTGGACATTATTTTTAGGGGTTTTATCATTATAGGGTGGACGTGTACACACACTGCCAACACACATTTATGTTCAAACATGTAAAAGTGAATTTTGCATCCGATGACCCCTTTAAACTGTGCTCCATGGTCCAACATGAGATCCCCATCTTGTCGATATTCTTTCACTAAGATCTGCACTATTTTTGGTGCCTTAGCAACTCGTTAAGGGAATAGTTAGACCCATTTGAAACAATTATCAACCACAACTAAGTGTTCGTTCTGTTTAATGCTCTTCGGAAAGGGTCCTTGAACAACAATAATCTGTTTTCTTGAACATAATGCACTTGTGTGGGATCACAGTTCATGTGGGATGAACTGTGCATCTCATCAGCTTGCAACATAAATCTATTTGTTAACTACACATAGGGCCTATTTACACCTGGTCACTTTTTGCCTTTTGTCTGATCGGATATCTCTCTGATATGTTAAAATGTTTGTATTTACACTTGGCCACATAAATGTGTCACTGCAAAACAGATATAAATCCGGTCTTTAATTCCCACGCTATATGCAAATTGAACAGAGTTCAAGTCAATGAAAGCAACAGATATGCGCTGTATTTTATTCATTATCAGCTAATTTTAAAATCAAAGACAGCAACAGGAGAGAGCGCGGCATCAGCACCGAAAAGATTAGTTTCACTACTTTTAATCAAGATGATTGTGTGTTAAGTGTCTGCGACTTACTTTCAGCTGCATTGTGGCAGTCAGTCAGAGCTGCAGATGTAACATACACTTTCTCATTGCTAAACACTGTCGTTTCATGCAATGATTGTAGAACAGTGGTTCTCAGGAGGGAGATTCATGAACTGAAGCGAGGGCATCAGAGGTGCAGAGTGGTACCAGACTGGAATTGAGAAAATCGCTGTAGAAATCACTGTAGCTTGAGCAGCACAGTACTGTAAAAACCTACAGTACAATACAACAACTATACGTCATAGTAAAATACCATCATTTATATTGCATTCTGGGTCATTTTGACTGAGCAGGAATTGCAGGATTGCTGTAAATCACACAGACAAAACACAACTGCTGCTGCTCTCACCACATCTTCAGATCAAAACTAGTGTCGATGATTTTTGGAACTGTGGAGAGACAAACTGAAACAGTTTTGGTGAGTTGGATCAGGTATGTTTAATTAGGGTTGAATCTAAACTGTGCAGGGCTGTGGACCTCCAGGAACTGAGTTTGACACCTGTGATGTACACCGAACAAACAAGACACAGGAACTCAGTCAGTAATGACACAAACATCTGACTACATGCTTAGTAACCTAGCAACGCAGGAAACAGGAACTAAACAAAGGAGCTGAACAGGAAATGGGAAACCAGGAACAAAGGAACAAAATCACCTTCAAAATGAGTCAAAAATACACCAGCAGACCGTGACAGTGTGTGCAGAAGTCTAGAGGGACTGAATATTATTTAAAAGGTGTTTCAGGGATGATATTTATGTTGATCAGGTTATACTGTAACAACACTTCTTGAATCTCAGGCAAACTTGTGCTGTGCTGCAGTCTGGTCTGGTTTAATATTAGAGACAGAAAATGCATAAGACAATTCCTGTTCTCTGTTCATCAGATGATGAGTAATGTCACACCACATTTACTGTCACCGTCAATGGCTGTTTTTCTAGAGGAAGGATGGCATTTAATGATTTTACTTTGTAAAATAACTTTACTTACTTGCTTTTGGCTTTATTATTTGCAACCTGATTTTAAAGACTTACAGTTTTATAGACAAACACATCAGTACGGCTGTAGAACAAGTAGGTCGACCTCAGTCAGTACGTTCACATGGACAACAATATTCCACGATTAAGACAATACTCTGATTAAGAATCTACCATGTAAACAGATTTTTGATCACCTTAATCCAGCTAAAGTCATACTCGAAGTAAACACAAATCGAATTAGGACATGTGGAGTATTCCTACTTTAGTCGCAAATCCAAGTGCAGTATAGACACGTACACACCTTAATCACACCATTACCGTAATGTAGGATTTTTTGCCGCATTTTGCAACAGGATTTTACACACACGGCAGTGATCAACTGTTTGACGGCAACGCCATCATCTGTTTACACAGATAGCATGACAAATAATTAACTGCACTTGAAGCCTTCGTAAAATTAAAAAAGTAACACCCAAAACTGTTTATGACACATAACGAATACGAATTATATGTTGATACGTGAAATTCTAGAGCGAAAGTCAGATGGCGTCATGTGGGGATGTAATGACGTCTGCCATTAGTCGGTCTATGTGCTATAACATGTAAAACGAGCACATGAAAGGAATATTCTAAAATCAACTAAACACCTTAATCATAAGATTGTCTTATTCAGAACAACATAAATAATTTGATTTCTGATGTCCATGTAAACTAGGTCAGTGACAGTGATATAAATGGTAGAAGAGATTTCTACTTCAATGGATAATAATAAATATACTGTGGGGTTACTTGGATAAAAAGTTACCTCTATGACAGATATCAATTTTACAAATAAATGAGGTTAAATCAGATTTAATGAAAGAGGTGTTCTTGAGGTGTTCTGCAAGGCTCGGTGCTAGGCCCTAAATTATTTGTACTGTATATAAATGATATTTTAAAGTGTCTGAAGTAGTAAAAAATGGTTTTGTTTGCTGATGATGCAAATTTATATTGTTCAGGGAAAATGTTGGAACAGCGTCTGAATAAAGTGATGGTTTTCAAACAAATGGTTTGATGATAACAGACTCACTCAATTTGAGTAAAACTAAGTTTATAATATTTGGCAACCAACAAAGTAACAATAAAGTTAAATTAAGGATTAACAATAAGGAAATAGAAAGAGATTTTTTAAGAAATTAAATTTTTGGGTGCTATAACTGATCATAAATTATGCTGGAAACAACATATTAATCATGTTAAAACAATTTTTTTGCAAAAATCTATTGCAATATTAAATAGAATAAAACATATTTGAAATGAAACAATTTTATATATGTTGTATTTGAATGAATGAATGATCGCATTTATATAGTGCTTTTATTGTGTATTGCTATACAATCATATGGGGGGATCTCTCCTCAACCACCACCAGTGTGCAGCATCCACTTGGATGATGCGACGGCAGCCACAGGACAACGGCGCCAGTGCGCTCACCACACACCAGCTACAGGTGGAGAGGAGAGAGTGACAGAGCCAATTCAGTGATTGGGGATTACTAGGAGGGCATGATTGACAAAGGCCAGAGGAGGGAATTTGGCCAGGACACCGGGGATACACCCCTGCCATGGGATTTTTAATGACCACAAAGAGTCAGGACCTCGGTTTAACGTCTCATCCGAATGACGGTGCTTTTTACAGTATAGTGTCCCCATCACTACACTGGGGCATTAGGACCCATATAGACCACAGGGTGAGCACCCCCTGCTGGCCTCACTAACACCTCTTCCAACAGCAACCTAGTTTTCCCAGGTGGTCTCCCATCCAGGTACTGACCAGGCTCAGCCCTGCTTAGCTTCAGTGGGTAGCCAGTCTTGGGCTGCAGGGTGAAATGGCTGTGGCCATATTTTGTGCTCATGGTTCCATACATTACTATTGTGTGGAGGTGTGAGTCATACATCTAAAAATAATATAAACTCTCTCTCTTTCTCTCTCTCTCTCTCTATATATATATGTTACAAAGGAGTTAAAGGGGCTGATTATTACAAACCAACAAACAAAATGTTTATTAAATTAAATGCTTTAAAATGTGTAGGTTTAGTTGATTAATGTACAGCACAGATAATGTACAAAGTTTATAATAATTTATTTCCAAATTGTATTCAGAGGCTGTTCAAAGTAAGAGAAAGCCAGTATAAACTGTTTAATGTTATGTATGTTTTAAAAAGTAAGCGCAGGAACCAATGTAAAAAATAGGTGTATACGTGTCAAAGGCATAAATCTATGGAATGTGATAAGGAATTAAAATAATGTAATTCACTTTGCAAATTTAAGGAAACATATAAATAGAAGGTGATAAATAATTATATGATTTAGTATTAATAAATTGTGAATGTATTCGTTAAAATAGTGATAGCACAGGCACAACGGCCTTCAGTTCTGCCTCTATTCACAGCACAACCTCTTGGACATTACCGCTTACATCAGTCTCCTCATACTTACATTTACTGCATTAACACTGACAAATGCATATCTACACTTATCTCAAAAATTTAAAATACATTGGTACAAATATGTATAAGGTGTATGTTTAATAAAAAAGAAGGACTAATGACTGGGGTGTACCAGTTAAAACAAGTGAAGTCTTTATTCATGATTTTATTATAATTAGTCGTCTTCTTGAATGATCTAAGGTGTCTTTTTAGTGACCAGCACAAAGAACAGGATATTTCCCAGCAGTGAAAACTTTATTGATCAAAAACAAAAACACTCTGAAGTACAGAAACACAAACAAATGAGGAAGCAAAATAGTTCAGCAGACCACATGCAATGCAAAGTCTCCACAAAGCATGAAATGCTGAACGTGCGGTTACCAGCATGAATGTAAAATGTGCCCAGCTCATGGACAAACATGCGAAGCATGTGACAAACAAAACAACACATCGCAAAAATGTGCAGAACATAAGTCTCCACCAAGACATTACATGCAGCAGAAGAAGATGAGCTGATGAAGAAGATGATTTCTATGTTGACACCACTGATGTGCAAACAACACACTCAGACATGTGCACCACAGAAACACACGGTGAAAAAGACGGCTTGAAATCCTGCAAACAAACAACAGGAGCGTTACATTGAAATGAGACAGTGAACCTTTGAAACTCAAACAAAACTGCAAAAATCCACTTAATTACATGTTCTGGCCACAAGACGGCGCCTATGGGACACATTCAACTTACCTTCACACGCAGAAAGCAAAACACAACATTCAGTTTCCAGTGGTCAAAAGTAACAGCAATACTTGGACACACAACCTGTAAAAAGATAAGGATGTGAAAATAATAAACAAGCTAAAAACTGAAAATGAGCTGCTCTCTGGACAGCGTACCTTCAGTGAACAAGGACTGAACATGGTGATTTACACTACAGGACTACAGGTGTACAGTACTGCTCAACTCCAGTCTTTTTGGGTATAATTTGGAAAATATGTTTAAAGCTTCAGCCCAGTTGACTGCCATGTCATAGTGTGTATGGATGAGGGCCATGGACAGAGAAAACAGTTCCAGCACATTTTGACAATGCCATGTATAACAGTTTGGATTAATATAGCATTTAAGAGATTTAAGTATTGTATAACATGAATAGCTCTCAAACACTTTTTAATTTTTAAGAAGTAGCTCTTAGAAATAAGGTTGTAGACCTCTGGTTAACAAATTGCTCGTAGTGTGGCGTGCATTCAACTGTTTCATGATCTGAAATATGCTTGTATATTATTTGGCATGGATAACCAAAAGCTCCCCCCAAAATCCTACACTCACTGGCGGGAGCTCAAGCACACGACACAGGGTTAATCCAAACACACAGTCTTTAATAATAATACACACGGTAACAAACCGAAAATCCAGGAAATGATCAAAGAGACAAAGGCTAGAATCCAACAAAGTATATCAAAGCAGACAGTATGCTCAAATAATAACCAGCCACTGAGAGAACAAAACGGGGAAACTTTATACACAGGCAAAAGAGGGACTAATGACTAAATGAACTTAACACAAGTGAACTAACTAATGTAATCAAGGGAAGACAGAAACTAGGTCAAGGACACACATCACACAGATGCAGGGTAAAAACTTTCTGAATAGGTCACTGGAGGGACGCTACATCCCTCCACTGAGTTTTGTGAAAATTGTAGTTTTTGAGGATCTACCCCCATATCTACAGGCATGAATCCTAAAATTTGGCATTAGTAATTTACTTTTCGTGCCATCACGTGTGCACTCTGAGAATCTCCTGTCCTTGGCTCATTTTAAGTCAGACTTGTGAATTCACTGAATTGTTAACAGAGACTCGCTTTGACCAGATCATTTGATCAGTGAGGCACTGACTTGAGAACAGCTGCAATCGGATCAGTCCAATTTTTGAATTTTTGAGTCGTTCAGTGCGTTTTGTGAATCAATTTAACAAGTTAACTGAAAAGGGTCAGGTCGTTCATGAATCAGACACCACTGTCACTCGGATTTAAAAATAACAAGGAATGACATGTTTTTTAAGAAATGCAGTGGAGTAAAAAGTACAATATTATGCTTTGGAATGTAGTGAAGTAGAAGTTTCTCAAAATAAAAATACTCTGACAAAGTGCAAATACTTGAAAAATGTACTTAAGTGCAGTAATGAAGTAAAAATACCTCACTACTGTCCACCACTGGAGGGTGCTGAAGGCTGTCTTACTTCTCGCGCTCCTTTAAGCTCAGCAAAGACCTTGGCCCAACTCAAATGCTGAAACCCCAAAGGCAGACAATATGCTTATTCTGACAGTGATGTCATTCAAGACCCAACAGGAGGAGTCCAGATGAGAGTGGCCACAAAGGATTCATTGACATACTTGCATAAATCGCATGTGTATATTAGATCTAGCAGCAGTTTGATATACAGTCCCTGCTGCTGTCTGTGCTGTTAATATGAATCAAACAACAGCAGAAAAAAATCACTGCTCTGGACTGAATCACTTTATTTTACCCTATTGTAATAAAATAGGGTGGTTGTGAACACACAGAAGACACAATTGTGTTCAAAAACAAGTGTGAGTATTTGGACAAGGCATCTGCCTCTTTTTGTTAAATGTCTCCCTGTGCAAGCAGGTGGTCATGTTGGTTATGTTGACGGAAGTTAGCCTATTTTGAGGCGTTGCGTAGTATCATTGCGCCTGCTGCACCCATGGTACGGCAGCAAATTTCCTTGATTATTGCGCCAGAATGAGAGTATAGTTCCAAGCCATATTAGCCTAGAAAATCGAAACATTTAATTTTCCGTCAGTCTTCGTACACAATGTAATTACAGAAGAGTCACGTTTTAAATAGAAAAAATATTGAAAGCGAGATGCTAACGGTCTAATCAGATTCAATGATCTATGCTAAGCTACGCTAAAAGTGCTACCGCCAGATGCAGAGATCAGCTGAACGGATTCGAAAACGTTAAAACGCAACTGTTTAACTCTAGGAGAGTTGGAAAATGAGCCTATTTTCAAAAATAGTGGTGAATGCATGTGCAGAACTTATTCCGTTTATATGCGTGAATAAAACTTCGCTGTACATTACCAAAGACTATCCACAAGTTCTCTTTCAAGCATACGTTTCGGTGTCCCACTATGGGATACGCCCCTTCCGCGTATTCCTCAAAAGCCCTATTACATTACGCCAGCCCCAATTGACTGGCAGGCGCGATGTTGCGTCTGGGAGTGGCCTCCCCACCCCTCGTATAAAGGGAGCAACGCAACATCATTTCGACATTCAAAAACCTCTTCTCGCTTCACACCAGAAGCCTACCTTTCGAACTCTTGGACGAACGACTGGCCACCATGCCGTTTTTTGCCTGGCTCCTTCAATTTGCACTCTAGCCGATTGCAAGGATTGTTAGATTTTACGATGACTGCAGCAACGCAGACTGTCCAGGCTAGGGAAGTAGAAGCTGTGCGACTTTGTTCATGTGGGAACAAAATTCCAGGCAAAGACACACACTAGGTCTGCTTGGCATGTCTCGGGCTGAAACTGGCGATCAACAACCCCGGTTCCTGTGAACATTGCGCACGGTTCACTATGAAGAGCCTTTGTCGCAGGCTAGCATGCCAAGCTAGCCTGTCGGGCCTCAATCCACTCCTGTCACCTAGCCCTACTCCAGCTGCCACTCCACAGGTACCCATCCCTGCCCACTACGGCAGCTTTATCCTGGGGTGAACAGCTTGACGCCTGCGTCCCTCTGCCCAATGTGCGCAGCACAGACGAGGAAGAGGACGTGCTTGACTTTGAGGAAGAGGGACAATCTGACTTTCTTCTCTCTGAAGAAGAGGAAGATTTTGAGGACTCCCCTTTCCACAAGATGCCAGTGCAGGGGGGATCTGCGCACGATGTGGAGGAAATGGAGAAGGAAGGACTTCTCCGAATGCCCCCCATGGAACTGTTGGTGGCCGCGCACTTGCACCCGAGACACACGGCGGGTGCAAACCCGTCGTTGCCATCCAAAGCGGACCGTTTCCAGTCAAATATTACAGAACGCGCTTATAAAGCAGTCGCTCTCTGTGTCAGGGTTCTGAACGCGACCTCTATGCTGACCGCGTACCAAGCGGAACTACAGGACGAAGCATCGACCACACCAGGTCTGACGCATTGGGAAGAGATCTGTGTCGTTACAGGTCTTTCTCTGTGTCTTCAGAGGTGCACGGTGCAAGGGGCCATGGCCACAATGGTCATCCAAGAAAGAGGACGTTGGCTCAACTTGGCGAATCTCTCCGACAGGGAAAAAGAAGCCATTCTGGACGCACCAGTGGTCGCAGAGGGCATTTTTGGCTCAGCTCTAACACTGATACAAAAGAGGTGCGAGGAAAAGAAGAGGGATGACGAGGCTTTACAGCTCTGTATGCCTAGGAAGGCACAGACTGCACCCCCTCCGCCACCCGGCAGACCTTTGCACAAGTCACGGCCCACACACCCCCCAGTTATCGCATTCCCAGACGGCAGAGAACGAACGTGAATGCAGCGGGCCAAAGCAGAGTCACAGAGCAGAGAACTGCCTGGCCTAGGAAGAACTATCCTCCTGCGACAGCTCAGACGGCCCAGCCAGCTTCTCAATCTCATCCTCACCCCCATCCTCAGGGAGCGAGGAGAAAGAAGAAGGCCGTTTGATGGGGTCTTCCCTGGGGAAGGGAGCCAACAGCCCCCCCGTTTGCTAGCTCCTGACCCTCAGACGTTCAACGTTCGACAAGGGACGAGTTCTGAAGTCCCCAGATGTTCTGTTTGGAAAGAGAGCCCGATTGGGTCAGGGGAAGCACAGCAGTGAAAAGGTCGAGAAATGGTGCAGTGGTGCACACCAATCCATGTGTCACAAGCACTTTTCATGTTCAAACCTCAATAAAGTTTTCACTGAAACATGCCCAACTGGTGATCGACAACCCCAGTTCCTGTGAACATTGTGCACGCTTCACTGTGAAGAGCCTTCGTCGCAGGCTAGCACGCCAAGCTAGCCTGTCGGGCCTCGATCCACTCCTGTCACCTAGCCCTACTCCAGCTGCCACTCCACAGGTACCCATCCCTGTAGAGCTGCAAAACATGTTGCAAAACACAACTCCCCAAAAAATGTTGCAAAACATATTAACAGAACACACATAACATCACCTCGGGGAGTTATCGCTCCCACAGAGGTGATGGGACACTTAAACTCTGTCAAAGCGCTAAGTGCCCACGCATGCGCAGTAAAGACCACAGACTCGTTCGTGATTCAGCCACACGATGTTGAACAGTTGGCGAGAATGCACGCAGTCCCGATGGGTATTAAGAACAATACAGTTCGGGTACAGACTGTAGTTTGCCGCTTCCCCTGCATTTCAAAGGGATAATTCATTCTCAGGTGTGGAGAGAACTAAAGCATGTCCTTCAGGAGGAGATTTCCTCTCTGTTGAACAAAAGGGCGATAAGAGTGGTCCCACCCGAGGAGAGCCACAGCGGGTTTTACTCGAGATACTTTCTCGTCCCAAAGAAAGGGACTCAAGCCCTTCGTCCCATATTAGATCTACGTGCACTGAACAAATACTTAAGGAAGTACAAGTTCAGATTGCTCACTCATTCTACACTCCTGAAATTAGTGTGCCAGGGAGATTGGTTTACATAGATCGACCTGAAAGACGCATATTTTCACATAAAGATATATCCACCACACAGGAAGTTCCTGAGGTTCGCTTTCCTTGGCGTGGCATACGAATATCTGGTTCTACCATTCGCCTTGTCTCTCAGCCCCAGGGTGTTTATAAAATGTACAGAAGCGACACTGACTCCACTCAGGGAGAAAGGCATTCGTCTCGCTACTTACATAGACGACTGGCTTGTGACAGCTCGTTCGGTACAAGAAGCGAAAGAACACACAATCATGCTTCTGGAGTATATACAAAAACTGGGACTAAGACTAAACATCGAAAAGAGTATTTTAATTCCCACACAGTCTATAACATATCTGGGGCTGTCATTGGACTTGGTGACGTTCAGAGCGCGACTATTGGAAGACAGGGTAAGAAGATTCACTCTCTGCATGACCGATTTTCAAAGGAGAAACAATGTTTCCTTTCACGCATGCCTTAGACTATTAGGACTAATGGCCTCAGCCCTGATAGTTATTCCCTTAGGCAGACTGTTTATGAGGGAATTTCAGCGCTGGGTAGTGTCTCAGGGGCTGGACCCAGTACGTCACTCCCAGAGGAGAGTTAGAGTGACGTCAGAGGCAGTTTTGGCACTGTGCCAGTGGAGACACCCGACCTTTCTGGTTCAAGGGGTACCCATGGGTGTAGTTCGAGCCAGAAAAGTCATAACAACGGACGCGTCGTTGTCCGGTTGGGGGGGCATTCACGAGGGCAGAATAGTGAATGGAAGATGGGGTCAACATCTGATCAATCTTCACATAATCTGGAAATGCTAGATGTTTTTCTGACGCTGAAGCATTTTCTTCTTTTTCTGAGAGGGCAACATGTTCTTGTGAGAACGGACAACACTACGGTCGTGGCCTACATAAACCGTCAGGGAGGTCTCAGATCACTTCCTCTGCACACGTTAGCACGCAGACTGATCCTATGGAGCAATGTCAATCTTTTATCCCTGAGAGTGACGCACATACAGAGTGTCATGAATCGGGGTGCGGATCTGGTATCCAGGGGCAATAGATGCACTGGCGCAAGAATGGGTTTCCACCGATAGTGTTGATATCTCCAACTCTTTGCAGAGTGAGGGAGGAGGGACTGAAATTAATATTAAAAGCTCCGAGATGGCCGGGGAAATATTGGCTAGCGGAGATCATACATATGCTGTACGAAGACCCGTGGTCTCTCCCGCAGCGCAGAGATCTTTTGTCACAAGCGGAGGGGAAGATTTTTCATCCTCATCCAGAACGCCTGGCACTATGGGCCTGGCCTGTGAGTGGTTCAATTTAAGTACAACTGGTCTGTCTGACAGCGTTATTAGAACCATACAGAATGCTAGAACTGGATCGACTAGGTCTCTTTACGAATGCAAATGGGGTGTGTTTGAGCATTGGTGCGCAACTAAACACTTGATTCCCTTTCAGTGTTCAGTGGCAGTGGTTCTGTCATTTCTTCAGGATATGATAGACCAGGGAAAGCGTTCTGAACCATAAAAGTGTTTCTGGCTGCTATATCTGCTTGTCACATTGGTTTTGATAATAAAACAGTGGGGCAGCATCCTTTGATATGCAGGTTTATGAAGGGCGTGTGCCGCGCTTTGCCAGTTTCAAAACCGCTTTCCCCCTCATGGGATTTGGGATTGGTGCTTGATGCCTTGTCCATGTCCCCATTTGAGCCACTGGACAAGATTGATTTCAAAATATTGTCGTTCAAGACGGCACTCCTGGTAGCTTTGGTTTCAGCAAAGCACGTAAGTGAGATTCATGTGTTTTCAGTGCATTCAGCGTGCTTACAGTTCATTTCTGGGGATGCAGGAGTAGTTCTGAAACCTAATCCTGCATTCATGCTTAAAGTAGTTAATGCTATAAATCCACTTGAGTTAAGTGCCTTCTATCCACCACCTTTTGCCTCATCAGAACAGCAAAAGTTAAATACATTGTGCTCAGTGCGTGCTTTACGCATTTATACAGAACGAACCAGAGGATTCAGAGAGAGCGATCAGCTGTTCGTTTCTTGGGCGAAACCTCGTACAGGGAAGCCAATCACTAAGCAGCGTCTATCGCATTGGATAGTGGAGGCGATTTCATTGGCATATTCCAGTAAGGGTCTTGTGCCCCCACCTGGCTTATGTGCACACTCAACAAAGGGAATGTCAACTTCCTGGGCTATATTTAAAGGAGTCACATTACAGGGTATTTGTGAAGTGGCGAGCTGGTCCTCACCGCATACATTTGCTAGATTTTATAAACTGGATGTTATAGCTCAGTGTAACCAAGGTTACCAGAGAGTAACAGAAAAAAGAATGTTATATATAAATGATTTATAAGAGAACCTAATAATGAAAAAAAATATTGAAACTTATTCAAAAGAAGTCAAATTATAAAAGAAGATATTCATTTTATACGAACACACATTGTTAATTGGTTACTGATGTGACCAATAGTGAGCCGTCTTCAACTTGAGAAGGACCAATGAGAACACAGAATGCGGCGCAGCAAAAAAAAATTAATTTCTGGGATTTGCACAAGGTTCACATGTAGAGTTAGAAGCAGCTCGCTTACACTTGCATCGATTCCTGATGAGCATGGTGTTCGTTTTGCTCCATGACACATAAAAGAGAAAGAAAAAACCTTCTAGAAGAATTTTGTTGAAGGATTTATGTGAAATGACGAACCTTATGTTGTATTATGAATGCATGCAATTAATATTACCGATTGGAGTGGAACGAACATTCACCTTATAAATATCAAAAGATACGGTGATATGCATTTATCTTGTTAGCATCAGAGAGTTGCTGAAGTGTTTACAGAGTGTATTTTTGATTAAAAAGGAGAAGGAAAAGGATTTAAAGGGGACGAGGTACATCCATGCCTTTCGGGAACGTTCTGTGTGTTTAGCGATCTCCTTGGTAAGTCAACTCGCTTATTAATAGTTACAAATCAGATCGTTATTATTGTTTAAGAAGGGAAACAAGAGGAATTAAGTCTCTGAGAGTGATTTATATATGTAAAAGTGTGTAAAGCTGTATATTGGGAAATAACAGCTAACTGTGTGATCAATAATTTGACTAGAAGTGGTTAATCATGTGTAAACAAGTATGTTATATGGAAAAAAAGACACAGACATGGCACATATGAATACATACGTATTCACGTATATGTTTTCAAGTTCTGTGTGAAATGTATAATGTACTGGGATTAGTTTATTTTCCTGAGTTAAAACTTTATGTTTTTATGAAGATATTAATGATTGTTTTGTGACCTTTTCTGTTCAAGGTCAGGTTTTTGTTGTGGTTCTGTCCCTTCAATGTTGAGTTGATGTCCTCTGTCTGAAGCGATGAGGTATTCTGGAGTCTGCATTCTGGATTTGTCCCGGCCTTCAATTCGTTCTGAGAAGGGTTTGGACTGGCGAGCCCCTTGAGTCTGTTCTTAGATTTTCCTGTGCAAAAAGGCCAGTTGTGAATTCTGCGAATGGTAGGAAATCGAATGACTTTTCTTTTCTTCTGTTCTTCTCGGATGGAGACTTTCTTTTCCCCTTGTGACGGATAAAAGGACTTTCAAATCTTTCTATGGACTATTCGAAAAACCTGGTTTTCTAAGAGACTGGGAAAATTTAGGGTTGAAATACGAGAGCTGATATTCTGTTAAAAATTGTTGATTAATTTTTGATTTACAACTGAAGTTGTATGTCTGTTTTTTTTGTTGTTTGTTTATTCTGGAAACTGATTGATTTAGGGGAACCAATAGTTACAACAGAAAAGTGAGTGACTGAAATTTGTGAAAATATTGTTTTTTTTTTCCATTTCCGTTGTTTACCAGTTGTGTTTCTGAAAAAAATACAAATTGCAAGTCAAAGACAAATCCTCAGAGTCTGGTCTGTTCACTGTTGTTGTGGCATCTTTCTCAGCAGCGAGTCTATTCTTCTGAGACAATGATCCATAGAATTGTATTACAAATCTCTATAAGTTAATTGCATAGAGTAAGTGCTACATCAGACTTTAGTACATGCAGTACTGAGCATGGGAATGTGATTCACGAGTCAGACTCGTTCAGCCCTGGATGTGTTGATTATGGTTGGCAGGAGACTTCGAGACACGCTATCTGGCAATACGAGAGTTAGGATATCCCGTAGTGAGACACCGAAACGTATGCTTGAAAGAGAACAATAGGTTACTAGCGTAACCCCGGTTCTCTGATAGCATTAAGTGAGGTGTCTCACCAGATCACCCTCCTTGCTGTGTAAAGCGAGGAAGAGGTGTGCTTGTTGTGAATGTCGAAGTGACGTTGTGTTGCTCCCTTTATACGAGGGGTCGGGAGGCCACTCCCAGGCGCAACGTCACGCCTGCCAGTCAATTGGGGCTGGCGTAATGTAATAGGGCTTCTGAGGAATACACGGAAGGGGTGTATCTCATAGTGAGACCCCGAAACGTATGCTATCAGAGAACCGGGGTTACGCTAGTAACCTATTGTTTCCTACGCCCCATGAGGCCTTGCGTCAAAAGTGAGAGCATCTTCCACGAATACCCACGACCTGTCACTCGTATAGTTTTGAATGGGGAAGGATCAACGCTCATTATGGCCACGAAGCCCCGCCTTCTAAGTGAAAGAGCCAATCGTTGACTAGTAAAGTCAGCGCGTCACTGCAGCTGCCGTTAGAAGTATCGGTTGCTATAGAAACAGTCAGTGTTCTGAGACGTGCGCTCAGTACTGCGCATGTGCACTGGCTGAAAAATAAGCTTTTTTAACGCTAATGGAGCATAAGGAACTATATTTATGAGGCAGTTCTTGTCAGATTTCATTGGTGATTTCAAATATTTAATTTAATCGTAAGCATGGTGAACAGTTTTGGAGAATTTGATGTTTCCCCATTCAAAGAGACAGGAGATGTACTTTCCTGCCCAAGAGGCATTTCAAAGATGGCCGCCGAGTGAAATCACTTGCCTTAAAGGGACTTTGACATTACCTCCTCTTCAATAAATCGCATAAGCTTTTTGTTGTATTTTCGATAAGAAACAAATTTTTAAAAATTGTTTATTTCACAGGAAATTTCAACGCTTTGACGCTCTTTGATGTGGCTTGACAGACCGCTGCAGGTACAAACGGTAGCATGGAGAGCAAGGGAACGAATGCGATCATCGCTTTCTCTTTTCTGCAAGTTATAACGTGAATTAAACACAAATGAACAGCTTGTCTCAAATAATCTCTCAATCAGTTTTGCAACCACAGAAAAATGCCAACAAAACAAAACAAAACAAAATGTTACGAAACAGCTACTCTTACCATTCAGTGTCACGGTGTGTGTGGCTGAAGGGAAGTGCACAACACAGGAATAGTCCAAAAACTTTTAATATAATCCACAATGTAAAAAAGAGAAATCCAGGAGCAAAGGGGTAGCATCACACATTGAAATAACAAACAGCAGACAAAGCAACAGGGGAGAACACAAGACTCTAAATACTAGCAAAGTAATCAGGGAGAAACAGAAACAGCGGTGGAGCTAATTGATAACCGACAAACGAGAAAAGGACCAGAACCAAAAAAGGGCAAACAGGAACTAAACCAAAACAGAACACATACACTGCCCTCCATAATTATTGGCACCCCTGGTTAAGATGTGTTAAAAGCCTTAAAATAAATTCAATTTTTATTGCAGAAGCATACTCTCACACTGAAAATTGTAGAAAAATGTAACCTTCAACTCAAGCGAATTTTAAGGGAAAAAAAAATAATTATTTTTCATACAATCACCTGTTCCACAATTATTGGCACCCCTAACAATTCCTAGGAAATAAATGTAATTGAAGTATTTCTGTCATTTCTACAGTAGTTTACAAAGTTGATCAGAGTATTTAGGAACATTTAATTAGTAATTCATCACTTCCTGTTTCCCTGGGGTATAAATATGACGTGACACAGAGGCCATTTCTCTTATCCACTCTTCAACATGGGAAAGACAAAGGAACACACCATTCAAGTAAGGCAGATATGTGTCGACCTTCACAAGTCAGGCAATGGCTACAAGAAAATAGCCACTCGCCTGCACCTGCCCTTATCTACTGTCAGAGGAATCATTAAGACGTTTAAAACAACTGGAACAGTGGTAAACAAGCCTGGACGAGGACGCAAGTTTATTTTGCCTCCACGCACAGTGAGGAGGATGGTAAGAGAAATAACAAGTTCTCCAAAGCTCACTGTTAAAGAATTGCAACAAATGAGAGCATTTTGGGGTCACAAAGTCTCCAAAACAACCATCACGCGCTATCGACATGCCAACAAGCTGTTTGGGAGGCATGCACAGAAAAAACCTTTCCTCACTCACAATCATAAACGCAAACGTCTGGAGTTCGCTAAGCGGTACTGGGGCTTCAACTGGGATTGTGTGCTTTGGTCAGATGAGACCAAGATAGAGCTTTCTGGCAACAAACACTCTAAGTGGGTCTGGCGGAACACAAAAGATGAGTATGCAGAAAAGCACCTCATGTCCACTGTGAAGTATGGGGGAGGATCGTGATGCTGTGGGCCTGTTTCTCTTCCAGAGGCCCTGGGAACCTTGTTAGGGTGCATGGCATCATGAATGCTTTGAAATACCAGGACATTTTAAAGCAAAATCTGGTGGCCTCTGCCCGAAAGCTGAAGATGGGTCGTCACTGGGTCTTTCAGCAAGATAATGACCCTAAACATGTGGCCAAATCTACACAGAAATGGTTCACCAGACACAGAATCAAGCTCCTCCCATGGCCATCTCAGTCCCCAGACCTCAACTCCATTGAAAACCTGTGGAGTGAGCTGAAGAGGAGAGTGCAGAGGAGAGGAGTCAGGTCGCTGGATGATTTAGAGAGATTGTTCAAAGAGGAATGGTCGAAGATCCTTCTTTCTGTATTCTCCCATCTTGTGAAACATTATAGGAGAAGATTAGGTGCTGTTTTGTTGGCAAAAGGGGGTTGTACAAAGTATTAACATCAGGGGTGGTAATAATTCCCACTGAATAAATGCACTTGAATTAAAGGTTGGATTTACCTCTTTTTTTCATTGTGGTCCTATATTATTTAGAACAAAACTGAATTTATTAGAAGCTAAAGAACACATCTTAACCAGGGGTGCCAATAATTATGGAGGGCAGTGTATGCATTTCGCCCCCCTCTCGGAAAGGCGCATCCTCGCGCCTGCAAACAGTCCAACAGAGGAGGGAGTGTGGAGGTTCATGGTGGAGAGATGGTAGATGACACCAGGGGGCCGACTGACAGAGACGGAGCTGGTGGAAGAGGAGCCCACGATGGAGACCGACAGCCGCAAAGCCAGGGTGACTCAGAGGATCCGGAGGGCCAAGGCAAAGCTGAAGGCTCTGGCGACCAAGGCGGAGGCACGGATCTGGAAGACCGCGGCGGAGCCGGAGGGACGGAGTGACAAGGCGAAGCTGGAGGAGTGAAATCCTGAGGTGGCGGATGGTCGACAACTGACCAAGGTGGAGTCGGAGGGACGAGGGAGCCCGGTGAAGCTGGTAGGATGACGGGCCATGGTGAAGAAGAGGGAGCTAGGAGCCAAGGCGGAGCCGATGGGTCGGAGGACCGAGGTGGAGTCCAGGACTTGGAGGCTGGAGGCGGAGACCCCGGATTCTCACACCTAGGTGGAGCTGGAGCCTGGAACCTGGAACCTGGAAGTCCCGAAGGGGATTAGAACGCCCTGATGGTGCAGACTGAGGGTGAGCTGAGGGGCAGACAGGCACCAGCAGAGACAGGGCTGGATTAAGAGGAGGCGGAAGAGGGAGGCTGGTTGGGAGCTTAGGAGACGCAGGACAGCTGGACGGAACCAGCAGAGACTCAGGAGACAGGGCTGAACAGAACCTCCCCAACTCAGTCAATCAAATCCTCCTCAAAAATGTCCAAAAGTTTCTCATAATAGCTCCCAGAGGTCAGCTGTAGCTCTCCCTCAGTGGCAGAAATGTGGTCGGAGCTTCCCTCGATCTCCACAAGGACTCCCACAGCGATACACGATGTCGCCGGCTCACACATCCGGTCAGTCGCATTGTCGAGCTCAGGCCCCGGGGTGATGTTCCGCTCTGTCCGCTCGGTCCTGTTGCTCCAGGCACAGGAGTTGAACTGCTGGCAGATCCATTCCGGGAGAGGGGATGAAAAAAGTAAAACAAAAAAAGAAAGAAAAACGGCGGCAAACTTTACTCAAATTGAGGGTCTGCTATTCTGTCACGGTGTGTGTGGCTGAAGGGAAGCGCACGACACAAGAATGGTCCAAAAACAGTCTTTTATATAATATAATCCACAATGTAAACACGAGAAATCCAGGAGCAAGAAGTAGCATCACACATTGAAATAACAAACAGACAAAGCAACAGGGGAGAACACAAGACTATAAATACTAGTAAAGTAATCAAGGAGAAACAGAAACAGGTGTGGAGCTAATTGATAACTGACAAATGAGAAAAAGAAAAGAACCAAATAAGGGCAAACAGGAACTAAACCAAAACAGAACACATATGTGACAAGAACACAATTTTGCTAAATATTTGCACTGATCTAGCCCATATTCATTATATATTTACTTAGCCTGTTAATAAATAAAGTCTTAATTAGTGTACGTTTAATTAGTGTATGTTTTAAATCTATAATTAGACTTATTTTGTAAAAACTGCCTATGTGCAATTTACATCTTTGCATATTTTTTATGCGTTTATTATTGTATCTATAAATAAACAAATTGCACTTAAAAGTTTGGGCTCTGTTAATTGTAGCTCCCTATTTTATAGCATTAGCTGAGATAGACTTTTTTATTCTTAAAAAAACAGTATTTATAATCGAATTAATTTAAAGACAGAGCCACAAATTGCTCAGTAAACCACTGTTTAATAAAAAGAAAAAAAAGAAGCAATTTTATGTTTTCTCCCCCACTCTACCAAAACTGTATCAAACTTCAAAACTGAGGTACTGAACCATCATTTTGTGTACCATATAACGATAAATAACTTTGTACTGGCCTCTGTATTTAGACCACCAGGGCATTACACAGAATACAGTCAAATTTTGCACAATCCCTCACCAAAATTCAAGCCCTGAAAATTGTTTAAATCTCACCCAGTGTTAACAATCAGGGAGCCTAAGCAATGATTCAGTAGTGACTAACACAGACATAGCCTACCTTTTGAAGGAGTCTGTAAGTCGCCTTCTCTTTTCCTCCCTCATGTTTAACTTCTGAATCTTTGTGATCATTATCATTGGTAGGGAACGAACCTGCAACTTACAAACTAACAACCATAAACAAAAACTTCCATACACTTAACGCTAAAGTGGAGGGCCACAGTCCTGAAGGGTTCAGCTCCAACTAATGAAACACTCCTGAAAGAGTGTGGTGCGCTGAGTGTTTGTGATGTTGTTCAGTCAGGTTTTACTAGTTTCTGGGGAATCAGAGACAGAAGGAGCACACTATTAGCATTTTCTGCTAGCTCACCCTTTCCTCCTGTCGTGACAGTCTACAGCCTGACAGTCGTGTAGTGTGACAAAAACAGTTTTCTGACGACTTTGAAAGTCTTAAAAGTACTGAACAACTGGACAAATGTAGGGAACAAAGCTGTTCACTGAGAATTCGGACAATACTACAGAATGACTGACATCCTACTGTATATAGTGCACTATATAAAAAGGGAGCAATTCTGGACACAGCACATTATGACAGTGGAGAAAAAAAAAAAAAAATGAATGCAGCTGCTGGCAGTCACGATGGTGCCATCGCAAACATTGCGCGCACACACATACACACACAAGTGGATAAATATGAAGGATAATTTTTAGGTCAGCTGTATGTGTCACACTTTGAGCTGCCAGCTGGTGGCGCCACAACAACAGCCACATCCATGTGATCAGCCCCTATGACCAAATATCAGTTTAATCTAAATTAGACAATGCACTTACATGAATCTCTCTCGGTTTCCTTATTAACACAGATTTAAAATGTCCTGGCACACTGTATCTGTCCAATCAATAGGCTTACTTTAATAAGAAGCAGCAAGATTTTCATTTGATTGAGGATCACCATCCTACAGGCAGTCTCGCTCCTCACTGATTCTTCATAACCAGATTGCTAAAGCAGATGAGCGTATTGAGTTATACTTTTATTCAATAACAGAGTTGGACAAACCAGTTTTTTAGATTTTTGGATACACTTTTTTTTTTTCATTTTCTACTTCCAACTACTTGTCCTGTGTTGAGTTGTTGCAAACATTATTACTGGTGAGTGTTTTATTTATTTATCTACATGATTTCTGGAGTTCAAATACAGGACAAACATCATAAGAGAAAGACTGCAGGGTGGGGCTTGGTTCAAGGTCGGTTGTTGATTGGATGTTGAGATGTGGGCGTGGCACTCGTGGCAGATAAGCGTTAGCCTGCAGTTGTTGGTTTGATCAGAGAAAACCTGCATGTTTCACCAGAGAGAAGACTGATTATTCACCAGAACATCCTATTATAATACTTTGATAAAACATTACGAGGCCAAAACAAATAAAACTGGAACATACACATGGATGTAATGTTCACGATCTATAACATGCATTTAGAAAATGGTTGAGGTTAATTTACATCAGATGCTTTTTTTTATTATTATAAACTACAACAAAACATATACAATTAAAACAATACATCCAAAAAAAAAAAACAAACAAACAAAAAAATCGGGTTTACAATTTACATTTTAGATATAAATATACACAAAAGATACACTTTGACAAAAATACAAGATAAATACAATTGTCAGTATTCCAAATGACAATGTATATAATTTCACTTTTCATTCAACTTTAACTCTTTAGCAAATACAATTGTATCTTTAAATCTGTACTGTTGATATACTGAAGAGAATCCATATATGCATGGAAATCAATCATAAAAACCTTTAAACAAGGTTTAGAATTATTTCTTCTACTTTTATGAATATGAAACTTTCCAAATAAAATCATCAGATTCACCATGAAGTTAACAGATACACTTTTTGATTCAAAATCTATTAAAACATCCTTTGAGGTCAAATCACAACTATAACCAGTTTTCTCCTGGACGTACAAAGATAAATCTTCCCAAAAGTTTTTTGAATGATCGCATTCATAAAAACATTAGATGCTACAGCTTTCCTGAATATTAAACTCTGCACCACTGGTCATGCTTTTATTATGTGGGGATGTTTGTTTTCCACTCGTACTTCCGGTTGCGTCACCGCTGTGCACGGGCACTCGGCGTTGCGAACGGCAGGAGTTGACAGCTGATCGTCTGTGTGCACCCGAACTAGGTGAGTTGATCATGTGCTGCCTATAAGACACACATACAGATACAGACACTGTCGCTGCTGTCCGAGAGTTTCCTCCTTGACTCTGTAAATGATGCGAGAAGGGCGCAATTTTGATTCATACGGATCAGACAGCGAGTAACGTTACTAATAACTGCATGATGACATGTATGTATCTGTGCGCGCTCACAGAGATGCTGTGTCGTGACGTAAGAGTCTATAATGTTTCGACGTTTCCTAAAAATGGATCATCGGGTTTCCACGGACTCTCTCTCTCTCTCTCTCTCTCTCTCTCTCTCTCTCTCTCTCTCTCTCTCTCTCTCTGTGAGTCGTGATGTTGATCTTATAATAGAATCACTGCGACCCGAAAGCACATCAAATAATAGTGTAATGGAGTAATACATCATGACGCTGAACTGCTGAAGCTGATAGGAATTATTCTGAAAGTTACCAGCTTAAATGTGACTTAATCGTAGACTGAAACTTAGTTTTGCCTCTGTGTTAAATATCAGACCGACACCAGACCTGCTGAGTATTTACTTTATAATTATAGAAACACAAATGTTCACTGGAGCATTATGCTGTTATTACAGTGTGAGCTGAGAGAGATGTTGCTTTTGTTTGAGGTGATTATAGTGCTTGTCAAACCGAGTCTGGTAGATATACTGATCTTTGCTGATGAATACTGATGAATGCTGACTTTCTTGGATCACGGATACACGTGATATGCTTGAGATGCATGTCAGTTATAAATGTGTGGTTCAATTCTGATCATAAACTCATAAACTCCGGCGGTGTGGGGCGATTCTACCAGGTGTTGGAGATGGGAGGTGTGTTCAGGGCATGTTTTTGTTCCAAAATGCATAACCGACCCAAACATAGATGCAGAGATTAAGTTCATGCAGAGCAGCGTTAGATAGGTGATTGCTGTTAACATGAAATCCCTAGATCAGGTGATCAGCTAGTCAGAACGCATTGCATTTACATTTCTAGCTTCTGTAACTGATCTGATTTGTTTTCTCCGCACAATATTTTAAATTTAGATAAACTCACACATCCTCAGTGGTTTCTGTTTTAGTTGAGAACTGTAGCCAATCACAGGCCTATTTGTTGAGCACATGAACCCAGCAGCCGGTTGGAGGTGTTTGTTGAGACACACTGGATGGCGTTTTGTCCACAAGTGTGTTTACACTTGTCTTTTCAGCGCGTATGTGGACAGCATCCGGATACGGGTTGCACATCAGTGCCAGGTGTAGACACAGCAAAGATCTATACAGATTGTGCAGTTTAATCCACACAGAGATCTGATCTCACCATCAGTGATCCGTCTGCATGAGGAGACTCAAGCTGTAGCTGAACCAGTCTTCATTGTCCAGTAATGTGGTACGTCTCGCTGGAGATTTGGCACTCATTTGCACAAAGATCAAGATGCTGTTCTTCACTTATAATGAGAGAAATTCCATCAAATGTTAATTGACTATAGCAATTTAAATGATTAAACTAATTCACATTGATGAACAAATCAAATCAGTCATTTGAAATGTGTAATTTTAACAAACAGCCAGAGCCAATCAGAGTTACCGCTTTCTGTCTCTCTTTACAGCAAATCAAGTGAGTTCACTGTCCTGTATGGCGAGTACACACTGCAGCTAAATTCGGTTAGGACTCCTTAATTGTGTTCTGTACACACAGAATTCACCTAAAATACAGGACTGACAACCGCATTCAACAACCGCATTAACTCCCAAAAAATACAGGTAGTGACAACCGCATTTACAGAATTTCTACGCAGTGTGTACGGAACCGAACTGAACAACTAGTTGTTAATGACGTATTTAAACGCGCATCACAAATGTTTCTTTGTCTGTATGTAAGATGCAAGAAAACAACAGTGAAAGAAGTCTTAACCGTAGTGCATTTTGACATGGAGCTAGTTGCGCTCACGAGCCCTGTGGTAAAGTGTCGGTGTTGCCGACTGCCATAGCAAAAAACAAACAAGGAGGGCCTCGAGACAGGAATCGAACTCGGGTTGCTGGCAGATATGTCGGCACACTAACCGCTGGGCTATCGGTGCCGACGTTTCAGACTATGTTTGATGACAAAATTGAGCAAAATTAGGCAATAGTGTTATACCCAGACAATGTCACTTAATATTAACTTCTTGTTTACTGTTGTATTAAATCAATATCTCATTTACAAACAGCCTCAAAAATCATTAAAAGCTGTCACTCATCTTAGTTCATCGCGATCAGACAAAGTTCCAAAAGTGCTTGTAAATATGAGGACATGGCAACACAGCGCTCTCTAAAGCAGCCTCCCGAGGGTAAACAAAACACAGCACATCTATCAGTGGTAGTTTAGTTAAAATTGACAGACAAAAACAGTCTTTAGCCACAAAATAGCAGATACCAAACAGTTAAATTCTTATTCACTTGTTCTGTACACACATGAACAACACTGAATCTGACTGCACTTCCTTTTTCCACTTTCATTTGAAGTTCAAGTAAATCAATTCAAATCAAACTTCATTGTACCATTGTATGTTGAGTCAAAACCACCCCACAGCCTCATCTAGTGTCCAGACTGTGTGCTTTCACATTACATAAATATTAATTCAGCACATAACTGATTTCATAACTAAAACACTAAATGGAGCATAATAGCGTCAGCTCGTCAGGCAGTGTTCTTTGCCCCAGAAAATCAGCCCGTAAGTGTCACGTAAGGAGGATTTCACCCTGATTCTCACACCATGTGTTTGAGAAAGTGGAGGAGGAAGGTGGGAGATTAGTTAGTGCTATATACTATACATATAATCATAAATCTCAGTTACTAGTTTGTTTCAACAAATGTAAATGATCCTATCAGCCAGTGTTAAACTGCTAAATGTCATCAGGAATCTCTGTGAATCAGTATAAATGAACCGCAGTATTCAGAGCGAGTGCTTCAGAGCGTTTGACTGCGGGCTGTAGCGAAGGAATCACTGAGAAACTTGCTGCTTTGCAAAGTACAGCTTTTTTAATGTTGTTTTTATATTTTGGGGTAATGTTTTCAAAACACTGACATGCAGTAGTGAGGGCACAGATTAATGCGGTGTTGTCAGCCGATCTGCCGTGGGGATTTCTCTCCTGTTATCTGGTCTTCTGTGCATTGAGATATCCGGGGGAAGACGGGAATGAGCGCAGAGAGCTGAATAATTAATAGCGCTGTGGGTGACGCTGAGGCTGCTGACCTTGAAGGTGTTCTCCTGGAGGAGGAAGGCCTGCTGTTGGTGGTTTGTGAGGAGCTGAGAGAGTGACGAACACACCCTCTGACCAAACTCACAGGTCTTCAGCAATCACAATCATGTTTTTGATGAACCGCTGATGTGTGACTCGATCTGTAGTGGGCCGGTGTTTGTCTGTCACATCAACGCTGGCACTCTGCTGTTTTCAGGTCTTGTGGTCAGCTGTGTGTCGTCTGAAGGTTGTAGATCCAACAAAACTGCTCTGCTGCTGCACTCTTCACTATGTTACTTCGTACTTAACAGATGAACGTGTGCCTCGATTGTAGTCCTGTAGTGATGAGATGTTTCGGTGATATGGATGTCTTTGATTTTTACTTTAGTCACAGACCCTTTCTACCCAGTCCTCCTAAAAATATATGAGATTTGTGATCTGTGCGCACATTTGTGAACCAGTTGCTGAATAAGTTACCCTTTAGATGTGACTGATTCATAACACAGTATGCCTCAAGGACCTTATTGTTTATATTGACATTTTCAAAAGTCCAGTAGAAGTGATTAGCTTGTTCATTTGTTAGAAAATGTATGACAATCTTTGAACTAACTGCAAAAGCTGAATAATAAATCGAAGCCTACTGATTCATCTGTAAAGCCTACTAGTAATCTTAACTATTAATCTTAATCACCAGAACTGTTGTTGTTTTCAGTGAAAATAGAGTGTTTCACCCTCCATGAAAGCATCCGTGGATTTTTTTTTGAAAAAATCAATCCATTTTCCTTTTTAAAATGAAAATGGATTATTGTGGCATCAGTTTAATGAGCAGTCATGCACAGAAATGATTAAAGACGTGTACAGTGATGGACAGCACTTAGTCATTGCAATCATTTACACTGCTTTTACACTCAGTCAGTGACAGACAGCGGCACATCATGTGGATGCTACAGGATTTCCTGGTTTGTGGTGTCACTTTGAATCAGAAGCTGCAAACTGAACACAAGCACTAGCATGCTTTGGAAGTTGATGCTGTTTTCAATCGTAGTGTCTGTCAGTCTGTCTGAAGTGGACTAATGTAGGTCAGAGAATGAAGCTGCATTAATCTTTTCGTGCATGCGGTCCTGTGCTGATGACGGGATGCACGGTAGTGGCTCATTTTTTTTATGTTTACATTTCACCAGAGTTGCACATTCACATAAGCACAAATCAAGAGAATGCCACCAACTTTCAACTTTCTAAACTCCAGCTTACATGTTTGCTGGGGTTTTGAGCTCATCAGTGCTGTCAGTGTGTAATTTAAAGAGGGCGCATGGCAGTGGCTGCCAGGTTGGGAAGATTAAATTAAAGCACTGGGAAGAAAATCTGTCTGTTTAAGAGGAAAGCTCTGCCTGTGATTGAGGGATTTAAACTCTTGACATCTGCAGGGTTCCCACGCTTCTTGAAAGTACTTGGAAGTACTTGAATATCAGACACATGGATTCAAGGCCTGGAAAGTACTTGAAAAGAAATTTAGGTCCTTGAAAGTGCTTGAAATAAATTTGAAATAAACTTTTAGTAGAATGGTGCTATTTCAAAAAATTTAATATATGCACAGTCAAAGACTAAATGAAACGGCGTTAATGATTGAGGTGGAGATGGGGTAGCGCGAGGAAAAAAACCTTAGCATGCGAGCTGATGCGCACATTGCGCCGCCCTGCATGAACCGATGGAGAAGCAGAGCATTTGTGGCTGAAAACTACTGCGTGTGACTATGAAAAAATATTTAAGCGCATCAGTGGAAATGACCCTATCAGCATATTTGTGCTTGTGCTGAGAGGAGCTTCAAAGGTTTCTAACGTACTTACAACGTGTTTTTGCAGCGGTGAGTAATGCATCACAGACATATGTTGATTCCTTGAACACAACTACATTTACATGCACAATTTTTGGTTAAATCTGACTGAATTAATTCCAGTTGATGAATCTGTATGTAGTGTTTACATGAACACTAAATAAAGTGATCGGGTTGATGTGCGCATTTGTCACAAGCTTCAAATTGGAATTTTTTTTTTTTTTTTTTTACATGCTCACACTGTGCAATATATTGTTTCCCATTGTTTGCACATAATAACCACTCTCCTACACTGTTTCTTTATTTATTTTTAACAGCAGAATTAATATGTATCCATTTCTGTATAAATATTACATATAAACTGCTGTGTTGTGCTGCTTATATTAATCATGGGGTAAAAATGCCCCTCCCGGCGCCTATAACCCGTCACCTGTGGATGAGCTGCAGTGATTATAATGGACGATCGCGATGAACGAAGGAGAGACACAGATTTATTGATTAAGGGAGTTTGCAAATGATATTGATTTAATGCAGCAGTTCACTAAACAGGAAATTAATATTAAGTGACTTGCATTGTCTGAACTCTATTTTGCTCTATTTCGTCAGCGAAAATAGTTTCAAACAACGTAACAGCTGCTGCACATCTCCATTCAAACACAGTGATGTTTCGTTTATGCATGAATGGGCGCTTTTAAACTAATCTGATTCAGTTACCCATTCATAAAGAGTCACTTGCTTCGTTCCTGAATGAATCAGCTGTTCAAACGAATCGATTCAGTGACTTGCCGCCACCTACTGGCAGTTTTACTTTCATCTTAAAGTATCTTTTCTGTTATTTAAATTATTTAATATTTCTATATTCAAAATTTTATATATAAAACATTAACCTTAACATGAAGTTATGAATTTCATTGCACTCATGCGACCCCCATGCGAGCCTCACTGATCATCTGAAAATACACCTACAAGCCGCCACTTCTGTGCCACCTCTGTAGTATTTTTTTTTTTATGTACTGATTTAATTTGATTGGTAACTTATTCTTATTCTACTTGTTTTTATTCTGTTGTTTTAATTAGAATTTTTTAAAAAACCTTATAATTTTTTCAATTTGACAAAAGATGACATACTTTTTAATAAAGTTAGAAAAACGTCATTACAAAGGTAAAACCAAAATTTCCTGTAAATCACTTTAAGGAGTCAAATATCGTCTCGTAATGGGAAGGCTAATATTTGATCAGAATTTGATTATTGATTGGAAGGTGCTCCTGAAGTTTTTGACTGTGCTCCTCTTTTTTTTTTTTTTTTAGAATTAGAAAAGAATTTAGTAAAGAAAAGTAAGTGTAGAGCCCTGTTTACCATTTTTTAATTTAAAAATTGAGAAATTATTTCAAATTTAAATCTTTTACAAGACAAACAGTTTGATGCAAGAATATATATTTTTTTATCAATATTTGAGAAATTCAAAATTTGAACACGACTGCTCAAAATTTATGAAATCTACACATTCAAAACCTCGTTACTCTGACATTTTTTTAATGTAAATGTTAAGTCGAAGTGAAATGTTAAGTACTGTAAAAGGTCTTTCATGACGCTATATATGCTGGCGTGTAAATTTGATAGGTGCTTATGATTGATATAAAAATAAATGGTGCTTTAAAAAGTCCTTGAAAGTCTTTGAATCTGGTGTTCATGAAAGAGTGGGAACCCTGCATCTGGCAACCACAACTGTGAGAGTAAATGGAGGCTTGTTACCAATGCAAGATAATGCGAATGCCAAATTAATATGAAACTTTTCAGGATAGATAAGCAACAGGCAACCCAAACTTTTCTCTTTTTGTTTCCACCATTCAAGTGGCTTGCCCATCCTTCTGTCAGTCACTGATTTTGGAAGGCACTGCTGAAGCTCTCGTTCAAGGCTAGACCCAGCAACGTCAGAGCTAGCATAGTGTCGTACATCTCATCAGTCAGTTTCTTCTGGGTTTCTTCCATCCGGGGCCTTTTTGAAAGGGTGCTGGAGTCATCTCACTGTGTTTCTTCTTGTGTGGTTTGTACATAGTCTTGCTCTAAGCTCTCCGTCTCGTCCTTAAGCCAATCTTTTGCATTTGACAGAGTCATAACAACTTTGCCGAAATGTATTACTTCATTTTAAACTACAGTTTTAGTAGGTTTATAAGCTGTTTAACAGAATAGTTTGCTGGATAATGTTAATTCACTGAATAATATTCAGTGGAATATTGAAATAAACAAAACATTGTTTTTTTTTTTAATTGCATTTCTGGTATGTTCTATCAGAATTATTAACAATGTTTTTGTTGTTCTAGATTATGAAAAGCCTGCTGACAAAGCACGGAGGCATCTATTTGACGTCTGCATTTACATCTGCAAGATGCTTTTCTTAGAGTGTTTGCTCATCTGCAATACGTCTATAGGACGTTTCCTATCAGATGTCAAATAGACGTCTGTTGGATGTCTTTAAGATGTTTATACTTTAGAACGTAATGTAAACAGACATCTTACAGACGTCTGTCAGATGTTTGTACACAGCAGATGCTTTCCAGATCAAGAGATCTTTAACAGACATCTTGCAGACGTACGTGTGCTATCTGGGCTGATTATCTACACATTTACACAAAACTATACACATACTGCGATTGCTAGTGGAGATATAAAGAATAATTTCCATAGAGTTATATTTATTTAGAAGATGTTTATTAGCGAAATAATGGTTATATAGTAAATGTTAATATAATTTAGAGTGTTTTAAACAAGTGAATCTTGTTAGAAGTTACATGCGGTGGCCGTGCTGGAGCGTTTCATGAGCATCAACCCGCTGAGTGAACAGCAATATGAAAGCGACTTCACGAGACTAATGATGAGCATAAACATATTAAATTCAGTGCTTTTATATCCAACATGCGCTCTTTCATGGCTGTGTTTAATTCAGGCAAAGTTATGCCTTTATTGGGACAGGACTTTGCAGATTATCTTGTGACACTGTAAGTTAGTTCCCTTCAGATGCCGTGCTGCAATGCCGATCTTGCGTGTAATTCTTAAAACACCTACAAGATGGCGGCTTTTATCAGTGAACCCAATGTTACAAAACCAATATCCGATTATGGTAAAATGCTTAAATATTGGGAAAATATCAGTAAATCGATATATATCGGTCAATTTCTACATGCAGTGTTTCAAGTCCACCGAATTTAATTTGTTTGTCGGACAGAATGGCAGATTCAGTGTTACGATTGGTCAGATCGCCTGTTAATCAAGCAGTTTGTATAGGGTGAGAGAAGCAGAAATTGTGATCACGATTAAATTGGGTGTTGCTGATAAAAGGGGTCAGCAGTCATTCTGTCACATCACGCACACAGGTCAACAGAAAGAAGGATATGAATTAAACACACAAAGAAACAAGGGAACTATGGGGCTGGAAAAGTCACTTAAGCACTACTTGAGCAAAACATCAGTTTCTTAAAGCACTTTAGTAAAATGGCATCAATAGCAGATCTTAAAAGGTTTGTTGTGTTGCTTTTGAATGAGCATCTGGATACAGTCATGACTTGATGTTTGAGTTGGAGATCTCACGGTGTGTTGGGATCTTTAACGCAGTGAAGAAAGACCATCTTCTTGATGCTCTCAGTCTTGAGGTCTCACTCTGAAAAGATGTTCATACAGTGATCCATTAACTTTAACAAAGATCATCTTTCCTGAGGGTGGACCGGATAGTCTGAAGGCGTCGTTTCATTTAGATAATCAAAGTGGGCTGTCGGATTAATTACACCATGATTATTGTAGCAGGAGAATAATGCAGTATGGGCTATAATGAGCATGACACACCTCAACACTGAGGAAATAAAGAAAGAATAACTTTGATATGAGATGTGACGCATTAAGTGTAGAAAACTCATTTCTGTGTGTGTTTTGTACGTTTGAGTGTCTGTTGTGGCATACACAGTGTTATCCTTCCCTGCCGAGTCTGTTAGCAAACCGTAGACGCTGTCCCGGCTCACATCAGCAGTGTTTCTAGAGACTTCTGTGTTTGAGCCAGACTGATTCATCACATCCAATATCAGATAATACACCTCTGACCTACATGACACGCACTTCCAAAGCCACTCACAAATGAGAAACATCACAAGCAATTCTTCATTTGTCAAGAGCTAACAATATTTATAGTACACCAGGCCAAATGATGAAGTATAGGCTGAATCAGTGTTTTCCAGCCTTGTCTGACTCAGTGTTTTGTTTTATGACGGTGTGAGCAGCACAAACTGCATGGAATCAGATCTTTGTCATTCTGATTTGTGCCATTTCCATATCTGGTATTAAATCCAATACAGGTCAGACGTTTTGAAATGCAACCACAGTCATCAGAATCAGTGTTGCCAGATTGGATGGACGATTTCCAGCCAAAAGCTCACAAAAACCTCCAACAAAAAATGCCCAAAACTTTCAAATAATGTGATAGAACGTTATTACCATGTCAATCAGCTTCGATAAGGACTGTTTGTAACTCCTAAACTAAATAATGAAGACAAAATAATGTAAATATAGATAAATTTCCCAGGTAAACGGATCAAATCAGGGCAAATGCATTAAAGAGAAATACCAAATATTATTCAAATAGCCTATGTAAGCAGACACTAACGTCAAAACGGCAACCTGGAAATTAACCGATTCCCCTCTAAAAACACATGCTTCATTTTCAGCGTCAACAGCCAGAATAAGCCAATTTAAATGGAAAAAAGTGCCCAATATAATTAGCGGATATTTCACACTCATTCCCACCAGTTAAAACTGTGTCATTGATTGATAGGGTATATACTGTACGACAATCCAACAATAAAAATGAACAACAACAATAATGCACTTACCTTTGTTACACTTTAACTTCACTCAGAACTAGAGGAAGTCTTTTGTGAAGTGTAATCATCATATCTGTCTGCTGATCCCTAGTGATTGGATATAAGTGTGCCTGTCCACATCAGCATCAGCACCAGTTGTCTTTGCACTGTGTGTGTGTTTAGTAACGTTGTGATGACTGAATGGATGCAGTACATGCACACTTAGGGTTGTTTGTTAACCAGTTACCCTATACAATTTAGATGTTTGAAAACTGCCAAACTAACCAAAAACCAGTCCAAATTTTGTTCGCCCGCCCAAGCCAGTTTTTACCCACACGATCAAATTCAAAACCACCCAACTGGGCGGGAACCTAGCCAATCCGGCAACACTGATTGGAATTCATGCAACTTTTTTGTCACTCTAGATCAACATTTGTCATAATTCAGTGCTGATAGAGGGGTCACTTAAAGATTTCACATGTCGGTATTTCTTTGATCACTCGGTGAATATGACAGATAGTTGCGGATGTAGTCAGGGTAGAAATAGTGTAAGTGTTGTTTTATAGTGTATTACAGTAGCTCTATACAAGCTAAACCGATGGGATCAAATGGTAAATATTTAAAAAAAAAAATATTCAGACATACATTCAATATTAAAGACAACAGGTTAAGTAAAAATATAATGAATATGTAATATAGTGCATGTGTTTATCAAAATGAGCTGATTCGTTTCAGTAAGTTGTTTGTTTCTTCTGAAGTTCGTTCGTGTTGATCTGCTGCTGTAACTAGTAGTAAAGAGGAAGAGATGAGCAGTTCACTACAGTGATACCGCACTGTTACCACACATTAAGGAGCCACAAAACCACTTATTGTTTGTATTTCATGGTAGAAATGACAGATTTGAAAGCAGAGGCAGTTTCACATTAGAATGAACAAATAAAATAAGTGAAGATCTGTCCATGCATCAAGTTATAACAGCACAGACTAAATGATCTCTTTTCATCAAAACTAGGGATGAACGATGTTGGAATTTTGCCAATATTTTCCAACTAATTTTGGCCGATAGCCAATGTTGATAACAGTATATTTACTTTTGTATGGAAACAGAAATTATAAGCAAATTATTTTTAATTTTGGTTAGTTTTGAAGAAGAACTTATTTGTTAGATATCAACAAAGATTAAGTTCTTTTATAACGACAGTACATTAAAGCTTTCAGAAAAATGCAGTGGTAACCGTAACATTTTATTTTAAGATTTTACATTTGTAGATGGTCTAAAGCAAAAGAGTTGTAAAAATCCTGAAAATCTTTTAGAGCTCATAATTTGTTTAAAAATGTAACATAATACACATTAATGAATAAATCAGTATATATAAAGTTATTTAATTTACAAGTGTCATTTTTTTTTTTTCATGTAAGCTATAGCTTCCAAAGCGATCCAAAACAGTGAATCTAATAATCATTCAGGCAAAACTTTGCTTCAAGAATGAGCCACACTGCTGACGTGATCTAATCCCTAGCACACCCTCAGCACATGTGAGTTATTCCTCTTATTGGAAAGACATATTGGCATAGTTTTTCATATCGGGCTGATGCTGATATTTAGATTTAAAGTCATCATTGGCCGAATCTGATATCAGTCTGATAATATTGTGCATCCCCAGTCAAAAGCTGTTCTTTCTTATTTGTGTTGTGTGCACAAGATACAGACACTGACAGTAGCAAAACACACCGTCAAAGAAGTGCTCATAAATATCTCCATTTCAGTTAATGAATTTGTTCAATACAGAAGATTAATTTAAATTTAGATTGACAAAAAGTTTTGAAAGTGTTGTGAGTGAAGTAATCTTTAGCTGACCTGTTCTCTGATGTTCGTCTGTTTGTTTGCAGGTGAGATGTTGAGAATAACAGATGTGTGACCAGTCGACATCTGAACTGACACTGCCTGCACCGCTTATGAACTGAGGTAAAGACTGATAGTCAGCAGTCATGTGAGCGACGCGTGACGGCGATATCACAGCTCACTGTAACGCACTTCACATATACTACACAATACAGAGCACCTCTGGTACCTGAAATTCAGCACAGGTGCATCCTATTTCTCTGTGTCATCTTTAAGGTGTTTCTACACTTCAGTTGCAGTTTTAATTTTCAGTCTGTGGAGAGAGTTAAGTTGAGTGGAGATGATTTGTAAAGTCGCAGAAATCAGAGGTGTTGATATAAGGTCTATCAGCTGAAACTGCTCTTATGGGCAGTAGCACTGAGTTGGCATTGAGAATGGCCACTGGCAGGACCTTCTGAATCTGGGACCTCTGAGACTGGACCTCCAGAGCTGAGAGCAGTGGGACCATCGAGTCTGGGACTGTCAAAAGCAGGGTTGCCAGGTTTTCACAACTAAATATTATGGTATCAGGATCACTTCAACCCCCAGACATGAAAAACAACCCGTGGCAACACTGGCTACGTTAACATGCACAATTGATGAATCTGAATGTTGATGTGTGTGTTTATATGTCACAAGCTTCAAATCAGAATTGATTTTTTTACATGCACACCTCACAAATATAGAGTTTTTTCCACATAATAACCACTCTCCTACACTTTTTCTTCTGTTTTTAACAGCAGAATTAATATTGATCCATTTCTGGATAAATATAAACCGCTGTACCGAGCTGCTCATATCTATCACGCAGTAAAAATGACCCTCCCCGTGCCCCACAACGCTTTATTCAAAAGAAAGAACTGCTCATTCCGCGTGTCAGTTTCAGTTTTCAATCTGATCAAGTGTTTACATGCGCTCTCAATCGTATTAGAACAGGAATAAACCACCCCCTTCAATCCGATCAGAATTTCATTCTGATCCAGCTCAGTCGGATCGATTAAGGTGTTTACATGAAGGCTTTTCAGTCCGATTGAACCGTCAGTCCGATTACAAATGGATTATTTGGTTGCATGTAAACGTAGCCACTGTTAAAGGGGTCATCAGATGCCCATTTTCCACAAGTTGATATGATTCTTTAGGCTCTTAATGAAAAGTCTATAATATACTTTGGTTAAAAATTTTCAATGGTAGTGTAAAACAACACCCTTTTTACCTTGACAAAATGAGCTCTGCAAAAATCAGCTCATTCTAAGGGGTTGTTCCTTTAAATGCAAATGAGCTCTGCTCGCCCCGCCCCTCTCTTCTCTCTGTGGAATGATGAGCTGCTCTGACAGATTGTTTACTTTAGCCACATTTAGCCGCTAAACTTGCTAACTAGCACTTTATTAGGAAAGGTGATTGCAGAGATTCATTAAAAAACACTTATACTCACTTCTGCTGTAAGTGAAGCTGGATCACGGATGATTTGTGTGAACATAGACGGATATATGTAGATCGGGAGGCGCATTCCCTTCACAAACAAATGTAATCCACTACATCTTCAGCGGCTCAGATGTCGGGAGTAAATGACGACCACTATGTTCATTATTACATCCAGCAACACAACACCTCAATCAGAGATATTCTTGTCTAACTTACATCCCTGCTCCGGCATTGAAACAAAAGAGGTCGGACTGTTACAGCTGATCTGAGGTAAGACGCTCATGTCAATCGTGGGAGTGTCCTCTGTGGGTGTGACGTCACACCGACAGGCATCTGAGAATGGCTCGATTTGAAAAAGGGGATATTATTTTTACAGATTAATTAAAAACCACTGCATGGATTTTACCATTATAGGGTCGATATATGCTGCCAACACACGTTCAAACAATGTAAAAGTGAAGTTTGCATCCGATGACCTCTTTAAAGTAGCCCAATTCCGTGGGAGAACAGCAGACCTGGCAACATTAGACAAACGGGACCTACAGGACCAGAGCTCAGATGAGGCACGAGCTCTCCTCCTCTGTCTCTTTAACAAAAGCTGCTGTACACTCGGCCCTCAGCAGGACAGCAGCTGCACAGAAAGAGACGGATTCATCCTCCTCTGTCTCTGGGTCATGGGAGGGTGGAAGGGAGATTGGGCTGAGAAGAAGCCTTTCTCTAAATAGGGCTGTTTTAGCACCAATATGACCACATATGGACAGATAATCTGCAGCTGACTTTTTAATTGAAGTGGAGGTTTGGTGGGGTTTTTCTTGTGGAGTTGTGTTCTTAAAGTTTTGTTTAAAGTTTTGATGAACTGTACACTGTGTGCACAATTATTAGGCAAGTGAGTATTTTGACCATATCATCATTTTATCCATAATTTCCAACTGCAAGCTGTATAAACTTGAATGCTTATTGGATTTAATGCATATCAGGTGATGTGTATTTGGGTAACGAAGGAGGGTGTGGCCTAAGGAGATCAACACCCTATATCAAGGTGTGCATAATTATTAGGCAGATTCTTCTCCTCAGGAAAAATGGGCCAAAAAGATTTAACTGATTCTGAAAAGTCAAAAATTGTAAAAAGTCTTTCACAGGGATGCAGCACTCTTGAAATATCTAAGATATTGGAGCGTGATCACAGAACCATCAAACGTTTTGTAGCAAATAGTCAACAGGGTCGCAAGAAACGTGTCGAGAAGAAAAGACGCAAATTAACCGTCAAAGATTTGAGAAGAATCAAACATGAAGCTACCAGGAACCCATTATCCTCCAGTGCTGCCATATTCCACAACTGCAACCTACCTGGAGTGTCAAGAAGTACGAGGTGTTCAGTTCTCAGAGACATGGCCAAGGTAAGAAAGGCTGAAACCCGACCGCCTCTGAACAAGACACATAAGTTGAAACATCAAGAGTGGGCCAAGAAATATCTGAAGACAGATTTTTCAAAGGTTTTGTGGACTGATGAGATGAGAGTGACTCTTGACGGACCAGATGGATGGGCCCGTGGTTGGATCAGTAACGGACACAGAGCTCCGCTTCGACTCAGACACCAGCAAGGTGGAGGTGGGGTACTGGTATGGGCAGGTATTATTAAAGATGAGCTAGTTGGACCTTTTCGGGTTGAAAATGGACTCAGAATCAACTCTCAGACCTACTGCCAGTTTTTAGAAAACACTTTCTTCAAGCAGTGGTACAGGAAAAAGTCTGCATCTTTCAAGAAGACAACGCTCCATCACATGCATCAAAGTACTCCACTGCGTGGCTGGCCAGTAAAGGCCTTAAAGATGAAAAACTAATGGCATGGCCCCCTTCTTCACCTGACTTAAACCCTATTGAGAACTTTTGGGCCCTTCTTAAGCAGGAAATTTACAGTGGAGGTAAACAGTACACCTCTCTGAACAGTGTCTGGGAGGCTGTGGTTGCGGCTGCACAAAAAGTTGATTCTGAGCAGATCAAGAAACTGACTGACTCTGTGAATGGAAGGCTTGTGACTGTTATCGAAAAGAAGGGTGGTTATATTGGTCACTGAGGTTTTCTTTTTGAAATTTCAGAAATGTTTATTTGTAAATGTTGAGTTTGTTTATTATTCTCACTTTAACAGGTGAAAATAAACAAGTGAGATGGGAAAATCTTTGTTTGTCATTTAGTTGCATAATAATTCTGCACACTAATAGTTGCCTAATACTGGTGTACATGTAGATATTCTCTTAAGAAAGTCAAAACTTCACTTTTACTACTTAAATGTTCAGGTTTGAGGGTTTGTTAACATTTTGGATTGACCAAGAGCACTGTAGTTGTACAATAACAAAATTTATCCTCAAAAATACAACTTGTCTAATAATTGTGCACACAGTGTATATGTCTTAGGAAACACGTCACGTTGGTGTCTGTTGTACATGACCCTAAACCAGAAGTAGTATACTGCCGTTCATTTACACCAGCTAATTAAATAGTCACTCACACAACCCACTTTAAAATAAACACTTTCTTAATAAGGCCGTGACTCTAATCTGCAGGATTTCTGTCTGTCTGTCTGTGTCAGCTAGTGGTGATGGCTGCAGATAGAGGTATAGTGGAAGACTGGCTGTCAGAATTCAAGGTGAGTCAAGCAGCGTCCGCTGTTAATGGTTTGTGTGTGTGTGTGTGTGTGTGTGTGTGTGTGTCTGTGTGTGTGTTTCCAGGTGAATCAGACTGCTAGTTCAGGAAGGGCGCAATGCCCTTGCTTTACCTTAGTACATGAACACACTCAGAGTTGTTAATTCAGGGAGAACACTGTAATGTTGAGGTTCTCAACATGATGCCGGGATTGTTGATTGTTTCCTAATGCAGTTTATTTAGTTATTGAGCAGTTATTAAACTACAGTTTGTTTTTAAACACTTTTTTTTAAATTATGCTTATTATGGGTTTATTCTCTCACAGGCTTTGTCTGAAACGCAGCTGTCTGGTTATGCTGGAGTCCTCCATCAGAAAAATACACTGGTACCGGCCCTCTACAGTGTCATCCAGGACCCTGACAGTGAGGTGAGAAGAGATCGTGGCCCAGCAGAGCATGAGCAGCAGTGAAGTTTCTGCCTCTTCATCTGTGTGCTCTGTGTTGTTCACAGCTGCTGGAGCCGGTGTGCCATCAGCTTTTCGAGCTGTACCGCAGCTCAGAGAACTGTCTGCGCCGCTTCACACTGCAGTTCCTGCCCGAGCTGATGTGGGTTTACCTGCGCAGAGACAGACACAGCAGCGGCTGCATCGAGGCTCTTCTGCTGGGCATTTACAACCTGGTGCGTGTTCAGTCCATGGAGACATGCCATACACACACAGACCGCAGAAATACATACATTGGTGTTTGTATATGAAGGTGTTTGCAGTCACATTCACACCTAATTGTCAACAATCTTCATGAACCGTTTCAGTCTGGTTTCTGGCCATCACACAGTACTGAAGTCACTTTATTAACGGATAAGTTCACTTCCAGAACGAAAATTGACAGATAATGTACTCACCCCCTTGACCTGTTTACAATAAGCACTTGTTTGCGTGTATACAGGACAATGTTTGAGGGCGCACATGTAATATCTGAGGGAGCGCAGAGCCATGATCACTATATATATATATATATATGGGAGAGGAAGCGCGCTGCAAGCCGAGAGGATTCGTACTGGCACCCTCTCATACAATAATGCACTCTTGACATTTACCATTAAAATAATCCCAAAAATGGCTTCAAATGAACTACGAAAAGGAGAATAAGGTCGTAAAAGCTGGAATGCATTTCTTACCGCTTAAAATGAACGGAGACGGTCTCGTGTTTTTCTGTGGGTGCTCGATTATTTCTGTGGGAATTGGCACCTATGCCCCTACACTCTTTTAAAACATCTGCACTCTTTTCACACAAAACGAAACTACTCTACGTGCCGTGCGCAAATGAGACTGTTATTTAAAACTGTGCATTATGCTGTACAGTATTTATTTATCATCAGTTGTACAAGTCGTGGTAATCAAATACGGTTTTAATAATAATTAAAATATGAAACGGTAATACTAACCGTGGGGAATTTTATCATGATTTATCGTCAAACTCGTAATCGTTACATCCCCAGTCTAGACAAGTGCACGTATGCATTAACAGTGCATTCTGTTGATCACTGCATGATTCAGTTTATTATGACACATTTAGAATGATCACAAATTCAAGACATTGGGGCAGAAAATGTATACATTTATTCCACTTCATATAGTGAATCAATATCACACGAAGAGTGCCATTTATTTATCCCAAAATTACCATGATTACAAATGTGATATTGATTCTTTTTTTACAACAGTTCAATAGACTAGAAGTTAATTAAGATACTTACGTTTTAGACACCGTATTGCCTGTTTTTACTCCATATTCCATATTTCATTTGGTTTTTGTTGGCGAAATTAAAAACATTCCAAACACAGCCACAGCACTGTTTTGCATCTCTGAACATGACTGTATTTTGTTCCTGAATGATTAAACCATTTAAATGATTTGGTTCAATCACAGTGACTCACTTATTAACAGTGACTTGCTGCCACCTACTGGTGGTTTTAATCACACATTTAAAGTATCTTGTTATCATTTAAATAATTTCAGATATCAGTATTCAACATTGTATGTTTAATATAAACAATTATTTATGCATTTGTAACTGCAGGATAAATGCATTCATGAGCTGCATTAAACAGTGTGTAAATACATCTAAATGACACTTCAGATGCAGCTTCTGTGTTTCCTCTGCATTGCAAAGATGAATTTTGTTGATACTGATTTTATTTGCTTGGTAACCGCCCAAATGATTTATTATTCTAATTCACTGATATAGGAATTTGAATTTTAGAAAAAATGTCTTTTGAAATGCCCGTAAAAGATCATTTTAAATTGTTGGAAAATATTAATATCTATCAGTGTGAACTGACCACCACACAGAATATGAAGAATTTAAAATCTTTAGGAGTCAGTTGTCCACGGTAGAGTTACCAGCACAATAACACACTCAGCAAAATATTGTCTAATTATCATTATTCATAAAATCCCAGAAAATATTGAGATATTCTTTTTTGTCAATATCACACACCCCTACCTCTAACTTTTTAAAACTAAATCCTGACAAAACTAAATCTTGTTAGTTGGCCCCAAGCATCTTCTTTCTCCTCAGTCAGATCTGTTTAGATATTGATGGTGTTATGGTCCTCACCAGCTGTCTGAAATCTGAAAGTGACGTGTCTCTTTGCTCAGTTTTTTAGCTCATATTAATAATTAAAGGTCATCATGTCCTCTTTTGTCAACTCCACCATATTTCTTGTCTTTGGCACTCCCCCAGTTGTAAAGATACTAAAACAATTATTCATGCCTTCATTACGTCCCAATCAGATTATCGCAGTTTCCTCTTAATTGGTTTACGCAGTAAATGACCTAATGTTTACAACTTATTCAGAAGTTCTGCTGCTCATGTTCTCACACACCCCAGTAAGCCTGTGGTACTCTATCAACGTCTTTGGCTCCATGTTTAGTACTGTGTACAGTTTAAAACTCTGCTCTTGGTCTTCAAAGCACGCCATGGCCATCATATCTGTATTTACCTCTGGTAAAATGGTAGCTTTTTAAATAGAAACATTTTCACATTTAATGTAATACTGAAATGAACAGCTTTCACGTAACAAATGAATAGAAACTTTTAAGCAAAAAAAGAAAAATAAAATGCTTAAGATAACCTGATTGTGTCATACTCATTACTGTTTATTTTGCAGGAAATCGTGGATAAAGATGGGAGCAGCAAGCTGTTATCCTTCATGATCCCATCCCTGTCCAAGCCATCCATATATCATGAGGTAAAGAACAGCTCTGGTGTAAAATACTCACATTTTACACCTCAAAACTCAATGATTTACACTTCTGAGAATGAGACACGTCAGTGTGGCACTTTTTTTTTTACTTACTTTTTTGGTAATATTTTATTTTCATTATTTTTCACACTTTCAGGCCAACCAGTCTGACAAACACACACCCCCTGTCAAAACATACAGTAGTTATGGTCATCAGAAAGATTTTTTTATTGGGTTCAGCGCCAACAACTTTTTTTCTTCCTGTCCAGGGAAAACATATAATTGTTTCAATGTACATGAGTTTTTGCACATTTGTACACATTTTGAACACGACGTGCTGCTGACCCCTAACCTTAGGTACCTTAAGGGCATGATGCCAACGATACATACCTAGTTTCATAGTATTACGCCAGTGCATAGTGAAATATAGTGTAGACACAATGTAAAACTGAAACATTTCAACCGGGGCAGTCGTTGCCTTACATCATTTACAAATCAGTATTTATGAGTACTGTGAACTTATTTCATTTGAGCCCACTAAAAAACATGACAGCACATGAAACATTAATCCTATGCTAAAAACATGAGATGGCACATCAGTTCAACATTTACTCTTATTAAGGTGATGATATACAGGGCAACTTTTTGAGCATTATTCCTGACCGATGTTGCTTAGGCACTTTCCCATTGCGAATGGGCAACAAATTTGTATTTAGATTGGTCGTGGGCCCTGTGTCTCACACGGTTGCCTGTTTACAGCAACCTTGCCCAGCAGCAGTGCTCAAAAAGTTGCCCCATGTATCATCGCCCTTACAGTTTGAATTCACATAACATTTTTCTATTAAGTGCAATTAATTTTTTAATCATGTTTGCATGAAATTAACTTGTTTCTTTGAATAAACTGGACCGTTTATGCAGACATAGGAACACTGGGTATCTTTTGTCTCTGTTAGGCCCCAGGAATCTGCTGAGTCTCATGAGTTTAAAGGTATTTGGTAATGTTAATTAGTGCATTAGTAAACATTAACTAACAGTGAACAAGATCTGTATGCAGCTTCAGTTAATATTTGTTAATTTATTTGATTTCTTTACGTTGATAGCTTGAATTTCAATTGTGCATTAACAAACTAACAGTGAGCACCTCTGTATAACATTAGTTAATCTAGGTTTATGTTCTTCTATTCATTTTCATTTCTTAATATTCATGGTGGTCTCTGTATTTCATACCATGAACTTAAAAAGAAGGCTTGACGCAGAGAGCATCACTTAATTCATATTTAAAAAGCGGTTTATTAAGCTCACTGTACATTGGAAACCATCTGAACATCACATAATGTGTTTCTAATGTTTGCTGGCTCCTCACTAACAATTGCTGAGGAAATGAATAAAGCCATTCGATTGCTGACAAATAGAAAGGCTCCTGGAGTAAGTCTGAAGCACTCAGGGCTGAGGGAAACGCACTACTGAATCGACTCCGCAGGCTCCTGCACTTGATCTGGCACTTGAGACAAGCTCCATCTACATGGAATAAATCCATTATCGTGCCGTTGTTGTAGAAGGGCAACGGTCAGGAATGTAAGACATCATTGACAAGGTCTTCATAGGTAAATTCCTGATTAAGAAGAAAGGAGTGGGTGTGGGAAATGCTCATTATCTTCAGATCAACGAATGCTGAATGCTATCACCATACAGCCTGAAGATCAACAGAGTCCTCACATCAGATGTCTCGCAGGCCATCATTCATCTAAATAAAACACATTCAAGAGTCCAGATACTTGGTTACACTGGTCCGAGAGCAGTGGCTGCCACAGGACCCAGGCCAGTGTTTCAAATCAATACCAAATACCACCTTTTCCTCATCAAAAAAGAGATTTTCAACATTAATAATAGGGTCATTCTGTGTCAAATCAATCAAATTTTAAAACTTCCTTGGTTCAGATGATTGATTTTGCTAATATTTTTTCTGAAGAAAGACGGACATGTATAGTGAAATATGTATAGTGTATAGCCAAAATTTTAAATGTTGTGGATGAATGTTTACTAAGTAATCCACTATTTTGTAGAGGGGGTCAAAATATCAATTTTCACCTGAGATTCAGAACTAAATTACAAGGGGTTAAATTATTTCAGAAAGATGGCACCATCATGACACTAGCCCTTTAAGTCATGTTAATAAGGCTGAGTCACAGTGGATACAAAGTTGTATTATGTTAGACAGACGGGTAATCGTGAAAAGCTGGAAAACTTCTGGGAAGCCTCCCATTTTTGAGTGGCTTTCGGATTTAGGGCGGGTGGCAGCCCTCGAAAAACTTTCCTATAGCGTGCATGAAGGGGATTGGGAGGATTGATATTTATTTTGTCAAATGGGGAAAATTTTTGAATTTTTGTAATCCATAGTAGTAGCAAGCATGTGGCGAGAGGAAAATAATAATGGCTTTGGTAAATATAATATAGCTTCTAGTGGGAACTCATGGTACTAGCAACACCCCCCGCGGCTTCTTTTTTTTTTTGTATGTACAGTTTTATATAGTTTTTATTTATTTGTTATATTACCATTGTACTAACTATTTGCTTTTTTTCTGTTTTTTCTTTCGTTGCGTTTGTTGATTTGTGTTTTGTTTTAATGGATTGTTTATATGTTATATACATTATTGTGTATACTCTTATTTTCAAAAAGAAAATCAATAAAGTATAAATCATAAAAAAAGAAAGATGGCACCATCATAATGTTAGCAAAGTCTGTTGACTTCAGCAATCTTTGTTGCATTATGTTCCAGTGGTGACCATTCAAACATGGGGAGTTTTTCTCCAAAGTTTGCATTCTTTTAACTCAAGAAGTATTAAAGATATCTTAATGCCCTTTTAGATATTGGATCTTAAAGGGGTCATCAGATGCCCATTTTCCACATTGATATGATTCTTTAGGGTCTTAATGAAAAGTCTATATTATACTTTGGTTAAAAATTCTCAATGGTAGTGTAAAACAACACACTCTTTACCTTGCCAAAATCAGCTCTGCAAACATCATCCCATTCTGATGGATTGTTCCTTTAAATGCAAATGAGCTCTGCTCGCCCCGCCCCCTCTACCCTCTGTGGAGTGACGAGCCTGTTTACTTTAGCTGCATTTAGCATGTTTAGCTGCAAAACTTGCTAACTAGCACCTTATTAGGAAAGGCGATTGCAGAGATTCATAAAAAAGCTTATACTCACTTCTGCTGTAAGTGAAGCTGGATTATGAATGATTCGCGCGAACATAGACGCATTTATGTAGATCGGGAGGCGCATTCCCTTCACAAACAAACGTAATCCACTGCATCTTCAGCGGCTCAGATGTCGGGAGTAAATGACGACCACTATGTTCATTATTACATCCAGCAACACAACACCTCAATCACTCAATCAGAGATATTCTTGTCTAACTTACATCGAGGGCGGATTGTTACAGCTGATCTGAGGTAAGGTTATCATTATAGGGTAGATTTGTACATACACTGCCAACATTAATGTTCAAACAACATGTAAAAGTGAGCATTCGATGACCCCCCTTTAATACGTTTTCCTGTTGGCATCTTCATATGGTTCGGTTTCAGAGATATTGGAACTTCAATATTGCTCCAGGAGTAAATCGTGAACCTCTGGTTGAGTTGACACAGAATGACCCAGTAGAGATAACTCATGTTGGTCGGACCACAGCATCAGGAACACGGCTGATGCTCAGATGGGACCACAAAAAAACATGTTAAAAGGTTCCATCTATGAATGCATCTACAGAGAGATGACATTATATTCCTCAGCCCTCAACCACTCAACATCAAAAGAAAAATAATTGACTCTGATCCCTTACATTCTTAAACAGTAATGCACAATGGATAGTAATGTGGTCACAATTAAAAGTGTTGTGGCCGTTACAAGTGGAGTGTGCATTATTTCTGTGGTCATTTATTCTTACACTATAAATGCAGGTCTGTATTATGTAACATGAATGAAAAATCATGATCTGGAAAAATTTCAAAGTGCTTTTTCTCGTGATGACAGGTAAATGTTGTATTTCCTAGCTTTGGAAATATTCCAGTAAACACTGCTGATTGGGACTGTAGATTTTAGTGAAAAAGTGGAGAAAACTATGCTTTAAAGCAGTGGTTCTCTACTCCAGTCCTCGGGGCCCACTGCTCTGCCCATTATGTATGTTTCTGTCAGTTCAGTCAGTTCACGGTCAGTTCAGTTCAATATCTTTCTCCTAACGAGCTGATGATCTGAATCAGGTGTGTTAAATGAGGGAGACACACAAAATGTGCAGAGCAGTGGGCCTCGAGGACTGGAGTTGAGAAGCACTGCTCTAACGGGCCTGTGCCAGACAGCCAGGAAAGAGACGTGAGCATTTGGTGAGAAATAAAGAGAGATTCTTACTGCGTGCAGTGTGTGTGTCCATACTGTTACAACAGAAAAATATAAGAAAACAGGAAAGAGCTCTCATCACAGAAATCCTAGTGATACCAGTGAAATAAATACAATAACAAATGTCACATTATTCTCCTGACGGATAAAAATAGAGCAGCTCATTCAAAAAAAATTGAATGAATGATTCAATAGCTCACTCATACATAATTCACTGAATTAATCAGCGTTTTTGAACGAATCTCTGGAGTGAATGATTCAATCACAAATATATTTTTTTTACCAGTCACTTGTCACCAACTAGTGTCAAAACAATGTAATCAACATTAATCAACAGACGTTATTTGACATGCCAGTTTGAAGCAAAAAATTACTTTCAAAAGATGATTTGCTCCATTTTGATCACTACCATAGACATCCAAACTATAAGCTTTTAATTCTGTGATGTACTTGTATGAGTGTAAGGCAGAAATAATACTGTGTGGTTGAAAAGACTGCTTGTAAAGCTGTTTCATACCTAAACATGATAACTGCTCTCTCTGTTTCGCTGAATTAATAGACACTGACGAATCATTGTCATTTAGAAACAGGATTGTGTGGGTGTTTGAAACGAGATCGCAATCTTTTGATCATGCAGCCCTAGTTATAATTGTGTTAGGTGATGAAACTAGAGCATGATTGAGTGAGAAGTCATGCTGCTCATATTAGCACAAGTGTTGTAATTATTGTGGGAGTGCCAATCAATATTTACTAACTTTCCGAAATAGCCACGGGGCAGTGCTGCTTTCACTATGTGTTTAGCGTTAGCAGCACAATGACTACACACACCAGAGCCAACTGCATAAACTAATCTTTAGTGTGCACCTAAAGAAATCAAGAACTAAGATGCAGGATTGATGCTCCTAAAAATCAGACTTAACCCATCTCAGCTCAGTTTGGCATATCAAGCATCAATGATCATTATTTAATGGCTGCTTTAATGATGCTTCCCGACCCTGGTGCTGGGGATCCCTCAACAGTGCACGTTTCAGAGATTTCCTTTGTCCTGAATCAGGTGTGTTTGACTGAAGAGATGTGTGAAATGTGCAGTGCTGAGCAGCTCCAGAAACAGGGATGAGAGGCACTGCTGTATAGATGTGCTAACAGTTAACATCTGTGTGGTGTCCCTAACCTCCGTTTAGTGTCACTGTGTGTGTGTGTGTGTTCGTGTTCATGTGTTCAGCCGTCTAGTCTGGGCTCCATGGCTTTGACTGAGGGAGCTCTGTGTCAGCATGACCTGATCAGAGTGATCTACAGCGGCCTGCACCCGCAGAGAGAGACCGTCACTGCCCAGAACAGGTCATTGTCCTGATAACACTGTTTTTTCTCAAAGGAAGGATTTGTGAAATTAACCCACAAATTTGTGCTTAATCTGTAGTGTCCATACACACTCAAGGCACTTGCTGCTAATGAATATCTGTGTACAGGTGATGTTTTTTATGATGTGTGTCTGCAGGTTTGAGGTGCTGTGTTTCCTGATGCTGTGCTATAATTCGGTGGTGGTCTACATGCCCCCCTCATCACACCAGGCCGTCTGCAGAATGAGCTCACGGTGAGATCTCATCTCTCCTCCTCTCTCTGAATCGAGAGCCAGTAGTTACAGTTGAGGTCAAAAGTTTACATACACCTTGCAGAATCTGCAGTGTGAATTTATTTGACCAAAATAAGAGGAATCATACAAATTGCATGTTATTATTCATTTAGTAGTGACCTGAATAAGATATTTCACATAAAAGATGTTTACATATAGTCCACAAGAGAAAATAATAGTTGAAATTAAAAAATGATCCTGTTCAAAAGTTTACATACACCTGATTCTTAATACTGTTGTTGCCTGAATGATCCACAGCTGTGTTTTTTTTGTTTAGTGATAGTTGTTCATGAGTCCCTTGCTTGTCCTGAACAGTTAAACTGACTGCTGTTCTTCAGAAAAATCCTTCAGGTCCCACTAATTATTTGGTTTTTCAGCATTTTTGTGTATTTGAACCCTTTCCAACAATGACTGTATGATTTTGAGATCCATCGTTTCACACTGAGGACAACTGAGGGACTCACATGCAACTATTACAGAAGGTTCAAACACTCACTGATGCTCCAGAAGGAAAAAACATGCATTAACAGTCGAGGGGTAAAAACTTTTTGAATGATCAGGCTAAAGTTCACTAATTTTGTCTTCTGGAAAACATGTAAGTATCTTCTGTAGCTTCTGAAGGGCAGTACTAAATGAAAAAAATACGATATTTTGGCAAAGTAAGAAAAATGTACACATCTTCATTCTGTTCAAAAGTTTAAACTCTGGCTCTAAATGCATGTTTTTTTTTCTTCTGGATCATCAGTGAGTGTTTGAACCTTCTGTAATAGTTACATGTGAGTCCCTCAGTTGTCCTCAGTGTGAAAAGATCAAAAGATCTCAAAATCATACAGTCATTGTTAGAAAGAGTTCAAATACACAAAAATGCTGAAAAACCAAAGAATCTGCAGGAGCCTTTTCTGTAGAACAGCAGCAGTTTAATTGTTCAGGACCAACAAGGGACTCATGAACAACTATAACAACAACAACAAAAAAACACAGCTGTGGATCATTCAGGAACAACACAGTATGAAGAATCAAGTGTATGTAAACTTTTGAACGGGGTCATTTTTATAAATTTTTATAAAATAATAAACTATTATTTCTCTTTTGTTGACTACAGAGACATAATCGGAAAACCACGCCCTCCGGGGGGAAAACAATCCAACGCTCTCCATTGACTTTGTATTGCAGGAAGCTGCCTCTCTTTCATTTCTGACGAAAAACAGAACAGTGTCTAAAAGCTGCTGTGTGACAAGGTGTACAGTAAACAAGCTAAAAACCCAGTACTATGTTTTTATAAGCTTTCAACCTTAAAAACGAGCGTTTAAGGACACGAAAGTGCACAACGTGTCATACTCGGAGAACTACGCCCACTGGAGGAAAACTTAATCAGTGACAAGAAACATTCATTATGCCAAGTCCTTTCATGAAACTGTAGATGGCGCAGGTTGACGGGTGTTAACGTAACTGATGATATTCACAGCTTTATACCACCTGGCACAAGCTGATTGGTTCATGTCGCATACGCAACCAATGAGTTTGAACCTTTACCTTTAAATGGCTGGTCAGCATTCACTCGAGCCTTTCGCGGCAGCACGCTTTGAGCTCCTCTAAACCCTCCACCCTCCCCAGCTCCACCTTTATAGATCTGCTATATGTTATTTGTGCAGCAGCAGTATGTCTTAAATACTCACAGCACCGTATCACCGTACTGCTTTGGCAGTAGCAAGTTCCTGTACTTGCTTGCAGCAGCAGCAGCAATAATCTACAACTACAGCAATAACCTACAGCAGCAGCAATTCAGCAGCAGCAGCGTAGCAGATCTATTCCGCCAAGACCAAATACATTAACATTATCATTTACATTACCATGCTAAAATCTTCCAAGAGTTGTCATGAAAGAATTTTTTTTAAACCATGTTAAAGGATTATTTCACCACCCTATGTAAACCTGAGAGGAGGAAATATATTGAGAAACTTAATTTTATTGGTCTATGTCAGTACCCATTTTCCTTACCTTCCTTTTGCTGGAGAAATGATCCAACTGAATGGCCAAATGTGAAATATCCTGACATTCACAACTATTTTTTTGTCCTTAAACGGTCATTTTTTGTCAACAGCTTATAAAAATGTAGTTCTGGGTTTTTTAGCTTGTTTACTGTACACCTTGTCCCATAGCAGCTCTTAGATTTTGTTCTGTGTTTTGTTTTAAGTCAGAAATGACAAGGAGGCAACTTCCTGCAATACAAAGTCAATGGAGAGCGTTGGATTGTTTTCCCCCATTGTGGGCTTCTCAAAATGTCTTTTATGTGAAGTATCTTATTCAGGTCAGTACTAAATAAAAAATAACATGCCTTTTGTATGATCCCTCTTATTTTGGTAAAATAACATTGTGCAGATTCTGCAAGGTGTATGTAAACTATTGATTTCAACTGTATGTTAGAAGAAGGCCTTCATTGGGCTTTCACTTTGCCCCCCCAAGTGAAACACTAGCATAAACGAAATGCAGTGGGAATACAGTCGTATATGAGCACAAATGTCATTTTAGCCGAACACACTACAATTTTTGTTGTTAGCGTTGGATTACGGTCACGTTCAGGACGAAGTGTTATGTTGACTCTCCTCACCAGCCCTTGAGGTTTGGACAGGAGATGAATGTGGGCTGGTATGTTCACGCAGAGCCGTTGATCTCATGTGTCTGATGTGTCAGGCTGTGCGTGTGCGGCTTTCCCCGTCAGCAGCTGAAGGCCTGGACGGCTCCCTGCATACGTGTGGTGTTGGACCCAGAGTTCATGGTGCAAATGCTTGCTGCTGTCTATCATGCCATGTAAGTGTGAACACAAGTAGAGACAACTCATTCCTTCCAAACTCAAATGAGTGTAGTTAAACAGTTGCATGTCAAGGGTGAACTTGCCACAAGGTGGCGCTATTTACAAGCTTGTTTTTATGTTTTGTGGATTAAGCTGTTAGTAATGCCTGATCAGGTTTGCTCTGGTGTTTTAATACTATATTTGTGTATGAATGGACGTGTGTTTGTGACAGATATAACGGCGAGTGGGATGCGGGGAGAGAGGCTTTGGATGACATCCTGTACAGAGCTCAGCTGGAGCTGTATTCTGAGCCGCTGCTGGTATGATTCAGACACCTTTGGCTGTGGATTATTCTCTCTGCTGCTAGTCAGGCTTTTTTACCCGCTCTGTGCCTCTGTGCTGTTTAGCTGGGCAATGCGATGAGGAGCTCTCTGCCTGACAGCGCTCCGGACGGATCTCAGGGGAAGAAGGTCCTGCAGGTGGAGGTCACTCCTACCATCAGACGAATTTCCCACTGCGCCATCACAGCTGCATCCATCCGCAGACTGCGCTGGAAGAGAGAGGGTGAGGTGAACACACACACACACACACACACACACACTCACCTGACCGTATCTAACAAACACTGGACGATTCCTCCTGGATCACTTCCTACATCTACACCTCCTTCATCTCATCAGACCAGGGTGTCCAAACCTGTTCACTGTCCTGTAGAGTTTAGCTGGACTCTGCAGAACTCCAGGATCAGTACTGGACAGCCCTGCATTAGACCCTAAACCTGTCATTATCATACATATTTGATTTTTTTTTTTTTTTTTCCCAAAGTCCACTTATATTGTAGAGGTATTTTGTGTCAAACATAGTCATAATTATTTTTTTTCCCCATATTTCAAATTTCCCAGCAACTTTCCTTATTTTTATTTACTTATTTTTTTTGCTACTGTACTTTGAAGACTTACAGTGCTTTCAAATCTTAAGTACACCCCATGAAAAGTTTTGTACTTTTGCATATGTGGGCATATCAGAACTGAAACTTTATTTGGGCAGTATTGATGGGTGAAGGTAATAAAATGTAACAAATAATGATGAAAACTGTGAATATGTGTCTTATAATCAGTTATCAGTTTTTTGTCGTATATCAACCAAAAGTAAAAACCTTTGCCCATTTCCCCCAGAATTCCTTTAACCGTGTGATTTTGTTTCATGTAGCATTTCAGTCAGACTGAGATATTTGAATCAGCTGTTTCTTCTGATCCACTCATTTGTGGATTTGCATGCATGTTTGGGACATTATGATGTCTTCTCAAGCTCCTTTGGATAATGTGGAATTCGTAGTTGACCTTATGGTGGCAAGTTTGCTGCACCCTAAAGCATTGAAAATCATATAAGAATTTTAAAAGAGCAATTGATTAAACAAGAATTAGATTAAAAACTTGCAAGACTAAGCTTAAAAAACTGCCATTAAATTGCCATTTGTTTGAAACCTCCTCTGTTTGTAGATTATTGTACATGCAGTGGAATTGTGATTTAAATAGCTTGGAAATGGCTTTAAATCTCTCTCTCTTGATGATACTATGTACATAAATGCATTTGACCAAACCAAGCCAGTTTACTGAATTTTATGTAAGCTGTGTGTCACACTTGAGCATTGAGATGTGTGTTAGAGCCTGCATTTCAGGCCGAGGCCGATGGGCCCCAGCTTTTTTACACCTCTAGGGCTGGGCTTCGGGACAATTTTTACATCAAAACTCAGATGCAGGTTGGGCAACGAGCCTGTTTTAAGCTTCTCCTTATTTTTATATTTTAGACATCCATCAATTAAGGTGAAAAAAAATTGCTGCACTGGTGCAAACAACACGAGACCGTGCTACCACTGTCAAGAGCGGCTCTGACGGTGTTTAGTGTCCTGCCAGCAGGAGCGAGCGCGCCTTCAGAGCAGCTGGAAGAGATCCGTGTTCAAGCATATGCAATGGGCTAAAGCACCGGCAAAAGCAATTTTAATTATTGTCAGGGGAAATAGTAAAGAGGTATTCAAATTATTTATTAATAAACTAGTGTTCTCTGAGTCAGTGTCGCAAAGATGAAGTTGATGATCCTGACTCGCCATCTCCTCATTGGACGCGCCTTTAGAGAGAAATGCATCTTTACGGTTTACATAATGAAAGAGTTTTTGTTTTTGATTTTATTTTTTTAAGTAGTAATCCAAAGCTTTCTATAGATATATTTATCATGTCTGTAGGACAAGTGTTCGTCGAGTTTTGGTTCATCATTGTGAAGCGCTCCTGTTCAAGACAGAGACGGAAGAAAGCACAACTTGTTTGTTTTCTTTATTTTATAAAAGCACAACATTTTGTTGATATTGTGAGTGCACACATAAAAGTAGACACTTTTCCGAATGCTGTATTACTCTTACCTTTATGAGCAAAAATGATGGTGTATTTTAAGTTTCAAATGCAAGTGTTCGCGCTGGAAAGTGCACTTTAGCTTCCACTCTTCGCATAAACCATTGGATATGCGTTTAATTGCACACATTTATCTAGGTTAAACGTTTAAAAACATTGTGATGTGCTTGAACTGTTTTAAATCTATAGATTTTATTTTAGGCAAGTCATGATAATTTGAAGAGGCTAAATTGATCAAACATAGGCTATGATCAACTCACTGTCTGCCGCTACATTTAATGAACAAAAAATACTCCAAACATTTTTCTAAATTAACTTAATAAAATAACTAAATGAAATATAATCATTTTCCATTACATACAAAACTGAACAATTTTAATAGCTGACACAGTAGGGCTGTTGGATTCTGAAATTTTTGGAATTGATTCCAATTCCTGGTTCTGGAATCAATGGGATTTGATTCCAAGAATCGATTCCTCACTGTTGTTTTCGATTCTTTTTCAATTCTTGTGTTTTAGATTGGGGGAACCTAATTTCACAATGACTGCAGGATAAAGGTCGTAGAAAGTAGCCTTGTCATAATATAAAGATTCATTTGTAAAAATTACAATACATTTCTGTAGCTCTGACTTTAATTAGTAATTTTGTCTACATTGCCCATGAAATTAGTCATAGCCCACAGCTCAGCAGTGGACATGTGTTTATTGCGTAAATAAACATAGAAATAAATAAAGATGGAAATAAGATCAAGACCCTTGACCTATTCTGTCATGCAGCGCTCAAAACTGTGGACAACATGAGCCAGTTCCACCGTAAAATGAATCAGATGTCTAATCACTATTAGCAAGAGGCAAATTAATGGGTGCTTCTCAAACAAAAGGCTGCATCCTCAAACTCAAGACGAGCTCAGTACCGACTCGTTTTCATTCAGTTTATTTTCGTGAATCAACGTTCAGCAACGTTTGATGACATAGCAGCTGAGACATGCAGCCTTTGCAGGATGCAGCCTTCCATTTGAGAGGCACCCATAGATACACTTTGTTGAGCTGAATACGGCTCTGAATGAGGAGTCGATTCAACTTGATGGGATCGATTCCAGACTTTGGAATCGACTCTCAAGACTCATCGAGACACCTTGGCAATGGACACTTTCTCTCCTGCAGCAGTAAATGAGACGCTGTGCTGCTCTGACTGTGAAGACTATAAAGTTGTTCCCTTGACATCTTCCAGATGGAGAGTGTTTTCTTCTACAAGAACAGATTTGTGAATAAAAGAGCAGGGTTGTGGACATTTGTCTTTTTAAAGACGTCATTTCACAGTTGTGCAATATGTGACACATTCTGCTGTCACAGGCATGAGAGTTGTCATCAGTCAGAGAATTTCACTGCCAAGGGCTTTACACACAGCACGGCTGAACTGAGTTGAAATTTTCACAGACGTGCTGGGTCTTGTGCAGTTTCTAATCCAGTTGAACTGGAGTGTTCCTGCCTCTCCTGTGGTTTACTTGTTAAGTGTCATTCTTTACCGCTGCCAACTCTAAGTTGAACGAACTCAGTTGAGCTAGAGAATTCCCACCTGGATGGCTGGTGCCTCTGATCTGGCTGCACCACAGAGATTTCCATCATTCATTTCCGAGGCCTATGCAAGAGATTGAATAGACTGGGGAGGCAAATAATATGTCATGTCATGTCATGTGGTCAATTCATGTGCCTCAACCCAAGCTCAAACAATTGGGCAAGTAAGGGCTAGGCCAAGAGCTCTATAAGGATCTGCAGAGTGCAAATGACTTGTCACTGCACACAACAGAAGCAGTTGTACACTCTGTGTACAACTGAGAGAGAGGTCAGAGATCGCACTGCGCTGCGCACATACATAAACTTGTTGTCAGCCCTTCCCCACTATTCTTATTAATAAAATAGCCTAGATACTAGATCGCTACATTATATTCCTTAGCAACAAAGTGGTAAAACAGCTGTTTTTGAATAAATTTGTTGTTTGTAGAGAGAGACGCGCAGACGCACAGCATGCAGGCAGGTACACACACACACAACTGTTATCTCTCTCTTTCTCTCTCAGTCGATTGATAATTTACTGAAATAAATGCTATAATTCATTCAAATAAATGTGATCTTACCGCACTATTTCATCTCTGTGTCTGATTTGTAGCAGGCAGAATGCTAGAGCTGCGTGTCATAACTGACGAAAATAACCATCTTTTTTACCCATTCGGTCAAATATTGCGCTGCAAAGAGCAATACTACTTTTAACTCATCTATAACATGGCAAGTGACCATGGAATAAGCAGGATAAGCAATGGCTTGCCTTGCTTTAAAGGATTTCAAATGCACTTCTACAAAATCCTTTAATACAGAGCAAACCGTTGATTATCCCTTACATATGAGATACATATCTTAGAAAAAATGCATTGTTGGTCAACACCACCTAGCGTGCAGTCGTGAATTAGCAGCAGGTAATCACTTGTTTCGCCCTTGGTGTGAAAGCACCGCTAATTGGCGAGTGGCCTCGCTTTTTCGCATCGCACTCAGTGTGGAAAGGCCTTGAAAATTCCTCGCCCCTATACAATTCTGAAGTGGTATATTGCCCTCGTATTTAGAATCAGTTCTGCTCTGTGAGTTGATGTCTCCTCTTTGGAGTTTGGACTCTCATCTGTTTAGGCTCTAAAGCAATGTCAGTCTCAAAACAAAGACTGTCATCACCCCAAATGATCACCCTCTCTTGTACCTTACAAAGTCTACAATGTCCTGTTGGGGTGAAAGCCCACTCCACAAAAGGGATGGCTGCTTTGTGGGCATAGTCGATTGGTGCGCTCATTCAAGATGTATGCCTAGCAGCAGGCTGGTCTTCACCAAAAACTTTAATTCTGTGTCGCATATTGGTACACAGAGAATGTTCTGATCTTCAGAAACCCTGTAGTGACATGCGTGTGTAACTTCCAAAACCCTAATATACCATTACTGGTTATTATGTCTGACTGATTTTTGACAAATTTGAGACATGCCTCATTATGTTTTAGACAGCAGTGGTTTCTTTTATGTTGTCCTTTCATGAACACCAATCGTCTTTAGTGGATACATTTACAAAGACTTGGACAGTTTAAAGAGTGGAGGCCTTCGATATTATTCTTGATTTCAGAGTTGTTATTGTGGTCTTAGAGTTTGCAGGATGCCTGCTCATAAGAAAAGCAGCGACTCTCCAGAATTTTCCACATTTGAGTATCTTACTGTTGATTCTGTAAAAGGGATCAAGGTGTGGCTCTCAAAAACCAACCTTTTTTGGGAAGATCAGATTTGTCAGTAAACAAAGCTTTGTGTGCATTTATTCAAATGCCAGGGCACCTGTGCAACCCATGCTTCTCATCTCATCTCCTTTGTTGATTCCATTAAGCTTTTGGAAACGTTGTAGGGCAGGGGTATGGTAAACTCAGTCCTGCTGAGTTTATCTCCAACTCTGATAAAACTTACTTGCCTTTGGCGTTCTAGTAATCCTGAAGACGTTGATTAGCTTGTTTATGTGTGTTTGATTAGGGTTGAAGCTGAACTCTGCAGGACTGAGTTTGCCCATCCCTGTTGTAGGGTGACAGTTTAGAGAAGTCATAAGGAAAGGAATACAAAGACACACCACGAACACACACCCGGAGCAGTGGGCAGCCATCTCAAGGGTCTCACCTTAGTTGTGGTATTGAGGGTGGAAGAGAGCGCTGGTCATTCACTCCCCCCACCGACAATCCCTGACGGTACCAAGACTTAAACCTGTGACCTTTGGGTTACAAATCCAACTCTTTAACCATTTGGCCACTCCTGCCCCTAACACAGAGGTTCACTTACTTTTTCCAGCCTACCTTGATCACTCAGTGTCTTCAACAACATTTTAAAAAGCACAAAGGTTTCTGTATTATTCGAGTCAGATTGTTTTTGTCTGTAATTGTGATGTGAAACTTTTTCCACTAAAGCTCAAATCCTTACATGCCATGCCAATACAAGATCAGTACCTAATATGAATAAAAATGACTTTTCATGTGGTGTACGTTTCACAGCACTGACTTCATGTCAAATGAGCAACATGCATGGAGTCAGACACATTCCAATGTTTATTGAAGTTAGTGATCTGACAATAAAAATTTTGAGCAATAGTATTAGTGATCCATGCCTTAGCAGAAACCACCAGTAGATTGTCTTATCTTTTTGGACCAGGGGGAACTTTTGAGTTCAGTATGTGTTCTTTCAGGACAATATGGACACTTTATTCCACATTTGGATGAAGTTCCAAATGTAGGTTTAGGATCAATCATCATTACGAGCCTATATAAGCAGCACTCATTACACTGTCCCAACATCAGTTTTTCCAACATCCTACAACCTCCCCATCTCCTCCTCTATTTTTGTTATTCTCCCTTTAGGTAGGACCACAATGGGGGGGTTGAACTCGGAGCTCAAGCCGAGCCTTGGGTTTGAGCCTCCATTGAGGACAGCAAGCCAAATTCGTTTACCGCGAACCATCAGGACTGGATGGTTCGGCGAACTAGCGAAATGGTTTTAGGTTTATTATATTTATAAGGAGCAGCTCTCTGAGGCGTGAAACTGCAGCTGCTACGCCCGTCTTTACTCCCCCTGATGCAGCATCGAAATAGAATAAAAAGCTTTTGGTTTGAAGGTTTTACTGTCAAGCAGACAAAGTCAGATGAAGTCAGATGGCCCAATTGAAAAGCTCAAAGTATGTTCTAGCATATCATCAGATAGATCATCTAAACTCCCATTATCTGTCCAGATTACATGTGAAAGTGTTGCCGTGTGTGACGGAGCATGTGTCAGTGATGTTCTTGTGTCTGTTCTTTCACTGTCTTTGTGTTTTGGCTGGTTCACAGCACACTGTGGGAAAGCATCACACTCTGCTCATGCTGTTTACCGTGACACTAAGAAGCACATTTCCCCTGTTGTGTTACATCCCAGATTGTTTTGACTTCTCAAGCGATGCCGAATTCAGCCTCACCGTCCACCCCGGCCGACACGCCCCACAGGACCCAGCGGCCAATCATGAGCCAGGAGGGAGGGGCTCTCTCACAGTCACACATGAGGGTAGGCGGGGGGGTGGAGTCAGATCATGGAGGCGGGCTTTTCCCCTTAGACTCACCCGATGGCCTTACTTCCTTTAGGGCACCTCAGCTTTCCTGGAATGTACCTCCCCCAAAACCCCTGAGAGTCATGCTGACCTGGTAGGATACACAGAAGAGAATCCTCCTGTGCACTGACATAAATGCGAGTGAAGTTCATTCATTCACATTGTTGAAAAGCTTCTTACAAAAACTGCTCCTGTTGACTTACATTACTGATCGTAAATTTCCACTACTGTAGCTGAAACTTCAGCTCATCTTATACACTTGTGAAATGGTTTCTCGGTCACTACTTAAATCCCTTTCGTACAGACATGAAATAGCCTTGAATTCATTCCCGAAGTTAATTTGTTGAAGTTAATGAGACATTATTAAAGACCTCAAGAAATAATGATTCAAAGAGTATGCATCTAATTATTTTTATCAGTACACAAAAAAGGCTTTTGAAAATTTATTTTTGAAGTTTGCTAACTTTAAAAAATTTAATTATACTTTTTTTAAATTTAATAACAGTGCAAGTCATTTTTTTAACTAATAAATACAGACTCAAAACATGCAGTAGTCAGTAATAAAAAAACAGACCAACATTACAATCAATAAACAAAGTGCTTTCAGTATTCAAAGCAACTATTTGCGTTACACACCAGTGTGTTTGTGATTGCAATAATAGACTACAATAATATGATAGCAAAAACCAGTTTGCAACATCAAGCAGCATAACAGCTGAAATAGCTGGAACTGGATGACACTGGAAGCCTTGCACATTCAGGGTTAAAAACTGCTGCAGTTGCTCTTACGGTAAATAGAGGTGGATAGACTAGAGCGGCTCATTCACATTAATGTCCAGATCTGTGTTGACATTAGATATCTTATCCTCTCTGTTAACAATCCATTAGGACATAACTGATTGTACTTACATTAATTCAGAGTATTTTGATAGGTACTGTAACACACAAGATGATGACATGGGAACAGCAAGCACTAACAGTGAACTAATAAACAAACGGCTATTTATACGCAAGCTAAACTAGATGCTGGTAAACATAATCAGTAACCAAGGAAGTGTAGGTTTCCCGCAACACATATTCTGGATGGAATCGGCTTCAGTCACTTCAGGCTTGTGTCATGAGGTTTACTCTGGTTGAGTAAACAGTAAGCATATTTTGGCGTGCTGTCCTGGGGGAGGGCTCCGAGCCCGGAATATGGCCCGAACCCAGAGAACTCCCCCTATCCCAAGTATAGGATGAGGATGGATTAAGAGTGAGGAGTT